>CM041628.1:47345446-47384843 GCA_023333625.1 Bothriochloa decipiens | reverse complement strand
TGAGACGACTCAAGAAAGTCTTCCAGTCAACATAGGCGAAGTTCAAATATTTGTGCAATAGTCCTAAGTATAAATATTTGTGATACCACAAATGAGCATATTAAGAAAATACAGTTTATGGTTACTAATTAGTATCCTAAATATTGACGTTCTTTCTCTACAAATTCAGGAACGATATTGGTTAAATCACCCAGTTAAACGCGCCTGTATTCTTGCATTTTTATACAACAAGGTTTTCAAACGAAAGTTTTTGGTGCATAATGTAACTATGTTATTATTATATTTTTTTTGAACATACGTTATTATTATACTACGGAGTTTATATAAGGATAAAAGGGTTATAAGGATAAAAGGCCCTGTCATCGCAGTCCAACAAGGCAGCTGCTCTGATCCAATTAACAGGAAGCAATTGAGCCCATCTCAAACTCCGAGGAAAGAACGCGCATCCAAAATCACACGCACAACGCTCCTCCTTCGTCTTCCTCCTCCCTCGCCGCCTTTTGGATTTAGGAATAGCGAGAGAAGAGAGATGGCGGGATTGGCGGCGCAGCTGCGGCACATTTTCGGCCCCCCGCCTGCCCAGGTTCGCCAGAGACGTTCTGGCTGCGGTTCCCATTTTTATTTCCCTCTTCCATTTCAAAATCATTTCATGAACTTCTTTGGTTGCGGGTTGACGGGGTTCTTTGTTGCTAATGAGGCAGGGGGTGATCCAAGATCTGGAGTGCGCCATGAGGACAAAGGTAGGCTCTTTTGCGACAACACCCTTCCATAACTCCCCACGCCACGCACTAGAAACAATAGAATCTTCTCGCTGAGTTTGCTGAGTTGGATTTTTGCTACTGATGGTGTAGGGTGGTTTGACCCCCGAGCAGGAGAAGCAGCTACAGATTTACAAACTCCAGCCAACTTTTAACTTCATCGTGGGTTCAGTATTCGGCAGTTTGGTGGGATGGTTCACTTTCGACAAAGGTTGCTCGCTCCCTCACCCCTCGTTTGATACTTGATAATAATGTTGTTATTATATACGTCACGATGTGCTATTTTCAAGTCGTGGTAAACAAGGAGCATTCAGTTAAAACATGGCATTCCTGGAAAGCGATAATATAGTGTCAACAATTTGCGAGCACCAAATTGTGTTGAAAACATGCCAGGAGCATGGTTGCGGCCTTGTATATCAAGGTTCAAAATATAGTATTCAAATAGCCATACTCATGCATACCATATAGGATGGGATTGGGGAGGGGAATCCATCGAATAAAACGCTGGTAAATAGGACTCTGTTTTCTAAAAAGCAACATTAGTCCATTCCTATGGCAGTATGGCTGTATTTTGAAAGCTCATTCCCTAAATGTTGCACCATGGATGCTATTATAAAGTGAACATGTCAGGGCAAATAAGTTATATTCTTCCCTTTGTTATTACTCCTACTTTTCAAGGATATTGATATGCTTACCCTGAGCCTGCATTCTGCCATTGTTATTACTGTTAAAAGATATTTTTATGTCCCTACCCTATCCTTTTCCTAGCCACGGTGAATGTATTACTTTTGGAGCATTTTGCCGTAGTTTATGTTTATAACAAATTTGGCTATAGTGTTAATATTACTAGGGGAAATACTGTGTGTATGATGCATGTATGCAGGCACAACTCCCTCACATTTGAGTGTAGCCTTGGGCCACATGATGTGCTGGTGCCTCCCGTGATTTGCTCCTGAGGGCAGTCATGCTTGGGTTGTAGAGTTTGGTGTACCAATATTGTATTAGTAGTGAGGCTTGAACATTATAATTACTTTTTTTTTAACAAGTAAGTCATCAGATTTTGACTACAGGTGATTATACTAAGGGAGAATTAGGAATCATTAGAAATTAGGTCCTTTTTATTTCGAATTTGAGAATCTGACCCCAAAATAAAAAAATCCTTAAGAACTAGGCCTTCCGTCATTTCGGAGGCTTAACTGACCATTTTACCCCTGAGAAAAAAAAATAAAAACAGAGTTTCGAGGCCTTCCCTCTAGGCGCAGCACCCACCCACCGGCAGCCGGTGCGCCTCCTCCCACTCGACGCGCACTTGTCGCTCCTCCACCCAGCGCGACCTCCTCCACCCCAACGGGTCACGCGTCTGCCCACGACCGGGATCTCACGCTAGGAGCTCGCACCATGGAAGCAGCTTTGGGCCAGCGCGCCCTAAGTTCGGCGGCTCCTCCCCACCCCGGTCTTTCTCTCGCACCCCGGCGTCGCGCGGCCGGCATCCATGGAGGTCCGACCCCCGGCAGCGGGTCGCGACACCTACCCACTGGCGGCGCGCGGGCCGCACGGCGTCCATGGAGGTGGCCTCCTCCAGCTCGACGTGACTCCTCCGGCTTGGCTCGAGCAAGCAAGAGTGCGGCGGCCTGCGGCTCGTCTCTCCCCGAATCCGTTCCCCACCCCGGCAGCAGCGCCACCAGAACGACAGCAGCGCCGCCGAGCCGGCACCGGGCCACGGGCGGTGGACAAGCCCTAGATTCCACAGGGGGCCGCGGCAGATCCGGAGTGGCGGCGGCGGCGGCTCGCCGGGGTTAGTGGCGGCGACAGCGGCCATGAGGTCGGGGTCGGCGGTTGCACGAGAGGCGGACGGGTGCCTGTGCGTGGCCTATGATTGAAGTGAGGGTAAAAACGATTTTTACCATGATGTACAGTGTAAAAATTAACAAAGTACCCTAAAAGTTAACAGAGTACCCTAACAGATCTAACAAAAGGCCTAATTACTAAGGATATTTATTTTTGAGACCTGATTCCTAATTCTCTCTTATATTAAGTGTTGTATCAATAAAACTACAAGACAATAGCTATTGGTACCAAATGCATGCTAACAAAATTCCGTTGTGCAGGAAACAAATTGCTTGGGCTTCCACCTGCTCCATTCTTAAGATTTTGGGTAGCTTATGGTAAATCGCAAGTATTTGACCTGGTAGTGACACATGTATGAAACAAATTAATAGTTTCTGCCTCATTCATAGTGAATGTGGCTCCTTTGTATTTGATGGCAGGATGACTGGATGAGTCAACATGATTATAAAATACCTACAATGAAACCTACCCAGTTAACAATGATTATGATTACATATCTAATTCCTAACTAACACTTGCTGTATGTTACCGATTCATTGTAAGATAGTTTTTATATTCCAAAGTCATGTACCTTTTATGTTGCCGCCATTTGCTCATGAAGTTATAATAGATCCATGATGTAGTTGAAAGCAAACAGATATAGATTGTTAGGTTAACACAGCAGTAGATGGAACCATTTGGCATAAAATATTGGAATTTAATGAAGCCACTTCTCAGGCGGCGCTTATATCTTCGGGAGGGGATTAGCTCGTGGATTCATGCACGACTGCCCTGCAATGCTTTTAAATTCAGAAGAAGGACGGATGAAGATGGAGCTAGCTAACATGTGTGGTTTGTTAACTAGCGATTCTTTTTCTTTGGCATCGGGACTCTGGAGTTCCAACTAACTACTTGTTTCACTAACATCATACTTTCTTTTTCCTTGCTTTATTCACAGAATACTCAATAAGCATAGTGATGATGCATACATGGTCAATGTTGTGAAACGACACTTTTTTGCCGAGCATCTGTTTGATGATCTGCATCAAGATCAACCACTTTTCAGGGGGCACCCACACCATCGTATATCGACAGCACCTTTGTTGAAAGAATGAAGGAATTTGAAGCTACCTGTCGGTGTCCTGACCCTAGGAGCCTAGCATCAATGAGTAACTACGTGCTGCGTGCTCCCTAATCCGAATGGTGATACAAGAAGAACATAAGGGTTTATGCTGGTTAGAGCAAAGAACGCCCTGCGTCCAGCGGGGGAGAAGATGTTGTATTATCTTGCACCGAAGTTCTTATACAGGGGAAATACAAGCAAGTGTGTACCAGAAGAGGTGAGGAACAAGGCCTGAGACTAGAAGAGCTAACCCTATGCCTTACTATGTACGTGGTATGACCGAGCGAGTTCAGATGATTTCCCCCCTTTCCTCTATCCCAGCGCTCCCTTTTATAGGCCAAGGAGGGGCATGGGTGTACAAGAAGCCCTAATGGTGTTGTAAGGGGTGATGCCGATCATGTCGTGGGTACTATAGGTACGTGCACCGAAGCGAGGTTGAGCCCTATAGCGGCGTGCCTTATGATGAGATTCGCCCTTCTGAGTTGTCACGGCGAGGTCAGTGATTGACCTGTCCTGATGATGGCGCTAACACGCCTCAGGGATGCAGTGAAAGACGTGTGTTTCTGCGGCAGACGTACGGCCTGCTGCAGATGGTGTGCGAGAGTGGTCGGATCACTGACCGAGACCGTCGAGAGCCCGAGTCGAGGGGTGGTCGAGCAAGTTGAGGCCGAGTGGATAAGGACGAATTCCGGGAAATATGGTACGGATGTTGTTTTCTGCGTCTCGAGGGGGCGGCTGACGGGGCACAGTGTTTAGTATGGAGGAATAGTGGTCTGTATGAGACGACGCTTCCCCGGGGGTAGACTAGACCTCTGCACTTGTCGCCACAGGGGTTGGCAGGAGTAGGTGAGACGCTTTAATTACCCTGAGCGCGGTACAGGAAGTAGGTGGGCCGAGGGGTGCGGTACTCGATGGGGGGTCGTCTACTCGGGCGGACTTCCATCACTCGAGGGGGGTCGTCCGCTCAGGCAGACTGCCATCACTCGAGGGCCCCCATCGAGTGATATGAATACAGGCTAGTTCGTCCCGTTCGTGGGCCGAACCAGTACCACTCGACGGCCCGGTGTTTGGCTTTTATCTTTTGCTTAGGAACAGCGGTGGATCTTTCGAGGGATTTATGCCAATTGACCTTGGATTGTTTCTCCTGGAGATCAAGAGTTTAGGGTACCCCTCATCCAGGTACCCGACAGTAGCCCCCGAGTCTCTGCACGAGTGCTGGCACTCACACAGAGGCTCATGAACTGGAGTCGTAGTGTCTGTCGTTCTCGCATACCCTTCGGGGGTAGCCCCCATGGCCTCGGAGGAGTAGAATACTCCCCTAAGGGGTTTATGCCTTTCTTGTCGAGGGGTGCTCAAGGGGTGGAGGCCTTCCCATGGCGGTTTGGTGAGGTAGCTCCTGTCCGAGGGCTGAGTACCTATGAACTGGGGTCATAGCACTGACGCTTCATCCTCTGAGGACCTACTAGACGTGTGGTTGAGGGGTACTTGTGCGACCTAGACCCTGAGCGTGTTTGACCCTCTTTCGTTGAGGGGTGCAAAGCGTAGTCAAGCCCCTGGGTGGTTGTTTCCTCTTTCATCGAGGTCACCCGGTTGCGAGCGAGCCCCCGAGCCTCTTTCGTCGAGATCGATCAGGAACAAGCCCGTCTTTTTATTTTGACCCTCGCGCTCCCTTTCGTCAGGAGGAGTGGTGAGAAGCGTCGTGCTGCCCTCATTTGGGCGAGCTCCGACATCCTCGGGTGAGCTGTTATCGGGAAATTCAAGCAAGAGCTCGTGCCTCGTTCGATAGGGGTCGACTTGGGGTCGCGGGGGTGCTCTTATTGAACCAAACGAATGGTCATACGGATCCCGATCCCGTTTGATAGGGTTCGGTGGCTCGATGCCTCCCTCCGAGGGGATTCCATAATTGTCCTTTCGTTTTGCCTTGAAAATGTCCTAGGGGGCCTCGAGAGTTCGTTCTCGAGCAAGGGACTCGTGCCGGCTCCCCCTCGGTCATCCCTGACTCAGGTACTCGGCTGTCGAACCCTGACCGAAGGCCAGCCTCCGCTCCCTCGAGATTTTTTGTGGGGCCTGGGCCCGGTTTTCCTTCTCGAGGAAGGCTCCATCTGTGGATGATTCCTCCCGCCTGTCAAACGCGTCTTTTTAGGTGAGAGCCAAAGCGGCGCGGTCATGGTGGACCCAGGCAATGGCTAGAAGCCAAGCTAATGACACGTGTTCTTATCCCAGGATTCGAGGGAGCGGTTAGGTAGGCATAATAGATGCGAACGATTAGCTTACCCCCTCAGATGAATCTGCCCGTTGTCCTTCGCCCTGGCTATAAATGCCCTGGCTATAAATTGGGGGAGGTGGGGTTCCGCCTGTTCCCCACTTATCCTTCTTGCCTTCATCGATGCCGCCGCCACCAGGGAGCACGGCCATCCTGCAAGAAAGAAAGAGAGAGAGAGAGCTTAGGAACCTCCCTTCGCGCCCGTCCGTCGAGCAGATCCGTGCCGCTTCCATGGCGCCTGAAATTCTTCCCTCGGAGGATTGGCTCCCTTTGGCCGTGATGGTGTGGGAGCTCGAGGATTTGGTGGATGAGGGGCTTCTTTGCCTCGTAGTCTTGGCTATCCGGCTGGAGTGGTTGGTGCCGTCGAGGGAGGACCTGGAGCCAAATCCACCCACGGTGTATGTGGTGAGCTTCGTCAAGTTCCACCGGATGGGACTCGGGTCCCCTCCGAGCCGGTTCATGCGGGCGCTGACCAACCACTACGAGGTCGAGCTCCAGCGCTCCATGTCGGCGTGAAGCGGGCGATGGCGGTCATCTACTCTGGCTTTACCAATGACATGGAGGTCGTCTCCCACAGCTTCATCTCCGACCCTAACAAGACAGACGCCAAGAACGAGAAGAGGCACAGGGCCTTGATCGAGGCTGCTGAGGAGCCCGGCGGCCGGTTGGCAAAGCTGTTCGATCCCGAGGTCCTTCCTCCGGGTGTCGATGAAGAAGAAGAAGTCAGCCTGTGAGCCAATCTGGGCAAGAAGGCCCATGTAATAGGTTAGTTTTTGTGAACTATGACGGTGTGGCCCTAGGGGCCTTGGAAACATTATGCATGTATATATATTTGCGAGTTTTATGTCCTTTTATTTCCTACCAGCCTGACTGTATTTTCATTTAGTAAACTCGATGCACGGTCGTGCCCCTCGAAGGAGGCAGTGAGTGGAGGTACCGTAGTGTAGAGGCATAGGTCATCTCGCGGCTCAACAGCCCTCGACCCTTGGGACACTCTCATGGTGTTTTTGACTAAGTGGTGACACATATCGAGGCGTGTAAGGAAGAATAGACGTCGAATTTTAAAAAAACGTACGAGTTTTTTAGGAACTTCGGGGGTTCCCCCTTGTAGCCCCTGAGGAAGGATTGACTTTGATGAAGCAGAGTTGAGGCTACCTTATGCATAGAACAAAAAGTTTGAACTTGTAAACGAAAGTACTTATTATTCATTTATGACATGGAAAATGTACAAGGCCTCGAGGCCCTAAGGGTAGAAGCGACGTAGCTGTTCAATGTTCCACGCGTTGGTGAATGTCTCGCCCTTGCCGTTGGATAGCTTGTAGGTTCTGGGCTTCAACACCTCAGCCACGATGAAGGGGACTTCCCATGGTGGGGTTAGCTTGTGGCGGCCCTTGTTGCTCTGCCGTCAACGGAGGATGAGGTCCCCAACTTGAAGATCTCGCTTGTGCACGTGCTTGTCATGGTAGCATCAGAGCTTCTGCTGGTATCTCGTGGAGTTGAAAAGAGCCACATCTCGAGCTTCCTCGAGTTGGTCAATGGCATTTGCGAGTGCTTCCTCGTTCGTCTGTTCATTGTAGGCCTTTAGTCGAGGGGACCCGTATTCAAGATCCGTAGGGAGGACGGCCTCGGACCCGTAGACCATGAAGAATGGGGTAAACCTCATGGCTCGGCTAGGGGTCGACCTTAGGCTCCACAGGACCGAGAGTGGCTCAGCGGCCCACTTTTTTCCATACTTCTTGAGGCGATTGAAGATCCTTGGCTTGAACCCCTGGAGAATCATGCCGTTGGCACGCTCGACCTGGCTGTTAGTTCGAGGGTGGGCGACTGTGGGCCAATTCACATGGATGTGATGATGGTCGTAGAAGTCCAGGAACTTCTTGCTGGTGAACTGCGTGCTGTTGTCGATGATGATAATGTTGGGGACCCCGAAGTGGTGGATGATGTTGGTGAAGAATAGAACCGATTGCTCGGAGTGGATGTTGGTGATGGGCCGAGCCTCGATCCACTTGGTAAACTTGTCGACGGCTACGAGCAGGTGAGTGTAGCCCCTAGTTGTCTTCTTCAGGGGCCCGACGAGATCGAGCCCCCACACGGTAAAGGGCCACATGATGGGGATCATCTGTAGAGCGTGAGCGGGGAGGTGCATTTGCTTGGTGTAGAATTGGCACCCCTCGCATGAGCGGACTACGCTGATGGCGTCGGAGACTACGGTTGGCCAGTAAAAGCCTTGCCTGAAGGCATTTCTGACAAGGGTCCATGGAGCAGCGTGGTGGCTGCAAGCCCCCAAGTGTAGGTCCTTGAGCAGCTTCCTTCCCTCCTCGATGGTGATGCAGCGCTGAAGGATCCCAGTGGGGCTCCATCGATAAAGCTCCTTATCGTCGTGTAGAGGACGTAGGTCCTGACCCGTCGAGTGATGCACCGGGCCTTGGTCCGATCCTCTGGGAGCTCCCCTCGAATTAGGCATTCGAGAAAGGGGGTGTGCCAGTCCGGCTCGGGGGTTGGCGGAGGAGGCGACCCCTCGATCTCTATGACCTTGGCCCCGGTCAAGGGGGCCTCGGTGGGAGGAGGAGGGTTGACCGCCCGTGTTGCAGCTCCTTCCCCCATGCCTAGATCGGCTGAGGGTTCATACAGGTCTTTCGAGAAAACATTAGGTGGGATGGTACCTCGAGCTGATGCGATATTGGCTAGCTCGTCCGTGGCCTCATTGTATCTACAGGCGATGTAGTTAAGCTCGAGGTCGTAGAACTTCTCTTCCAGCCTGTGAACCTCCTTGTAGTAGGCCTCCATCTTGGGGTCATGGCAACTCGAGGCCTTCATGACTTGGTCGATGATGAGTTGTGAGTCACCCCGAATGTCGAGGCGTTGAACCCCAAGCTTGATGGTGATGCGTAAGCTGTTGACGAGGGCTTCGTACTCAGCAACATTGTTGGAGGCGGGGAAGTGGAGCCGAATGACATAGCACACGTGAACCCCGTGAGGCAAAATGAAGAGCAGGCCTGCTCCTGCTCCAGTCTTCATCAATGACCCATCGAAGTACATCGTCCATAACTCCGCTTGAATCTATGCTGGGGGAAGTTGAGTGTCGATCCATTCGACGATGAAGTCTGCCAACACCTGGGACTTGATGACCTTCCACGGCGCATAAGTGAGGGCCTCGCCCATGAGCTCGACCACCCACTTGGCGATTCTTCCCATGGCTTCCCAGTTCTACACTATCTCCCTGAGGGGGAAAGATGAGACCACAGTCACCGAGTGGCCGAGGAAGTAGTGTTGGAGCTTGCGTCGCGTGACGATGATGGCGTAGAGCAGCTTTTGGATTTGCGGGTAGAGGATTTTGGTCTCTGAGAGTACCTCACTGATGAAGTACATGGGGCGCTAGAAGGGCAATGCATGCCCTTCTTCTGCCCCCTCGACCACTATGGCCACACTCACCACCTGGGTGGTCGCGGCGACATAAAGCAAGAGGGGCTCGGCTGGGTTGGGGGGTACGAGGACCGGAGGCGAGGTCAGCATGGCTTTGAGATTGGTGAGGGCCTCCTCGGCCTCGAGGGTCCAAGCAAAGTGCTCTAACTTCTTCAAGAGGCAGTACAGAGGCAACACTTTTTCTCCAAGACGCAAGATGAAACAGCTGAGGGCCGCGAGACAGCCCGCGACCTTCAGGACGCCCTTGAGGTCTCGAAGCGGGCCCATCTTGGTGATAGCTAAAACCTTCTCGGGGTTGGCCTCTATGCCTTGCTGAGAGATGATGTAACCGAGGAGCATGCCTCGAGGTACACCAAAGACAAACTTCTTGGGGTTGAGCTTGATGTTCTTAGCCCTGAGGCACTCGAACATGATCTTGAGGTCATCGGTGAGGTTGTCGACCTTTTTGGATTTGACTATGATGTCATCGACATAAGCCTTGATCGTTGACCCTATATGTTTGCCAAAAACATGAAGCATGCATCGCTGATATGTTGCCCCGGTGTTTCAAAGGCCGAAGGGCATAGTCACATAGCAGTACATGCCAAAAGGGGTGATAAAGGAAGTCGCGAGCTAGTTGGACCCCTTTATCTTGATTTGGTGGTAGATGGAATAAGCATCGAGAAAGGAAAGAGTTTCACATCCCGCGGTTGAATCAACGATTTGATCAATACATGATAAAGGAAAGGGAACTTTAGGACATGCTTTGTTCTAACTGGTATATTCTACACACATCCTATATTTCTCATTCTTTTTCTTAACTAGTACAAAATTAGCTAACCACTCGGGATGATGAACCTCCTTGATGAACCCGGCCACCAAAAGCTTGTTGACTTCCTCCCCGATGATCTTGCGCTTCTTGTTGAAGCGGCGCAAGCATTGCTTCACCGGCTTGGACCTAACCCGGATCTCCAAGGCATGCTCGGCGACTTCCCTCGGTATGCCAGACATAACCGAAGGACTCCACGCGAACATGTCGGCGTTCGCGCAGAGAAAGTCAATGAGCACTGCTTCCTATTTGTCACTAAGGGTGGCGCTGATCATCAGTGCCCTCTCATTGAAACTACTGGGGTTGAGGAGGATCTTCTTTGTGTCTTTAGTGGACTTGAAGTTGCCAGCGTGGTGCTTGGGGTGTTGCTCAGGCCGAACGAGAACAGGCGGCGAGCCGCGAATAGCCCGTGAGGTAGCAAGTTTGGTGGTGCCAGAGCCGCGCCTCTGAGACCTCCCAACTCCTCCTCTGATCCTAGGCGTAGGTCTGCCAGGTTCCCAATCAGGGACCCTGCATCCTCAGCTGGGAGCGAGGAAGTTGAGGTTAATGTCGACTCGAAGCGGCGATGGTGGTTGCGCCGGCCACGCCTCCTCCTGGGCGGCCTAGTTACATGAACCCCAAGCTCCTAAACCAGATCACCGTAGCGAACGGAAGCGATGGTACGGAGTCTGCCATTTGAAAAATGGCAGGAAACGCTGGTGACACACAGAATCCCCTACCTGGCGTGCCAACTATTGGTGTCCTGACCCCGAGGGCCTAGCACCAATGAGTAACTACGTCTTGCATGCTCCCTAATCTGGATGGTGATGCAAGAACAACACAAGGGATTATCCTGGTTCGGGCAAAGAGCGCCCTACGTCCAGCGGGGGAGGAGATGTTGTATTATCTTGCACTGAAGTGCTCGAACAGGGGAGATACAAGCAACTGTGTACAAGAAGAGGTGGGGAACAAGGCCTGAGACTAGGAGTGCTAGCCCTATGCCTTACTATGTACATGGTCTGACCGAGCATGTTCGGATGATTTCCCCCTTTCCTCTATCCTAGCGCCCCCTTTTATAGGCCAAGGAGGGGCATGGGTGTACAAGAAGCCCTAATGGTGCTGTAAGGGGTGATGCCGATCATGTTGTGGGTACTGAAGGCTACTTGGCATGCAAGGAGTCTTAGTCGGTTAGATCTAGTCGTGTACTCCAAGGATACGGCGCAATGTAACAGACTATAGGGGAAACCCTAGATATGTAACCTTGCCCCCCACTATAAGGCCGGCAAGGACCACCCCTAGAACAGGACCTTTTTCTCTTTCATTAGATCTGATCTCATCTAGTCGGATCTCTTGTACTCTGGTACTCATCAATCCAGCAGCAGAGACAGAGGACGTAGGGTATTACGCTTCTGAGTGGCCTGAACTGGATAAACCTTGGTGTTCATCTTGTGTCTCACATCTAGATCATAGGTTTTAGCGCGCCCTCACCGCAATCTACTACCTCGGGGTATCCCATGGTAGACTGTCGACGAGGTTTCATCGACAGTGGCGCGCCAGGTAGGGGGTGCGTGATCTGATTAGTAAGCGATCCAGATGGTTTCGTTCCCTGCTTCCATGGACTTTGAGGCAGGCTTCTCCTTCACCATCGATTCACTCATGTGGACCACCGACGTGACGACATCCCTCACATTCACGGGAGCAGTGCAGCCGGTCCCAGCTCTGGCTGTGACGCAGTAGGCCCCAGCACCGACCACACCAACCATGTCTCCAACAACTTAGATGTTGGGGCCACCCCCGGGGTCGTTCGAGCCACCCATGATGAGGGTGGAGATGATGGCCACGCCAGTAGCAAACTGGTGGCTTCCTCGCTACCAGGAGAGGCACATCGACAACTCCGATCTGATTGACACGATTGACCGGCACGGGGCAGGTCTGGCTGAGCGCCTCGAGTACATGGAGTCCGTGAAGAGTACTTGGACTTCACCCCTGTCCGACCATGCCGGCACAGCCACACCAGCCAGCCACACTGCGCAGATCCAAATCTGCCCATGGTCCACGGATTGCCACCTGTCCGTCAGGATGGCAACGCTCGACACCAGCAAGGACGTACGGGCCAAGCTGGCGGTCCGCGCCGACCAGATCCCAATCTGGTTCAGCCCGAGCACCACCTGCCAACCATAGAGGAGAGCCACTGGCCGCTCGCCGAGGCAGGCCCCCCTACTATGGTGGAGCGCCATCAACGACAACCCGCGCCCGACCAGGGGCACCGTCAGCAGTGCCCTGCACGCAATTGGTCTCATCACCCGCGCCGACCAGATCCAACTCTACCGCCGCCCAGGCTCCGCCTCCACTTAGGCTGGATGAGTTCATCGACGCGCATCAGCACTGGCAAGTGCTCACCCATGCCGCTCGACAAGCCCGAGCAGAGCAGAGGCAACAGCGCCAGGCACAGAAGGCGCAACCCGCCCCAGGACGTGCAGATTCCATCGCCCTTGACCAGAGTCGTGCACCCGTCTTCCCACACGGGTCGAGCAACACAGCCGCGTCCTACGTGAGGAACCTGCGGGATGCTCCCCTATGATGTGACGATCATCTACTAGACCTAGATCCCAACCTGGTTCTGGTCCCGAAAGATCCAAGGCCCATGATCGGCATGGTGTCTCTACAGCAGAATCATTCTGGATCAGGCGCGACGGTCCCCGAAGATAGCGTAGTGTCTGATTCGCTCTCTTGGCTCAACTAGACGCCATCTATTTCCTTCGACCTTACTGAGTACCTCCTCTCTAATGAAGAGGGTCCTGAGGTCCAGAGTCAGGAAAACGTCAAGGAGGAGGACCCGACCACGATGGACCACCAAGCCCGTTCTGCCGACACGGCGCCAGGCATCCCGACTCCGCCTGGCTTCAATGGTGTGATATTTGTGGTCAGCGTGGATGAGCAGCCGGTCCTGAATGAAGCAGAGCAAGAAAGGAAAGCTAGGGAAGGCTACAACACTGATCGAGAGCATCGATGCCTCCTGGAGGCACAAGACGCGAACGCCGCCAACAACGAAGGCAACTGGGGCAACGGTGCAGGCCCTCAGCTGCGTCACCTTCAACACAACCTTGATGGCGAGTTCAACATGGTCAAGAACCAGATCGTCCATGAGACTCCCACGGCCAACATCATCGTGGCCATGGATCGGCTTAACAACCTTTCCCCGAACACACCCGGGGTTGAAGCGATTTGAGACTTTCTGATCGCCGCCGAAGCATAGGTTGTTTAGCTCTGCTCTGCTGGGTCGCTAACCACGTCGCATCGGTCATGGTGGTCCGACGCAGCCATCGCTGTCAACCCGCAGAAAGTGGTGTCAACAACGAGTCCAATCATGGAGGACCTTCACTCGAGCAACCCCGACAGGCCAATGCCAACAACGCTCCATGAGAGGTGCCGTGCAATGAGTGCCAACGCGGCAATCGGTAGCACACCAACAGGCAGCAGGCCAACCACAGTGTTGAGCGCAACCAGGAAGTTGAGCAGCCCTAAGATTGCGACCTCCGTGATCACCTTGATGAACGATACCGTGCTCGGCGACACCTGACCGGACCAGCCCCATTCTCGGAGGAACTTAAGGCCGTCTTTTGGCCAAAGAACTTTCGGATCAGGGATGTCAAGATGTGCGATGGGCAGGATGACCCTGAGCACTGGATCATGTTGTATGAAGTGGCGGTCCGAGCAGCAGGAGGCGACCAGTTCGTCATTGCAAACTACCTCCCGGTAGTCCTGAGCAACGTCGCTACCTCCTGGCTGCTCCGTCAGCGCGATGGTAGCATCCACAGCTGGCCTTAGCTCAGGCAGATGTTCATTGACAACTTCCAACCCACTTGCATGCAGCCAAACCCAAGTACACTCTGGCACAAGTCTAGCATGGTCCAAGGGAATTGCTGCGACAGTACATCCAGCGTTTCTCCGACATGTGGAAGCATGTGATCGATGTCACCCCGGTGGAAGGGATCGACCTTTTCATCGTTGTCTTGGTTCAACCACATGGCCTAGACCTCAAGAAGGAGTTGCTCCTCGAGTGACCGAGAACAATGGAAGATCTCCTCTCCACCACCCACAGGTTGGCTCATCTCGACGACAGGCTGAACAAGGGGGACCCCATTCCCCCCAACCACAACTACTGTCACGATGATGACCACGACCACGACAGTGATCGAGACCGCCGGCCAAATCGGTGGAACAATCACCGCAACCGTCGGGACAACCGCGAACCCGAGCATCGTGGTGACGATCGTTCATTCAAGCGACATGGTCAGGATGCCTACAACGGTGGCCGGTGTAACAACAATGACTCATCTGTCAACAAGGTAAAGGGCCAGAACAGGATAAACAACGAAGAACTCGACAAGGTCCTTAGTCAGGATTGCCCCCGTCATCCTGGCAAGGGTCACACACTGGGCGAGTGCAGAGTCCTGAAAGAGGCGCTGGATAGGATGACCAACAAGAAGCCACATCTGGCCCCCAAAGCCAAGGGCAAGAACCTCATCCAACAAGAGGATGCTGATGAAGAAGAAGCTCAAGATACCAACCCACGGAATGTCTACAGGGATCTCGTGAAGAACATGACTGCCATCATCTTTGGTGGCAAGGTCAGACTGGAGAAAGCCCGCGACAAGAAGCTACTGATGCAAGCCATCATGGCTATCCAGGAGGCTAACGGCTACATCACGGATGTCAAGGTGCCTACCTAGTCCGAGCAGCCTAATCGTTCAGCCGCAATGACATGTGGGCCAAAATCGCTAATGCTGGTCGGTTCCTGTTGGTCCTTGACCCGGTGATAGACGGCGTCTGGTTCGAGAAAGTGCTTGTTGACGGCGGCAGCACCCTAAACATTCTTTTCTTCCCAGCCTTCAAGGAGCTAGGGCAAAAGCAGGAAGAGCTCAAGCCATACGACTCTCTGTTCTAGGGCATCATGCCGGGCAAACCTTCATAGCCCCTCGGGCAGATCATGCTACCCGTCCAGTTTGGGACAAAGCAGCACTTCCGCATTGACCACATCACTTTCATTGTGGCCGATTTTGAAGGCATTTACCACGCCATCCTTGGCTGACCAGGGATCGCCAAGTTCATGGCGGTTCCTCACTATGGGTACATCATGCTGAAGCTCCCAACTGAATAGGGCATCCTATCCCTGCGCGGCAACGTCTTCATGGCGCATGTGTGCGAATCCGACGCCTATGCAGCCACGGAGGTCGAGGAGTTGAAGCATGCCATGGAGCACACCAGCCTGGGTGTAAAGAAGGTGCCCCCTATGGAGGTTGAGGTTCTAGTCGAGTCTACGCGGCGGCCTTCCAACAAGGCCAAATAGCACAAGCTGATCCAGCTCGATCCGAATGATCCCTCAAAGACCACCAAGATTGGGCCTACCCTTCCCCCCAAATAGAAAGATGCACTCGTCCAATTCCTTCGAGAGCACATCAACATGTTCACATGGAAGCCCGCTGACATGCCAGGTGTCCTGAGGGAAAAGGCCGAGCACTACCTTGACGTCTCGAAGACTGCTAAACCTATCAAGCAGAAGATGTGTCGGTTTGCTCATGACCGCAAGGAAGTTATTAGGGTAGAAGTGGCCAAGCTCCTAAAAGCTGGCTTCATCAAAGAGGTGTATCACCCGGAGTGGTTAGCCAACCTGGTTCTTGTACTCAAAAAGAATAATGAATGGAGAATGTGCGTTGATTACACCGATCTCAACAAACACTACCCTAAACAGGCTTTCAATCTCCCTCAAATCGACAAGGTTGTAGATTCTACTGCAGGTTGTGAGCTACTGTCCTTCTTAGATTGCTACTCGGCTACCATCAAATAGCCCTCAAGAGGGAAGACCAGGAGAAGACCACCTTCATCACCCACTTCGGTGCTTTCTGCTACATGACCACGTCGTTTGGCCTCAAGAACACCAGAGCTACTTACCAGCAAGCCATCCAGGCCTGCCTCGAGCATGAGATCACCGCCGACCTTGTCGAGGCATATGTCGATGACGTGGTGGTGAAGACCAGAGAGTCCCATACACTGGTTGCCAACCTCCAGCAGACTTTTTTGGCCCTCAACAATTTTCGATGGAAGCTGAACCCCAACAAATGCATCTTTGGTGTCCCTTCCAGGATCCTGCTCGACAATGTTGTCAGCCAGGACGGCATACGCCCAAATCCCGAGAAGGTTCAGATTGTGCTAGACCTGCAACCACCACAAAACGTCAAGGATATCCAGAAACTCACCGGCTGCATGGTGGCCTTGAGCCGCTACATCTCCCGCATGGGCAAAAAAGGGCTTCCCTTCTTCAAGCTGCTCAAAGCTAAGGAGAAATTTGAGTGGACGGAGGAGGCCGACAAGGCTTTTAGACAACTCAAGGAGTACCTGGCAACTCCCCCAGTACTCACGGTGCCGAAAGAAGGCGACGAGCTTCTCCTCAACATCGTTGCCACAACCAATGTGGTCAGTACTATGATGGTGGTCGAGCGCTAGGAACCCGGGCACGTCTATGGGGTGCAGCGGCCCATCTACTATGTTAGCGAGGTTCTTAACGAAACCAAGCAATGATACAATGACGTGCAGAAACTGCTATACGCACTCCTGATCACCAAACGAAAGCTCCTCCATTACTTCCAAGCCTACAAGATCACGGTGGTCACAGAAGCTTCACTTGGCAACATTCTTCACAACAGAGACGCTAGTGGCCGTATCGTCAAATACACGTTAGAGCTCTCTGAGTTCACGCTGAACTTTCGCAGTCGCAGTACTGTGAAATCTCAGGCCCTAGTCGATTTTATTGTGGAGTGGTCAGACCTCAGCTTGCCCCTGGCAGACACGTCTCCCGACCACTGGAAGATGTATTTTGATGGTTCCTTGAACATCAATGGCGCTAGGGCATGTAACACTCTGGTGTTAAGCATGCATCATATTGCACTTTAAGAGCATAACCATCTCAATTGCATCATTTTTGGTACATGAAATGACAAAGTTTAAATATGTGCTTACCTTGACTTGAACTAGAACTATATGAAGGGTTGCTTGTTTGAGGTTGAGTGTTAAATGAAGTTTGTAGAGAAAATTATTTGGAGCAAAACATATTTTGGGGTCATTTCATGAAAAGGCTTGGAAGTGGGTCAAAAATGTCAAAAACAGTTTGTAAAAATGATTTTCTTTTAATTTTAAATCCCCATTTTTGAAATTCAAATTCTAGGCAGAATTAGGTTTTTATGTTTAAAAGTGAAATGTTCTACTCATCAAAAGGAACATTTCATCTTTTATAAGTTTCTCCAAATTCGGATTATTTTGGAAAATATGGAGTTCATCAAGTCTGCACGAATCTTGGCGCAGTGGGACCCACCGCACAGTCTCTTCTTCCTCCTCTCTTCTTCTTCCTCGCGACGCTGTCCGACCCGACGCCGGCCGCGTGGCGTCCGTACGCCGGGCCGCTGCCGCTGCCCGCTGTTCCACCCCGCACCCGAGCGCCGCACACGGATCCCCGCACCGCGCTCGCCCGGTCCCACGGCTCGCCACTCGCCCTCCGCTCGGCCCCGCTCCACGCGCATGAGTGCCACGCGCTCAAAGAGCTCCGACGCCGCGCTGCCTCGGTCCGAGCTCGAGCGGCCGTTTTAAGTCGCCCCGACCGCGTCAGTCTCTCCTTCCCTCTCTTCTCCGCCACCCGACACGCTCTTGCCCTTCCTCTTCCACCCGAGCATGAGCCAGCGGACATCGCCCGCCATTGCCGCCGCCGAGAGCTTGCACGCCACCGCACCCCGTAGCCTGAACACTTTTTGCCCTAAACTCGCCAGTCGCTCCGCCGAGGTGTGAGGCACACCGTGCGCACCTCTCCTGCCACCGAGACCCAAGGTAGAGGTCGAATCGACCACCTTCTTCTTCGCCGATCATGGCCGCCCGACTGCCGCGCGGTCCCCCGTGCCCAGCAACCTCTCTCTCTCTCAATTAGCTAGTGAATCGTGTCCGTCTGATCGAGTAGGATCGATTGGAGTAGTTCATGAGGTCGATTAGAGTCTGAGCCCGACGAATTTGGCCATCCGCCGTCGCGGATTTGCGCCGCCGCTCGCCGGCGTACCTTGCCGTCGTTGCTCCGGCCATCCATTCGTCGCTTGAGCTAGTCCGTTCGAACCGTCTTGGTCTGCTAGAGCTGTTAGGCTGGTCCGTTTGCCCCGCCGTGGCCCGAGATGGCCGGCGTACCGCCAACCCTCGCCGCCGTCCGCCTCTGTGCGTCGCCGTCGGTCGAAACGCCGATGCTTTCTTGCATCTTTCACACCAACATGCCCGCTTTGATGAGTTGAGTCGGTTGGTAACCGTGGCTCGGCCGGAGACCTCGCCGTCGGCGAGGAATCCCGACGCCGACGACCATCCCCCGCCGCAAGGACCTCGGGCAGGATTCCTGTCCTTTCCCGGACTTGAGTGTAAAGTCACCAGACTCAGCGCTTTTCTTTTTAAGGCTCGGTTAGTTTCTGGAAATCTCAGGGTTCCCGGTGTAAAGTGCCTTTTCCTTTTTCTTTTTTAGAATTGATTTCAGATTTTGTTTAAAGCTTTGGAAATTCATAACTTGCTCATTTTTCATCCAAATGAGTTGGTTCAACTTGCAGTATTTTTCTTATGAGATGATCTATGCATGAAAAATATGAAATGTGAAATTTGTGAAACTTTTCTGTATAGCTTTATTTATCTCTATTAATTGTATTTATCTTAGGAAATGCATAACTAATTCTCTGTTGCTCAGAAAAATGTGAGACCAAGTTTGTTAGTCTTCTTATGTCATGCTCTATCTGTGAAAAATGTTGTTAGGCTATGTCATATGTAAATTTTGCTATGTCTAGTTATGGTGCCTATTTTCATGTGAGGATAAATAATTCATAATAAATAATATATAAGGAATTTGTTCATGAAACTTTTTGGAGAGTGTTTTTATGTCAATCTAGAGCTAATTATGTTCTGAGATCTGTTGTTTGATATACTTTTATGTACAAAGTATTTTATGCCCCTGGAATTGTGCTGCCTTGTCATTTTTGTGTAGGATAAAGTACTTACTGTTTTGACTTGCAATTTTTATGGTAGTCTTTACTTGGTATGATTAAGCTTCTGTAATTTTTACAGAATTTTCTGAGTAGTCTAAAGTCATGTTATAGTTATACCCTGATTTCTTTCGTTTATAAATAATGCTTTAGAGTTATCATTTCATGTGTGTAAAAAGGCTTTTTATGCTATTCATGATATGTATGATCTTCTATTGATTGTAGTTCAGTAGAGTGTAGAGTGCAAAATAATGGTTGTTTATAATTCCTTATAGTGTGCGAGTAAATTATAATGCGAGGCCTAATTGGAGATTTATCGGTAGAAGAGAATGCAGATGACATGTGCTTATCATACATGTTTTCATATGTCATATCACTCATCTTAGCTGAGCATTCATTCACCATCACCATCAGCATTGTATTTATATGTATGCACGGTATTCATACGCACTATGCATCATACAGGATCGTCAGAGCTCGAGACGGTAGTTCCCGGAGCACCAGGAGAGGAAGGCCAACAGGAAGCTTTGGTTCGGGAAGCAGCAGCAGAAGAGGATCCCGAAGCTGATCTTCCGGAGTGTCCCGACCACCAGCCAAGCGCTTTCCTGAAAGGCAAGCCCCGGAGCATTCTCCCTGTGGTTTGCAAAATATCTAACTTGAGTCCTTTACTTGTTTGTTGCATTAAGTTATAGGCGTTGTTTTATACCGTTGCTGCATTACTTATATTCCTTGCCACTGTTATACTTCAACCCTGTTAGGTTCAGGTACGATTATATGCTTAGCCCTGCTTAACTAGATTGGTAGAAGTCGGGTGATTTCCTGTCATCCGCGAGTTATAGGTGGTAACTCGGATGGTTGAATACATTGTTATCTTGGATAACTATGTGGAGATAATAAATCGAGACCGGGCGGGATTGGAGTTGAGAATGAACTGGAGGTTCAATGTGGTTTATCCCGTCTGTGTCGAACTAGGACCCCGTCCGTTGTACGTCCTCAAGTCATATTGAATTTATGCCTCACATTTAGCTGGAAGGATAAGTCGTTCCGACCGCGAAGCCTAATTTTGATTTGGGCCGGGAGTCGACCTGCTGTACGCATCGCATTGGTGAAGATGGGGGACCACGGGTTACGCGGTTGTAAGGCCTGAATATAGCATGGTGCGCCCTGCTGGCAGCCGGACGGTGCCCGGATGTGATGGTACCTGTTGATCTCGCGTTTCTCCTGAATTGGATGTCGGTGACCTGTAGCTCACCGTGGCTGGTGAGTGTAGTTTGTGTGAGGAGTACCCGCCAGCTGGTTAGTAATCGATTATAATCGCCATCGTTCCTGGACAGTGAACACTTGACTTGAGCAGCGGCATCGTAGTAAGAATTTGAACAAGAGATGAGATGGTTGAGCTGTTGAGACTGAAAGATACTCAACCGAAAATTGGTTACTTTCTGTTGAATAATTATTACCATGCTTGTTTAGTACATGTGCTAATGTAGCATGATAAGGATAATCAGATTAAAATACATTGCTAGAAGGTTCTTATTAATTGTTTCTTAATGCAAGCTTTTCCGTAATTTAAATGAGTCAGCTATCCCACTTATACAGCCTTGCATACTCCTTGGAGTCATTTTATTTTAGTTTATGACGGGTAAGTCTAGCTGAGTACATCCTCGTACTCAGGGTTTTATTTCCCATGTTTTTGCAGATGGTGAGATGCTTTATGGTTATTGTCAGAACTGTTTCTATCCCGCCTTTGGAGATGACTAGACCTTGGGCATGGTCACTCTTCTCGACTTGATGCTTTTGCTGGATGTGGACTAAGGACCTGGCACTGTATTTCAAATGTGTGTGTGTGGTATTTGAACTTAAATCGCTTTCGCTACTTTGACACTTTAAACTGGTTTGTAATAACTCTATTTGTACTCCGATGATGTTTTAAACTATGTTCGAACTGTGTACTTGTGAATGGAATCGCTAAACTATTACGATCTTGGTCGTGCCGCAAAAGTTTGAAATCCTTCGAGATTTCACGGACTACCGGGTTTATTAGGTCTCAATCATATGATTTGATGAATTAATGGCGGATTATATGCTTGTGCTCTAATAAATTGGTCGGTTCTGTCACAGGGCAGGAGTAAGGACACGCTCCGCTATGTCTTGCGCATACACTTTAAGGCGTCCAATAACATGGCCGAGTACAAAATGGCCCTGCACGGCCTCCACATCATAGTCGAGCTGGGCATTAAATGGCTCCTGGTATACGGAGATTCTGCTCTGGTCATTCGTTAGGTCAACAAAGACTGGGATGTGGTCAACAAAAAGATGGATGCCTACGTTGCTGAAATTCGCAAGCTGGAAAACAAGTTCTATGGACTGGAGTTCACCCATATTCCACGTGCTGAGAACACAGGTGCTGACGAGCTATCTAAACTGGGATCGTCCCAAGCCAAGATACCACCTGGTGTTTTTGTCAAAGACTTGCTTAAGCCTTCGATCCCCAATCAGGCTTATGAAGCACCAACGCCTAGTACCGCTACCGACCAGCTCGTAGCAGCGCTCAGCGGCAAAGCAAGAGAGGTAGAAAACAGCTACCCCGACCAGAAGGGATCTGACGATGGTAGTGAGCAGCCACCGGTTGATGAATCAACTGAGCAGGCAGCGCCTTCCCGGCCCGACTGGAGAGAGCCCTTTGTCAGATACCTAAATGACCACCTTGTTTCAGAGGACAAGATCGAAGCCCAACAGCTGGTCCACAAAGCCCGTGCCTATCTCATGGTTAATGGCGAGGTGATGCGCAAGGCCCCAAGGTCTGAGATTTACCAGAAATGCATCACCCAAACAGAGGGTTTGAAGCTTCTGAATGATATTCACGCAGGCACTTGTGGAAACCAAGCAGCATCCTGGACGCTAGTCAGCAAAGCCTACCGAGCAAGGTTCTACTGGCCGACAGCCGTCTCTGACGCAAAAGACTATGTGCGTCGGTGCAAAAATTGCCAGATGTTTGCCAAGCAGATTCATGTCCCCGTACATGAACTCCAGACCATTCTGGTTGCTTGGCCATTCTCATGCTGGGGACTGGACATGATCGGTCCCTTCAAGAAGGCTCCTGGCAGACACACTTGTGTCTTCATGCTCATCGACAAATTTTCTAAATGGATTGAGTACAAAGCTGTCAAGAAAGCCTCGTCCAAGAAAGCAGTACAATTCCTTGACAATGTCATCCACCGGTTTGGCATACCCAATACCATCATCACCGATTTAGGCTCTCAATTCATCAAAGTCAAAAACGTGTGGAGCAAACAGACAGGTGGAGCGAGCTAACGGTATGATCCTTGACGCCCTGCGCAAACGGGTATACCAGGACGACAAGGATCTTAAACATGGTCGGTGACTCAAGGAATTACCTGCCGTGGTCTGCGGACTCCGTACCCAGCCCAGTCGTAACACTGGAGTTTCCCCAAACTTCATGGTGTTTGGATCCGAGGCTGTCCTACCATCCGAGGTCGCACTCCTTTCACCACGTGTCCAGCATTACAACGAAGAAGCCTCCAACGAAGCTGGGGAAATTGACATCATTGCCAAAGAGGAGGTAGCGCTCGAGTCCTGTGCTCGGACGGTTAAGTACCTAGCTTCAATGCATCGTTACTATAACCGCAACGTCAAAGACAGGCTGTTCGTGGTTGGCGACATGGTGTTACGATGAATCCAGAAAATAGATGGTCTGGACAAGCTGTCATCCAGATGGGAAGGGTTGTTTAGGATCAAGGCTGTCACACGCCCGATGTCCTATCGGTTGGAGACGATGGAGGGTGTCGAGAAGTCCAAGGCACATCGACCACCTCATACGCTTCTATTCATAAAATAAGATATGTAATCAGATCTTTGTCATTCAGATATTTAATGAAGTTTCCTTTATTATCTTCTTTTCCTATCACAATTCTATATTCGTGCACACATCTATCATACATGCGCCCTGCATAAGTCTCAGTTAAACTTTGTTTTCTGCCTGCCGAGAACGGCTTGACAAGAAACTATCTCGAAGCCTCTTACGATGTGTTACAGCTCCGCGCTATATGGCACTAGGAGATTCAGCAGTCGCTCTCCAATGGTACTAGGTACCTAGTGATCCTGGCGGTCCTACGCTGTTCACTAGCGCATCCCTAGTCACCCGACAGAGTTAGCTCGCTTCGAGGGTGGAGGCAAAACTTAACTGGCGACATTTTTCAAAAAACATATTATGCATAAATATGCATTTAAAAAAAAGAAAAACGGCACAATGTTTATCATCCGCTTAAACATGCCTACTTGTTTGCATCAATAGGCTTAAAAGTTTTCGAGCACCCAGTGCTCGGCACAACTTACAAACAGTGTTTTATATAAATACATTGTTTACGCCTACTGACCACCACCACCTCCTGCAGGATCGTCGATCAGCATCATAACTTCAACGATGGCGGCAGCAGTTGGGCCAGACGAGGCCTGGAGCTCTTCAGCTTCTTCATCAGGAACCACTAGAGGGATCCCATGCTCGATAGTCGCCAGCTCCATGTTCTGGTAGTTGGCACGGACCACAGCGAGCACGGTCGCGGCCACATAGCGCCTAGCGCCCGCGACGAACTCCTGCAGAGCCAGCCACAGCCTCCGGCGCTGGTCGGCGACAGCAATTTCCTCTCCTACAGGGTCGACAGGGTGCTCTTCTCCCAGAAAGATGGCCCTCAATACGGGCTTGATGTGGTCGGTCATGATCCGCATCTTTCCTTGGAGGCTCGTGATGCAGTCCTTGTGGAGAAGAGCGGATAAGGACGAATTTTGGGAAGTAGGGTGCGGATGTTGTTTTCTACGTCTCGAGGGGCGGCTGACGGGGCACAATGTTTAGTACAGAGGAATAGTGGTCTGTACGAGACGACGCTTCCCCGGGGGTAGGCGGTAAAAGGTAGACTAGACCTCTGCACTTGTCTATCATTACAGTCACTGTAGCCACGGGGGTTGGCAGGAGTAGGTGAGACGCTTTAATTGCCCTGAGCGCCGTACAAGAAGTAGGTGGGCCGAGGGGTGCGGTACTCGACGGGGGGTCGTCCGTCCGGGCGGACTTCCGTCACTCGAGGGGGGTCGTCCGCTCGGGCGGACTGCCGTCACTCGAGGGCCCCCGTCGAGTGATATGAATACGGGTTAGTTCGTCCCGTTCGTGGGCCATCCCAGTACCACTCGACGGCCCGGTGTTTGATTTTTATCTTTTGCTTAGGAACGACGGTGGGTCTTTCGAAAGATTTATGCCAATTGATCTTGGATGGTTTCTCCTGTAGATCGAGAGTTTATGGTACCCCTAAGTCCAGGTACCCGACACTACCAACTCTGATGACGTTACGAGATCAATTTCAAGAGAGACAGACACGAACACTGTGAGTTACTAGTTTACCGATAAGTTTATAGTTTGTCAGAAATGTGACTTCTAGGTGCAGTTTGTCTATCTAGGCTTTAGAATGTTCTGCTTCAAGATGACACTTTTTATTTGTATATTGTGCCTGCAGGCACCATTTGGAGATCTGATGGAAGACTCACTGGCCTGTATACTCGGTTCTCCCGGATGCAACATGGAAAGCAACAATCCCCCAGAACAGACGGGCAATGTCCTGAAGCGAAGCGAGCTGCGAGTTCGCAGTAGAGGTCGCAGGCATCATCATCGGCATGCTGATGACTAGTTTGCTGTATTAATTGTGAATGTCGGGTCGAAGTGCTGTGGAATACCGTAGACCTCAGCGTTTTATTTGAGACTCGCCCAGACTGAAAAGAAAAGAATGTGAGGTCCATAATCCAGGCAGTGAACGTGCTGCCTTATAACACGCTTGCATTCAGTGGGGCACAAAAGAAAAGAAAGATTGGCATATAAGCATTGAAGTAACATACATTTTCCAACTAGCGCATGTTTGGATCGGGGGTCGTTCATTGGAAGGTTTTGTATCTAGTTCGAATTTGAACTAGTCCAGTAACCTTACAGTGAAACACCCTCATCCACACAGACTATTTTCTCTTCTTCGGCTATTATCTGATACTGTGCTGTGTATACTCTGTTGTCAAGCTTTCTTGTAGCAGCAAAGATGACTGCTATAAGGTACTTTAAACTAAGGCAATGCCATATTATCTATCTACTGCATAGAAAACTACTCAAGAGGAGTTTAACACAACTTAATTTTCTATTTTATGATTTTCTTAGTGATTTTCTATGCATTTTAGAAGTTCAGCCGATTTGCATAAAGAAAAAAGATTAAGCCATACACAGGATAGAAACTTTGCAAAGGGAAGCCTAGACTTACCCGCAGCCATGTGATACTATTTGGTATTGTAGCTATGTGTCATGGATTTCGCATCTGGAACCAATTTCTAATTCTTTTTCATCCTTCAACCTAACGGATGCAGAGCGGAGCAACGTCAGCTCTGTTTGGCCTGAGGGCCAGGCGAAAAACTCAAAACTTGCTAGCTCACTCGACTTGCTCCGTTCAAGCTCGACTCGTTTTATAACGAGCCGGCTCGTTTAATAATGAGTTAGGTCGATTTATAACAAGCTAGCTCAAGCTGCTCATTGGCTCGAACAAGCCAGGTAATTCTCGATGGCAGACTACTAAAATCGGTCTGCGTCCAGGCATCCAGCCTAGCTAGCCTAACCCTAGCCAATATACAGCACTACAGCCGCCCCTCGACTCCCACCCCTACATCCGCGGCGCGTAGACACAGTCATCAAGTTCGAGTCACGGTCTCACGTCTCACGCACTGCCGTGGTGCACCAGTCCGCCTCCTCGCGACCTCGCCGCATGCAGATCCTCTCTCCATCTCCACATGCACCAGTCCACCTCCTCGTGGTTATCATGGACTCAATGTCATGGTCGTGGTGGGCTGCCTGGACGGCTGGACAAGGACTGATGAATTATGGATCAAATCGATGGATGGATTGTATTCTTTTTTTGTTAAATTAAATTTATAATTATTGTGCTTGATGCTCATTTGCTTTAATAATCTCCCTGTAATGTGTTTTTATAATTTGGCTCATGAGCCAAACAAGCTAGCTCGAGCTAGTTAACGAGTTGAGCCGAGCTGCTCTTCTAGCTCGTTTGTATAACGAGCCGAGTCGAGCCAGCTTGCTAACGAGCCGAGTTCTAATGAGTCGAGCTAGCTCGATATACAGGCCTCTTTGGCCAGGCGTGGCCATGTTGAATGCACGTGCATCCCTAAAACCGAGCCCTCCCTGCTTTTTTGGCTTTTTCAATTTATCCCAACTCAACCATAATGTATTTATTTTATTATTATCATTGTGGCTCCACCAATATCTACAGATTTTCTTACTGATTTGATCGCACACCTCCTTAGTGATATCAAAACAACCCATTGCACTTAGGTGTACAGATAGAGAAGAGAAGAGATTTTTCTTTTTTTTCTTTCTTTCTTTATTTTTTGAGAAAGAAGAGAAGAAATTTGCAAGGACCGCTTACAAAGGCTTCAATATCTATATGTCCAGGCCAACTGGAGGCCCCTGTTCTCGCAGTCCAACAAAGCAACGGTCCTGATCCAATCAACAGGAAGAGATTGAGCCCAATGCCATCGATGGGTCCCAAGAAAGAAAGGCCCAAACCACACACAGACGCTCCTCCTTCGTCTTCCTCCCTCCCTCGCCGCTCTCTGCGTTTGGAAATAGCCATCGAGACCCTAGGACTACGCGTAGCGAGAGAGGAGAGATGTCCGGATTGGCGGCGGAGCTGCGGTACTTGAAAAGCATATTTTTCGGCCCCCCACCTGCCAAGGTTGGTCGGATCGCTCCCAGAAACATGCTGGCTGCTGTTCAAAAAAAATCCCCTACCATTCCAAAATCATTTCAAGAACAAAACAATTCTCCCCAAATCCTGTTCACTTCTTTGGTTTGGGGTTGACGGGGTTCTTTGTTGCTAATGAGCCAGGGGATGATCCATGATCTGGAGTGCGCCATGAGGACAAAGGTAGGCCCTTCTGCGACTGCACCCTTCCATGATCCCACCACGCCACTCCCTGAAAACAATAGAATCTTTCGCTGAGTTGGATTTTTGCTACGGATGATGTAGGGCGGCTTGACCCCCGAGGAGGAGATGAAGCTCCGGGGTTACAACCTCCTTCCAGCTTGTTTCTTCGTGTTGGGTTCAGTATTCGGCACTTTGGTGGGGTGGTTCGGTTTCGACAAAGGTTGCTCACTCCCTCACCTCTCGATTGGTATTTAATAATGTTATTATATGCGATGTGCTATTTCGAAATCGTGGTAATCAAGGAGCATTCAGTCAACAATTTGCGAGGACTAAAATTGTGTTGAAAACATGCCCTGAGCATGGGGCATGGTTGCGGCCTTGTATAGTTGTATATCAAGGTTAAAACCTAAAATAGTATTCAAAATAGCCATTCTCGTGCAAAGGATATTTGTTTACCCTGCGCCTGCATTCTGCCATTGTTATTCCTGTTCAAAATAGTCATTCAAAATACTATTTTAGGTTTTACCCTGCGCCTGCATTCTGCCATTGTTATTCCTGTTCAAGGATATTTGTTGTCCCTACCCTATCCTTTTACAAGCTACGGTGAATATATTAGTTTGGGAGCATTTTGGCATAGTTTATGTTTATAAAAAAAATTGGCTATACTGTTAATATTACTAGGGGAAATACCGTGTGTATGACGCATGTATGCAGGCACCGCACAACTCCCTCACATAATCACATTTGAGTGTAGCCTTTTGGCCACATGAAGTGCTGGTGCCTCCAGTGATATGCTCCTGAGTGCAGTCATGCTTGGGTTGTAGAGTTTGTTGTTTTTTTAAGCGGAATTGTAGAGTTTGTTATATTAGTAGTGGGTCCTGAATATTATAGTTACTGTTTTCCTAACGAGTAAAATAAGTCTCTATATGTCCAATGTATTTATTGATGGAGAGGACCAAAGCAAGTCATCAGATTTTGACTACAGTTGTTTCAATTAGGTGTTGTATAAACAAAACCGCAAAACTTTCATTGTTAAATTTTCCTCGTAGACAATAGCTAATGGTACCAAATGCACACTTACAGAATTTTGTTGTGCAGGAAACAAATTGTTTGGTCTTCCGCCTAATCCTCGATTCATAAGATTTTCAGCAGCTTATGGTAAACCTCAAGGATATTTGACCTGTTAGTGATCCCTGTACAGTAATTGAATGCAAAGGCATAGCCAAGCTATGTTTAGATGAGAGACAAATTAATAATTTTTGCCTCGTTCGTAATGATTGTGGTTCTTTCATATTGATGGTAGGATGAGTCAACATCATTAGGGAATGCCTACAATGAAACCTACCTAATCAATAATGATGATGATTATTCATATATCTTATTTCTAACTAACACCATACTGCTAAGCCCCAGATGAACCGTTAGCCATAAACAATACTGCTATTGGAATGTAATACAATTTTTATTAACATTCGATACTTATACATCTTAAAAGAGAAACAACAGGTAGTATTAGAATTCATTAACATTAAATGTATATTAATGATTTATTCTGTAAGATGTTTTTTATGCTCCAAAGTCATGGACCTTTTATGTTGCAACCATTTGCTCATGAAGTTATAGATCCATGCTGTACTTAAGCAAACAGATAGCTTGTTAGGTTAACACAGGAGTAGATGGAACCATTTGGCATAAAATATTAGATGCATTGACCCTTTAATGTTGATATGTTGCTGAAGAATCATTTTTCATCCTTTTCATTGAAAATGTTAATTTACTGAAGCTACTTCTCAGGCTGCGCTTATTTCATTGGAAAGGGCTGGGCTCGTAGAATCATGCATCAATGCCCTGCACTGCTTTTAGACACGGAAGAAGGACGCATGAAGATGGAGATAGCTAACATGTGTGGTTTGTTAATTAGTGATTCTTTTTCTTTGGCATCGGAACTCGGGAGTTCCAACCAACTACCTGTTTCATTAACATCATACTTGCTTTTTCCTTTTGCTTCATTAACAGAATAATCAATAGGCATAGTGATGATGCATACCTGGTCAATGTTGTGAAAAGACACTTTTTCCACGAGCATCTGTTCGATGATCTGCATCAAGGCGAACCACTTTTCAAGTGGTACTCATGCCATTCATATACCGACAGCGCCTTTGTAGAAAGAATGAAGGAAGTTGAAGCTACCAACTCTGATGACGAGGCTAGATCAATTTCAAGAGAGACAGATGCAAACATTTGAGTTACTAGTTTACCGATAAGTTTACTCTTTTTCAGAAATGTGACTCCTTTTTTTTTCTAGATGCATTTTGTCTATCTAGGCTTTTGAATGTTCCGCTGCAAGATGACACTTTTTGGTTTTGTATATCGTGCCTGCAGACACCATTTCGAGATCTGATGGAGGACTCACTGGCTTGTATACTCGGTTCTCCCGGATGCAACATGGAAAGCAACAATCCCCCAGAAAAGACAGGCACTGTCCTGAAGCGAAGCGAACTGCGAGCTCACAGAAGAGGTCGCCGTCATCATCATCGGCATGCTGCTGATGACTAGTTTGCTTTATTGTGAATGTTGGGTCTAAGTGTTGTGGAATACTGTAGGCCTTAGCTTTTTATTTGAGCCTCATGCCCAGACAAGAAAAGAATGTGAAGGTCCATAATCCAGACAATGTGCATGCTGCCTTCTAGGATGATTGCACTCAGTGGGGGACAAATTTAAAGAAAGATTGGCATTAAGATGGAAGTAACATACAATTGCCGACTAACGCATGTTTGGATTGGGGGTCTTTCATTGGAGGTTTTCTATCTAGTTCGAATTTGAACTAGATCCAGTAACCTTCCAGTGAAACACCCTCATCTACACAGACCATTTTCTCTTCTTCAGCTATTACCTTTTGGGTGCCAATGAGTTATGGATCTCGCATCCAAAACCAGTTTCTCATTCTTTCTCATCATCCAACCTAAGAAGGGAGAGCTGTTTGGGTGCCAATGAGTTATGGAATAGGTGTTGACCCGATTTCGGCAGGTTGGTGGTAGTAACAACAGGCTGCGCCCGCGGCTAGTGCCAACTGGACCTGTGCTAGCCATCGATGGCGGAGATCTATTTTCATCCGAGGGAGGGGCAACGTCCCAAAGCTGGACTTCCCGCTGGAAGCTCCCTATTCTGAGTTGTTGATAAGCCTGGTCAGTGTGAGTACTGCAGTGCTCCGGCTGGAAAAGGGTCAGGGGAGATGTGTCAAGGTACGGGGAAGGCGGTGGCGCGGTTGGTCATACTCATATCAGCATTTGTTTTGGAGATCGATCCGTACATATTCGTTTTTGGAGGGATGTCCGATGGGAAGAGTGCCCTCGATCGCTTTTTGAGATATTTACGTATATATGGTCCTAGGAAAGAAAATGCATCTTTCTATTTTTTCTACTTACCTGTATGGTCCCAAAACGTATTTTTCTTCCTTCTATGACATTTGGTCTCTTCTTTATTTCATCTGATGGTGTTAGGGTAAAATGAGTGAAAAAATGCGGAATTCCGTTAGCCTGTTGTAGATTTGAAGATTTCACGAATATAAGTGAAATATATTTGCACTCTGTGTGTAATTATATACTGTTATATGTAAACTTATTTGAGTAATATTACTTTAATTGTACTGTGATGCAGCATACTATATTGGAGGAACCTCTCCAAGGTGCCGATATATAGAAATAGCACAAGTGTTAAAGGAACCGCTTAAACATGCTAGTAGATAATGCCCTAAGGGCAGCCCGAATCTACGGACAACAATCTGAATCCACAGATAGTAAGAGCTCAATCCAAAGCTCAAGGAGATCTAGTCCAAGATCTAAGATAAGAACATCAAGTTCTATTGATATGGTAGAGGATAGAAAACAAGTTACATAACTTGAGGGCATTGCCTCTATTTATAGGCTATGAGCTCTTACACAACTCATATACACCTAATATGACAACTAATAGCCTACTAGATGACAACTAGTATGATAACTAATATATTACTCAGTGACACCTAAGAAACAACTCATTATCTTCTAGTATCATATATATGACATATGCTATGACATCACATTACTTCTAGGCTAAACAACTCTCCATGAAACATAGAGGTAAAACTCAATTTGACTTGGTCTTAGTAGTAAAATCAAATTTCTCCTCTAACTCTTGTATCAAAAGTTAGTTTGAATCCATATGCTTGAATACACTTGAATGTTCATGATCCATCTATATGATGTCCCTCATCATTCTCCTCTACTTGATTGAAACTCGACCTCGAGTTATCTTCATAAAGATGTTGTTGTGGACGATAAAGCGATAGATCAGCCACATTAAAATTGTTGAAAATATTCATCTCTCTTGGTAGATCAACAACATAAGCATTATCATTTATCTTCTTGAAAATAGAGAAAGGACCATATTTCCTTTGTCTTAATTTCCCATGAACTCCTACTGGCAATCTTTTTTTTCTAAGATATACCATCACTTGGTCACCAACTGCAAATGACATTGGTCTTCTTCTTTTGTCGGCCAATTGTTTGTATTTCTGATTTGATGCTTCTAGGACATCATGGACTTCCTTAAACAAATTAGAATAGTTGTTAGCAAACCTTGTTGCTGACCTCAAATTCTCCCTTATTAAATCAACCACATGCTTTGGGACTTTTGTGTAGACAATGGAGAATGGACTCCTTCCAGTAGATCTATGTTCTGAATTGTTATAAGCAAATTCAGCTAGTGATAAAGTTAAATCCCATTGTCCTATCTTTAAACATTCAGTAATTGGTGCCATAATAGTGCTGAAGTTTTTGACAAATCTTTTATAGAAAGTTGCAAGACCATGAAAACTTCTCACTTCTATAATAGTCTTTGGAGTTGGCCAATCTCTTATTGCAGCAACTTTAGAATCATCAACATGAATATCTTCACTTGTTATGATAAAGCCCAAGAAAAGTAATCATTTCTGTAGGAAAACACATTTCTTTAAATTGACATAAAGCTCATTTTTCTTTTAGAACTTCCAATACATGTCGAACATGATCAAAATGCTCATCTTCATTCTTGCTATAGATTAAGATGTCATCAAAATAAACCACAACAAATTGAGATAAGAAGGGTTGAAGGACTTGGTTCATCAAATGCATAAAAGTACGTGGTGCATTTGAAAGTCCAAATGGCATAACAAGCCATTCATATAGCCCTTCCTTGGTTTTGAATGTAATTTTCCATTCATCACCAGGTCTAATGCGAATTTGATGATATCCACTTCTTAAATCAAGCTTGGTGAATACCTTTGCCCACTTAATTGATCCAAAATGTCATCCAAACGGGGAATAGGAAATATGTATCTTACTGTGATTTTGTTGATTGTTCTACTGTCCACACACATACACCAAGAACCATCCTTTGGTGTGAGCAAGGCTGGTACAGCACATGGCTAATGCTCTCTTGGATATGTTCTTTTTGTAATAATTCTTCCACCTTCGCCTTCAATATAGCATGCTCTTTTAGGCTCATTTGGTAGTGCGGCAGATTAAGAAGAGTTGCACCAGGAACGAAGTCAATTCTGTGTTGCATTTCTCTCATTGGTGGCAAGTGTTGTGGCTACCCAAGTATACTCTGATATTCAGATAAAAGACCTTGTATCTCTGCTGGAATTTCTGCAACAAAATGCTCTTCTCCCTTAATGATCAATGCAACACATAAATTTGCTTCTTTCACGTCTTCTACAAAGCCTTTTGATGTTTGAGAAATACTAACATATTTTTCTCCTCTACTTTAGAAGTAGAACCATCCAATTTCTTAGGTAGGATTATAATCCTTCTCTTGTTCCAAATGAAAGAGTAAGAATTGTCCCTTCCTTTATGTGTAGCATCCACATCAAATTTCCAAGGTCTTCCAAGAAGAACATGGCTTGCATCCATGTAAACTACATCACACAGAACATTTGAGCGATAAAATTTGCCCAAAGGAAGTGGCAAATTGCATTGCTTTGTAATCTTCATATTCACTCCTTTCTTAATCCAACCAATGGTGTAAGGATTTGGATGATCATGAGTGTCAAGCTTCAAATGATTAACTAGGTTTTGAGATATTAAATTCTCACAACTGCAGCTATCAATCACCAATTTGCAAACCTTTCCATTCACAGTACACTTACTCTCAAATATCTTCTTTCATTGTGTGTCGTCGGTTTGGGGTGTAGAGCACAAAATGCGTTGAACCACACATACTACTTCATCACCCTCTTCATCACAAAGGTCTTGTTCTTCCTCAACTTCTTCATCTTCAAATTCATCATCACCATTATCATCTTCATCATCACTTTCATGGCGTGTTAGTGTTGACTACCTTCCTCCTAGGACAGTCGCTGGATACATGTCCTTCTTCACCACACTTATAACACTTTACAACATTTTTGTTTCTCTTTGCTCTACTTTCCTTGCAGCTTTCTTTGGTGCGGGTTGTGTTGTTTTTGATTGAGTAGCTTTACTCTCTATTTTGCCACTATAGCCTTTTGAAGTTCCTTCTATGGGAGAATATGAATGAGATTTAGTTACCTTCTTTGTCTTGACATGTCTTTCAACTTTTAGTGCTAAGGTCAGAGCTTGATCAATCGACCAAATCTGTTGCATGACTAACTAATCTCTAATAACTTCATTAAGACCATTGATATACCTTGCAACCTATTGATCTTTAGTTTCAGCAAGGTTGCACCTGACTTGCAGCCTTAAAACTCTTCAGTATAGTTCAAAACAGACCTATTTGCTTGAGAACAATTCTTGTATGTATCTCCTGCGTAGTGAGCATTCCTCCTTGAATTTTCATAGAGACCATCTTCTTCATACAGTTCACTATGATCTTCATCTTCTGCATCATCAACATGAGGTGATTTTCTACGCTCACCATGCCTTAGTTGTAGCTTGGCTTCAAGAGTAGCTTGTCTATGCCGTTCTTGATCATCAACCTTATCTTTTGATGAATTACCTTTAGTGCTATCAGCAGGGATATGATTTCTAGTCATTTCTGCTAGCTGATCAAACCTCCTGTTGAGTGTTTCTCATAACTCTTCAATTTTCTTTTCTGCAGCATACATCCTCTTGCCCAAATCCTCCATCTTTCCTATCCCTTATTGCAGAGTTATTGCAAAGAAAAGTGGTGGCTTGAGATGATCAATGAGGCTCCGGTACCAATCTTATGTAGCACACTATATTTGAGGAACCTCTCCAAGGTGCTGATATATAGAAATAGCACAAGTGTTGAAGGAACCGCTTCAACGTGCTAGTAGATAATGCGCTAAGGGAAGCCTGAATGTAGGACAACAATCCGAATCCACGGATAGTAAGAGCTCAATCCAAAGCTCAAGGAGATCTAGTCTAAGATCTAAGATAAGAACATCAAGTTCTATGGATATGGTAGAGAATATAAAACAAGTTACATAACTTGAGGAAATTGCCTCTATTTATAGGCTATGAGCCCTTACACAACTCATATACACCTAATATGACAACTAATAGCCTACTAGATGACAACCAGCATGACAATTAATATATTACTCAATGACACCTAAGAAACAACTCATTATCTTCTAGTATCATGTATATGACATATGCTATGACATCACATTACTTCTAGGCTAAACAGCTCTCCATGAAATATAGAGGTAAAACTCAATTTGACTTGGTCTTAGTAGTAGAATCAGATTTCTCCCCTAACTCTTAGTATCAAAAGTTAGTTTGAATCCATATGCTTGAATACACCTGAATGTTCATGATCCATCTATATGATGTCCCTCATCGTATTGTAGACAAATGAAATTCTATATTTTTTTGCCCGGTCCCTTGACTTACACCGATAAGTACAAAAAATAGACATAAAGCCATAGAAGGAAGATAATTTTATTTTGGAGTTAACAAATAAGTTCAAAAAAAATCAGGCCATACAAGGAAGATTGTTTTCAGGACTAGGTGAAGATAATTATATAGATGTTGCAAAAATATATTGATGAAGTTGCACATTTTGCAAGTGTTTCAGAGGCATGTTGTAAATGTTTCTTCAAAATTTAGTTCTAGACATGTTACAAGCATATGTGTTCACACATATGTTGCAACAATATTGTTGACACAAAAATGTGACTTCTTACAGCAACGGCACTTGCTAGCCAGGTAGACCAGAGCGAGAGCGTTTCTTCGATCCCTACGGCTTCACCAACAGCTACCCGATCGATCGACTCCGAGGCGTGCCAGTCAATTTGATCTTGCAATTGACAAGGAGGAAAAGAATAGTCAAATTATGGGACCTGTCGGTTTGTTCAAGACAGTTCCGTATATGTGGATAAATAGCCAATCTGATCAGGGCATTGACTAGAGAGTCAACATCCAACATGCTTAATAAATAAATCATTGAATAACATGCATGAACAATTACTGGAGCAATCGATCATAGTATGACATAATGAATAAGACAGGAACAAATACAGGTCATCCAAGATATGTGCAATAACATCAAAAGATTACATCATGCAATTTACCAATCGTCTAACCTATAATTTGTACATCTTGACATCTAACGCAACGCTATTTGTAATAAAACATCTCCATTAACCGACGTCTTCTGAATCTAAGTCATTCGGGAGGGTAATGGCAGCTGCACCGAAGCTTAGAAGAGATTAACAGATCTACTTTATACTTGCAACATCACTTTAAAGCAAAAAACATACGTATGAGTAAAGAAATCAGTAGTTACACAGTGTATTTATCAAGGCGCAGGGAAATCGGCTAAATAGGCGATACCAACATGAGAACGAACTAGGTGCATAAACGGTTCTATGAGCAAAGCCTATTAACCAACAACGTCTAATTCCAAGCAACTTTAACAGCGAGGTTCGCTAGAATACAGCCATGATAAAACCCCCAGAAAAGATTAACAAGTTTTATCATAAAACCATCTACACCCTAAAACGCGCCACATGTCACGAACAAGATTGATAAAACCTTGCTAATGCAAGCACGAAAACAATCATCAAAGCATGAATAAGCATGGCAAGCATTGTTGATGATCGAATTCAATAAGATTTAAGTCAAATCTACCAATCTTGATCGGACAAAGATGTTATTATGAATAAATAAAAAATTAAAAATAAACAACATCGGTAACTTAATGAATCTACTAGATTTGCAAGATCTAATAGAGTCGATAACTAGCCATGTCAACGTATAATAAGAGGTCAAACGATGCAGCCTTATTAAATGAAAACACGAGCCATGACGGTACTCACAACAAACCAGAGGTCGAACGATGCAGCCTAGCTTGATGAAGAACTCGTCGAGATCTACGTTACTCCTACTCCTAAGGATTTTGGTCAAGGCCGAAGGGTTATTGTATTGATTGTTTGATTGTTTTACAGGTGCCGGGGCTTACATGTTTATACCCTGGTCTTTGACCGTGTCCTGACTAAATACGACTCGCAAATAAAGAAATAAACAAGAAAACTACTAAGACTCGATAACTTGGGCTCCACTTTTCCCTTCCGTAGAGTCCTGTGCAATTAATGCGCCGTCATCAGCCGATCTGGGCCGGAGTCGATGTAATCCATACGCTTCGTCAGATAGGCGATTCTCGTTAAAATAGTCGATTCCACCGTGAACGGCCGCTACCGGCACTTAGCCGATTCCGGGCAATAGCGTCTTTGATAAGCACCATTCGCTCACTTACCAGTCCAAATTTTGGTACAAACAAATATGTTCCATAGGTTGCATCAAATGTATGTTGCAAGTTTTTTGCCTGTATGTTGCATATGGTACAACGTCTATGTTGCAATTTGTATGTTTTCAAATGTTTCATCTCTGTTTCACTCGTATATTACAATTTGTTTCACTTGAATGTTACAAAATATATCTCAATGTAGGGCTATTGAGCGAGAAAGAGAGGTAGTGCAGGGGCCATGGTGGCATTTCATGTAGGCTGGCGGTAGCGCTCCACTAGAGGACGCGCTAGCGTCTGAGCTGGCTCACGTGGACCTCTACTGGCATGCTGGAGGCCCCAGAGCAGAAGCTTTCCCATGCGACGGAGATGCAGAACCTGGCTATGGAGGTGACACAGACGCGATAAGTTTGAGACCCCTGCTGGTGTAGCGAGCAGACGGGCTCCCTGTTTACGCGGGCGGCACTGGCGCTTGTTGCATGGGGGACGAGATCAGGTGCAACGGATGTGCATCTGTCAGGACACGGGCCTGGGGCCAGACATCTAGGCGCTACTTATTATTCCATAAATTTATATTAACACTTGACCCGTTCACAAATTATCATGGCTTCGCCCCTAGTTCTCACTTTCGATATTGAGGGCCTTGACATGCAACAGTTTCTTCCTCGGCAGGCCATGCGACCTTCTCTGGTATCTCATGCTAGCAGACTAATGGTCTTCGGAACGTTTCAGCGAACCAACGTGTCAGCCTGACGGGTGACGGCACTATGGATCGGAGAGGCAGGGTTTCTCCGTCTCACTCTCACGGTGCCCGCTCTATTTATCGAGCAGAGAGTAGACGCAAGTTGCCTGGAGGTTTGGCACCTCGATTATTTGATTTCAAATGGCTATAAGCGGTCCTCGGCACAATTTTTCATGAGAGAATTAGGTGGAAGGCTCACATAAGACAGAGCCCTCGTGGTCTACCATTAATGAATACAAAGCTTTATGTTTGGTTGAACTTAATAGCCTCATTTAGTGCAATCCCAGTGGCTAAAACTATGCACGTTGTTCATAGCAGCCACGTCAGCTAAAATTTATTGATAGAAACTAACCTACACAATGGAGTGTCTTTATTCGCTTGTTCTATATCCCTAGCGTCAAGTGTTATTCGATATAAAACTGCGACTAATATATTTTTTTGTTAATAGAGAAAAACACCGTAATAAGTTGAAGGGAACATGACGGGTATGGTTTAAAATAGACGAATTAAAACAATAATTTTCAAAAAAAATACAAAATTGTACACTAATAGTATCAATAAAAGAACCTTTTTTATTTTTTTCAGATCTTATTTCATTATTTGAGCACCCGGCACTCTCCTTCCTGTAGTCCGCTTTCCTGCAGTCCGCTCCTTCGGTCCTTTCCGCCTCTCTCTCCTGTCTCCTTCCTGCTTCAGAGCGCGCGGCGCGTCGCCACTGTTCCTGTTCTGCGCCGCCTGCGCACGCGCCCCGTCTGACAAGGCGCCGCCGCGGCGTACGCGCGCCGGCTGTCTGGGTGCCCCGCCGTCGTCCGCACGTCGCCTGTCTCCGCTGCCGTCCTGTCCCCTGTGTCTCTGTTGGTGCTTTGTCACTAGCCCCTCGCGTCGGCGCTCTCCCTGTGCTCTGTGTGTTGGTCACTGCCACCACCTCTGTGGCTGTCACTGCCGCGGGGTATCTTCCTCCTCACCTCCGGCGGTCCTGTGGTTGTGTCTTCCCTGCATTCTCCTTCCTCTCCATGGTCCCAAGCTGCCGATTTCTCTGTCCTTGCTGTTTTGTGCCCTTCAAGTGCTCGATGAAATGTCCAAAAGGAGTTTGCTCTGCCTTCATGTGTTTCTAGGCCACCCAGCGCACAGCACTCCGAAAAAAAAAAAAACTCTCCCATCCTTTGCCGTTGCCACCAGCATTTCCTTACCTGCGGCCGGTGGCATTGTGACAGTGTGTGCCACTTCCCCTACGTGCCACTGACACTGCTAGAGGCTGGTCCCAGCTCATCTGTGCGTCATTATTTTCCAGTTGCTTGCTGTTTTCCTTTTATAAAAAATTGTTCCTTCCTGTTGACTCTTCGAGTTACATCTTCTATAATAGCGGTCGTTCCTCTCATTGGCAAGTGTCACCAACAGAAGCAAATCATCTCGCGGAGTTTATATGTCGTTCACCGGCGTATCTTCCATTGGCGGTAACAGACTGTCGACGCGATCTACCCCAGCCACTGTCGAACAGCGGCTACCACCTGCTTGTGGGGTACTCGCGCACCAAAGAGACCACCCCGAGCGGCAAGTGGATAGAATCTCCCCCTTCCAGAGTCTGCGGCCATCGCTGGCGTATCCAGTATTCCCCAACGGCTTAGTCTCCGAGGCGGCTGACTACATATCCCTTGGTCTCTTACTTGATGAGGACAACGTTGCAGAGACTGTGAAGGTGCAGTTTGATTTCAGTTTCGTTGACAAGGCTGAGAAGCAACTACC
>CM041628.1:47165179-47345046 GCA_023333625.1 Bothriochloa decipiens | reverse complement strand
GTGCAGTTTGATTTCAGTTTCGTTGACAAGGCTGAGAAGCAACTACCATCAGACATCCATGAAATCGAAGTGACTAACTTCAGTAAAGAGAGCTTGTCTTGGGGTTACAATGCTTTTATGAAAAGAGATAAACTGGAGAAATCAGCATATCTCAAGGACGACAGTCTCACCATAAAGTGCGACATCAATGTCACCAAGGATGTCAATGTCGATAGAACTAGAGCCAACACTGCCCCTTTTGTGGTGGTGCCAGCATCTGACATCAACCAACATTTCAGCGGTCTACTTCAGTCTACTGAGGGGTCCGACGTGACCTTCGAGATCAGCGGAGAAATCTTTGCTGCACACCGGTGCGTACTCGCCTGCAGGTCAACAGTCTTCAAGGGGCTGCTTCTTGGCTCCATGAATGACGGCGCTACAGCAAGTGTCATGCGCATAGACGACATGGAGCCACGAGTGTTCAAGCTCCTCCTTTGTTTCATTTACAGTGACTCGGTGCAGGAGATGGAGGAAGAAAATGATGATGCCATGTGGCAGCACTTGCTTGTGGCGGCAGATAGGTATGATCTCCTGAGGCTGAGGCTGATCTGCAAACAGAAGCTGTGTACATACATCAACAAGACTACAGCGGCGACGATTCTTGCACTAGCTGAGCGGCACCATGCCCAAGGGCTCAAGGATGCTTGCTTGGACTTCCTTATCAGAGCTCGAGCCAATCTGCAGGAAGTAATGGTGCTCGGCGGCCTGGACCACCTAGCTACCACCTGCCCTTTGGTCCTCAAAGAGCTCATTGCCAAGCTTTTGTCACCTAATAAGAAGGCTAGGATTGATGTCAACACATCATTCGTCGTGGTGCCGGCATCTGATATGCAACACCATTTCACTCACCTCCAGTCTGGCGAGGGCACTGATGTCGTATTCGAGTTCAGTGGAGAGAAGCTACGCGCACACCGCTGCGTGCTTGTGGCTAGATCTGCAGTCTTCAGGGCCGAGCTTTTTGGCCTCATGAAGGAGGGCACAACCAACGGTGTCATACGCATAGACGACATGGAAGCAAAAGTGTTCAAGCTATTGCTTACTTTCATTTACAGTGACTCAATTCCAGACATTAACGAAGATGAGGAGAATAATGAGGAATGCATGGAGGAGGATGATAGGGACGACGTAGAAGTGATGTGGCTGCACTTGCTTGTGGCAGCAGATAGATATGATCTTCAGAGGTTGAGGCTGATGTGTGAAGAGAAGTTGTGTGGATACATCAACACGACCAGGGTGGCGAGCATCCTTCAGCTAGCTGAGCGGCATCATTGCCGATGGCTGAAGGAGGCATGCTTGAATTTTCTGAACTTCCCTCCTAATCTCGAACTAGTCATGGCGGCCGGCGACCTCAACCACCTGGGGAGTAGCTGTCTCTCCGTGCTGATAGATCTCATTGCCAAGCTTGCAGATCTGAAGCTTGGTGACTGACGAATTCTAATTGGTATGTACTATATACTGCGCTTCAAAATGTTCCTACACCAAAATATATATGTATGTCATCGACTACAATTTTCCGCTTATATATATATGCTCGATGTTATGCAGTATTAAGAGCTCATTATTTTCCGGTGGAATTCATTTTTTTCCCCTTCTGGATATGCAGGACAGCGTAAGCTGCATCTACTCTTAGGTGATTACTAAATGTTGATCAAGGTAGCAGAGGACGCAAAATGATAAAGTAGTATAACAGTGTCGCAGGTTCAGATCCCGTTGGTCTGTTTTATTTTTCTTCTGAGGATATTTTATTTTCCAAATGATGTTGTGCCGTGCCTGTATTGTGCTGTTTCGTTGGCTGGTTCCAGCTTCCTAAGCTACTGTAGTTCCTTGTCTTCTGGAAGGAGTGCTGTTGCTCCAAACCAAGCACCACCGAAGCATGTTGTTTTTAATATCTATATATTGTACTTAACCTCTCGTTATATTAGCACCTCAATTTCCCCTCAAATGTGCTGTTTTGGCGTTATATCAGCTTTTATTTTCAGTCTCATGCTTCTTACATATTTTTTTTGGACCGAAAAGACTGTAGGGGAGATCCCCATAGTTAAGATTATTTTTCATTAATTATAAAACAAGAGGTAGAGGGTTACATATAAAGTTTTAACTGAAGGCATCTAACCAAACGCAGAATGATGACCTTAGGTCATCACTAAACCTAAGAGATTGGAGGGAACATTGATGCTTAAAATTACAAAGCCAAATACTTGGGGTAGGATCCCGCCGTTGGAAAACTTTATCATTTCGAAGCTTCCAAAGCTCCCATGCTGCAATCATGATTACCTCAACGATCAGTGGGATATTATGGGAAATCCTAGCTTGATTTAGCTTGTCAAGTGTGTCCAAAGTGGCATCCCAACTGATTCCAATGCGCTGCCAGCACTCCTGTGCAAAGGGACAGTCAAAAAAAACAAATGCTCGATAGTTTCCACTTCTCCAGAGTTGCACATAACACAAACTGAAGTGCCCTGTATGTTGAGGTGGCGCCTTTGCAACATTGCTTTGGTATTGAGTCGATCCACAAGAATAAGCCAGGCAAAGATCTTAATTCTCAGGGTACATTTTGACATCCAGATGACCTTGAACATGGGATGAGTTTGTATGCCTCTAAAAGCATAGGAGTAAAACTTTTTTGAGGTGTACTTACTGCCCCAGATAGGTACACATGCATCATTGTTATCTTGCTGATATGAAAGCTCTTGGAGCTCGGCTTGCAAATCTCCCATTTCCTGGAAGGCTTCATTGGAGAGAGATAACATGAATAAGGAGTCCAGATCAGCTGCCTCATAACCTCAGATACTGAGATCACATCATCCTTTGAGTAGGAGGCTAATCTTGGGTATTTCCTTAATAGGATTTCACTTGCCCATAAATCATCCCAGAAGCAAACTGTGGTGCCATCACCAACCTGACATTTACAATACCTCTGAACAACAAGTTTAATCTCAATACATCTTTCCATCAGGAAAAACCTACTTCTCTGGAGGTATGTGGGACTTTGGCTGAGTAGTATATTGCCTAGATCATTCTGACCCATAGAATGTCTTCCTTGTTGTAGAATTTATTCAAATGCTTCATCAGGAGTGCATCATTTTGCAGGCTCAGATTGATTATCCCCGGTCCACCTTTCTCTTTGGGAAGTAGACATACTGGCCAAGCAACAAGGTTGCCACCTTTCTTCTTGGCTTAATTACCTCTCCATAGATACTGTTTTTTGGCTCGGTCTATGTTTTCAATAACTCCTTTTGACATTTTGATTGTGCACATGGCATAAGTGGTTATTGGTGTAATAGAAGAGCTGACCATCTGGAGCCCACCACTATAATTCTTACATATTTTCTGAGAGTATAAACTGAACACACAAAATCCACACATTCCATGCGTGCACGTCGCATTCATACATACGCAATGAAAAGAGATTAGGAGGCTCTAACCACGGGTGCGCTGAGAACGCGCACTCATCCCTACTTTTTCTAGAAAAAAAACATGTTGGAATGACTGATCAAAGTACCCCTTGCCACAAAATATGATCCAGGAAAATAAGCACGCTGACTAGAGATGCATTGGCTAATTCTCAACAGTATCATCGGAGTTAGCAAGATAATTTCGATATGAGTAAAATAGTTCATTTATTCACCTCGATGAATTATGTAGTTGATTCTAGCAAGTTTTCAAACAAATTACCAAAAACTAGTAGTGGGACTTTTATACCTAGTGAATTTTGACAAACATTCGGTCAGAATCCGATAGCCCTAGTTATGTGCGGTAGTCATTGGACTTTTGAAAATATATATTGCGAGTGCTCCCAATAAAAGGTATAAATATTCCGTTCCAACAAGCAATTGAGCCCAATTAACAAGAAGCAATTGAGCGACCCAGTGCCATCAAAGAGTCCGTGGAAAGAAAGGCCCAAAATCACACAAGAGTACAGCCGTACAGGACGCTCCTCCTTCGTGTTCCTCCTTCCTCGCCGCTCTCTGCATTTGGGAATAGCGAGACAACAGAGATGGCGGGATTGGCGGCGCAGCTGCGGTACATTTTCGGCCCCCCACCTGCCAAGATTCGTCGGATCGCTCCTCGTAAAAACGTTCTGGCTGCAGTTCCCAAACCTTTTTTCCCCTCTTCCATTCCAAAATCATTTCATGAACAATTCTTCCATTCCAAACGTTCTGGCTGCAGTTCACTTCTTTGGTTTGGGGTTGACGGGGTCCTTTGTTGCTAATGAGGCAGGGAGTGATCCAAGATCTGGAGTGCGCCACGAGGACAAAGGTAGGCTCTTCGGCGACAACGCCCTTCCTAAAACCAATAGAATCTTGTCGCTGAGTTCGCTGAGTTGGAATTTTGCTAATGATGGTGTCGCACTACTAGCTTAAAGAACTTCCGTGGCCGGAATTTTTTGTTTTCCGTAGCGGGCAAGAGCAAACGCTATGGATTGAAGGTCACGGTTAATTGTGGCCTCCACCGCAGCGGGCGCCTTTGCCCGCTACGGAAGATGGGTTTACCGCAGCGGACAACATAAAATACCTGCCGCAGTTAATAAGATTATCCGCAGCAGGCACCTTATGTCGTTCGCTGCGGTTAATAGTTTAAAAAAACAAAAAAAAACCTGAACCGCCGGCGAGCCCGTTTCCGAGCCCACCAGCGAGCCCAATCCCACCCCAAAACCCTAGCACCGCCCGTAGCCGCTCCTTGCCGTAGTCGCGCCGCCATAGCCTGGAGCTCCTCACCGCGCCACCGCCGGGAGCTCCTCCTCACCGGATCCGCCACCGTAGCCGCTCCCTGTCGTAGTCGCTCCGCCGTAGCTGTGGCCCCTCCTCATCGTAGTCGTCGTAGACTTGCGCCTCCACCCAGATTCGCCGGCGGCCACCAAATCCACTCCATGGGGGCCGTCCCCGTCATGGATCCACGCCGGCCCTGCCTCCTTGTGTCGGCCCCACCGTGGATCCCCGGTGTAGAGGCCGACGTGGATCCGTCCACGAATCTGCGGTAGGAGCGCTGGCGAGGGTTGAGCTCAGGGGAGGAGGTGGCTCCCCGCGCTGGGAGCCGTCACCGTCGCGCCCGCCATGCATGGAGAGGAGAGGACAAGCCACAGCACACTGCCAGGACCGCTCGCCACCGCCGCCCCAGTGTGGGCTGCCTCACGCACCCCCGACGGAGTGGAAGAGGGAGAGGGAGGCGAGTGGAGAGGGAGTGGGAAGCCGGAGTGGAAGAGGGAGAGGGGGCGCTAGTGGAGACGACGTCGGGCGTCGGGCAGCGAGCGGCGGAGAGGAAAAGTGCGGTTGAGGGAGGGGGAAGTGATGGAGACAAACCCTAAGTCGTTCTTTTATACTGGAACATGATAACGGGCCCGGATGGACTGCTGCTGGGCCTCGGATTTACATTTGGGCCTCATTCTTTTTCCGTGACGGGCCTTTTACGTTTCCCGTTGCGGTAAATCAATTTACCGTAACGGGCACCTTAAGATACCCACCACGGAAAATAAATATTTTTCGTAGCGGACATCTTAAGGTGCCCGCTGCGGTAAAATAATTTACCGCAACGAGAAAAATTGTCCGCCACGGTAAATAAAAAATACCCGTCACGGTAAATCGTTGGATTTACCGCAGCGGGCAAAAAAAAGAGCCCGTCACGAAGGGCGTTGGGGCGATGCTGCGGAAGTTCGATTCTGTAGCAGCGTAGGGCAGTTTGACCGGGGGCTGTTGGAGTCCGTGCGCTCGGACAGAAACCACCGTCCGGCCGGCGGCAGCGCGCGTCTAAAGTTCCCGCCAAGTCGCCCGCGGGACAGCAGGCCAACGGTGCGTACGCGTGCTCGGTTGGCTTCTGAACACTCCCGAGCAATGCATGGCGTACGTGGCTTAGTGGCTGGATGGCGCTCGTCGTAAATTAGGCATGCACACGCGAACTCTCCTTGCACATGCTAGATGCTAGCTTAGCTTGCGTCTTTTCTTCATTTTCACGAGTACGTGTACACGTGCATGCATAGTTTTTGTTTTCTTTTCTTTGCCAGCACAAATGGACCACGGCTAATATCTTATGATCTTTTATATTAGTAATTATATCACCGAGTGAAGACTTTGAACCGTATACTTAACTCACATATACATCAAGTATGCAATTTTAGGAAAAATACATGGAGGCCTATTACAATAAAGTTGTCCAGCATGAAGAACAAGCTAACTGTTAGTATATTGCATATGGCATTATGAAACCTCACATATTGTATCATAAAACCTCAATAATATATCACAGAACATCGTATATTATATGATGAAACCTCAATAACATAACCCAGAACATCTCATATTACATCATGGAACTCAATAATATATCACATAACATCACATATTACATCATGGAACCTCAATAATATATCCAAGGACACCACATATTGCATCATGGGACCTCCATAATATATCACAGAACATCGCATATTATATCATGGAACCTCGATAATATATCACAGAACATCGCATATTACATCATGGAACCTTGATAATATAACCCAGAACATCGCATATTACATTATAGAACCACTAATAATACCATCTTGGAACATACTATACTACATCATGGAACCTTTAATAATATATCATGGTACATCCCATGCATAAGTATATAAATACTAAAATAAATAAAAGACAAAAAAATAGACATAAGAAAAACAAAACAAAAAGAATAAACTTGAATAGAGTAAAATAATTAAAAGGAACAAAAAGAAAAAAGTGAACCCATCCAAATTTTTAGGGGATCATGATATAGGAAAGTGAAAACATAATTATAAAAAGAAACAAATAAAATAAAACAAACCACAATAATTAAAAAGGAAAAGATAAAAAAGAATATCATGTAACTAGAGCAAACAATTAATATTAAAAATAAAAAAACTTAAAAAGGTACAAAATAAGAGGTTTGTGGTAAAACAAGTGACAATACACAAAAGTTTCAGATGTCCTAACACAAAAAATAAGGACAAATATATAAAACTTTCTCCCTATAACGGCACAATAAAAGAACTTTGATGCGTAATAGCGTCACAAACACAAACACAAAGACAATGGATAATTATTTTTTATGAAAGAACAATAGACAAAACTCTCTCCCTAGAACGACACAAGGACAATACAATGGACAATTATTTTCTATAGAAGGACAACTAGACAAAAATTTCTCTCTAGAACGGAACAATAAAAAAACTTTGATGGGTAGCACAATGACAATGGATAATTCTTTTTTATGAAACAACAATAGATCAAAATTTCTCTCTAAAACAGCATAAGGACAAATACAATAGATAATTCTTTACGGAAAGACAATAGACAAAACTATCTTCCCAGAACGGCACAAGGACAAAGCCAAAGGAATAAAAGTCAATACACAAATAAATAAAGCGTGAAAAAGAAAAACAAAAAAGAATGGAAAATGAAATGAAAGAACAAGAAAAAAAAAGAAAACCAAACTTGTCCATGTGCCAAAAATGATAATAAAGAAAGAGGAAAAGAAAATGAAGAAACATGGACAAAGAAAAAGAAAAGAATAATAAGTAACACATAAAACATAAATAAATGTAAATATAAATTAAGCTGTAACAAATGAAGCAAGAGATAAAGAAGAAAAAAGAAAAGAAAGAAAAGGAAAGAAATAGAAAAGAAAAAAAGGAAAACACGATACGTACCTACCTATACCTGTAGGATGACGATGCTGCGTAGGAATTTCCGTGTCCAGGCAGCGTGTATGTGGGCCATGCTATAGTGTCCGTCAATCCAGTAGCGCGGGGCAGGAAGTTCGGCACGCGTGACGCGGGAGATTTGCGCGGGATGCCGCTCGGCGCATGACTTCTGTCCGAGCGCTCGGACGCGAAAAATCGCTGGTTTGACCCCTAAGAAGGAGAAGGAGCTCGGGGTTTGAAAACTCCTTCCAACTTGTTTCTTCGTCGTCGGATCAGTGTTCGGCACTATAGTGGTTTGGTTCGGTTTCGCCAAAGGTTGCTTGCTCCCTCACCTCTCGATTGATAATGTTATTATATGCGATGTGCTATTTTCAAATGGTGGTAAATGACGGGCATTCAGTTAAAACATGGCAATCTTGAGAAAGCGGTAATATTGTGTCAACAGTTTTGCGTTCACCAAATTGTGTTGAAAACATGCCAGGAGCATGGTTGAAGCATTGTATATGAAGGTTAAAACTTAAAATAGTATAGCCGGATGGGTACCGGGGAGGAGAATGGTTTTAGATAATCCATTGAATATTAAACTTCGAATGCTGGTAAATAGGATTCTCTCTCTTTCCCCTGAAGAACCACGTGTCATCTGACAAGCAACATTATTCCATTGTTATGACTGTATTTTGAGAGCTCCTTCCCTAAATGTTGTACCATGGATGTTGTTGTTATGCTGATATCAAGTGAGCACGTCAGGGCAAATAACTCTTTTTCAAGGATATTGCTTACCCTGTGCCTGCATTCTGCCATTGTTATTACTGTTCAAGGATATTTGTATGTCCCTACCCTATCCATTGTTACTTTTGGAGCATTTTGGCCTGGTTCATGTTTATAACAAATTTGGCTATACTGTTAATATTACTAGGGGAAATACTGTGCGTATGATGCATGTATGCAGGCACAACTCCCTCACATTTTGAGTGTAGCCTTGGGCCACATGAAGTGTTGGTGCCTCCCGTGATTTGCTCCTGAGTGCAGTCATGCTTGGGCTGTAGAGTTTGTTGAAGCAATGTTGTATTAGTAGTGGGCTTGAACATTATAATTACTGTTTTCTTAACAAGTAAAATAAGTCTCTATATGGCCAATGCTTTTATTGGTAGAGAGGGACAAAGCAGGTCATCAGATTTTGACTACAGTTGATTATATTAAGTGTTGTATAAACAAAGCCACAAAACTGTCATTGTTAAATTTGCCTTGCAGACAATACCAGACGCATGCTTACAAATTTCTGTTGTGCAGGACACAAATTGCTTGGGCTTCCACCTGATCCTCTATTCATAAGATTTTTGTCAGCTTATGGTAAATTTCATGCAAAGGCATAGTCAAGCTATGTTTAGATGAGAAACAAATTAGGCAAGGTATGCTATAGAAACCAGTCTGTCATAAGAACTATGAAAACTTTAATCAAGACCACAAAACTTTAATCCGATGGCTAAATATAAAGGTGGGATATTTTAGCACTTAAACCCCCACCAATCCCACTGGGGGGGTGTTTTGAAAAAAAATAGATTAGGATGGGATTGGTGAGGGTTTAAGTGCTAAAATATCCCACCTTTACATCTAGCCATTGGATTAAAATTTTGTGGTCTTGATTAGAGTTTTCATAGTTTCCATGATAGGCTGATTTCCATAGCATACGTTGCCAATAAATTAATATCTGCCTCATTCATAGTGAATATGGTTCTTTTGTACTGATGATAGGATGAGTCAAATGATTAGGAAATACCTACAATGAAACCTACCCAATTGACAATGATTATGATTATTCACATAGTATCTAATATCTAACTAACACTGCTCTGATAGGCCCCAGATGGACAGTTGCCATAAACTATACTGCTATTGGAATGTAATACAATTTTTGTTAACATTCAATACTATACATCTTAAAAGAGAAAACACAGTTAGTATGTAACTGATTCATTCTGTAAGATATTTTTTTTACCTTTTATATGCCACCATTTGCTCATGAAGTTATAATAGATCCATGCTGTAGTTGAAAGCAAACAGATAGCTTGTTAGGTTAAGACAGCAGTAGATGGGACCATTTGCCATAAAATGTTGGATGCATCCAGCGACGGAGCCAGCGGCCGGGCAAGCCGGGCTCCAGCCCGGGATACCGATGGCAAATACGTAGCCCCCACACCCACCTTGATCTTTTTATGTTTCATTATATAAATAGATTAGGAAGGGCTAAGAAATATTAGAGGTAAAATTGCTTATTAGGCCAAGAAAGATAGAAAATCACACTAAAAAGGCTCAAGCCCAATCCTAAAAATCGCCTTAGACTTTTGTTTAGCCCGCCCTAAATTTTTCCTAGCTTCGTCGCCGGATGCAGCGACCCTTCAACGTTGATATGTTGCTGAAGAATCATTTTTCATCCTTTTCATTTAAAATTCGAATTTATTGAAAGCTACTTATCAGGCTGTGCTTATGTCTGCGGAAAGGGATTGGCTCATGGAGTCATGCATGACTGCCCTGCAGTGCTTTTAAACAAGGAAGAAGGACGTATGAAGATGGAGCTAACTAACATTTGTGGTTTGTTAACTTGCGATTCTTTTTCTTTGGCATCTGGACTCGGGAGTTCCAACTAACTACTTGTTTCATTAACATGATACTTGCTTTTTCCTTGCTTGATTAACAGAATACTCAATAAGCATAGTGATGATGCATACCTGGTCAAAGTTGTGAAAAGACACTTTTTTGCCGAGCATTTGTTCGATGATCTGCGTCAAGATCAACCATTTTTCAGGTGGCACCCACGTCATTCGTATATCGACAGCGCCTTTGTAGAAAGAATGAAGGAACTTGAAGCTACCAACTCTGATGGCGAGGCTAGATCAATTTCAATAGAGACAAGTGCTAACACTGAGTTACTAGTTTACCTATAAGTTTACAGTTTGTAAGACATGCGACTGCTTTTAGAATGTTCAGATGCAAGATGACACCTTTTATTTTTATTTTTATTTTATGTTGTGCTTGCAGGCACCATTTGGAGATTTGATGGAGGACTCACTGGCCTGTATACTCGGTTCTCCCGGATGCAACATGGAAAGCAACAATCCCCCAGAAAAGGCGGGCACTGTCCTGAAGCGAAGCAAGCTGCGAGCTCGCAGAAGAGGTCGCAGGCATCATCATCGGCGTGCTGATGACTAGTTTTCTGTATTGTGAATGTTGCATCGAAGTGCTGTGGAATATTGTAGACCTTAGCTTTTTATTTGAGCCTCATGCCTAATAGACAGAAAAGAAAAGAATGTGAAGTTCCATAATCCAGACAATGAGCATGTTGCCTTCTATAACATGCTTGCGTTCAGTGGGGCACAAGCATAAATGAAAAAAAAAGATTGGCAAATAAGAATCAAAGTAACATACAATTGCCAACTAGATCCAGAAACAACCTCCTAATGAAATACCCTCAGAGACCATTTTTCTCTTCTTCGGCTATTATCTGATGGGTGCCAACGAGTTATGGATTTGGCATCCGAAGCTCTCATTCTTTTTCATCATCCAACCTAAGAAGGGAGAACAGGGGAACGGTGTTGGATGGCCTGATTTCGGCAGGTTGGCGGAGCTGGGGCCTAGTAGCAGCAGGTGCCGACTCGACCTGTGCTAGCCGGCCTGGTCACGAGGGCCGATGCATGAGTACTGCAGTGCTCCCGCCGGAGAAGGGGTAGGGGAGGTGTGTCAAGGTACTGAAAGGCGGTGGCGCGATTGGTCATATCATATTCGTATTTGTTTTGGAGATCGATCCGTACCTATTAGTTTTTGAAGGGATGTCCAATGGAATGAGTGCCCTCAATCGCTTTTCGAGATGTTTGCGTGTATGGTCATAGAAAAAAATGCATCTTTCTTGTATGGTTATTTTTGAACTTACTGTATGGCCCCAAAACGAAATTCTTCCTTCTATGACCTTCTGTCTGTTTTTCTCTTTCGGTGGTGTTACTTTTTTTTTCAAAAGCGTGCATTGCACGTTTTTCGTTAAGTAGAAGTGAGAGTACATGCTCCAAGCAGTGAAACGGCAAGAGGTCATATGCTGCTTAGAGAAAACATTAAACACAAATCACCGTCCTATAAGGTGGATTAGCCTTAATATACTAAAAAGTAAACTATTGTGCGACGTGCTTGTAGGCACGGCTCTGTACTCGAGCTCGTACTGGATGGAAGAGCTCCTTGGTGGTGTTAACTCAAGGGTTAAATGGGTGTTGTTGCAAAAAAAAGGGGTAAAATGGGTGAAAATACAGAATTTTGACGTGTTCAGCTGGAAGAATAAGGCTGATTTTGGCTGGTCAATCGGGGTGGCTGGTTTTGGCTGGTTCGACCCAAACCAGCTGAAATCCTACCATCCGAACGGGGGCTTTCTGTTCACTCTGGGCATTCGGTTAACCAAAACCGATTGGTTCGGTTACTCAGTTCTTAGTGAAATTCGGTTACCGTGAAAAAGGGAACCGATCGGTTAGCTATAAAAATGAGAACCAGAGGAGTTTCGATCTTGGTTAGTTCGGTTCGGTTTCGGTCAGAACCAAACTAACCGAGCCACCTTACAGTAGGGAACAGAAAGGGGAAAAAAGAAGGAAAAAGCACTGCGGTCGTCGCCTCTTCCTCCAGAATCCGGATCCAGCCTCCCTTAGCCGTCACCGGCAGCATAGGCTGCCAGCCCTTTTCTTTGTGTCACCGGGCCCCTGACATTCGCATGGCACGCCGCTGTCGGGCCCCTCGCGCCTCGCCTCCGCAGCTGCGAGCACCCGCCTCCACGGTGATGCGCCAGCGAGTGCCGCAGCTAGCCTTCGCAGTTCCGGCAGGGGAGGAGAGTGGGGACGGCGGCCGATGGGGAAGGGTGTGGGAGCGGCGGCCGACGGGATTGGGGGCAGGAGAAGGACGAAGGAGTAGCCGAGTAGGGGGCGCGAGTCGGGGAGGGAAGGGGTCGGGGTCGCAGGGCGGACGGCGGATGCGACGCTGAAGAGGTGTGGTTGAGAGGCACAGTGAATGAGGATATTCATACTAGGGTTTACATCTGTTGTTGGGTTGGGCTGCATTTTATGGGCCTTCATACTATAATTCGGTTTTTTTGTTTAACCGAACCCAGGAACCAAACCGTATAAATTTCGGTTCATGAGAAGTGGAAACCGACGGGGAACCAAAATTTTCGATTTCAGTTAATTCGGTTTAGGTTCTCGGCTTTTTGTGCCCGGGGCGACTTTTCGTCGTAGATTTAGAGCAATACTAGAAATCCCAGGGCGCGAGAACGCCGCGCCATCTTTGAGCTGACCACCGAACCTTTATAAAGTACCGCGTGTTGCAAGAAATCAACCTCTATAACTGTTTTTTTCCCTAGGAAAATATAGACTTCTGAATTTTCGAACCTTATGGCAGTATTGATTTCAATTGGCACGGACCACACGCATTGAAATATCCAATAAAAAAGAAATTTTAGAATTGAAAGTTGGCTGCTATATAAAGTACAAGATACTCCGTATCAAGCATGCAAGAAATTTTAGAATTGAAAGTTGGCTGCTATATAAAGTACAAGATACTCCGTATCAAGCATGCTTTGGTCGTCTCATGGAGGACTTGAGAACTGCAGGTCCGCAGCATCTTCTCTGTTGTTTGTTCGGAGAGCTACATGCGAATAAGGAAGGCCAGAGAGAAGAAAGGAGTGCTTAGCACTAACAGGGTCTGCTCAGCAGACTAGACCTGGTAGCTGCTCATTCTATCGAACACGTCTCGGACGCAATCGAGGTTGCAACTTGCTACGGACGCAATCGTGGTTGCTACTTGCTACGGACGCCAGTACACGTCGGGATGCCACTGCGCTCTGGAGCTGTGACGCCGGAGAGGAGCCAACTCGAACCACGCATGCTGAGACACGGCGACGTCGGGGCCATTAATTCCTACGGAGCACTTGACCCACCTTCTGAGTGCTGCGGCCGCGCGCCCCATGTCCTAACGATCCTTGGCCTGAGCCCCCTAGCGATAGTCCTCCCTGTCTCGGCCGCACTATCGTCGAAACGGGGCGAGATGCAGGAGAGCAGGAGCTGTGGGAGGATAGATGGCGTTTTGAGAGATCGGGAGAGATGAGAGGTGGGAGGATCAAGGATGGATGGTGCTAGAGATGCGAGGGAGCTACAGGCGGGCCGGCCGACAGCAGGAGCGGCGGCGTAGGGACAATCGTGGGTTCATTCACGATGATTCGCGAACGGCCCGGCTCGAGGCTTGACGGGTTGAAGACCCACGACGACGACGACGTGGCACTATTCAATGGCTGAGACGTGGCCAAATGAGGTGCCAGTTTTCATGGCGCAGATTTCGTATTTCACAAAATATAAGTGAAACTTATTTGCACTCTGTGTCTAATTATATACCGTTATATGTAAATTTATTTGAGTAATATTACTCTAATTGTACCGTAGAAAAATGAAATTCTGTATTTTTTTTTTCGCCCAGTACCTTGACTTGATGACACCGTTTATGTGCAAAAAAGATAGACAGGAAGAGAATTTGTTTTGGGGTTAACAACTAAGTTCAAAAAAAAATAGGACATACAAGGAAGATGTATATTTTGCAGGAAAATATCTCATCACTTTTTAGATGTACATACAGAAGAGAAGAGATTTGCTCCTTTTAATTTTATAATATAAGGAAATTTACAAGGACTGCTTAATAAAGTCATATGTCCTGGCCAACTGGAGGCCCTGTTCTCGCGGTCCAACAAGGCAGTGGCTCTGATCCAATTAACAGGAAGCAATTGAGCCCACTGCCATCAAAGGTCCATCACACACAGGACGCCTGACGACTCCGTCTTCCTCCTCCCTCGCCGCTCTCTGCATTCGGGAGTAGCCATCGACCCTAGTACGCCTACGAGTAGCGAGAGAGGAGATATGGCGGGATTGGCGGAGCAGCTGCGGTACTTCAAAAGCATTTTTTTCGGTCCCCCACCTGCCAAGGTTCGCCGGATCGCTCGCTCCCAGAAACAGGCTGCAGTTCCCAAAAAAATTTTCCTCTTCTATTCCAAAACCATTTCAGGAACAATTCTCCCCGAATCCTGTTCACTTCTTTGGTTGGGGGTTGACGGGTTTCTTTGTTGCTATGAGGCAGGGGGTGATCCAAGATCTGGAGTGCGCCATGAGGACAAAGGTAGGCTCTTCTGCGACAACGCCCTTCCACGCCACGCCCTAAAGAGGAAAGACTATGGAATCAATCTTGTCGCTGAGTTGGATTTTTGCTACTGACGGTGTAGGGACGTTTGGCCCCCGAGGAGGAGAAGAAGCTCCAGATTTACAAATTGCTTCCTGCTTTTTCCTTCGTCGTGGGTTCAGTATTGGGCACTTTCGCTGGGTGGTTCACTTTCGACAAAGGTTGCTCACTCCCTCACCTTTCATTTGATACCTGATAATAATGTTATAATTATTGTATATCCGATGTGCTATTTTCAAATCGTGGTAAAAAAATGAGCATTCAGTTAAAACCTGTCATTCCTGAGAAAGCGATAATATTGTGTCAACAATTTGCAAGCGCCAAATTGTGTTGGAAACATGCCAGGTTGCGGCCTTGTATATCAAGGTTAAAACCTAAAATAGTATTCAATTGCCATACTCTTGCAAACCATCCAGGATGGGGACTGGGGAGCAGAATGTGTCTACATAATCCATTGAATATTAAAGTTCAAACACTAGTAACTAGGACCTTTTTCTAAAGAAGCATATGTCATCTGACAAACCATTCTTATGGCTGTATTTTGAGAGCTCCTTCCTGAAATGTTGCACTGTGGATGCTGCTGTTATGCTGTTATCAAGTGATCATGTCAGGGCAAATAAGTTATATTCTTCCTTTGTTATTACTCCTACTTTTCAAGGATATTGATATGCTTTCCCTGCGCCTGCATCATACTTTCTTTTCCTTGCTTTTATTCACAGAATACTCAATAAGCATAGTGATGATGCATACCTGGTCAAAGTTGTGAAGAAACACTTTTTTGTCGAGCATCTGTTCGATGATCTGCATCAAGATCAACCACTTTTCAGGTGGCACCCACGCTGTTCGTATATTGACAGCACCTTTTTAGAAAGAATGAAGGAAGTTGAAGCTGCCAACTCTGATGCTGTGGCTAGATCAATTTCAGGAGAGACAAATGTGAACACTGTGAGTTACTAGTTTACCGAAAACTTTACAGTTCGTCAAATGCAACTACTTATTTTCTTTTTCTTTTTTTATCACATTGACTACTTATTTTCTAGGTGCAATTTATCTATCTAGGCTTTAGAATGTTCCACTGCAAGATGACATTTTTTGTATATTGTTTACAGACACCATTTGGAGATCTGATGGAGGACTCACTGGCCTGTATACTCGGTTCCCCCAGATGCAACATGGAAAGTAACAACCCCCCAGAAAAGACGGGCACTGTCTTGAAGCCAAGTGAACTGCGAGCTCGCAGAAGAGGTCACAGGCATCATCATCGGCATCTGATGACTAGTTTTCTGTATTTAAATTCAAAAAAAAAAGTTTGCTGTATTTTGAATGTTGGGTCGAAGTGCTGATACTGTAGACGTTAGCATTCTATTTGAGCCTCGTGCCCCACAGTTGCTGGGACGCTCTCTCAATCAGCTCTCATTCGTGCGAGGGTTAGTCTGCTGTTGTAGGCTGGACAATGCTGTGTCAGTCACATCTATGGAGAGCCGGTGTCAGTAAGTGCTGCTTTTGTAAGCTGGTTAAACCTTCATCGTGGTGTATCCCATGATCCCTGTATTCTTCACCCAGCAATCAGTGAAAGGTAAATTTGTTTTGAATAAACATATGAGAGAGAGCTGTCAGGAAACCGTGCTGAACATACTGAGATACACATCGAGTTTTACATATTACAGCCACGGTGCGAGGATTGATCAGTTCTTTTGATAACTGCAACTATTTAGGGTAATCCGTTCTATTTGGTTAGTATTTCATCTTCACCAAAGTACTGAGTAATATACATCGAAGGTTAAACCAGTAAAAGTGGATTCAAATCGGACTTTTTTTTTGAAACAGATTCAAATCGGACTAGTACAACCGATAATAAAGCATGGGCAGTGTTGCCAGTAAACATATCAAACCTGAAACTATGCTTTCAGCATGGACTTTGCCTTTACATGAGTTGCGAAAGATATCTTATAGCCTATACCAACGAAATGAACATGTTAACAAGCGGAAGCCAATCAATGTCTCAGGCACTATTGCAGAAAATGTCATCAGTGACGCGTCCAGATGGTCATCATCAGAGATAAGGAGATATTAGTGACGAAGATATTAGTGACCCGTAAAAACGCGTCACTGATAGCGTTCATGTGTGACACGCCCAAGCCAACACGCGTCACTGATAGAGTTGATGTGTGACGCGCCCAAACCAACACGCGTCACTGATAGCTTTTATTTGTGGCGCGTCTTGTCTATATGGGTCACTAATAATGGACTATCGGTGACGCATATACAGAAAACACGTCACTGATAACAATTTTAAAAAACAAAAAAAAAGAAATTTAGGTCGCTGTTTTCTTATACAGCACAATAACAAATACAAAATCCACACTTTTCAATACAAGATCCACTCATTCAATACAAGATTCACAATTTCTATTCCATCCAAATAGGCCAATAGGGTTGTGAAAAAAGACTACATTATGCAAGTGCTGTGGAGAAATCTAAGTTTAGTTTTGCAGACTACTCTGCCAAGCTGCTATGAAGATGCCAGTGTCCTACTAGCCCACTATTATCTGCAAAGTTAAGGAAAACATACGGTCATTTCAAACAAAAATGATGAGAATTGAAAATCCTAGTAATTGCAGCTAGCATTCTTCAGCCATATCCTAAATAAATGGGTTAGCCTTGTGTCTAGCTGTGAATCAAGGACTATAACTGATCTATGCCCAAAATACAAGCAACTAAAGAATAGTCATGCAACTAAAAGTGTTTGTCTGATGACGCTACTTGCTACACTACCTGTACAAGGGAGAGAACATCGCAATAGCACTTCCATCTAGTAGAAGTTCATTAAAAAAATGAATTGCACCAGCTGCCTAAGTTTTATATTTTTCTACTTAGGACAGTAAACTGCATCTAGAAATGTCATCAATGTAACAAGGCAGGTCACATGGAAATAGCAACAGATCATGTACAGCCCAAGGAGCATCAACGGTGCCACAAGGCAGGGCACATGGAAATAGCACAGGGCACATGGAAATAGCAAGCAGACTTACCCATGCTTGAGCAGGTGTCATGGGAGGTGCAACGCATGAACAAGAGCATATTCTGTAGCTTTCTCAACCTATTGATCCATACAAGAGCATGATCTGCAGCTTTCTCAACAACCATAACTAAAACCTCTAGACTAGGAAGAGGTCGATGCCTGTAGACAGAGGCGGAGCTCCCCATGCGGCAGGGTGGGGCAGCTGCCCCACCTACCGCTGGAGGAGAGTCACTAGTATCCCTCTGTCTTCCTCACTTCCGGCCGAACCAAGCAGCAGGCGAGCGGCGGCGTTCGGCGGCTGGAAGACGAGCGTGTGAGAGAAAACGTTTGAGGGAAGATAAAATGGCCCAATAGCCCAAGCGGCCCAAGTACATAGTGCTCCAAATTCCCAGTCGTGGATCCAGTTAACCGCTAGCCTGCTGCCTGCATACTGCGTTCATCCGTCGCCCCATCCGCCTACTCACGAGTGCGGCCATGCCTGAGGTCCGCCGCGCCGCTTGCCGAAGCCGCAGCCGCGCCAAGCACTAGTCAGCAGGTGCCACTACGCCGGCAGCCAGGCAGCCTGCAGCTATGGAGGAGTAGGATTTGGGGGTGGGTGATGCTCGCGATGAGCATATAAGAGGCGCAGCAGCAACTGGTGCTAGGCACTGACATAGTGACATGGCTAGGGTCAAGTTAGTAGCACCGAGAGGCAGCAGGAGAGGAGAGGAGTAACTGTTGGCTGAGACGCAGGGTGTTCTACAATTGTCAAGAAAAAGTTTGTAACAAGAGGAATCTATCAATAATCAAATCGTGTGTAATTGAGGTTTAAGCATTTAGCAATATATTTGGAACGTGTTAATTAAGAATTTGTGATGTCATTAAAAAGTTGTGTTCGTGATGCACCCCACCTAAACTTTTGTCCGAGCTCCGCCACTGCCTGTAGAGGAACCAAGAAATTAATTTTTGTACACAAATTTTACTGATTAATATTAACATGGAAATTGATCAAGTGAATAATTTGGGCAGATGTAGGTGGAGCACAGATCAAGTGCAAAGCTCTATAATAAACAATTTATGATTTATTAAGCTTATCATATATGACATCCAATCCTAATCAGGAAGGAATTCAATAGCACTGAATAGGGATATTCTGCATAGAACTTAGATGTTTCTTACTCAACAGTAAATATGATACATTTTCCTGTGTATGTTATTGTATCAAACATGAGAGGGGACATGGTTGTTTTAGTTACTGCCAAGTGCCAATCAGTGAGAATTCTTAGGTAGGTAGAAAAGTCAGCTTACCAACATTGTGTCATGGTACAGAGCTCTACTTAAACCTTCCATATCATAAATTCCATTGCACGCAGCCACTACCTCTCCTGAAGAACTTGCCTGAGAAATGCAGTGCTTGAACGATGAGCTAAAATCTCTACATGAAATATTTAGACTAGTTCTTGATCTCTGAGAAGTGCATATGTCAGATATGAAAATCAGCAACCGGTTACCAATAGTAAACACAGTCTACATTTAACTGAGTTGAGAGGGAGGTAACTACTATGATCATGGTCGAAATTAAAGTATTCCATTGTATGCTCTAATCACAAAAAAAAAACCAGTAGTTTATCCATTATATCCTTATCCAATGAACTCAAAACTATTTCTCAAACTACAGCGAACTCTTGGAAAAAAATCCATCTACTTGGACTGAAAGAAAGAATACAACCAAAGATCAAAAAATAAAGAAAGAATGTAAAAGGACTACAGAAATAACAATACCAAATTAGTATACATTGACAAAGAAAGGAACACTTAGTAGTACTGGCTTTGGCCAGAGCTGGAACTAAAGGCAGTTTAACACTCTGGTTCATCTCTTGACCTTAGTAGCAATGAAATCAAACTAGTTTTAGATAAAGAGCAGCTGACTATTTAACATATCTTTGTGGACACATTGTTAGACATTGGAAAAAGCGGAACATGTTTACAAGAAAAGTGCTGCATATAGTTATTTTGAACCCAGCAGCACATCTCACACTGACGGACAGTGGGGCAGCATTCCCTCCAATTTAACCTTGGACTGAATTCACTCTACCCCTTAGGAATCACGATCATTCTACTACTCCTACAGATGTAATCATAGCACCAGCTATGTTTTTCATATGCCAGGTGGCCAGTTTCCTGCACATACAAGACAATATTATTACTAGTAATATGCTACTATGCAGCAGTTGATTCTGAAAGAGCATTCAGAGTAAGAATGCTTGGTGCTCACCTTCTGTACACACCTTGTTGAACATTATTAGTCACTCAACATACCTGAAAGCATGGATGAAAGTTTAAGTCAGTTCTCTTAAACATAGGGGGGGGGGGGGGCGTACCCAGTGCCGTAGGCTCCCGCAGTGCGGGGTATGGGGAAGGGAAAATAGCCAGCAGCCATCCCTGCACAAATGTGCAGAGGCTGGGGCTTGAACCCTGGACCTCTTGGTCACAGGCGGTAAAGCTCTACCGCTTGCACCAGGGCCGCCCTTCCCTTAAACATGGTACTCTCAAAATAAACATAGTACTCTCAAATTAGTTTCTCTTTTTTATTTATCTGTAAAAAATCAGTCACTATAATTCAGTGCATAGGTTGACATGTAAATAAAGTTGCTTTTCTGAGTGAGACATCTAAATTTAAGTCAGTTCAGACTTCAGATGGCTATTAGCTACATATTTTTGCCTTTGCATCATGCTCAGAAAATCTATTACACATAATGCTATAATTAGAAATGCTATTACACATAATGCTTATAAATGCTATAATCAGTGCTAATTATACACATAATGAAATGTTATTAGCTAAAAGAAATCTTCAGTCTGCCTTTGCATGATGCTCAGAAAGTTCACTCTGTAGTACTTGAGAGTGCAGTCTGCATTCAATATTGAGTCATCATTATCTAATTTGGAATACTGAAACATCAACCAAGCCATCACCATCTTATTGAGAATACTGGATTCACTGCTTCTAGTAATTATGGGCAAAGAAACATGGGTAATTACCCACCAGCACCTGGAATCCTGGATATTTATGCCACTTCTCGGAATTCCATCAAACACCTGGGCTGCATCCTGTACGAACCTTCCTTCCTTGGTATTCATCTGAACCACCGGCACACCACCATCAGAAAACACGAAATCAATACGCGAATAAGCAAGTCAGGCATCTGTATGTGCCAAAAGTGGTAGGAGAGGACCGGATCTAAAGGATTGTGTACCTCACCATCGCCCAATAAGAGTACCTCGGCCGCTGCTGGAGGGAGGAGCTCAACCCGTGCAGACCTAGACGGACCTCTGATGTGGAGGCGATGGTAGGACGCGACGACCGGAGCAGTAGTGTCGCTGCGTTGGGTCGGGCTGCGAATCACGACCTCCTCCACTTGTGCCTCGAGCGGGATGCGTAGCGGCGGTCCGATTTCGATCTCCTCCCGGTGGAGGCGACCTTGTGGGCGGTGGCGTGGCTGCGGATTGGGGAGGAGGCGAGGAGCCATGCCTCTGAGGGCGGCGGTGCGCGTGTGCGGTGGATTGGGGGCGGCGGCGCGGTGCGTGTGTGCGGTGGAACGGCGGCGGAGTCAGGGCGAAGTGAAGGGACGGGACGGGTTGTTGATAGGGCTGGTGGAGATGACGACGGGGCCCGAGCCACCCCACGCGTCGCGCTAGCCGGTGAAGGACGACCGCGCGGCGGTACCAGGGCCTGCGCGGCGCCAAGGCCCGGGCGGCGTGCTACTGGAGAGTGGAGGGCAGGGCTGCGGAAGGGCTAGGGGATAGGGTTACAAATAGGTTTACTTGGGCCTGCCAGGTTTTGGCCCAAATACACGCTACTTGCTGTCCAGCCTTTATTAAATGTGACACGTTTTGTCAACGAGAGTCACTTATATGTCTTCCTATATATCAGCGACACGTGTAAAACGCGTCACGTTCTTTATCCGTGACGCGTCCTGTTAATCCGTGTCACCAATAGGGCCATCTATTTATGACGCGTTTGAGCAATACGTGTCACATTTTTTATCAGTGACGCGTGTTCTGTTCACGTGTCACTGATATATTGTTATTTATGACGCGTCTTGTTCCTGGGGCATGGGCAATAGCTAATTGGTGACGCGTCTCGTGAACCCACGTCACTGATAGATTATCTGTGACGCGTTTTATTTTTGTGTCACGAAATGAGGCGTCACTGATAAGCTTTTCTAGCATAGTGAGGATTATATGACACTATGACATAAGTAGATTGCTGGATATGACACAATAATCAATCAGGCGATGCACAATGTTAAGAATGGAGACTGCCTGCTTTAAGGTAAATGAAAGGGATATTTGATTGACTAAAGCAGAGTTATACATTTGTTGTTTCTATTTCCATAATGAGCATGCTGCCTTCTAGCATGCTTGCATTCAGTGGGGCAAAAAAAAAAAGAAGAAAGATTGGCATATAAGCATTGAAGTAACATACAATTGCCAACTGGCGCATGTTTGGATTGGGGGTGTGGTCCAGAAACCTTCCAGTGAAACACCCTCATGCACACACAGACCATTTTTCTCTTCTTCGGCTATTATCTATTCACACAGATCATTTTTCTCTTCTTCGGCTATTATCTATTGGGCCTATAGTGTACTATCCATACTCTATTGCCAAGCTTTCTTGTAACAGTATTACTCAAAAAAAAACTTTCTTGTAACAGTAAAGATGACTGCTATCTGGTACTTTGAACTAAGGAAATGTCATATTATATATCCACTACATAGAACTACTCAAGAGGAGTTCAACACAACTTGATTTTCTATTTTATGTTTTTCGTGATTTTCTATGCATTTTAGAAGTTCAGCCGATTTTCTACGTGAAGGAAAAAAGATTAAACCATAAAGGATAGAAACTTTGCAAAGGGAATCCCAAACTTCATACTAATTAACCCGCAGACACGTGGTGCTAATTGGCATTGTAGCTATGAGTCATGGATTTCGCATTCGGAACCATTTCCTAATTCTTTTCCCTCCTTCAATCTAGAAACACAGAGTGGGGGAAAGGGAGCTAGATGCCCTACTTTTAGCTAGTTTGCAGTCAGTGACTGCTGAAGGAGGGCACTGGGGCCTTACAGCGGCAGGTCGTGCCCGCGCTAGCCAGCGGTGGCCTAGTCATGAGGGCTGGTGCGCAAGAGGGAAGAGAGACGGAGGATGGGAGAGCCTTTATATGGTGACCTCCACGAAATCAAAGCTCTAAACCTCAATTTAATGATTTGGTCAAATTTTAGGGCAAAGCCTCTCCCACGATTTGTAAGAGGAAGACCCGTGGGGAAATAGAGGAAGCGGTTGCTGTCCATTTATAGGAGCATGATTAACTACATCAGGCCACCTAATTTGCCTGCCGCAATTAACACATATTTAGGGCGGTGGGCGATCTAAGCCGCCCGCCACGGTTAACCATTTACTGTGGTGGGCGCCTCGAAGGCCGGTCGGCCAAGCTGGCCTCTGAATAACCGCGGCAGGAAAATCGAGTGCCCGTCACGAAGGGATGTCTTGTGAAATCAGTTATGTAGTAGTGGGGGTGCACTGGCGCTCCGACTAGATGGGGGCGCTCCGGCTAGAGAAGGAGTAGTGGTGGTGCATTGACGTATAGGGGAGGCGGTGGCATATCCGTATTTGTTTTAGAGATCAGTTGGTACCATACTTGCTGGGATGTCCGACCGAAGGTCGCTATGCACAAAATCCTTGATCTTTTTTTTAAAATTTTTGCCTCAAGTATTACTTCATTTTTCTTATAAAAAGGGTTGGACTTTATTGGTAACACTTTACATCCAGCCCCCGCATAGGGTACCTTTGAGTACAAGAGAAATTACATAAAATCCCTTGAAAAGAGTACCTAGCGAAGAGGCTCTTTGCGTGCCTCAAGTATTACTTTTTTTTGACAAGGAACATCAATATATTAGCAGCAACTTGCTGCAGGAACTCGTACAGAGTTCAATTTTACATAGTGCAGTGCATCCATAATAGGGCACTGTTGAGCATGGTCATTGTAATTACATTCCGCTTGCATAACTTGATCCATAGAAGTTGCTAAGTGTAAAGCATCTCTAGCTAGTACATCAGCCTCTGAATTATGATTCCTGCTAATCCTGTAGATAGTATGCTGATGACTTGAGGCAAAGTTGTTGAAAACCTAAGTGAAAGGCTGAATTCTCCAATCCGTGGGCTGCAATCCCTTGAATGGAGGTAGGTCACTAACTGGGGGTAATCAGATAGGAATGAAATGCCATCGAAGTGTAGTCGATCTACCAACATTGCTGCTAGCATAAGAGCAGCCGCCTCCGCCATAATGACTGATCGAGTTCCAGTCATTGTGGCCTTGATGTAGATTCTTTGCTCTAGCTGTACCTGCGAGTTGAGAAAAACAATACCAAGGCCAGCATTCCTATACAGCTGTGAAGGTTGATCCGGTGTTGTAGAGGCATCAACAAAGCATCTTATTCCTGATAGGAGGTTCGGCTCATGGACCATGTATCTGTCCAACAGTTGGGGACCTGTGCCTGAGAAAGAAGAATCCATACCTTGCACTTGTTGAGTTATACATAGTTCATTAGTGCTTTGGTTTTCATGTATGCCTTACGGGTTGGAGTTAGAGTGATCACTGATAGCAAAAGTAGAAGTTGATGTATGGTTTCCGGCTATGTGGCTGGAATCGTTGGAGGGATGCTGATGCATTGGTAGGTGGGTGCTAAGAGCATTAGTATGCATGGAAATATGAGCTTGCGCAGCACGATGAATTTGGGAAGCTGTCCGCTGATGGTGATTGAAGTGATTGTCATTTCTGGCTTTCCAAAGGTACCAGAGAATGTAAAAAATTCTTTGAAAAGTATGGTCATCAGTGGTAGGTGGAATGATGGTGGAGATAGTGTTTTGAATACCATCATCCTCAGGTGTAAGAGTTTGAGTGTTTATAGAATTATGAAAAGTGGACCACACCTCAATTGGAAGGCAACACTGAAAAAAGATATGGAAGTCATTCTCCACCTAACCGCAAGCTGTAGAGTATTTGTCTATATGTGATGAATATATTGATGCATGCTCTACAGTAGCAAGAGCCCGTTGTGGCAGAACCTCCTAAATCATATGGCCCACATGCATTATTATTGTCTAAATAGACTCCAAATAACCATTAATGTGTTCCATACGACTTAAAGGTTTGTCGGGTAAATCCCGAATCATCTATGATTCTCCGAGCAGGATCATTCATTACAAAGAGACATTGCAGTATTACAACAGTTTTATACAAATAAGATATATCGGAGTAAAATAGCGGAAGGATTACAATAACATAAGTTTATAAACCATTTAGTTTCAAAGCTTACAAACCATAAGTTAAATATTACAAACCATAGTAGTAGTGGAGTAGCGATAAATAACTTTATTATAATACCAGGCGATAAGCTCTGCACGAGAGCCAAACATCCTACTCGTCGTCACTCTCCGCAACGACTGTCATGCAACAGGGTGCAAAGCAATCCTGCACATGGGGCTCACCTGCGACAAGGGTTCAATAAACCCAGAGTACAAAAGTACTCAACAAGACTGACCCGACGAAAAAGAGGGGTGAAGACTCAGAAATGTTGGCTAGAGGGATAAGGTAAGGCTTGCAAGAGACAAGAATTTTTGCAGAAAAGCTTGACAGAAAGTAAAGTTATCTTGCTCTAGATCACGATTACCAACCAACTTCATTTTGATAACTTATCATCATTCAAGTTGTTACTACGATGATGAACATCGATCGAGTCTTCTTCTCCGAGAAGCAATAGCGATTCGAATCCATTTTCATACCCAGCTGGGACCTAGATCTCGATATGCATGAGGCACCAACCAAATTCCATACCGGACCACAGATATACCGGGATAACAATCGCAGCCATATATCACCACATGATACACATGAGCACTTCGACCCAGTGTACCGATATACATGGGAACTTAAACCCACAGTATAACACACTATGACATATGCGAGGGCTCTGACCCACTATATATCACTCCATGACATACCTGGACTCCAACCCTTAGTATATCACTTCATGCATGTGGATTTCTAGTTTCTCGATATCACCAGATCACCATCAACACGGGACCTAGGGCATCAACAGACGGAAACACTACAGAGGGACTCCATTCCCAATGTAAATTACCCGTCCGGACTCGATTTATTAACTATTGTCATGATTCCAACAAGTAAAGCCATCCTCATCTTTTTCATTCTTTTCTTTTTGAAACCTACTAATTAAGCAGGGCTAAGCATAACTAAGCATTTTCCAAAATTAGGTAACAAGGAATATGGAATTAAGACAGGTAATGCAATTGGTAGGTTACCACTCAACGCCTAATACCTAATGCAACATGACATAACTGAAGCGATAAAAAATTTATAAAATAAGGGTAGGGTTGGAATGCATCCGAGGCTTGCCTTGGTATTCAGGGTAGACGGTCTCGAGCTCTGGATCAACACCTAATTCCTGAGTCTGCTCGTCCTTGGGATCTGGTGCGACAACGTTAAACTCTTCGTTAACGGAGACTACACGATAACATGATATGATTCGACATGATGGAATAATAAACATGATGCTTGATGAATGCACGACCAGATTAAGGGCTTGAGTATAACTCTTCTTCACGATAAAGTTGCAAGCCAACAAAACTTACTTACTAAGTTCATTAAGATTAATTACTTCATTAATAAGATTATTTAAGCACATGAAATAACATTAATTAAGCCTTAATAATATGATTAAGATAAGCGCAAATAATTAATTAAAGTACCAAAGGTTATTAGGGTTAATGACCCAAGATCATCAAGCAAATCCCAAAGTCAAACAACCCTATAATGATTAATCATGATTAAAGGGGTTAATTAATTAATTAAAAGCATAAAATAAAGGTATAAAAATTAAAATTATCTAATTGAGCTCAAAATTTTATTTTAAAAATCTCTTGGCCTAATTAGATGGCAAAATAAATTTCAGAAATAAAAGCCAATTATTTTATTTATTAAAAATCATAGAAGATGCATTTTTCAATTAAAAGAACTAATTTTAACTTATGTAATAAGTACTCAAAATTAGCATTTCATATTTTTCATAGGTATACGATATCATAAAGAGTATACACAAAAATTTTCAGAATTTTTGGAGCTATACATGAATTACTATGATTTTCTAAAGAAAATAGCATTTAAATAATTTTCTGAAAAAGAAAAAGAAAAAAGGGAAATTCCTTCACCACGTTGATCGGTGGCGACTTTATTTTGACCGGCGATTTCTCGCCGGTGGCGAGATCTCCGGCGACGGGCTTGGCACCTACGTGCTCTACGCAGCTAGGCGAACACGCTGAGGTAGCTAATGAAGTGGCGGGGGCACCGGAGCATGGCCGGCGACGGCCATGGTGGCACGGCGGCGCGGCAACATGGCGGCGAGGCTCACCGGAGCATTTCTGAGGCAACTAACATGAGTACACAACACAGTGAACCCAGGCGAACGTGACTGACCGCCTTATCTGAGCCAAAACGGCTCCTACCCTAAACAGCCACGCAACGGCGGCGGCAAGCAGAGCACCGGCGGCATGCACGCGGGCCGACGGCTATAGGGCGATAGGGGCCAAACAAACATCACAGACGTGCAGGGGCTCACCACGATGATGATACACGCACTTGATTAGATGGAAAAGAGCTGGAGGTGGGTGCTCGTCGGCGATGGTGATGGCGGACCGAAGCTCCGGCGGTGGCAATGACGTTCCGGAGCGTCCTGCCGTGCGCTACAAAAACCGATGGGCCGACGATGATCATCACCACAAGGATATGCCAACGCACAAAACCAAACTAAAAACCAAAGACTACTCAATGATGACAACGACGACGGAGCTCGACGGAGCCACAGCCGGAGACGAAGGAGATGACGGCGCTCTCGCGGCTCCGGTCGATCTGGGACACCAGGTTCCTACCTAAATGATGCAGGGGCTCAGGGCGAATCTAGCTAGCAAGCTAAAGGTGAGAGAAAGAGCGTGGACGCGAGGCACAGCGGTGGCGGTAGAGCTGCGGAAATGGAGAAGGCGAACTGGAGTTTGCCTCCCGTTCTCCAGCTCGGGGGAGAGTAAAGGCAACGCTGGGGCGGTGAGAAGCGGCAGGGCGACACGCGGCGGAGACGCTTTGAGCACGGGCGCGCTGGTGGTCACGGCACTCCGGTATAGGCGAGGAAAGCCACGGCGATGCCGGCGACAGTGAGGGAGGAAGGTGAAGATGACGTCATCATCTACTGTAGACAGTGAGGTCACTCGGTGAAATTTGCAAATTACTTTAGAAATTACATAAGAATTTGAAAAACTCTAAAAATATTATTTGCATAAATTTTCAAGATCTACATTTTTTATTTAACAAATATTTTCAAATTCTACATAGTTTTTGAAATATGAATTCAAATTCAAAAGGGGAATAAAACCCTAGAAACAAATATTCAAAATTACTTTTGATTTTTCAATAAAACTTGAAAATATTCAAAACTATGGAATACTAAAATTTTAAAACCAAACATTTTTAATATACAAAGTTTTCCCAAAATGTGCATAAATTTTGAATTATGCTTTTAAAATCAAAAGGGAATAAACATTGAAAGACTGTATTTTCAAATTCATTTGAAATTCTTTTTAGAAACTTGAAAAACTTTGAATACCAACTTTATATCTCTTGTCAAGATATACAAACTATATTTTTAGAGTATCTCCAAATTCTATATATATTTTGAATTATACAAAAGGGAATAAAATAAGCTTTTGAAATAAAGGGTTTTTCAAACCAAATTCAAACTCGATTTGGTTTCTAATTTAATTGGTTGGTCATTAATGATTACAAATATCATCCAAGGACATTTTTAGGTCAATGACCCAATAACACCCTTGGTTGACCAAGTTGACTTTTTGAAAAACATTATTATAGTTTTCTAATTTGAGTTTAAGTTTGAATTGCAAAACTTGTGAATAAGCTTTGAAATCCAAATTCATCTTTAAATATGGAAATCATTTTTAGGAGTTGTACTTAGATTCATATACTATGCTTGACACTAGTGTAAATACAGTTTATACCTCAAGTACATAGAATATAAACTAAGTATTTGAGATGGCATTCGAAAGTAGGGTTTTATGATTTCATGTGGCAAAACATTTCAAAAACACAATCAACCTATGAAATATAAACTTGTTTTAGTTGATGCACATCAAGATTGACCTAAACATGAATGCTTAGCAATGCATATGATGTCACGACATGTTTTAGTTGATATAACACCAGAGGTGTTACACCCGTCTGATAAGCCGCCAAGCAAAAGTTTTAATTAAGGGAGGAAGCCCCTTGTTCTTTCAAACTCTATAAAGAATCTGTTTGTTTGAGGCTGAATGCTTCTGGATCTCTGCATAGAAAGCTGAATGACATTATTAGAAGACAGAGTTTTATATATTTGTTTGGTGGAGTAGTTTCCATTTGTGGCTGCTGTCCATCTTAAAATGTCTTGATTATCTGAGGGAACAGGAATGGTGAAAGTAATGGCCTGCACTGCTTCATAATTAAAGATTTCATTAATGAGTTAGAGATCCCAGTCATGAGTATTGTGAATCCACAGATCAGAAACTTTGGAGGGTAAAGGATTGACTGTAACTGGGGACTTCATGTGGCTATGGATAGATTCTCAAATAGGACAATAGATATGTTACCTGCATGTAGTTGGAGGATGACATTATCATGAAGCTGCTTCTTTACCTGCATGATTGATGATCAGAACACCAATCGAGTTCCTGTATTTTTTGCTTGTTAGAAGTAAGAATTAGGATAGTATTTAGATTTGAGGACAACTGCTAGCATGGGATTTTTATTAGTGGCAATATTGCAGGCTACATTTATAATGAGGAATTTGTTCACTGTAGCTAAATCTCTGATTCCAAGCCCTCCATTCTCTTTACTTTGGCAAATATCATCCAATGATCTGTAGGCAATGGGAGAAGTGGGGTTTTCATCCTGTACACCTGTCCACCAATATCTCTTGATAATGGTGTTAATTTTTTAAAAAATAAAACGGTGGACATGTAGTAAATGAGAATAGAAGAGAAAACTGATTGAATGTAAGTGAGTCTACCTGCATGGTTTAGCTTGTTGGCTCTAACGGTAGTAAGTCTAGATTGAAATTTGGCAAAGATAAAATTATAAGCTTTGTTTCTATCACTATGACTGAAAATGATGGGATGACCTAGATGTTTAGTATGAGGTTGAAGATCAGGAATATGAAAAATATTCTTGATGGCAGAAATAATGTCATGATTTACATTTTTGCTAAAAAGAATTGCAGATTTCTAAAGATTAGGGGTCTGATCTGAGGAATCACAGAACCTTGCAGAATGACTTTGATAGCATTGGCTTCCTGCACTGTAGCATGTTCAGCAAGGATGAGATCATCTGCAATGAGAAGAGAATGGATTGGTGGGCACCCTGGGCCTAGGCTGATCCTTGCGAGATTATGTTCCTGCGTCTCCCGTTGAGCCTCACGTTGTACATTTCCTGGGCAACTGGAGGCCCAGTTCTCGCGGTCCAACAACCCAACAGCCCTGTTCCAATTAACAGGAAGCAATTGAGCCCAATGCCATCCAAGGCTCCGAGGAAAGGAAGGCCCAATCACACACAGACACACAGTGACACAGGACTCAGGAAGGACACTTCTTCTTCCTCTTTACTCGCCGCTCTCTGCACTGCAGGCTGCAGCCATCGACGCCTACGGCGACTCGAGTAGCAGAGAGGAGAGATGGCGGCGCAGCTGCGGTACATGAAAAGCCTCTGTTTCGGCCCCCCCGCTTAGCAAGGTTCGCCGGATTGCTCCAAGAAACGTTCTGGCTGCAATTCCCTCTCTCTCTCTCTCTCTTCCATTCCAAAATCATTTCCTGAACAATCATCCCCAAATCCTGCTTACTTCTTTGGTTGGGGGTTCATGGGGTTCTCTGTTTCTAATGACGCAGGGGCTGATGCATGATCTGGAGTACGCCATGAGCACAAAGGTAGGCTCTTCTGCGACAACACCCTTCCATAACCGAACCCCCATGCCACGAGTTCGCTGAGTTGGATTTGTGCTACTGATGGTGTAGGGCGGTTTGACCCCCGAGGAGGAGAAGACGCTCCGGGTTTACAAACTCCTTCCAGCTCTTTCCTTCGTCGCGGGTTCAGTATGGGGCACTTTCTTGGGGTGGTTCGGTTTCGGCAAAGGTTGCTCTCACTCCCTCACCCCTCGATTGATATTTGGTAATTTTATTATATGCGATGTGCTATTTTCAAATCTAAGTAAACAAGGAGCATTCAGTTAAAAACATGCTATTCCTGAGAAAGCGATAATATTTGTGTCAATAATTTGCTAGCACCAAATTGTGTTCAAAACAAGCCAGGAGCATGGTTGCAGCCTTGTATATCAATGTTAAAACTTAAAATAGTATTCAATAGTCATACTTGTGCAAACCATGCAGAATGGGGACTGGAGAGGAGAATGTTTCTAGATAATCCAGTGAATACTTAAGTTCAAATGCTGGTAAAGAGGACTCTTTTTTGTAAGGAACCATGTGTCGTCTGATAAGCAACATTCTTCCATTCTTATGGCTGTATTTTGAGAGCTCTTTCTCTAAATGTTGCACTGTGGATGCTGTTGTTGTGCTGTTATCAAGTGGCATGTCAAGGCAAATAAGTTATATTCTGCCTTTTATTACTCCTACTTTTCAAGGATATTTATATGCTTACCCTGCGTCTGCATTCTGCCATTGTTAAGGATATTTGTATGCCCCTACCCTATCCTTTTACTAGACACAGTGAATATGTTACTTTTGGAGCAATTTAGCCTAGTTTATGTTTATACAAATTTTGCTATACTGTTATATTACTAGGGTAAATACTTTGTGTATGATACATGTATGCAGGCACGGCTCCCTCACATTTGAATGTAGCCTTGGGCCACATGAAGTGCTCGTGCCTCCTGTTATTCGTTCCTGAGTGCAGTCATGCTTGGGTTGTAGAGTTTTTGTAGTAATGTTATATTAGTATTGGGGTTTGAACATTATAGATTTATAGTTAGTGTTTTCTTAACGAGTAAAATAAGTCTCTATATGGCCAATGCATTTATTGATGGAGAGAGTCAAAGCAAATCATCATATTTTAACTACAGTTGATTCAATTATGTTGTATAAACAAAACCGCAAAACTGTCATTGTTAAATTTGCCTTGCGGACAATAGCTATTGGTACCAGCTGCATGCTTACAAAATTCTGTTGTGCAGGACTCAAATTGTTTGGGCTTCCACCTATTCCCCGATTCGTAAGATTTTGTGCAACTTATGGTAAATCTCAAGGATATTTTACCTGGTAGTGATCCCTGTACAATATTTGCATGCAAAGGCATAGCCAAGCTATGCCTACATGATAGACAAATTAATAATTTTTGCCTCATTCCTCTTTTGTATTGATGGCAGAATGAGTCAACATGAATAGGGAATACCTATAATGAAACCTAGCTATTTAACCATGATTATAATTATTCATATTTAATTTTGGTAGGCCCCGGATGCACAATTAGCCATAAACAATATTTCTATTGGAATGTAATACAATTGTAATTAAACATTCAGTACTTGCACATCTTAAAAGAGAAAACATAGGTAGTACATAGAATACACTAACATTAAATGTATGGTACTGATTCATTCTGTAAGATAGTTTTTATGTTCCAAAGTCATGTCTTGTATGGTGCCATCATTTGCTCATGAAGTTATAATAGATCCATGCTGTAGTTGAAAGCAAACAGATAGCTTGTTAGGTTAAGACAGCAGTAGATGGGACCATTTGGCCTAAAATATTGGATGCCTCGCCCCTTCAACGTTGATATGTTGCTGAAGAATCATTTTTCATCCTTTTCATTGAAAAACTGAATTTATTGAAGCTACTTCTCAGGCAGTGCTTATCTCAGCGGAAAGTCTTGGGCTCGTGCAATCATGTATGAATGCCCTGCAATGGTTCTAAACACGGAAGAAGGACGCATGAAGATGGAGCTAGCTAACATGTGTGGTTTGTTTACTAGTGACTCTTTTTCTATGGCATTGGGACTCAGGAGTTCGAACCAACTTCTTATTTCTTTAACATCGTACTTGCTTTTTCCTTGCTTCCTTGACAGAATACTCAATAAGCATAGTGATGATGCATACCTGGTCAAAGTTGTGAAAAGGCACTTTTTTGCCGAGCATCTGTTTGATGATATGCATCAAGATCAACCACTTTTCAGGTGGCACCCACGCTGTTCGTATATCGACAGCAGCTTTGTAGAAAGAATGAAGGAAGATGACATGGCTAGATCAATTTCAGGAGAGACAAATGTGAACACTGTGAGTTACTAGTTTACCGAAAACTATACAGTTCGTCAGAAATGTGACTACTTATTTTCTTGGTGCCACTGCATGATGACACCTTTTTTTTTGTATATTGTGCTTGCAGACACCATTTGGAGATCTGATGGAGGACTCACTGGCCTGTATACTCGGTTCTCCCGGATGCAACATGGAAAGCAACAATTCCCCAGAAAAGACGGGCATTGTCCTGAAGCGAAGTGATCTGCAAGCTCGCAGAAGAGGTCGCCGGCATCGGCATGCTGATGACTAGTTTTCTATATTGTGAATGTTGGGTCGAAGTGCTGTGGAATACCTTAGACGTTAATATTTTATTTGAGCCTCATGCTCCACAGTTGCTGGGACGCTCTCACTCGTGCCAGGGTTAATCTGCTGTTGTAGGCTGGACAATGCTGTGTCAGTCACGTCTATGGAGAGCTGGTGTCAGCAAGTGCTCCATTTGAAAGCTGGTGATCCTGCTTCGTGATGTATCCCATGATCCCTGCATTCTTCACCCAGCAATCGATAAGACGGTATGGACAAGCGAGGCAACGCGGGGCTCACATTACATACTCATCAGGTGGTGTTTTCTGTTCGTGATCGACATAGGCTACGGGAGCAGTACAGTTCATTTTCAGTTCTTATCATATGCAAGAGGAAGTGAGCAGCTTCAGGATTCAACAGTGTCACGAGATTGTAGATGATGGTTCCCCAATAGATGCCAATGGGAGTGACAAACAAAGAGGCAGCCAACTGCAGTTGCCTCAGGGACAGGGTAGGAGCACACATGTCCTCCTTGCTAACACAATCAATTTTTCAGTCCAACTCTGAAAACAGAAATAGCCGCTGTATGCCTGCCAAATGCTCGATCAAATGTCCAAAATTAGATTACGTCATGTTTTTTGTGTTACTCAAGATTGTGATTAGTAGCAGTATATATAAGTGAAAGGTAAATTTGTTTTCAATAAGATTGTCAGGAAACTGAGCTGAGGATACTAGATATACATCAATGTTTTTGCATATTACAGCCACGGCACAAGGATTGATCAGTTCTTTTGATAACTGCAAGTATTTCGGGTAATGAGTACTGTTTGATTAGTATTTCACCTTCACCGTAGCAACCCACGTGAGGACTTTATAATATACAACAAAGGCTAAACCATTAAGTTAGCAGGTTCAAATCACACAAATACAACCCAAAGCAAAGCACAGGCAGTTTTGCCAGTAAACATATCAAACCTGAAACCACGCTTGCAGCATGGATTTTGCCTTTTACGAGTAGCCAAAGATGCCCTATAGCCTATACTAACGAAATGAACATGTTACCAAGCTTGCCAGTCAATGTCTCAGGATTATATGACATTATTATGACATAAGTAGACTGCTGGACATGACACATAATAATCAATCAGGCGATGCGCAATGTTAAGAACCCAGACTGCCAGCTCTAAGGTAGTGAAATTTGATTGACTAAAGCGGTGTTATTATACATTTGCTTTTTCTAGTGCCATATAATCTAGACAACATGAGCATGCTGCCTTCTAGCATGCTTGCATTCAGTGGAGCACAAAAGAAAAGAAAGATTGACATATAAGCATTGAAGTAACATACAATTGCCGACTAGTGCATGACTGCATGTTTGGATTGGGGACCCTCATCCACACAAGACCATTATTCTTTTCTTTGGCTATTATCCAATGGACCTATACTGTACTGTACATACTCTGCTGCCAAGCTTTCTTGTAACAGCAAAGTGACTGCTATCTGGTACTTGGGGTTCTCAATCAAGTCATGCCTTTGCAGACCAGTGAACCCTAATATATGGTGAAAAAACTATATTCCTTTGTTCTCATTCACTGTATGGCATCTCCTGATTAGAAGGAACTAATAGCGTTTGCAATGGCTTGAGGTAGCTTGTTAACTGGCCAAACGAAGGGCGCAAATTTGGATCCCTGGAAATTGTGGATGACAATAGAAACAGAGCATGTATCAGTATCAGTTCATGACAACAAAAACATTGCATGTTCAATCAAACGATACTAGAAGTACTCATGTTCGTCCTGTACAAATTAAAATAAACTTATACATCTGAAACTCACTTCTGCCAGCAGTCCCAAATGATCTTTGCCACCAAAGGATCAACTTCTCTGGGAATATCAAGCCGTCGATCCTGGTAGCCAACTGCACCCACAACTTGCATGGGGTTCAATCCCTGCCAGGGCGTTCTTAGCGTAGCAAGTTCCCACAAGATGACACCAAAGCTATAAACATCACACCTGCAAAACTCAGGAGATGAATATATATTACTGCTAATGTTTTACTTTAATGTGCCAACAGAAAGAAAAGGAAAAGACTGGAAACAAGAGCCCAATTCTTCAGAAAGAAAATAACAGTGCTCAGTCGTATGGAAGTTCTGATCCCTACAAGATAATTCAAAACTGATGTTTAGTCTAACTATTACGTGCTCCATGTGTTGACAATGACCAATCAGATCATTCCAAGACATTGCAAGCCTTACGTGCACCCTTAGTGTAAGATATTGGTTATGTAAAAAATAATGTAACCACAGATGAACTAAGACATTAATGAAAAACGTGACTAGCTTAGATGTTAGAAATATATCACAATCCCTCTTAGGAATCCCTCTCATAAGGCCTAACCATGAAAAGTACAAATTACATTGTACTGCAGAAAGTTGTGAACACAGGTATCCAATTCAACATTTGTCGAACAAAAAGCAAGTATTAAACTGCAGAGATGTAGAATTTCATGAGAATACTGAAGCTACAAGCCTACAACAATAGTTTCCAGGACAGTCCAATAATGAATTAAGAGGTACTCCCTCAGTTCATTATGGCTTTGTCCTAAGTCATGCTTCTTTAACTTTGACCAAAGTTACAGAAAAATGCACTAAAATCTACAACATCAAATTATAGTTTGGCTTAGGACAAAGCGAAAGGTGAACTATAATTTGGAATGGAGTAGGAGCCTAAGTTGTGGCATGCTTAGCCTCAGGTTTGGTTGCTAACTAAGCTCTGGCAAAGTTTGGCTGGCTCGGCGTCCCTTCAGTGTTGCGCATGGCCGAAACTCGCCAAATGTTTGTCACATATATCTTGATCAAGGTGTTTCATTAATCATCATTACAGAAAACTTAGTTGTACCTTGGTAGACATTCTGATACAATGGACAAATTTGGGGGCCGTGTTACTGCACCCATAAAGGGCACGTTGGATGTCGAAGATGGCGAATAATCCTCACCTATTAAAGAAGACAATATTTGAATGCTCAAATGTTGCAAGGGAGCGAGCGGTATTTGAAATAAAAAAGGCAGCATACAACAAAAACTTGTGGGTATCAAAAGCAAATTGTTTCACCTACTTCACAACGGAACTCATCCAGAGCATCACCATAGAATTCTTGATTCAAGAATTTCTTTACAGCTACTTCCTGTAAATAAACAGAATACAACCCAAACGAAATCATGAAATCCATTCAGAAGATAGAACAATTATAGGACATGTGTGCAGTGTGCTTATCTCAATGTAAGTTTCAGTTAAAATGCAAAACTACTTACTGTTCCATTCCAATCAGCATGGTATACTTCTCCATATGAACCTATAAAAATATTGAAAGGAGAAAAATCATTTGGTCATTACACATGAAGAACATAATTATGTGAGTCATGGGAACATATTAGCTCTGATGGCACAACAGATAGGAATATCCATACTTATGATTTGACATACCGAGCAAAGAGAAAGTATAACTTTCTATCATAATGCTGGATAAATATTTTTAAGTTCAAATGGATAAAACAGTAGAGGATAGATGAAAATTTAGTGTACCAAATCCAATCCTTTCACCAATTACAAGATCTTCCCAGAGGATTTCGCATTCAGATACATCCTCCAACACTATGCCAACCCTGTTTGACCCAACTTGAGATGGAGAAACAGACCCCGAGTGCTGCTTTGGTGCACCCATGAATCTTTCAGGAGGACACTTCCTTGGATCAGGATATAACTCTTTGTCGTCAGGCTTGCCATAGTTTTCCTTGTTCTCATTCACTTGTAAAGAAAATCCATCTGCATTGACAGAAAGTTGACTATCGGATCTAGAATGCATGGGACCTTTCTCTACATCATCACAAGGGCCCTTTTCTTCAACACTATCAAATCCATACACACAACCCGTGTTCACAGAAGGGGTACCAATCATGTCATAATCAGAAGCAGCTCCCATGTTTCAGCCATCAAGGTATTCTCTGGAGGTAGAGGCTGTGGTCACATCTCAGGAAAGAATCGTTCCATTATTATATTTACAAACTGGTGCTACGTATGACTTATTGTTTTGCTCTACCCTCTACAGCATTGGAATTGCAATGCGGCACAGATGACCAGCCCACCTGAGATGATGATGGAGCATTGTCAACAGTATTTCTGCGAGAAACTAATCCCTCAGCAAAGTTGTACTGCTTGTTGTTGGAAATGTCATTAAAAGCAAACCAGTTTTTTGTCACAAGTGGCTGTTGTGGTCTTGCAGGGACTGGGGCTACATTCTCTCTATGTCTTGGAATTCATTGTTTCTGTTGTCTAGTCTCTTTAGTGCCACTGAACTTTTCCCAGAACCAACAGCCCTCAAAGGACTAAGACCCGAAAATATTTTTTTGGACTCGTCTTGAGGGTCAGGAAGTAATTCCATGTCCTCTTTCGGCTTTGAAAGTGCACCCGCACTTAATGTTTGATCTGATGGCTGCTTAGTTGTCAATGCACAGGGTGTGCTAGCACTACATCCTTCAGTCACTGGTAACGTCACAGCCCAAGGATCCTGAACAGCTGACACAGTTGTCATCTCATACCCTGAATAATTGCCTGATGCCCAATTGATATTGCTAGGCATATGCAATTGAATCAGACACCTGATTCTGAATCAGTGTTTGATGGGGCTTCAATGAAGTGCCCTTTGAATTAAAGAAAAATGCTGTAATAAGAGAGCCAGGGGCAGCCATCACATCAACCAAATATTCCTTGTGGGAAAAAGATAGGATGAAACTAATCAGCAGGAGCAGATGCAAATAAACTAGCTACATTGTTCAACAACTGACTCATAATACATGAGTGGATTATTTTCACAGTGGAAGTGTGGCTGCTTAGTGAATAAAATGATGAATAAGTAGGAACATACATGCCACTGCCCATCTTTATAATGTTAATAGCATCATCTTCAGCACCAGTGTAATGACTTCCTTTAACCAATTTGCATGGAATACCAACAGTTTCAGCAAGAATCTGCATGGATACAAAAGTTTGCATCAGCAAGACCAGAGATAGCATGCTTCTAGCCATATGGAAGTGTGCTAATTAATTATTCTGCTGCAGTTATACACTACTCCCCAGGTTTGGTAATCCCATGTTTATTTTGTTCATGTGTCTGTGTAATAAGATGTCCCTTGATTCATTACTCAACAGCATCAGTATGTTTCCAATCTGCTGAAACCACTACTACACACTATGCTTCAAGAGGAGACAAGGTGAGACACAAAAAACATATTGATAAAATGCACCTTACTGAAAGAAAAGTATCTACATGAAGGTTAATACTAAAATTGATTTATTTAATGTAAAATCTGGTTCTTTATATACTGACATAAAACTGTTATAACTTTACTTTATATATCCATCATAATTCCAGACGAACAGGCCAATGAAGAGTTGGTGGCACAAACTCCATGACAAACATGAATGGTAATCGAACATAATGTTTATTTAAGGAGCCAACCTTGAAAAGTAGGGCACGATGGCGAGACAAGCCTATGTCAATGCGGCCTATTGGCAGCAGACTTGTTTGGTGTGATGTCCTCTGCTCCATGCTTTTTCCTAACCACCACGTAAACATTTCATTTGCATCTATCACAGGACCACCCACATATTCTGCAACAACTTCAGCTATTCGCCGCACCGATACTGCAATGTCAGCACAGCCCAATATGCAGCACTGTGCTACTTACTTCATCTCCCTTAAGGCATTATCAAATTTATGGTCAACCACCCAAATCCAAGATCCCCGATGCTCATCTGAAGCTCAGCAAATGATGGAATCTTTTTCTGCCTGTACAACCCCGCTGAGAGGCCAAATATGCCGTAGAATCCATCAATAATTTTCTCATTGTAATCAACAAAGTTGTAATCCTAAACAAGTTAGAACAAATATTAGAGTAAGAAATGGATACATCAACAAGGGTTCAGTGCCAATTGCCAAAAAAAAAAAAACAAAATACGAGCTAAGACAGCATCTAGAGTACCTTATGATACATAGGGACAATTAAGATACCCCATAGGCTGACACTACCACTTATATAAACCTAACATGATTGCTACATCAGCTTCCCTCTATAGGATACTGTCTACATCTTTTCAGTGCACTGCCCCTCAGGGTATAGAAAGAAGCAGGAACCAGAAAAACTTGGTAGTTAACCAGTACTGTGAAAACCAGCTGTTTTCTAAATTTTCAAATCTAATTTAAAACAATAAAATATGGACTTTTATATATATGAACACGACTTCTCTATGCAATGCACCAATATAAACAGCTAACATGCAACGCAATTGTCATGAATCATAATTTCTTTTATACAAAAGGAGCAGATATGCTTACAGCCACCATCCATGGGAAGTAACTGACACATGTTATTTTTGGAGCTCGTCATATTTATAGGGTCGAATCAAGGAGGAACCTAATATACCATAAAGGTGCTATTAATACTTTCAATTATATTTGAATATACACGAAATCGTGAGAGAACACTTGTTTTTTCCACTTTAATCCAAGGACTTGCATTGAGAACATTCCTCCTAAAATCTATCAATAATAAAGACTGTTGGCAATACAGGCAGCAATTTGGGCTGCCAAAAGCAGATTTGTCCCTTGGCCTAGTTCTTCATTATATAGCTTAGAAAACTTGAGATACAAGAAGCTCTAGGGAGCATATTCTAGGGATAAAGCTAAAGCATAAAGGTAAACACCTTGGCTGCCAAGGAAGGTATAGGTAGCTTGAAAATTAAGCAGCCTAAGTACTTGCCGAAAAGTAAACTAGCAAATTAACTAAGTGACTTGATACTTGATGCTAGGCTTATCCACAAAGACTGGCTTCAAATCTTGAATATTGGGACGATTTCAAGTCCAACTTCTACTTGTTTGGAAAAAACAATCTTTTTAGCATTCACTACTCTACTTTGTGTAACTTATAACTATGAATAAATGTGTATCTTAAAGCCTTCAAGATCCTTTTGGTTTTGTTAATGTTTGTCTGCACATTTTGCTGGACTAGAATAGAAGTATGGACTCAGAACAAAACACTCAAATCATAGTGTCAGTGTTTGGACCCGTGAATCCTAACCAACTAGTAATATTTATGCTACGTGTCCCTAATTCGGATGATGATGCAAAGAGAATACACACGATTTATCCTGGTTCGGGCAAGAGAAGGCCCTACGTCCAGCGGGGGGAGGAGAGATTGTATTTCCTTGCTCCGAAGTGCTTGCGTAGGGGTTACAAGCGGGTGAGAGAAGGAGCCGGTCCCAAGTCTCAAGAGCAAAGAAGGATGGATTGCTTGAGATGTTGATCTCAAGGGTGCAGAGAACTATGTGTTGCTGCTACTTGTCCTGCTAGAACTAGCCCTGGCAGTACGGGTCCTATGTGCAATGTCTTGGAGGTGATGGCAGTACGGGTTCTGTAGAGATCTCCTGTAGCGACGTGCTTCCTGGGCATGGCTGTTGTCCTTCAGACATGGCGATGATGGAGCAATGGCAGACGTCTGTCCCTGTAGAGGACGTGTTTTCCCTGTTCTTTTGTTGACCGGTGGCACTCGAGGCCAGGTCGAGGTGTAGTGGCAGGGGTCGAGGAGTAGGGAAAAGATCGAGACCCCGAAATCCCGGCGTACGTCCGTTGTCAGGTAGCGTTTGAGGGGGTCTCGAGGGGCGGAACAGTGCCCAGTATGGCAGTGCAGTGATGGGTAATCATCGCACAATCCCAGCATGGGCTGTAAAAGGGTGAATTGACCTGGTACTTTTATCCTGTTGATGGCGTTGTAGCCATGGGCGTAGTTGAGAGTCGGTGAGATGTATTAAATTCTTGAAATTTTGAGTCAGGGAAGTTGGCCGAGGGGGGTTCGTCCGTGTCCGAGCCCGCTTCGTGCGAATCGGAGTTCCGTCCTCGAGGCTCCCGCTTCGAGCGGACCTCGAGCGGATCGGAACAACCTCAAGGGTGGCTCGGTGGCGTCTCGTCCGCGTGGGGTGAGTTTGAACGGGTTACTTTGGTGTCTTAGCCTTGGGTTCCTTTAGTTAATTCATCCCCTAATCCTTGGTTTTGGGTGCCCCCTAAGTAAGATACCTGACACATAGCTTCAATTGGATGAAATATATTTTACATGCTTCAAAATAGGGTAGCTTTCACTGTACAAGCAACACACCACATAACATTGAGGTACTGAGATCTCGAACATTGACAGTCTCCCATCCATACAATCACGATTAGTCACAATTAATTGCGACTAATCATAGTGCATAGCTGATCGCCACGGCACCAATCAGCCCAATTAAACACAATTAGTCAGACTGACATGATAACACTGAATGCTTATTCGAACGCTTAGCATTATTGTCATGTGGAAACAGCTACATATCCTGGTATTAAAAAACTGCATATTTTACACCAAATCTTCCACTCTAATTATTGGTAACAAATCGACTAAAGTGCTAAAACTGTTTCAAGGTACCGACCTAGCTGAACTGTACCTTAAAATTAACTGATGATATGGGCATGCTCCGGTTTTGTGCATGGCCTTAGGTTCCAGTGGCATTTCTTAGTCTAACCATTAAATCCAAGATATAATTCAACAATACCACATATACACAGCGAAACAACTGAAATGGCTAGGAGCTTACCCGGTACCGCCGTGAGAGCTGGCTCTGGAGAGTCTAGCCCGCCCCGATCGCCAGCAGCACCCGATTCTCCGCTTCCAAGGCTCATCAGCTTGGCCTTCCTGATCTGCTCCCCATCGGGGTCCCGGGCGGCCCCGCTGCCCAACACCGAGGCCGACGCCGACAGCGCCATCGCCAGCTGCATCTGTTATTCCTCCTCCTGCGAAATGAAGTCCTCCCCTGGGCGCCGGTCGCCGCTCCGGGCGGCGACGAGGACACCGACTCAGCCGCCGACCTCGCCGGAGGTGGTTTCGACGGCCCCGCGGCCTCGCTCGACCGCCGCCGTCAGTCCCTCCATGACTATATGACCCTCCTCTGAATTAGTTCTCAATGACTGCTGCCGGTAGAGATGCTGGTGGACGGTAGAGATCGAACGACTGCCGGCAGCAGTCACGGAGAGTGAATTCAGAGGATCTCATTCCCTCTATTGAATTGTATTCTTTTCACCAACTTGAAAAGATCCTCTATATGAGTTTAAAAAATCCTCTGTCCTTCGTACTTGCTAGAAATAGAAATTTTGGTGAAAAAATACCCTCCAATTTTTTTTAATTAGTAAATATAAAAACTGTGTACACAAGTTATAAAAAAACTAGAGTGGAAAAATTATGAAAATGTGCGACAAGATGATTTAGATATTTAATTTTAGTAACATTTTTTAAAATGCTCTTAGAGCAGCTCAAAGACACTCTATATAATGTAATAAGGAATAGAGATTTTTTATGAAAAACAACTCTCCAACGATTTTTTAATGAGTTATCAAAATATAGTCATATACATAGGGAGAATGACTCTCCAGATTACGAGAATATAGAAAAGTTGTTGGAGGGTCAAAAGATATAGAAAGAGACTTTTTATGCAAATGGCTCTAGTGAATCTTAGAAAGGCTATTATAGATGCTCTTATAGCGCTAAATAGAAAGAGAGCGGCTAATAGAAGAGGACAATGGGTTTGTGTCACTTTTTAGAACCGTCACTGCCAGTAGAATGAAAATAGGATGGATATTTTATTTTTGTCTCAAGAATTTAAACCATACATACATGAACGAAAAACTTTAAATGTAATGTTAGTGTATAAGTATCAAACGCTGCTTACCCCTATTTATAAAACCTTTACTAATGTGACCATCAAAATATAAAAGTATGATGTTAGAGGGTCAAATGAGGCACGCTCGGTGTGCTCCCCGCCACCACTACTACCATATGTGCCTTGGCTAGGCAAGATGGCTGATAATAATAAATTGTGTGTAAAGAAGTTAAGGTTGATAAGTGCATCTCGTGCAACACTATCCAAATGATATTTTATCCCAAATTTGAATAGTGGAGGCAAAAAAACCATAGCTCTAAGAGCAACTCCAGCAGCGTCCCTACTTAAACACTCATCCTACTTTTGAGGGCCAACAGTAAAAAATTTCACATCAGCAGGGCCCTACTAAATCCCTCAAATTTGAGAGGTCTCTCAAATCACTCATTCAGCCCTCAGTTTGAGAGGCTCTGGACACAACACTCAAATCTCATTTGTGTTCATTTGTGGGCGTGATAGCTCAAGTTAATTATTTTATTCGACTTTATATTTAATGATTATGTTATTTGATTTGTAAAAATGTTATGGACTGATCGACTATAATTAAATTTGGACCAAATTTGTGTTTACATTTAAATTAAAAAAATTTATATTTTTATTTATAATTTTAATATTTTGTTTTTATCGTTAGAGTTTAAATAAATTATTATATAGTATGATTTTCTCAAGTACATATATACATATTATGTGTGACAAAATAGAGAAAATTAAGAAGTAGGGTTCTATTTTGATGGCTATTGCTGAAGTTTACTACAGAAAATAGAGCTCTTAGAAATAGGGAAAGCCTCAAACAAAAAGTAAGGACCATGTTTTGAGGGCTATTGCTGGAGTTGCTCTAACATGTTTCTTACTAGATCTCTCAAATTTGTTGGCCTCCAATTTTCAACAGCCCGCAACCCATCCTATTGGCTCTTGTGCTCATGGTAGAATGCTCATAGCTAGTTGGAGTGAACCACTTGATTGATTCTTGCAGCATCCAAATCATGTGTTTATCTTGTCACGCTAGTTAGCATGTGAATCGTCGTTTGAGGACTTGCCAAAACAAGGACGTAGTGTCAGCAAGCAACCAAATCTCGAGGATAAATCTTGTGTTCTTCTCTTATCCTTGCTCTTTAATTCATATCTTGTGTCTTGTTGTATAGTGATTGCTTGTTTATTTCACCTAAGTAGAATAGTTGTAGTTGTAGAAGCTTCTAGTTGCTAGTAACTTTTGTTAGTAGCTCTGTAGTGTGACCGGTGTTGTAGCTTGTGTGGTGTTGTGCGAGTAGTATAGAAACCAAAGTTACTATAATTGTATAGAGACTTGTATTGGGTAAATTTAGAGGCAGTGCAAAATAAATAGTACTAAATAATTTTTTTTAATAAAAGATATATAAAAGTACATAAAATAATAAATATAGAAAATATTTTTATATAAAAAATAATACAATTAAAATCTGAAAAGTTGATTTAATCCTAGAAAAATCATAGAAAATTGGTTTGGTCTTAGAAAATTATAGAACTAGCTTTAGTTTTTATTTTTTTTGAAAAAGTCATGCTCTATGCTATGGTGTCAAGATTGAAACATATCTCGTACATGTCACTTAATTTTGTTTGTACAATTATCATGACTCATGTCCTACCACCTAAATTTTCCTGCCCTGTTATATTCTGAATTCATTGTACTAAAACTTAATAGAAATTTAATATTTGTAAAACTTAAAATTATATATATTAAACAAAGGTTCATGTAGCCATGCTATTTATATTACACAACTACGTTTAAAAATTTTTAGGGTACGGGACCAGTTCCGACTACAGTCTTGAAAGATGCTTCACTTTTTTTTGCGAGCACTAAAGCACTAATGTTTCGAATGACTAATTATAATTTTTTTTAGACGACACCTCACTGCGCATTTCTCAGAATGACTAATTATAATCGTATGAGAGCTTCTACTAACAAGTTTTATCAATTTTATATGTTCTTTTTATGCACATTTCTAGCCCGACTCATCTCTCTACTTTCCAACCATCATATTCAAAAAGGAATTCGAAAGAAAAAACCCATCATGGATAAAAGAAAACCTTAATAAGGTGATAGAAAGCCCAACCCTGACTCAAACACACACGATAGTTGGCCTTGGCTCTGGTGGCTTGCTCCCTAGTGCCATGACCATGAGGCCATGACCTCATCCGAACCCCTTTCCCATCCGCGCGTCCCGACTCCTCCCCTTCCGGTCTGCAACGCGAGGAGGCGACGCAAACCCGGGGGGCTCGAAACCCTAGCTCCTAACCTGAGCCCCGGTGCCGTCGATTCCTCAGGGGCCGTGCCGCGATTCGGCTTCTGTAGCAGCTTAGGGCTCCACTGCTCCCCGGCTGCGCATCAGCATCTACGGCGGCGTCCGCCGCTGCGGCTGCGCTCGAGGAAGCGGCTCGTCTCGGCGGGTTCTCGTCCCTGAAGGCCTTCCATAAGGCGGTGTCGTGGTGTCCCGAGCCCGGATCTACGGCGATCTGGGACGGGGAGGGCGATGGATGAGGCGATTCAGTGGTAACCCCCCAATCCGGTGGGTTTCCGGCTGGCAGAGGCGGAAAGGTTCGGGCCTTCGGCGGGTGATCAGATTTCTCCTTCCGGCGCGCGGCTTCTCTTCTTCCGCAACGGTGTAGGACTGGAGCGAGAGCTGGAGCCGACGAGGCGGAGATAAAGAAAATTTGCTTGCTTGTACACTTGTTCATGTTCATTTGTTTCTGCTATTTGTGCTGGTTTAAAGCATCAATTTTCCGCTCAATTTAAGGGCGAAGACAGTTTTTTGTTATTTCCTTGTTGGTTTCTATGGAATAATCTCTGTTACAGAAGAGGAGTGGAAAAGCAACAAAAAAAGAAATATATAATACAAAAAAAGATAAAACCAGAAGAAAAAAAAGAGAAAAAATTGAGTGGGCAAGCAAATGGCTGTGTATTACAAGTTCAAGAGTGCTAGAGACTATGACTCGATTCCGATCGAGGGGCAATTCATCTCTGTTGCCAACTTGAAGGAGCGGATTTTTGAGTCCAAGCATCTTGGCAGGGGCACAGATTTTGACCTTATGATCTCAAATGCTCAGACTGATGAAGGTTGGTTCTTGTTCAGATTTCTTGTGTGGGTGAATATGCTTGAGTTGATAGGTCCTGGTAAAATTGTCATGGACCAGGCTGTAGAATTGTATGATCCTTATTTATGTTAAAAATCAGGGGCTATTTGGTTCATGCACTTGAGTTTTGTACAACTCAACCAAGCATGTTGAATGCTGAATAATGATGCTTGTTTAGGTAGCTGGTATCAATTCATTTAATCTTGTGTTCCTCTTTTCCCTGCGTTCTGAACCTGCTAAGACAGCCCTATCCCTTACAGGGCTTACAGGGTAGATATGAAGGATTAGCTGTAATCTATGCTGGGAAGTTTTTGATACGTACTTGCATTTTGTTTATTCAACCTTAAGGATTTGGATTTAATTTAATATATATGGAGAGCATGAACCAACTATTGCCATGATGCATATTAAGTTGGTTCCATTGAAGTCGTGCTTTGTTTGTTTCCAAGCAAGCAGTCGAACCACATTGCTTTGTAAGAGGATACGTGCAAAATAATATTTACCTGTACCCTAAGCATTCAAATTGTCATGTGATGACTTAGTTTGTACTGTGTTTACTTGTGTGGACTTGTGATGGATTCATGCTACCGAGGTATTGCTTAATGTTTCATGGTGATATTTTCACTTTCAGAGTACGCTGATGAGGCCACTATGATACCAAAAAATACATCAGTATTGATTCGGAGGATACCAGGACGACCAAGGAAGCCTATTGTCACAGAACCTGAAGAGTATTGTCTTGATCTTTGATTATACTTGAACAATTAGCAATATATCTCTGGATTATTTTTGTTGAACCTTTAGGAGCTCACACCTTCAGGCTGTGTGCAATTTGGTGCATCACATTTGATTATTTCGCTGGACCATGTCACTGAAAATGTTCAGGAGCTTTGCTGGTTTGTGAGCATAAATTGAGATTTGTATCCAATTCTGCAGGTCAACAGCTGCAGAAGTTGGTGTAGAAGAAGTCATGCCTACTGCGAGTGCTTATCTTGGTGATTCATCTATAAAATATGTATGATTGACAACCTCTTGTTGGCTCTCCATCTTGCCATTGGCCATTGGAAGTGCATTAGAATTTTCATATGTCTACTAGAATTTCCTATTTACTTTGAGGTGCTGACATTCAATGTATTAAAACTGCAGCCTGAAGAATCTGAGTGGGATGATGAGTTTGGCAATGAATTATATATTTCTGATTCGGTTCCTTCTCAGCCTGCTTGCCAGGCAGTTGATGCTTCTGAAAATAAAGTTGACGAGGATAGTAAAATTAAAGAACTTATTGATACATCCGCCCTTGACTATAGGTGAGTACTGGATTAGAACCCCCCGCGCACCACACACAAAACCCCCTATTTAGATCATATTCACAAAGTTCACAAGTCAATGGGGTAGGGGAATGTGGTAGTGCTACACTACTTCCGAGAGTTTTTTACATGGCCGGGTGAAAATAACCCCGTGAACCCGGGTCTGGGGCAACGTTCCTGGGTTGAGGAACCCTGTTTTCTGTGACTAGTCTGGCTGGCAACTGATAGATCTGTTGCTCTTACTATGCCAGTGTATGCTAATCAAATATTGGTTTTATAATAATGATCTAATTGGATGTTTGATGCTTTCAGCCAAATCCCTGATGGTTATGGTTCTGGAAGAGGCTATGGTAGAGGGATGGGTGGCAGAATGATGGCTGGCCGTGGCTTTGGTAATGCTCAGTGCCCCCTTTTCTTTTCGCAATTAAAGTGCTATAGCTTGAGGTATTATCCAAATATATCTTTGTGAGGAAAATGTTATATCCACCTTGGTAACATGGATATTCTTTCCATTGCGTGAAAAGTTTTTTTTGATATAGTGATATACGAAATACCTTGTACATATATAATAGATTATATGCTCTTTGGTCTTTGTGAATATTTTCCATTATTTTTCTAGAAGAAAACTATTGCTTCTCAATATCTCTTCCTTTGTAATTCTGAAGGTCGGCTGGAACGCAGGACACCTCCTCCAGGATATGTTTGTCACAGATGTAAAGTACCTGGTATGTTGGTGGCTTGTAAAATCCTAAGCATTGTATGTTTCACTGTTCTTTCGCTCAATGGATCTTGTTTTGCAGGTCATTTTATTCAACATTGTCCCACAAATGGTGATACCAGATATGATGTGAAAAGGATGAAACCCCCAACTGGTATTCCAAAATCAATGCTAATGCAAACTCCGGATGGCTCATACGCACTACCAAGTGGTGCTGGTGCTGTTTTGAAGCCAAATGAGTGAGTACCACATTTCTTGAGCACCTTTTGTGATTGTATAATGTATAATAACCAGTGCATATGTACTCCGGGCAAAAATAAACATCATATTTTTCTTTGTTGTTAGAGCTGCTTTTGAGAAGGAGATAGAGGGCCTACCTACAACACGTCCTGTTGGTGATCTTCCACCAGAACTACGCTGCCCATTGTGTAAAGAAGTAATGAAGGATGCTGTTCTAACTAGTAAATGCTGTTTTAGGAGTTTCTGTGATAAATGTAAGCTGCCTTTTAAGTTCCTGATTGTGCGTTTCACACTGTTACTATTTATACTGCCACCGTATGATATGACTGGCCTGTTGTTTTCTTATATATATACTGCAGAATTTTTCCTTTCCCTTTTCTCATTAAAATATGATTTTTTTCCGGGGAGTTAAGTGCTATTTATATATTTCTGGCAGGCATCAGGGATTACATAATTAATAAGTCAATGTGTGTCTGTGGTGCCACAAGCATATTAGCTGATGATCTTCTTCCTAATAAAACTTTAAGAGAAACCATCAGCCGCATATTAGAGGCACCACCAACTAGCAGTACGGAAAATGTGGGAAGCATGATGCAAGTACAGGGTACGTTTGTATATTTGCTCGTCATTAGATTTGCTTTGGTCGCAATTGGAAAATGATGATGTATGTTTTGTAGACATGGAGTCAGCTCTACCAGTGCAACCTAAGCTTAGGTCTCCTGCTGTTTCTGCTGCTTCAAAGGAAGAGGCTAAAGCATCCACACCTGTAGAAGAGTCTCCAGATGCTGAGAGCCTCAATGGAGCAAAGGCTACAAATATCGATGCAAGTTCTTCAGATAAGAAAGCCACAACAGTTCCAGATATTGCTGAAGGGACCATGGATTCTAAGAAAGCGAAAGAAGATAAACCAGTAGAAACAACTCCAGTGGCAAAAGATTTTCAAGAGAAGTTGCCTGCAGGGGATCAAGGTAAAAAAGCATTTGCTGTTTGTAGCTCTTGCCTGTGTTGGGCTTCCCTTAAAACATTTTGGACAATATATGGTCTCCAAAACATCACTTCTACTATTGTATTTTGTTGTATTCTACTTTTGTGAAAGCATTTTCTGAGACAAATCTACTCTTTCAAATCTCCAAATCCAATACATAAAAAAGTTAGTTGTAACTATGTTTGAAAGGATTTGACTGCACGGTCCAAAATGTCAGTAGGAGTATTTGTGACTGCATGGATTATCTGATGTCTAAGAATGAATAGTAATTTGTTTGATGTTATTATACATTTCATTTTATAAAGTGTGCACACTTTCTAGGAGTCAAATATTGTAATCTTCAACTTACAGTTAGCCTTATTCGATAAGAATTTTGTTGGATTCACATTTGAATGCATTTCTTGTGGTTAAGGTTTATCGTAGTATATAACAGTCGAAGCCTAGTTTTGGATACTCAGCTAAGTCTAAACATATGATACTATAATCTAGACTAACTCACTGATTACTAGCTAAGATAGATAGTTTAGAAGGTAATTGAAATTTAATGAGGTAACAAGAAGCATGTCTGGTTTATCTTGTGCCTTTCCTTTTTCATAATCAGTAGAACATAGGGAGCATAACATCTTTCTCATTGGTCAAACGAGTCAAAAGATCTTGTCTAAGAATAGATTTTCAGAGTATGGCAATAACTCTTGAAATTAAATAAAGTGGCTGGCACTCTTGAAATTATTTCTGTCCTTTGAGATATTGATTTTCTTTTTGAAGCTTCAGTGGCGAAGAAGAAGAAAAAGAAGAAGCAACGTGCTCCCGGAAATGGTGAAGTCCTTGTACATGATCATGATCCTTTGTCATCAAGATATAGCTGCAAGTGCAAGTAATGGCTTAAATAAATGAATTTTTGTTTTGTTGACAGCTGAGGAGCAATGGAAAAATTTTCAAGATTTTGGAGCTGAAAATTTTTCGGGAATGCCCTTGGGTCCAACTGGAGCATTCAACCCTTACTGGGGCGGAGGAGTGCCATTGCCAATGGATTACATGGGTGCACCGTTTCCCGGTCCCATGCCTTACATGGGTTATCCACCAGGTCCATTTGACCCTTTTGGTGGGGGTGTTCTCCCACAAGATCCATTTATGCCCCCAGGATACATGATGCCAGGAGTTCCTAGGTATATCATTTAGCACCAGTTGGTTTATATGCAAAAGAAACATGACCAATGCTCTATGTACTGGTAATCTTCTTTGTACCTCTGAAAGTTAAGAGGAATGTGTAAGTGTAAACTTTGTGGCTATATTTCTCCGTTTTGGTGAGAGAAGCATTAATTTGATGTTTGCCTCTTTTGGTTAACAGCCCAGAATCCATGAATGGTTGTATGAATTTTACTTCTTTGAGTAACAGGTGAACGACACCTTACTATAGTTAGTTTCTGAAGTCTTGTATTATTCATTTCAGGGATCTTTCTGAATTGGCAGTTAACACTATGGGATTAAACATGGGCCTGCCTGTTGTGAGCAGAGAAGAATTTGATCCTAGGAAACCTGAACATAGGAGGAGACGTGAAATGGATCGGTTCAATGAAAGGTGATTGGACACTTCAGATGCCCCTTTATATTTGAACAAATTGAACAGCTGTTCTATGATATTTCTAGATCCCTGAACTCATATTCTTTTAAGTTCAATCAGCGGATGACACTAATTTGGATCATTCCATGACATTTCTAGATCCCCTAAGTCATGTTCTTTTAAGCTCAATCGGTGGATGACTCTAATTGGGACCATCCACCATTTTCCAAATGCACAAGCCCGTAATGACCACCCAAATGTAGCTCTTTTTTTTTAATGAGTTGAGGATAAGTGAGAAGTTGGTCTAAAATCTCTTGCATGGAATTGTCAATGTTCCCCTTTACCTTGAACGTTGATTGTCTCACAGAGGCATGGCCCGTTTTGAACTGCATCATCATATAATTTCTGAAGGATATATAAGAACCATCTATAGAGTAAACTGCATCCAATTTCCCTACTCCCTAAGCTTTGTAAAAGTTACAAGATGATATGGCATGTCCTGAGCTTGACCATGTTATTTGCGTTAGTCATTCTTGTGGTTTTTGTCTCAAAAAATATAGCTCTGTAGTTTTTATGTTAATTTCATTTGTCTTCCCTTGGTGCTTTGTAAACCTTTGTAAACTCCTCTTTATGAAGCCCAAGTCACTGCTTGGCAAAATAGAGTTCAAGTGTTAGTGATCGCCATTTTTGTGATTATGCCCCTAAACTTTCAAACACTTTATGCATGGATGTCTGTTTTCGATTCGTTAATAGCTCGACAGCTAAATCTCTTGCCTCAGTGGCACGAGTTTTGGTCCATTACAGTAGTTTTGTCCCATATAGCACAAGTTTTGGTCCATTATAGTAGTTTTGTCCCATATAAGAATCTAAAATGGCAGAACCACACGAAGTTAGGGATTGTAAGTGCTATTTTCAATGTGTGATAAAATTTCATGCCATTGCTTAGTTTTCATTTCTTAATCAAACTTCTATAAAATGTAAATGCTGATTGTAAATTGTAATGCTGCTATGCTAGTCCAGTGTCATGACCTATAAGATAGTGCTTTATGGTCTGTGCATAATCCCTTGAGTTATGAATAGTTTATCGGTTAGTACCAGAATTCTAACAATAAACTAAGTCTACATTCAGTATCTTTAGTCATTCTTTTACTGCATTCTTCTCTCAAAGCTAATCTGTTCGAGTTGTGTTCTTGCAGGGAAAGAGAGCGTGACCGTTCTCGAGAGCGGGAGCGTGGTCGTTCCCTGGAGAGGGAGAGGGAGAGGGAGCGTGAACGTTCCCTCTCCAGGGAACGAGAGCAGGTGCGGGAGCAGGAACGTTCCCGGGAGGGTGACCGTGAGCGACAGCGCGCCAGGGACAGGGACTCCCGCAGAGACGCCAGAGCATCACCAGGGGCCATTACTGATAGTACCTCGATGAGGCGGAAGGATGTATGTCTTTTCCTGTCAACCTGTTATCATGCCAAGTTTTGTACTGTTATCAGTTCCATGGTAGACAAGTGGATCATCGCCTCTGCGACACTAGACAGGGCAGGAAGAAATCTAAACGGAGTCCTGCCTGATTCTGGTGATACAGAACAAGAGAGGCACTCTGTTGAATTCCTCCACCTTATGTTCTCAGCGCCTCGGCTGCTTGATCCGACTCTAGTGAAAGGTTTGCTTAGGTTACAAGCAGCAGTCAGTCACCAGCGGGAGCACTGCCCCTGTGATTGCCTCCTGGGTTTACAGGATGCCATCGCTATGGCAGAAGGATCTTTCGTTTATTTATACGGTTTTATTTTATATTTATATATGTCTTCTTTGGGACTGGGTTTGTCAATTTATTTCTTGTGTTTTTTCTTTCTTTTCCATTCATGTCTTTTGCTTTCTGAAAGATGACGCTTTGCTTTATTCTTTCATTCGTAGCTTTTGTTTGTTATATGCTTTTATATTTTTCTATATAATTGCTTGGAGTGGATAGGACTAGAATTTTTTTAATCAAGGTAAAAGGTACTAGTGGAGCCTAAAAACCGATGTTAGGCGACGATAGAGCGATCTCAATTTTCAAGATGTGTCATGCTAGGCTGCTGCTGACGCGTGTGGTGGGCCTCGTGCTGACATGGCAAGGCTTGAGCCTTGATCAGTTTTGGATCGTACGATTAGGGTTGGTTGGCTAGGATGAACTCGGTAGTGTTGTCACGTGCTTTATTTTATTTTGTTTTGTTTTTGTTTTTCAGAGGTCGAGGTCCCACTCCCAGCCGGACAGATCGGAGCGTGGCCCGCCGCCGCCGCCGCCGTCCAGCCCCGACCGGCAGTCGCGTCGCTCCTCCAGCTCCGGCAAGAAGCGCTCCTCCTCCGACCGCGACCGCGACCGCGAGCGCTACGACGACATCCAGCTCCCACCTCCCCCGCCGCCCGCGTCGCGGCACGAGGCAGAGCCCGCCAAGGCACCTGCGGCGTCGTCCAAGTCCAAGGCCAGCGTCTTCTCCCGCATCAGCTTCCCCGGAGGAGACGGCGGCAACCCTTCCGACGCCAAGCGCAGCCGCAGGGCCTCCGACAAGCCCCCCGCGCACTCCTCTTCCTCTTCCTCCAGGAAGAGCGCCACGGCAGAGGGTGCCGACGGCCGCGGCCACGGCCGTCACCACCGCGAGTCCGTCGCAGAGGTGGAGGAGAAGCGTAGGCCTGCTACCGAGTACTACGGCGGCGGCGCGGACGAAGAGGAGGAGAGCGAGGAAGAGGAGCAGCACTTCAAGCGACGGCCGTCCTCGTCCTCCCGGCGTGAGCGCGAGCAGGAGGCGGCGCAGGAAGAGCAGCCGCGGCACTCGCGACGGTCCAGGGATCACAAGCGCCGGTGAGGCACAAGGCTGCCGCCACCTACCTGCTGCTGCGGCGATGAGCGTCGACCCGTCCGTCCGTGTGTGCGAAACCTTAGAAGCTTGAGTTGGGAGGTGGTCGCCGGAAGCGCGCCTACCCCCAGAGCAGAGCATCCGTGCTCTGCTTCTCTTTCGCGTCCGGGTTGGGCCCTCTACATTGCCTCCCGCGAATATTCTGTTTTACTTTTTTTTAAGGAAAAACAAATAATATTCTGTTTTGCTTTAATCGAATCGGATCGGATCTAGTGTGGATTAAAATGAGTTTGATTTGATTTCATATATCAATTTTTGCGGCTTGTTTAGTTTCAGGGCTAAAGTTGAAATTTTTTATATTAATCTTTGTACGTATGCATAAAACATTAAATGTATGGAAAAAAGATACTAATTTTATAGATTAATCGTAAATTATGAAATGAATATTTGAGTCTAGTTAATTTATAATTAATAATTAATTTATAATTAGATAATAATTATCAAATACAAATAAAAATATATAATTAAAAAATTTCAACTTTAGCCTCCTAGACAAGGTAATCGCTGTTTAATTATGTCTCCCTTCTTGTTGAGGTGAGGACTGAGGAGTGAGGATTACTATGCGATTCGCTGATCCTCAGTGGTCCGTAATTTCCTTGTTTTAGCTGGAATCGATTGAATGGCTGACGCATATGGACGCGGACCGCGTCTGTAGGCACTTCAGTGTCCGTCTGGAGCAACTGCGCAGGCGCCACCTCGCAGTGCCGACGCTACGTGCCTGCAGCTCCGGTCACCACGTGTCGCCTCCTTGCAAATTGCAATCCGTCCTCTCACGTCCAGCTCTACCGCTCGCCACTCGCCCCATACCACCCGAGGCCGAGGGCCGAGGTCTCCGCTCGCACTTGATCGAGTGAGATCCAGTGACTTGCTCCCTGAGCCAGCACCGAAGCACAACATGACGAGCCAGGAGGCGCAGCAGCAGAGGACACAGCCGGCGGAGCACGACGACAGCCAGGACCGACCGTCGGGCGACGACGGAGGCTCCCTCCGCTACGGCGACGTGTTCGCCGTCGAGGGAGACCTGGCCGGGACGCCCGTCGCGCCGCAGGACGCGGCCGTGATGCAGGCCGCGGAGAACGCCGTGCTGGGCCAGGCGCCCAGGGGCGGGGCCGCCGCCGTCATGCAGTCCGCGGCGAGGCGCAACGAGCGCCTCGGCATCGTGCCACGCGATGGCGCGGCCGCCGAGGGCGGGGTCGCGGTCACCGAGTCGCGTGTCGTGCCGGGCTGCCGCGTCGTCACGGAGTTTGTGGACGACCAGGTGCGTGGGTGGTGACCATCGCGTCGAAGCCGTGCGGCCCGCTATATATGTTCTTCATTCACAAATTGAACTGTTTGTTTATGTATGTATGCCTGTGTCTGTGTGTATGTAGCCTGTCGCGCAGTACATTGCAGCGGAGGAAGAGGAGGAGGACGCCTCTGGCGGCGCAACAGCAGCAGCAGCAAGACAAGGCAGCGGCGGTCACAGAGCGCTGGACGGGACCAAGATAACGATCGGCGAGGCGCTGGAGGCGACCGTGTTCTCCGCGGGCGACCAGCCGGTTGAGGCGAGCGACGCGGCGGCGATCACGGCGGCCGAGGCGCGCGCGACGGGGCTGGACAAGGCGCCGACGGGAGGGCTCGCAGCGCAGGCGCGCGCGGCCGCGCACGCCAACGCGCGGGCGGGGCGCGAGGCGGACAAGACCACGCTGCGCCACGTCCTCGCGGTACGCCACGCGTCCTTGCTCATGTCACGTGTGCGTCGATTATGGCATTATTATGCTGAAGGAGTCTGTCCACGCACGCAGGACGCGACGGTGAGGCTGGGCGCGGACAAGGAGGTGGAGCGGGACGACGCGGCGCGGGTGGTGGCCGCGGAGGTGCGCAGCGACCCCGACGCGACGGCGCGGCCCGGCGGGGTGGGCGCGTCCGTCGCCGCCGCCGCGCGGCTGAACCGCGGCCGGCAGTAGCTGACTAGCTGGGAAAGCATATATGGAACGCACGTTGACGGTCTTATCGACCGCCGATACACTACACGCTTGTTGCTGTTTGCAGTGCAAGATTTGTTTGCAAATGTGCTTTATAACATGTTGTATCATTGTATGCATATATGTGCACCCTAGCACAAATAACAAGCTGTAAAACATGGATCGGAAAAATCAGTTTGTTGGACGCTCATTCCAGCGAACCTGCATTTGACAAGCACACCACCGTGTAGGCGCGGTCGGGTCGATCGGGTCAGATGGGATGCAGACGGGCCAGCGAAAGGCACGTAGCAGAGGGATGCGGCCGTCACATGCCGCACGCTGGCAGTGGTCACCGCGACCGTGCCGACGCCTTCCCGTCTCGTGGGACGCTGCAACACGGCCAGACGCGTGAGGCGAGGAGCTGAGTTGGTTGGCAGTTGCGGACCGGCAGACGACGGCACATATACGTGTCCTCGCTGCCTCCCATCCGTACCCCGTGCGTGTGGGACCAACTGTGAACAGGAGAGCGCGTGAGACACTCCACACTCTCATAGTTTAAATGCATCCTCTATTCATCTTAGCCATCGAGATTTCATTCTCTATATTTAGTTCTCTCACACCTATCCATACTCTATATTACTTTTTTTATACAAACTACCAATTATGAGCCCACTTGTCATCCTCTCTTCCGCAGGAGCCGCCACCGCCTACGCTGTGGAGCGAGGTGGGCCAGCGTCCTCTCCATAGCGGAGGAACGACATCTACTAGATTCAGCGGAGGAAGTCGGTTGCTGAAAGCAATATAGGACAGCGTTGCAGGGCATTTTTACGGTAAACACAAGCAAGATGGAGTATCAGAAGGGATCCAAGACCCGGTGCAAACAACCTTAGTGGAACTTGTGCTATCTTCTCAAGCGAGTTCAAACTCTTGTTTAATTACATATATACATATGCATTGTTTGAATTAGTCACATCTGGTGCATTTTTTTTTTTCATATATAAGCCTTTTGTTTACAACAACGCCTTTCCTAACATACTCTAGGGAGTTTGAAGCATACCGTTGTAAATACGTCCTAACAACTCTTGGTTTTACAATTTCGTTGTAAAAGAACATTCCTAGCTACAGATGATTTTATGATAACACCCCTGCAAATTTTTCTACAAAATCATGCCCATTTATCAAATTCCCCGCTTCTAGGTGAAACAGGGAATACTTCTACCCTCTGGCATCCCATGTCGTGGCTATTTCTTTTTGTCGAAAGCTTGGCTATTCCTTATTCACTAACTAGCCACATTTGCTGACTATCAAGATAACCATAAGTATTATGAATTACTACATTACAGGCGCTTGTTTTTTAGGCGATGAATAGGAGCCTCTTTTCTCTTCTTTGCAGCGAACCAATTCCCGACTCCCTCACCTATTGCCAGTCGCCTCACTTTCTCGTAATTTCCTCGTTGCTTAATCTATCTCTCCTGTCCATCTCCCGGTGCAATAGACTAACGTTGTCGGACCATCTCCATAACTCTCATACCCATCCCTAGCCCAATAGCCATCCTTCTCCGTTTGCAGTCGGCATTGGCCTCACCGCTCCATCCCTGCTTCCTCCACCTGGTTGGTCTAGCTTCCACAAGCCCCTTTCTAAGGTCATAGGGCACAACCACCCTCAAACCCAAACCTGCTATCTTCCTAGCGCCTAAAATTGATCTTGATTAGTGCTTGTAGTAAAAGAGGTGCTATTATTTCTCTCAATGTAATTTGCATTTGCGCTTTCATTCTAGCCGTTGAATTGTTTCCTTCTAGAAGGATATATACACGTTAATGTTGAGAAGCGCCTTTTATGTAAGACTCCACGTGCGTTGTGGTAATTGGTGTCGCTTGGCATTTGCCTTCTTAACGCCTCCACATATCCTTTCTGTTTGACATTTGGCGTTGGTGGCATTATAACCTTTACAATTTTTGCCTATTTAAGCTCTCCCATGCTCGTCATCGTTACGTCTTGCTCTCTCTTTCTTTGTCACCTTGTTTCGCCTCGTTTTTCCGCGTTCTCCACTCAACCTTGTTTATCCACCTTTGGCTCCATGTTCATGGTGCCATACGATATATCTTTCATTTTCGACGAAAGGATTGAGTTCCTCAAGATGTTGTCTTGCTTGATAGATCAAATCAGGTGTGCCACTCTCTCAATATCGCTTTATTCTTAAGGATATGTCTCATTTCCCCTTGATTTTCTTTGAAAAATCATGTGCAACATATTCATAACCTATGGAAACATCGTGTTTTGAAAACAAATCCCATGGAAAAAGATGTGCTATGTACTTGCTTTGTCTTAGGCTTATTAGTTAGAGGAATAGAAAACATATATGGTGCTAAGAACCTATATCTACGTTTTCATGCTTATTGATGATCTTTCCCATAACTTAGATTCAGTTTTCATATTTTCCTTACTGTTGATCTTTCCCAAAACTTGGATTCAATTTCAAACTACCTCTTCCGTATTTTTTTTCCCTTTGTGCAAAGGGATTGATTAAAACCATGGGAGGTTTGTTCCATGAGCCAGATTCTCAGGTATTATTGAAACCATGTATTTTAAGTAAAAATTAAGGAATATATCCTGAAGATATTCTAAGAGATTTTCTCTAGAACCCCCAAATCTACAACATTAATTTGCTTTGCACGAAAATTTGAAAAAGAGTGCCCGTCAGGAAAAAGCAACTAAGTAATTACTAAATCTTCCAAACCGGAGAATATCTTAATAAATTGGAATATCTCATAATATTTGGCTACTATCCATTAGTTTAATCTGCTGGGGTGCACGGCATTGACTTTCTTCCGAAAGAAGATTTGAAAAATATATGTAAGCACTTGGCAATGCCCAATACCTAGTAAAGATATAGAATAATAAATAAATAGAAAATTTGAAAACCCACTGCATTGAAATCTTCCTAAACATCTTTCCTAGGATGATATCTTTGCAGATATCTCCTTAATCAATCGTCGCATGCATGACACCATCATATCTCACATTTTTTCAACTCATCAAAAATCTGGACCGTTTTAGAATTCGGCGCCTCCGATTGTGCCAACGAATCTCCAGGACGATCCCAGCCCTCCATAGGCGTGGGACGGCGCAGCCACGGTTCATGAATCCTGGCCATATCCGTAACAGCTGATTCTGTGAGCGGGCATGTAGCCGTGGACGGATAGAAATCGAATTCAAATTCCATCCGTGCTGTGGTTTTGTATGTCTGCGAGAGGAATTAGCTAGCAAGAGCCTCCTCACTTGGGCTAATGGCACGCGCTTGTCGCTGTTGCTTAATTAGGGTGCGTCGTCTTAGCAGGATGGATTAGCTAGGCTAATCTCACTAATTATAGGTCGCCGTCTCCTGCTAAGCACCCTCCCTCCCTCGCTAATCCCTTGGGGCCGGCCTTGGTGGCCTTGGCCTTCCCCTCCCCGGCCGCTTGCTATATACACGCGTGGTCACCAGTCTCCGTCTATTTCCATCCCCAGGCCACCTCGTCGGTCTCTTCTCTCTCTCTCTCTCTCTCTCTCCAGCTAGAAGGAACATCGATGCCGAGGGCCGCGGAGCGCGCAATGCTGGGCTGCTTCCCAGTCGCCGGGCGGCGGCCGTCCCTGTCGTACGAGGAGGGCGGCTCCTCGTCGTCGGCGGCGTCGCCGCCGACGTCGTCCACGGCGTCCACGGCCTTCCTCGACGATGACGACGCGCTCTACCCCGACGTCGACGCCGAGCCCGAGCCGGACACGGGCGGGCTGTCCACCGCCATCGCCGCCCGCCGGTTGTTCCTCGCCACGCCGGGCCTCTCCAACTCCATCGTCGAGCACCACCCGGCGCCGTCGGCGCCACCCTCCCACGCGTGGGATAGCAACGCCTCCAACGTCCGCGCGCTGCGGCGCGCGGCCACCTCCGCGTTCCCCCCGCGCGCGTCTGCCGCCGCCGCTGCCTCCTCCTCCTCGTCCTCGTCCTCCGCCTCCTGTTCGTCCTCGGTGTCCGTCGCCAAGGCACGCTCGCATGACGGCGGCGGCGGCATGCATCAGCCGGTGCGGAAGGTCTCCGTGTCCACGGACGCGCCCCGCGCCGACTTCCTCAAGTCCATGGTGGAGATGGTGGAGGCGCTCGAGCTGGACCCGCGCCGCCGCGACGCCGACCTGGCCCGCATGCACGACCTGCTGCTCTGCTACATCGCGCTCAACGAGCGCGACGCGCTCAGGGACATCCTCGGCGCGTTCGCGGACCTCATGTGCCTCCTCAACGTCACAACCGCCGCTGCTGCCGTCGTCGATGGCGAGGAGAAGCGCAACAACGCCGACGAGCAGGCCGGTGTGGGTAGATGATACGTGATAGACACAGCGCGCGTGGCGCGCGTCCGCACGCGCGCGACGGCGTCGTGTTCCGGGGCTCGCGCTGCCGGTGCGCGCGTGCGCGTGAGCATCGTGAGTAGCTGTTTGGGCGAGCTGAGGTCGTTGTACGTAGGAAGAAAGAGTAGAAAGCTGATTGATGAGGTGATCTGAGAGTTAAGACCGGCTGTTGTTGTGTGCTCCTTGCCGGCTTCTAGTTTTCTGTCGAAAGGAAAAACAATAATAATGGCACATTTTATCAATGGGTGTACGTGTTAGAGTGAACCTTTCCTAGATTTGGTGTAGGTCGTGACCATTGTAACACTCTCTCGTGCTAATGCAAAATTATTATAGCCAGGAAAAAAAATGGGGCTATGTACTGTCATCTCGATCAACTGGACCAGAAAGGTTGAAGTCTGAGGATGGAGGAGAGTAAAGATCGAGGGCCAGTTTGGATAATCTAGACATTTTGCGTTCCTAAATGATAATGTGAAATATTGTTACTTGGAGTACAGATGACCTATAATCTTGAAAAAGAAGGTTTGAGAAATGTAAATGATTAATTTTTAGATATTATTGTCAATAGTATGGTCCCCTATGATATATCGTCGAGAAGAAGATTGACCCGCCAGTTTGGTACGGGCTGGTTTTACTGCTCAAGAGGCCCAACTAGGCTAGTATGTCATCTCTACTTGGCGAGCAAGTCCTAGATTGATTTATCGGACACGTACTGTTGTATTTGAGTTTCCTTAATTGTAAAGATCCGACTATATTTGAGTTTCCTTAATTGTAAAGATCGGACTAGATCTCTTTCACTACCGGAAATCGTGACTTTGCCGAGTGTATATTCTTTGCCGAGTGCTAAATCTCGGGCACTCGGCAAAGAAAGTCTTTGCCGAGTGTCTTCTTGTTGGCACTCGGCAAAGAGCAGACTTTGCCGAGTGTCTTCCTGTTGGCACTCGGCAAAAATATTTTTAATATTACATTTCAAGGCACTAAATAAACTCAAATGAAAAAATTTTCTACTACAAAGTTGTATAACTTTTTAGAATCTATAAAGTTTATATTGGTCATTTTTTATTTGATAAATCGATAGTAATGTTGTTTATAAAACCTATATCTCACTAATAGTTTCATAAGAATTGTGAACTATGGTAGAACCACCACATCGGATGAACAAATGATCAAACAAGCAAAATAATGTTTATCGATCTTAATAAGTTATGAAATGTTATAGTTTAATTTTTTTTCATTTGAGTTCATCTTGCCATGCTAAACCTACGCGTGAATTTCAAAATTTAAAATTCAAATTTCGTAAACGACCTCGGATGAAAAAATACCCAAAACAAAGTTTGTAGATCTCGAAAAGTTATGAAACTTTGTAGTTGATAACTTTTTCATTTGAGTTCATATTACCATGCTAAAGCCATATGTGAATATCTTAAATTTAAAATTCAAATTTCGTAAAAGACCTCGGATGAAAAAACTTCCTAAACGAAAAGTGTAGATCTCGAAAAGTTATGAAATATTATAGTTGACCACTTTTGAATTTGAATTCATTTAGACCCTTAAACAAGCTAATTACTCTCGGTTTAGTATAGAATATGAGCAAATGAAACTAGTTATAGACACATGTGACAGAGTAGTGCAGTGGTTAAGGCAGGAGACACGCGAGAGAGAGGTCACGAGTTCGAATCCCACCGGACGCGAATCGCGCGATTTTCGCACGAAAAATGCCACGACTTGCGACTTCGACGGAGGCGGGCGCATGGCGGTGGGTCTCCTCAAATTTAAATTTTTTTTCTATTATTTTCGGGTTTTTTTTGGATTTTTTATTTCGCCGAGTGCCGGAACACTCGGCAAAGCCTTTGCCGAGTGCTTGCCAGGTGGCACTCGGCAAAGACTCCTTTGCCGACCAATTCTTTGCCGAGTGGGCTTTGCCGAGAGCCGCACTCGGCAAAGCCTTTGCCGAGTGTTATTCGGCCTTTGCCGAGTGTCCGAGACACTCGGCAAAGAACCCGAATCCGGTAGTGTTTGTAACAAACCAGGAAACAAACCTTTGCTTATCGAGGATTCTATCGTAAACCCTACCTTCGAGTTATATAAGGCTAATTTTAGTGAGGGTTTTATAACGAGTTTCATGGGCATTTGCTAGGCGCCCCGTTCGATTTTTGTGATTAGTGAAACAATCATTTTGACTAACACATATTTTGCAGGAGTATTATAGATTAGGTCACAATGATGGTTTTCATGCCCCTATTTGATGGTATCCGTTTAAATTTTTAAAGGGTGAGTGCGAAGATTAAGGACACTAGTTCAGATTGTCAATGGAGTTGAGGGACGCTTGATTAGAGTAGTAACAGGACCTTTGTTTCTCCTTTAGCCATAATATTAAAGGGGGGATGAATGGGTAGCACCTAGATGAGTATATTGAGTGATGGTAATATGCACACTTGTGAAAATAGCATTAGGTAGCTCAAATGAAGCCCAATGATTATTGAAATCAAAACCAAACTCAAAGTGTGCACCAAAGCTTTCTACAGTGCCTATTTTGAGACCGAAAGCAGGCCTATGCACCTTGCTCTCTAGTGTGTGCACCGGAATATTTTACAAGAGAGTATGTTTCAAGTGCTCAAGTGAAATTGCATTCACTGGAGTTGTTCGGTGCCCACCGGAGCTATGTGCTAAGATCATTGTACCAGAGGAGTCAACAAAGGGGCTGAGGGCCTGAGGCCCGGCCGATCAGTTCTCTCTGCCCACCAGAGCTGTGGCACTGGGGTCGTCATAAAATGAACAATTAATTTTCAAAATAGCCAGAGGCGCACCAGATGACTCCAGTGCTTGCGTTTTTGCTGAGTGCGTGGAAGGGCAACTACTAGTTTTTGTGCTTGGCCCTATATGTATATACCCCCTTCGTGCTATTGAGCTCCAATCCCTTAGCATTATGAAGATACACATATACTTGTTGGTGTCCAAGAGAGCGTTTGATTCTGGTGTAGTGTTTGGAATTCCATAGTTGAGGATTAAGGATAAGGACTACTCCATCAATGCTTAAGGAGTAGCAAGTGTATGGTCAATGGTGATCACCGCTAGTTTTTGCATCTACCATGGCCATTCTTCAGTATAGTCAATGCATGGCAATTCGATGACTTGTGTGTTTCAGTTGGCCTCGGAAGCCCACATGCATGATTGCCTTTTGTTCGACAAATAATGAGTGTAGTCCATGAAAGTTACTGCGGGGTGCTGTTTTAGTTTGCTCATGCCTTCATGGCTACCTTAAGCTTAAGCTTGGTTGAATTCTATTTACCAATGCAAGATGCTTTGGTTCAGTTGTGTCAATTGTTGTGTGCTTGTCAAATAAAGGAAACGATCTTGTTTTACTTCACTAGTGGCTCGGGCGCTTCGTGCTACACATACAATTAGAGACTAAACTTTATATAGCATAATTTGGATCAGGGCAATACTTGCTCTCTCGTGATAAAGAAACATTTTAGTATTATTGGGGGCCATTACTTGCTGCATTGGTACACAGTGAGTGACACTGGGCACTGGAAACATGTGCATGGGCATGGTGAGCCGGCCTCGTGCCGGACGGAGGCTAGAGACACGAAGACTCGAGGTGGCACGCCTGCAGAGCCGCAAGCCGGCCAAGCCAAACACAGTGCCCTTTTGTTTTCGTCCCTTTCTAAGATGATGCAACAGTGAGTGCCCTCATGCATTCTGCCCTCCATTTACTGTTTCTTGACGATGCATGATGCACCCGTCACCCCAAAGTGTGCCCGTTCTACGCCAGAATCATTTCCGGACAACGCATCGCAGCGCGCGGCCGCCGGCGTTCACCGCGGTCAGCACGGACATCGATGGCAGACGGCGTGCATTGTTGGGAGATCATCCCGGCCTGAAATCGATTGATCGGCAGCGGCAGTGCCACACTAGTGCTGCTGCAGCAATGTTGCAATTGCCAAGAACGTGCATGGTGCACGCATCTATCTTCATCGCTCAGAGAGAGACACATCTAGAGGGAACGAGAGCGCAGTAGTGATAAACGTGGTGCACAGTTTTCACCGCATAGTACGTGCGAGGTAGATAGATTCGTTTTCATGATCTTTCTCGGCCGTATTATTGTGGCACTGTTGTTGAGTGTTGATTGGTGAAAAGCAGCCATGGTTAAGTTGCTTCTAAACACAGTAACAGTAACAGCACCCGGCCTTGTGTTGCACTAGATCCTTCGCAATTCACCATCAGCGTCATGTAATTAAATGAGCATATATGTTAACAGTTCATCAGCTCGCAGTTAATAAGAGAACAAATTAAGTGTCGTCTCAAACTCTAAATGCTATTAGCATATTTCATTAAGCTTGTCTGTCACAGAAGAACACACCGACAAAAATCCCAATCCAACACACAACGACCCAAATTGCAAACGCCGTAATTAGCCTAATGAATACTGTGCCAATAACTGTCGTGTTCCCTTCCTTTCTGAAAAGTGACCCTCTAGTACGTGTGGAGATAAACGTAGCATGTGTAATGGTAAATGTCAGCCTGATGTCTCCAACACTTGATCGCATTAGACAATATTTTCACCTTATTAATGCATGTAAATGCTCATTGATACTAGTACCTATAATTATAACACACTAGCATACGTGTTATCGCTGTCTAGCATCGTAGGGCATATTTTGAGAATGAAAAAGTCACAAAAATAATTTGAGCCATTCTCTCTCTTTCATCATATTCTCAATTGTAAAAAAAATTATTATTCCAAAATAAATTTTAATATTATATTATTGATTCAACTTTTGTACATTTGGACAAGCATATAAATTAACAAACAATTGTGTGCCAAACCTATCAAGTTTGAATTTGTCAAAATCAAAATACACCCCACATTGACGGAAAGAGGGAATATCCCGCTGGGCCTAATATACCATAAACCTTAAATCCTAAACTCTTAAACCCAAATTAAGAACCGGTCCGCGGTCCAATCATGAGGTCTGCCAGACTATCTTCGGTCTAGGCAGCGAAGTGTTCCTCTTCCTACCGCATGCAGCTTGGCATCCTGTTCCTCTTCCTACCGCATGCAGCTTGGCATCCTTGCTCCATCTACAGCAGGGGCTATGCAACACAACTAAGACAAGTGGATGGTGACGACGAGACTAGCAGTGGCGGCACGCGTTGGATCTGGAATGCCAAGAGTTTATAGGGTTATATACTCGAGCAATGTAACACAGTCTTCGGAACTGACGTGAAATCACTTCTCAAGCTTGGAGATCCCATGTGCACCGGTAACGTTGACCCTTTGTGCTTGTATGTCAACAACTTCGATGCATACCTAGAGAGAAAGGCTAGAAAGTGCATTTAAGCACCCAAGCAAACAAAAATATGTTGCTATCTTGACAAAGAGTGTCAATTCCTTGAGGTTATCAAGTGAGTCGATCTATCTAGGGACTCTCGAGAACTCATTCATCTGGAACCCAAGTATCTTGAGACCAACAGGGGGTGGGGCTTAATCTGTTGTGCTCCCTTAATAGATTCATGTATGTTTTTAGATTGCTTCTTATAGCCACAAATTTTTGGTTTCCCATACCAAGGGTACAGAGAGTCGGCACTAGATCTTTCCTACTCTCATATATCTCTATGTCCAGTCTCCATAGATTTTTTAGTTGATGTTGCTCCTACGCAAAGCTAGGTATGGCTGAATCAAGACATCGATGAATCCCAATCGTCGCTGCAATGCTTGCATGTTCCCAAATCATGCAAGTTACCAACCATGCAAGGTGACCAACATTGGTGGACACCACAACTCTTTTATACTAGAGTACTAGTACACCTTACACCGAGTGTTTGTAAATACTATAGGTCTCCAACTTCTTCATGAAGAATCTCACCTATCTTTGTGTAAAGTATTCTCAAGGACCTCAATTCAAAAAACCCGCATAGTTGTGCTGGGCTTGTGTCCCTCACAGTCCTCTAAGTCTAGAACATGCAAATACATGAACTTCTGTAGAGAAGGGACACTATTAAGAATTTATGAAAACATTGAAACTACAAGGGCATGAGAATATATCATTCTGCCATAAGCCCACTAAACCATCACTAATTTTAGTCCTATCCTGGAGAGATGCTGAAATCTTCCTTTGTGGATCAACTATTATGTTATGAACACTACACAATGTTACAAAATTCTCTTCCACAACCTTGGACAAATTTAACTCAAGAATTGTGTCATGGACCCAACATGTGACACTAAAAAAAACCCTAAAAGCATTAGCCAAATCAAAATTATGTTTATGAGCTCATTAAAACACTTCTCCCTAACTCATAATGGGTGAACCCATGCTCTTCATGAATAAATCCCTCATAAATCCATCTTAGCATTAATCATCATTTTAATTGTTAATGGCTGAATTTTTTATGGGGATGAAGGGGCGGGCTCCAATGGCACCACTAGGGTAGGAGGGAACAAGCCCATGTACGCTACCCTAGTGGTAAATCCACCCCTGGATAGGTGCTCCCACAATTTGTAAGCAACAAGTTTGTTAGGAATATGCCCTAGAGGTAATCATGTGATGATGATATTCTGGTTGTATCTATGACATGCATTAAGTGTTTAATGAGTATCCATTATAGACAACTTTTGTTGATTGGAAATTATGTGAATTGTTTATGAAACTCAATATTTGAATGGCTATTCTAAAGTTGTCCCTGGTCGGCGTTCTTGTGAAGGACACACTTGAATATTAGACCAGCACATGTATTAGTTGATGGCTATGTTTCACAAGTCATGGACATGAGATGTTGAACTAATAATATGGGCACATGTGAGACATGTAGGCTGGACTGACCCAACAAGAGATAGTCTGTATTCATGTCATGTACGTTATGTCCTTAGACCTGAGATTATGGTATGTTCTCAAGATGTGAAACGGCTACTTAGGGATTACCAAACGCTGCTCCATAACTGGGTGATTATAAAGGTGGTCTTCGGGTGGTCGGGAAACATGCTATGAGATATAGATAGTCAAGATAGAATTTGCTCCTCTCTGCACGAGGGAGATATCACTGGATCACTCAAGTGATTGGATCAACAAATGCATGGCCATGCTTGGGTTAAGAGTTAACCCACGAGTTGAACCATATATCAGTGGCAGAGGGAATAACTTGTACGTGGTCGTAGTGGTTCGTCTGATATGATTTTTATGTATACATGGGAGTTATCATGTCTTGCTAGAGGCTGCTGTCAACTATTGGGCGAGAAGAGTTCTCGGTCCATGTCTATGTATACGCGAACCCATAGGGTCGCGAGTTTGGGTTGGACCCAGACTAGACAAGGCGTAGGTTTCCTGATGGGCCTCCAGGTCGGGGTCACAGAAGGACGCCTATATAAACAAGGAGTAGAGGCGAGGCAAACTAATCTAACCTAATCCGCGAGATTCACTTAAGCCACCATCGCCCACCCCACGCACATGACTTTGCCCCTCGCGGACCTAGTAGTCCGGTTGCGCATTGCTTCTCCCCATACGTGTGTGATTGCAACTGCATGGCACTGCTGCGATGCGCTCAACTACATCGAGGCTTCCACTGCGCCTGCGCGTGGAGTGGTAATCCTATCACCTATATCGAGCAGTAGATCCTGGTTTATGAGGTAGAAAAGTTTTGCTTTCTGGCTAGTGTAGCACCCTCATAACCTAACAAAGTTTTGTTAGGATGTGATAGAATTGTAGGATACAACAAATCCTTGGTGCTCATCATCTGGTCATGTGATTTCTTGTCTATCAGCTTCCTGATATGTGTCTTGAAACCTTTATTTTGTGTGTATTCATCTTCTCAAGCAACTTCTTGGACTTCTTCATTAGTCTCTTCTTCTTAGCAGATTTGTCATCATTAATACAAATCATAAATTCATGACTTATCAAGACTTTCTAAAAACACTAAAATTGTATGGGAATGAGAATATATCAACCTCCAGTAAGGCCGCTAAACCATCACTAATTTTATTGCGATCTTCGAGAGAGATGCCAAAATCTTCCTTTATGGATCAACTATTATGTTAGGAAGACCACATATGAAATTCTCTTCCACAACCTTGGATAACATGAACTCAAGAATTGTGCCATTGACCCGACACCTAGACACTTCAAAAAAAAATCTAAAAGCACTGGCTAAATCAAGCTATTGTTTATGAGCACAGTTAAACACCTCCCCCTAACTCATATTGGGTGAACCCATGAATCCATCATCAATCCATCTTAGTAGCAATCATGGTTTTTATTATTAATGTCTAATTTTTTATGGAGATGGGAGGGGGGCTAAAATGGCATAACTGGGTAGAAGGGGCACGAGCCCCGTACCTCCACCCTAGTGGTAAATACACCACTAGGTGTTGTCCACTATTTGTACCAAGTTCGTTAGGATGAGATAGAGTTGCATGATATATATATATATATATATCCTTGGTTTGATCATCCCAGTCCTATATCATTGATTCATGTCTTCCAACTTTTTGATATTGTCTTGAATCCTTTTGTGTGTGTTCACCTTGTCTAGCAACTTATTGGACTTCTTCATTAATCTCTTCTTGTTAGTAGATTTTTCATCATTAATACAAATCATGAAATCGTCAAGAATGTCCTCAATGCCGTATGACGTATCCCTCACACCTGCTATCCAAATCTAGTCTCAGTCATCAAGATTATCCTTCTTTGAAATCTTCTGCTAGAAATGATGAATGCAATTAAGCTCATCAGACAAAGGTGTGATCTCCTTATGTATGTCTTTCATGTTCATGAACTTTTTTTTAGAATTACATAGTACAAAACAGATACTCATAATACGCATGCACACTCACCTCTATGAATACATGTACACAAACCTACCTCTACCCCTATGAGCACCTTCGAAGGACTGAGCAGCTGGCTGATCTAGAGATTCCCGAAGTCACCACTGGAGGAACCACCTTTCCTCAAGACTAGGGCCTCTTAGGAAGGTAAGAATGTTATATGATATACACATGATGACATGAAAAATAGATACTTAATGTCTAGCGATGTGGTGCATTCGCATCTTCCATGTCCATTCTTTGCAAGCACATTATGATAAATCATTAGTTGTGCCCAATCATTTGATCATGAGACGCATTATAAGCACAAACACAAAATTTTCCATATGTTTCAACATATCTGAAGTTGACCACGGGGCAGCTGAAAAGGGGCAGACAGTTGACACATCGAGTCCTTGTCTCCTTGACGAGCATGCCGCTAGGAGCTGGTGCCAGAGCAGGGGCCGCCAGCTTGGAGGGCAGGTGCGTCTGGCACGGTGTCCTACAACAGTGCGGATGTCGGGACCGGGACGGATGAGCGCTTAGGCGGCTTCGCGGCGGGATGACACGACGCTTAGTGGCGGTGCGGCCTACGCCTTTGATGCGAGGCTGCGATGGGATAGGCGCCTGAGTGGCGGGAGGGGATAGTGCACTTAGGGATGGCGTGAGGGGCAACGCTGGCCGACTCGGTGGTGCCAGCGGGCTCCTTGTCCTCGCGACCTTGCCTCCTCTCGTAGTCCCATGCAGTCAAGTGCTTTTGTGGGTGCGTCTACGTCTGCGCTCGTGTGGAGATGGAGGGAGACGGACAGGACAAGAGTGGGAGGGTTAAATTTGCTATTGCCTGGGCCTTCACTATTGGCTTAAATCACACGGGCCTTCACTATTAGGGCCTGGAATGCAGATCTGCCCCTGGGAGGGACGCGAGAGGCTATGTCAAAGATCTACGAGTCAAATCCAAATTCTACAGGTCCATTATGGAGATTAGAGAGGATAAGATGGGTTGGGGAGACAGAGGGGAAGAAGCGAGAGAAGAAATAAGTGTTGGCTAAGACAAGAGACCCTCCACCCACCCGCCTTCTTTTTAAGTTCAAAGCTTGGCTTCATAGGAGACGGCACCGAGCTCACAGCTCAGTGCCTAGATTTGTGGTGGCGAGTTCAGAGCCTGATGAGCTCCCTACCACACCATCGTCACTTAGGCCTCCAGGTCGACGCCATAGCCTGTGACGTTGACACGTGTTTGGAAATAGGTCTTCAAGTTAGAGGGTTAAACTCGAGAAGTGCAATGCAAAAGCTCCAGATTTGCATGCGTACAATGGTCTTGGTGTTGGTGTACCAGCAGCTAGCGCTAGCTAGTTGTTGTGAGCACAAGAACAACGGCCGGAACCGAAACCGGTCGCGTCAATAACTAGCTGGAAATAATGGAGAATCAATCATCAATGATGCATGTATCGTCTCTGCCCATTCCTAGCTGCTAAGCTACCGACCATATGATACACACATAAACATGCTTCTATCAGTCACATCATCCACCTCGCTGCTTGCTTCCTTTTCGTCCCACGGAGCGGACAGCCGGGCAGGACAAGGACAGCCCCGACCAGCCGGCCGCCGTTCCTGCTGCTGCACTTGATCGGGCCAGGCGGCCAGCATCTCGCATTGGCTCTCCGGTCGACGACGACGATGCCTCAACAGAACACGGTGTGTCACACGGCAGCAGCGTCCACGGGCGGCTGCTGCAGCGGCTCCAGCGACGCGACGACGTCGCGCATGAGCGGCCTTGCCTTGGGGTTGCGGTTGAGGCAGTGGTACGCGAGCATGGCCGTCTTCTGCACGGCCCTGGCGGGCGGCGGGTCGTCGCACCCGCCGGCCGCCAGCCTGGGGTCGACGATGCCCTGCACGCGCTTCTTGTGCGGCAGCGCGGGGAGCGCCCAGTCGGTGAGCGCCTGCTCCCGCGGCGGGCGCGACCGGTCCAGCGACCGCCGGCCCGTGAGGAGCTCCAGCAGCACGACGCCGTAGCTGTACACGTCGGTGGACGTCGTGAGGTGCCCCGTCATCATGTACTCCGGCGCGGCGTACCCGTAGGTGCCCATGACGCGCGTGGACACGTGCGACTGCTCGCCGACGGGCCCGTCCTTGGCGAGCCCGAAGTCGGAGAGCTTGGCGTTGAAGTCGGCGTCGAGCAGGATGTTGGAAGTCTTGAAGTCACGGTAGATCACCGGGCGCGGCTCGGCGTCGTGGAGGAACGCCAGCCCGCGCGCCGTGCCCAGCGCGATCTTCATCCGCGTCGCCCACGGCAGCGGCGGCGACGTGCGCGAGAAGAGGTGCGACTCCACGCTGCCGAGGGGCATGTACTCGTACACCAGCACGCGGTGGTCGCCCTCGCAGCAGTAGCCCACCAGCTTGACGAGGTTCGGGTGGGAGAGCTGGCCCAGGAAGATCACCTCGGCCAGCCACTCCCGGTGGCCCTGGAAGCTGTTGTCGCCGTCGTGCACCTTGATGGCCACCGGCAGGGTGGCGGCGCTCGGGTCTGGCGGCGTGAAGGAACCCTTGTAGACGCGGCCGAATCCGCCGCCGCCGATGAGCGCGTCCTTGCGGAAGTCGTTGGCCACGTTCCGGAGCTCGGAGAAGGAGAAGGCCACCAGTGGGTTCCTCCGTGCCGCCGCCGACGCGCCCCGGCGCAGGGCTTCCACCTCGCCGGGGGTCGATGGCAGCTTGCGGTCGTCGCTCCGGTCCACTTCCGACGGGCTCTGGACCTTTGGAAGAGTCTCCTCTGCTCACCCCCGAATCGAATCCCCGAGAGACAGGAAATTGAAGCGCCAAACCAAGAAACGTCGTCAGAACGGGAGGGGGAAAAAGCCCGGTAATTAATTAGTACTGATTATTAGGGAAGTGAAATTAATTAGTACTGCTTCTTGCTCATAATTAACTTGTTTTATTTGTGATGACAGGAAATTAGGCTAAAGTGCAGTGTTACTGATTCATTTGAGATTACGAGTAAACAAGATTGCTATTCTATTTTGAGTCCTCTGGTTCTAGATTTGGGTTGCCTGGAAAACCGAAGCAGAGTGCCTAGAGAGCAACAACCATATACTCCAACTACTACTTCTTTGCCTCAATTCAAATGAAGGGGAGATTGGTGGTACACAACACAGAGCTCAATCAATGGATGGAGAGAAAGCAAGGCAAGAAGAAGCAGACTGACGAACTGTACTCACCTGGCTTTGCAGTGGAGGAGATCTTGTTGGCGTAGGAGTAGGAGGTGTCTCCCAAGCAGTTCCCCATGGGAAACAACAATCCTTATGCCTTCCGATCTCAGTCTCCACCTACCTCTCTCTGATCTCTCTTATCTTCGCAGAGCACCAAGAACGATCGAACAGAGGCAATCCACTCGGCCCCTCAAGCCGAAGCAAGAGAAGCACCTGCTGCTTCAGCAGCGAAACAGGGGAACAGAGCACCACCGTGCTACCAAGAAGATGACGGCTTCCTCTCGGTTTCCGCGGGATTGCCGTCGAGCTGTCGAGCTGAGCAGGAGCAGGACACCCGAACCGGCTTCCGTCAGGAGCAAGGAAGCAAGCGAGACGAGAGAGAGATGGATGGAGGAAGGATGGAGAGAGATCGAAGCTGGTGGCGATGCTATTTTGCTTTGTCCCTCCAACTCCAACGCCAACGGCCGGAGGGAGAAGAGTCGGAGGAGGTAGCCGGAGCAGGACGTTTTTCCAGTGGGACATCACTTTCGTTCCCTGCTTTATCATCATCAGCATCGTCGTATCATATCATAGCTGCCTTTCATCATGATAGAGAAAACAAAACACACGAACACACTCATACAGGAGGAGCATCTAATTAAACGCTACGCAAATGCAATTATGTGCAAAGGCACATCACACGGAAGGCAACCGCACTTTGCTGGTAGCCCGTTACACCAGGATCGGAACATAATGAATTATGAATTTATGATACCAGGAGGCATGTACAAAGACACATGTGTCTCATGTGCCCAAACTGCCAAATGATAATCTATTCGCCATGCTTCCTTGCATTCTGTTTTTCTTTTGAACACCATACCATCGGACTACAAATGACTGTCTTGTGAATTGACATCAGTGCACATACATGTGTTGAGTGGATTGAAAACTCCACTCCTATTCACAACAACACATGTGGATTGAGGTGAAATCGATAATATTTTCAAACAAAAATAGTTTGGTTTGGTTCGGTTTGGGTTATACATCAACCTTGCTCATGTATGGGTTATTATTTTAGAACACATACGTATGATACGATAATATATGATGCCGCCGGAATTTATATGTTACTTGTATATGCCAATCTTCTAACTACAAGGTATGTATGTGTATCTTCAGTAAGCATTTAGTTGAATCATTAGTTCGAGTTATATGGCTCTTATTGCTCGCCCTTGTTAGTTGCTACAAATTATTTTACCTCAAGTTAAATTGAGACTCTTGTTATTATTATTATATCTTTTATCTAAACTTTCCTTTTTCATTTTAATAAGAATATGGACTTTGACTCGCAGATTGCACTCTGAATTACTATCATGCCATAAACAATCATTAATTAAACCTGCAATACGGTGCTTAATATTGGCGGTAGACCTTGAAGTCAGATTTAGGAGGGGCTAATGATGCTAACCTCAAGAGTAAAACTAATATTTAAGCCTCATAATTATCTATTTCTCCAAAGGAATCTCAAATAATAGGGAAGTCATAATCATCTTTGTATACATTAACCTCCTTCACTATTCAATAGTATTGAATTTCATTATATGAAACTTACACCATCGAAATGACCTAGCAAGAAGCTCAACAGAACACCAAAGAATGCACACAATAGTGACAGCCCACAGCACTGACACGATGATTGCATTAGAGACGACGTTAAAGATGCAGTTCTAGTGCTTCGAGATTTTCTAAGCTACTAACATTGCTAATTGTTTGAACCTCTTCTTGTAATCCTTTGCCAACCTCATTAACTGCCAGCTGGTACCGCTATAGCTTGAGAACCTATATATGACCTATGCGCAGATGGTTGATATGACCCTCTGAGGAACAGCCTAGAAAGGTTATTAGAGGGCAATTCAATCAGGATCTTTGATGTTCTAGACCGAAATAAGTACAAGGAAGTCGTCCCTGATCTCATATGCAAACAATAACCTACGCACACCAACTCATTGCCGCCTGGCTGCGTCACTTCTTGGGGTAAGTGTAACTAAGCTCTTTGCGCTTGCAATACTTATGGCTATAGCAGGAAATGCCTGGCACCAAAATAAATAACATGGGCGAGAGAGAGGATCGATCGCCTTGCTGGTGAAGTGAAGCCCATGCCGATGCCGATGGATAACGAAGTCTCCAGGCTCCATCTATCTATTATTGTGCCAACAAATGTCCATGCCTTGTCCATTCTTTCATTGCTCACACAGTCACACCCTTCATCTCAGGAACCTTTTTTATGACTCTTCTCTCGCATTGTCTTTGTGTATACCTTTTTTTGTTTGGAAAGACAAAGACAGCAGGCCCCTTGGTTAAAGGAGATTATAACGAAGGGGGAAAAAAAAGGAACTTTTGTTTGTGCCACTGACATTGAGATGTTTCTCTCTCTCCAACTGATTTTCATTTTGTAACAATCTCACTGGTGCATGAAAGGCAGACATAGTAAGTGACGAAACAGTTTTGTTGATAAACAAATCATTCGGGACTTTTTTCCCCCAAAACAAAAACTTCGTTAGTGAAAGGAATCCTATGCCCTGTTTTAAATAACCCGCTATAGCCCGCTATAGCCTTTTGAGGTAAGGTGCCGCTATTTGTATTTATGTATAATTTAGCCGCTATATCCCGCTATTATTGTTTTACAAACAAATTATTAAACACCCTTAGCCTGCTATTTAAAACTACGATCCTATGCCATTGTGTGTGTGAATTGGGTTGCAGTGCAAGCAGGTCTTAGCAGGTCAACCCAAGTCTGAATTGGTGATTTTTGCGTGCCCCCGAGTCCTTTTTGGCTTTGTTATATGTTTGTTAGGGTTTTGTCGAAGGCATATCCATATATAAATTCCAACAGGCTTGACCCCCTGCCCACTGTTGTTGGGTCATTGGGTGGTTGTACCTTTGGAGTCGCCGATCGACTCAACTCACTTCCTAGCAACTCATCCGCAACCTTTTAGTGACGCTCCCTACTTCAACGAAGGCGCGCTCGTCTCATCGATCCCACCCGGCCGTGAAAACCGTTTGTGCAGGCGCCGTGAAAACGATGGCGCTGGTGCGGGGCGCCGGGCCGGGCGGGTGGCCGCAGCCCATCATGATGTCACCTCACCAGGACTAGGTCAGCCCCACCCATGTCCCCGCCTTGTCTGATCCAGAAATTGCAGCATATCCTCTCGCTCGACTCGATCGCGTTTAATTTCCCAGGCAACTGATCTGAGGAGATCGAGCTGTTGGAATCCTCGCAAGAGCCCTGCCCAAATGGCGACGGCGACGGCGACTCTCGCTTGGATCTTTGCTTCTCCATTCCATCTCTCCACGTATGGGTACGGCGACTTGGACTTGGACCAGCGTCAGTCTTACTCCATCCTATAACACCACCACCACACCAACCCCTCTTGCTCTTCCTGATTGGTATTTGTTTGGATAGAAAATAAAGCATCCTTCTCTTGTCCGGTTTGGTGGATCACAAAAGGTGGATTGGCCACCTCCTTTTACACATGCAAGGATACGCATCATCTGTTGTGCTCCTATATGAGGTGCAATTCCATGGACCCCATCAGATTAGTTTGCAGCTCTTAGGCCTGCAAGATTCTGTGTTCTGTGATTCCAATACTGTGTTAGACTTGGACCCAGATTCCTTGTCCTGGGTGAGATAGAGATATGGCAAGCTATCTGAATTTACCAGAAAGACAAATAAAAGGGTCCGGACTGGAGCAAATTATACCGTCCTAGGTTCGATGAACGGAAGCGTCTTTTTTGTGCCCTGTAAAGATTTTTAGGTAGTAAACGATAAACGAAAGGTGATATTGGGTGAAGGAAAGCCGCGTTTGAGTGGTTACAAATGGTTGCTGAAATGGAAGGTTTGCTCCATGAGAAAGACGCCGGACTCCATGAGAAATTACATTCAGAAAAGTGTGAACCGGTGCACCTCAGTGATAAACTACTCTGCTCATCTAGCCAGTAGTGTGATGCCGAGTCACCTTGAGTTTGACGTGCCCCCATTACATGCTTGAATGAGCGCCTGCTGAGAGGCTAGAATTGATGATGGTTTCTGGACGCTGTCACTTGTAATAACCAGCACTTGTCTGGAACCATGCATTCAGATGCGTCGCCAAAAGACAAAAGCTCAATACTTATATAGTACTGCTACCTGTTGAAGCAGTATTCATGCCACCTGCCATGCCATGCTTGGTCAAGTCAGAATGTACTACGCGTTTGGAATTTGGTAATGCAGCCTGCATGTTTAAGGTACTGAAAATGATGTCCCTGGCTGCTAAGAGCATATAAATGTTGACCACTGCGGCAGGGTGCATGTTTTGATCATTCAACCGGAGCAGGCTAAGCATATTATTGGGTCACACTCAACACACAATATGCTACAGAATCATTCAAAGGGCCGCTGTCATTATCATGTCAATGTAGAGATTACCTGTTGCAGAATATCGTAACTCCATTAATTACGATAAGGACTGCCAACAACTGCAAATCCTCTTGGAGGATTGCAACACATTGAAACTACAATCCTGCACTGCACACGGCTGAACCTAAACTGTAATGTTTCACTTGGTACATAGTAGAGGCATCACTTGTCACTCTGTGTGAGCAGTTGTCATGAGTTCAGATTCTGATGCTTTATATTGTGCAATTCTGGTGGGTCATAAAGCTAGTGATTGCCTTCTCTTTGTATTCTATGGGTTCCACTTAGCATTCATTGCTGTCTAACGCTAAACTATGATAAAGTTTTTTTTAACATAAGTGGCAGGAGCTCTGTCTTTTTAATTAAGATAGAAATGAAACTATGCAAGTCAGTACTAGAACTTTTTTGTCCTAGTGGAACTGCAAAAGGTTGAAAAGACCATCACCTTATTCACACATGATGATGCTTGAAGACTAAAAAATGTTAAGCTTGTAATAGAAAGATCAGTTAGCTCTCAGTAGTTTCAGTTTAATTTCCTGAGCACCTGCTTCCAGTCAGCGACATATAGTGTATTTTTTTTTGTTAGAATGATCTGAACTCAGTCTGTTGTTCAGGCCTAAAATTAGACTTTTCCCCGTTGCACTTTGAATTTGGGACCAACAGAATCAAATATGAGTCTCTTAATTTTTCATGGCTGTCAAAACCCATTTATGGCCACATATTATTTTGCTATTTTATAAGAGTGTAGATAAGCAGAGGTCGATTAAATGGTGGGGATGCAAGTAAACTTTCCGAGATACTCGTGCTTCTCTGATCGAGTCCAGAGTTAACTTTCATCACATATTGACCAGAGTGGAGCAATAATAAACTAATGTACACGTCATTTAATTTTACATATATTAGCTACTGCTTCATAGAAAGCTACTTTGCAATGTGGAAACGTGGAATGAACTTCGGAAGATCTTTTGGTCGGACAAAGTTCTACTCTCAAGTTGCTCTGTTCTCCTTTAATTTTGTCCATTTTAATATGGTTCGGTATCTATTTGTAATCATAGATATGCCTTTTTTAAAGTAGAAGTCGCCCTCTGCCTAATTGCTATCATTGCCTAAGAGGCCGAGATTGCATTCATTAGGATTAGGTCATGATTTTCCAAGGATTGTATACATACAGTGCTACAGCAGAGGGGAAAGGGTCCTTCAAGCCTGGTTCATGAATCCGCCGATATATATATGTTATTTAGCAGTTGGCAATTGCATAATGCATTACTTCAGAAGTCAGTAATCTAGAACTCAGGGTTGAGCTTATTTATCTCAAGCTTCGTGAAATGAACCTGCAATGCCATGATATATATATATAGCAAAGCCGTTGTTGACAAAGAGAGCATCAGGTCCCAACCTTTTTCTCTAGCGGGAGCAGGTGCCAGCTGTTCATACCAACTGGTGGGCTGATTTTTGTTCATTTATTGCAAACAAATGGCAGGCAACACTGCCTTTTGATTAAAGATAAGGGGTTGAGAACATACAAAGAAAATAAGCATCAAGGGATGCAAGTGGGAATTCGAAAGAGATACAACAGATCTGAGTTTAGAACAAAACAGCAAGGAACTTTGTGGTGTGCTGCTCTGGTGCAGAGCAGGTGCTAGAGTTGGTCTTTGTATCCACTAGCATGCATATTCTGAACTGTTGTATTTAGTTCCATCTTCTTCTTTAATGAAATGTTACACAAGTCGCCTGTACATGTATATTCAAGGGGAAAAAGTCCATTCTCACTGTGTTGCTAACATTTTCTTCTGGATTCTGAACTCTTGATATAATTTTTTTCTCGAATACGTACGAGTGTGCATATCTTTATATTATAAAGGAAGAGTTTATGTACAAGATGCCATTGCCGGCTATATCAAATTTTTACAAGAATTCTATCTAACATATAATTCTTCAGCTGGTTCTGGAGAAGTTATATGGTATACACACGTTTCCATGTTCTCAGAAGCTACATTTCACAGTAAATAATTGTTGTTTATCTCTTTATTAAAGATCAACATAATATGGTCAATATCCCATTATGTCGCAAATGTCAGTAGCCTTTTTCATAAGATGAGTGTGGCCTTATCTAGTTCTTATTTTATCAGAACCTTTTCATTTAATAAACAAGAGCTACCTACCATGGTTTCCCAGGTATTAATTTCATCAGATGCTATGTAAGCAACAATATAATGCTGTTACGCTGCATGGCACTAGTGGTAAGAATTCGGTTTGTGTTCTAATCAAATTAGGTTTTGTAGGCCCAATGATAGGCAGATAGAAGCATGCTCAAAAAGTCGAGTGTCAACCTTTCGGGAAATCTCAAAAGGTCCGTTAAACTATATACTTATATATATGCCCATCCTATATATTTCTTTTGTCGGTGGGAGTAGCCTTTCGTAATTTCTTCGACAGTTTGTTCTTTTTTATTATCTTATATTTTGTCTAGAGTAACTATATAGGAGACAGTAGATAGGATTATAAACAGTTATATGATGGGTAATGGGAGACATGCCTAGCTAGTAGTCTGTTGAAGGAAATAATAGTCTACACTTTGACTTGATAGGCGGCTATATATGATGCTGCCAAATATGAAAAGCAAAAGGAATAATTCACTCATTCCAGCATTCCAGCTTTGACGACCGAGGTTGTCTTTAGTTTACACAGCACCCCCCTGCATCATGTCACAAATGTTCCTCCCACAAAACTATTTGTTTGTTCTCTTCTGCTGGTTATCACATTTGCCTATATATATTATGTATAATTGGAAGCTAATAATGATCAATTGAGCGGCGGCAGCTAGCGGCAGCACCAATAATATCCCGAACACAATGTAATACTCCCTCCGTCTCAAATTATAAGTTATTCTAAAATTTTTTGAGTTTGACCTAATTTATACGATAAGATAATAACATTTAGGATGTCAACTAAGTATCATTGAATTCTTCGTTAATTATATTTTCATAGTATGTCTATTTAGTGTCATAAATTTTTATATTTCTCTCTATAATTTTGGTCAAACTTGAGATGTTTTAACTCTCCAAAATTATTGGAATGACTTAGAATTTGGAACGGAGGGAGTAGTATCGGGAACAAGCTTACGAATGATTGTACATTTGCTCAGTCGGCGTAGAGTTTTTTACCGAACAAGGCTGTAATAGAGCGCTTTAAAAGGATGAAAAAATTTTAATTGACAAATGCTTCTGAAAGGGTAAAACCACTGAATTTTTAAGTTTAGTATTATTGTTAAATATACATATTTAAAACATAATATGTATTATTTTTAGTTTACTTCATAATTCACTTATGACTTTCCAAGTCAGCTTATAATGTTGTCTACATTGTTTAGTTACTGGTTGTTTTGGATTAATACCTAGTCCATTCAATAAATTGCTTCGTTCAAATATCATGCTTTAACTACTGTTATACTATAGTGCTACTCATATATACCTTTTATGTATTATGTGTTTACTACAAGTCATGATCATAAATTAATTTGATGAGTTTACTCCCTTTACATGTGTGAGTATGCTAGCCTTTTCAATTTTTTTTCTTTTGTTCGGGGTGGAGATGACTCATCAATACCTAATGTAAAAAAATCATGTATCGTCTTGCAAGCACTAGACGAAACTGATTATTACAGCTGTAATCTAGCTTAGATTTCGTTGTAAATTGATTTGGCAATAATCTTTTTTTTTGCAAAGTCTCAATTCAACCTTGCGTTTTTTCATTTGCCCACCAGCTCACCCGCAACTTTCCCCACAGCGCCTCTCTCTCCTCTCCCCTCCCCGCGCACATGTCCCCGTCGCTAGGGTTCCCTCGACTTCCTCTCCCTCCCTCCCTCCCTCTCTCTCTCTCTCTCTCTCTCTCTCTCTCTCTCCCCAATGAGTTCCTCCCTGCGCACGCGCCCCACCATGCATGCATCCTAGCACTAGGGTTCTTGCGACTTCCTCTCTTTCTCTCTTCTTCTCGCCCACGCCCACTACACATGCATCCCATCGGTAGGGTTCTTGCGACTTCCTCTGTCTCTCCCTCCCTCTCTCTCTCTGTGACAAGCTCCTCCCTGCACCCACGCCCGCGCCCCACGCGCACGCATCCTTAGCACTAGGTTTCCTACGACTCCCCCCTCTGTCTCTCAGTTCTTATCTCCCCGGCCCAACTCCGACAGACTTAGAAGATAAAAGGTTTGTGGAGGGTTGTGGTGAATTACAGGGGCTACCAATGAATTGGGGGGGCAATTAATGAAGTAGAATCAAATTTATACATGGACTGTTGTTGCTTTATATTTAGAAAAATGAAAATCCTAGGGGTGGTCGTGGTCCAAGTTTGCCCTATCCTCTGCCCCTAGTGAGGGGAGGCTAGCTAGGCAGTGGTGATGATTGGAGGGCACGTAGGGGCCCTAGCGGCAATGGAGGTGGCCAAGCCAGATTGAGGCGGGCGAGCTCTGACGAGGAGGAGAGGGAGAGGTGGCCACCACGGGCATGCTAGGGCTTTGTCTAGTGGCAGGGCGACAGCGAGGAGGAGGGAGCTGAGGAGCGCCGAGCGCACTGTCAATGAGGTGGAAGAAGGGAGACAAGGGTGGCACACGCAAGGTTGAAGATAGCAGTGCATGCGGCCTAATAACACTCACGGCCATGCATTAGCGCGTCCATCTTATTTATGCTAATAATCAGAACATTGCGCTGAACATGAGTACACACATTATCATTTTCTCTATTCAATTCAACTTTAGCATTCTCAGTCATCCTGAAGTTACATCTGATCTTTGTTATTTTTTTTTATCATGCCACAATATGCATCTCTCTCTCTCTCATCCTCTTACATCTGATCGTTGTTTTTTTTTATCATGTCACCAGTATACAGCAGGCAGGAAGTGGTGTATGTTGTGTACGTATGTACTACTGGTGGAAACCTTGTTTTTGCATTACAGTTTACTTATTATTTATCACAGATTATTCTTATTATTAATATTTATCGTCGATGTTTACACAGCTCTAATTTAACTCGGTTTCAGTTGAACTGCCGAACCACCTACACGTGTCCAGCCTCTACATACGATCCTGTCACACTCCCACAGCCCACAGTATGTAAAATCTGGGAGCACTACAAGCAAAACTTTCTGGTTACAGGAAGATCTCATGCTAAAAAGAGACGACTTTTAACGATTGTTCACAGGTTTTTCAAGATTGTTCAAAAGTTTTTTCCAATTGCCTTAATATCCTAGACCCACCACAAGTACAAAGGAGCAACAGCTCATTTCTGATAATTTTGGCAGTCAGATCTTTTAGTTCTACATCTGCTCCAGCATAAGTCTCCGCCTGAGATGACCTCCCTCCGCTCTGTTGATACAGAAGTATTTGTGTCAGATATACAACGAAGAAGGGGTTGTGCTTGACTACTCAATGCACAGCAAATGGCGATGTAACCAGAGCCGAACTTACCATTTCTGGCATTTCCTGAACTCAGTTAGCACGGGGTAAATGTTCTCAAAGGCAGCACATATTTCTTCCCGCACCTTGGCTCCAGTGAGAACGACCTTGCCAGAGACAAAAATGAGGAGCACAATCTTGGGGTTTTTCATACGGTAAATCAGCCCAGGGAAAAGCTCGGGCTCATACTGCCAATATCAAGAAACCCAAAAGGTTAACAGAACTATATGATGTGGAATTGTGGATGCAGAATGCACTTCAGTTTCACCATGACGTAAGGTAGGCACATTAGAACTAAAAGTAAATAAAATGCGGTCATTAATGTAATGTATCAGTGTGTATGAGGATTGAGGAGTCATGACGCAAAAAACAGCAGGAGTCAATTACTTGACAGACAAAACCTATCTTGATTTGAATGTATCAACTAAAAGAGAAGCTTCAAAGTTCTTATAAATCTGCCTCCTTTTTTGGTCTTATTATGCAACTGACATGATGGCAAGGTAGTAGAGATCTGAGACTGAGATAATGCAGATTGTGCAAGCGTGTAAACTTACATTAGAAAAGGGACCATGAGAAAAAGCAAGGCCCTCCAAGCGAATTGGAAATTTCACATCACACGAGGCAACCATATTCTGGATCTTGAAATCCTGTTTGTCAGAATGAATAATCCATTTTGTCAAGGAGAGAAATCAGGAAGACTGTACCCTGAAATGAATCCGAGTAGCAGAGGTATTACCTTGAACCCCACTAGCTTGTCATATCCAAGTTTCTGGATAATTCGCGCATACTGCGCTAGGAAATAACAACAGATAAGAATTGTTCTATAGTAAATAAAATGCATTAAAAGGTTGAAAACAGGATCAATCAACAGTTTCTGCCTGCGCAATAGATAGGCCCGGCATTGCTAAGCATATGGAACAATGAAACAGTATCGGAAAGTGGCTTTTACCTTCCTTGCAGCAAGCCTTGAGTGTTCTTCGCTCTTTGCTCCAGTGCAAACCATCTTCCCGGAAGCAAAGACCAGCGCTGTTGTTTTTGGTTCCCTTATCCTCATGATGACTGCAGCAAAACGCTGTAAAAGAATACATGGCATTTTCAGATTCCAGTAACATGAGTTCCATGTTCTACACGTTTACAATGAACTGGAAATTTTACATAATCAAAGAACTATATACCTTTGGATTGTACTCTGCATTACGTGCCTGTAGAGCGATCATTTTCAGATCCAACTGGCAGCCTAAATTGACTGTTGAGACAATGTTCCTTAGACATCGAAGGAAGGTTGGTGAGAACTCTATGTAAAAGTGGGCACAGAGGCGTCACTAATCGTCCAAGTAGTTTTCTTCTTAAAATCAAATTCAAACAACTTAATCCCATTACGTATCTACATCCACAAACAAATTGTTTCGTTGTCATTGTCACACCGTTTACAAGAACATTCCCTAAAACTTTCCTAAGTTGAGCTAACTTTCCTAGGTTGACCAAATCAGACACGAATTTCCCAAAGCGCAAACCATCCCAATAAATATACCCTTGGTTACCAGTTCGCCCACAGGCCACAAAGCCAGCAGCACCCCGGCAAGACCCATATTATGTATATAACAGATCAAAGCAAGAACCAGGTGCGATCGATCTAAGAGTCCAGATCAGTAAACCGCATCTGATCAGATTCAGGTGCTACCAAATATATGGTTACTCTATGTAAAAGTGGGCACAAAAGTGTCACTAATTGTCTAGAAGTCCTTATTTCCTCTTAAAATCAAAATTCAAACAACCTAGTCCCAGGATATGTTTACGAATTGTATCTTCAGCTTCATCCTCAAACCAATTATTTCCTTATCATTGTCACACCGTTTACAAGCACATTCCATTCCCTAAAACTTTCCTAAGCTGAGTTAACTTTCGTAAGGTGAGCTATTGACGGAATCATGGTTACCAGTTCACACATATTCATGCCCAGCCTAGCTACCCACAGCCCAGCAGCAACACCCGAACCTGGCGCGATTGAACAGTCCAGATCGGTAAAACCGCGGCCGATCTGATCAGATTCAGCAGTCCAGATCGGTAAACCGCGTCTGATCAGATTCAGGTGCTACCTATACATTCAGGTTATAAAGCACCGGCAAGCACGATAAACTGATCAAACCGCGCCTAGATCCATAAAACACGTCCGATTCAGGAACTACCGCACGCACGCACGCGTTCATGTTTAGATCGGCACGCAAGACGGCAAGACTCACTGGAGGACGGGGACGATGCCAGAGGGGTGCCTGGCGAGGTCCACCGGCTGCTCCGCGTCCATAACCGCTGCCGCGCCAGCTCGTCCGGCACCCACCCCCATCGCGCCTCCGCTCATCCCCAGCGCAGCCATGGCCCGATCGAAGCCCCGATCGAGCCCGGCAGGCCGCAGTAGAGTGAGGATTTGCAGCGGGGAAGAAGGGGGTTCAAACGGTGCTGGTTATATACGGAGGCTGCTGAGGCGTACGAGCGGCAGGTTTGGGTGGTGGTGAGCGGTGACGGCAGCGGCGGCGGATCGAGGACCGAGTTAGGGTTTGGTTCGCGAGGTTGGAGGAAGACTTTATACGCGCAAGGAAAGCCGGGTCTCTGGTTATATAGACGAGGGGGTGTAGAGGTCGGTTGGTTTTGGACCGGTGCGGCCGGGTTGAGTCCCTGTCTGCTTTCGCTTTGATGAGGACGGTTGCTCACTGCTTCCTGAAATGTACTCCGTAAGAGAAAACTTTGTCACAAGGATCCTTGATCTGAAGACATAATATTTTGGCAGGAGCAGCAAACATTAGCCCGGTGTCACATGCTTGGTGTCCTCTTCAAAGGTATTGGGGAGCTGCTATATGATCAGTTTGTTTGCTCAAATATAGTTTATGTTAACTCGTCTGCACACGAGACAGCGAAGGTGTTGCGTTGAGTTGGGACCTGAGTCAATCATATATATGGTTTGATCTCCCTCCTTGAATTTGTAATTGATGTGGCAACTCGTGGCTGAGTTTTTGTCCTTTAATACAAGGCCATGAGAGCCGGTTTGAGATAACAAAAAAGGTAATGCAAACACGCTGACGCATGTCGTTAAGCTGGACTGAACAGCTGGAGCACGCGGCGTCGTTCCTGTTCCTTACACATGTGAGCAAGGTCTAGGGTAGTGTCGTACGTAGTGGGTAGACGGTGAGCAAGGGATAGAGGATGAATGACTTAGGAGCGCATTAATGTGTGTGTATTCACGCTTTGTGGGAGCACGCAACCCTGCCACCGCCGCCACTCACCGCCCTTTTCGCGGCGACGCGATAGGGTTTCACCGGAGCTCTACGATCGCTAGAGTTGGAGAAGAGAGAGGGGGGGTGCGGGGTCAAGGTTGGGTCATGTGTTTAGCTTTGTGAATGACTTAATCACACTGGGGAAACTACTCCCTATTTTCCATATATACTCGCCATGTTAATAGGAGACGTGTGCGCGGTCTAGTGTGGCAAGCACAGGCGCAGGTAGATGATCACTACCGGAAATCGCGACTTTGCCGAGTATAATATTCTTTGCCGAGTGCTAAATCTCGGGCACTCGGCAAAGAAAATCTTTGCCGAGTGTCAGACTTCGCACTCGGCAAAGAGCTCTTTACCGAGTGCCACGTCACCGGCACTCGGCAAAGAGCTCTTTGCCGAGTGCCACGTCAGCGACACTCGGCAAAGAGGGAATCTTTGCCGAGTGCCACGTCACCGGCACTTGGCAAAGAGCTCTTTGTCGAGTGCCACGTCACCGGCACTCGGCAAAGAGCTCTTTGCCGAGTGTCTTCCTGTTGGCACTCGACAAAGATATTTTCAATATTATATTTTCAAGGCACTAAATGAACTCAAATGAAAAAATTTTCTACTACAAAGTTGTATAACTTTTTAGGATCTACAAAGTTTATATTGGTCATTTTTTCATTTCATAAATCGATAGTAGTGTTGTTTATAAAACCTACATCTCACTAATAGTTTTATAAGAATTGTGAACTATGTTAGAACCACCACATCGGATGAACAAATAATCAAACAAGCAAAATAATGTTTATAGATCTTAATAAGTTATGAAATGTTATAGTTTAATTTTTTTTCATTTGAGTTCATCTTGCCATGCTAAACCTACGCGTGAATTTCAAAATTCAAAATTCAAATTCCGTAAACGACCTCGGATGAAAAAAATACCCAAAACAAAGTTTGTAGATCTCAAAAAGTTATGAAACTTTGTAGTTGATAACTTTTTCATTTGAGTTCATCTTACCATGCTAAAGCCATATGTGAATATCTTAAATTTGAAATTTAAATTTCGTAAAAGACCTCGGATGAAAAAACTTCCTAAACGAAAAGTGTAGATCTCGAAAAGTTATGAAATATTATAGTTGAGCACTTTTGGATTTGAATTCATTTAGGCCCTTAAACAAGCTAATTACTCTCGGTTTAGTATAGAATATGAGGAAATGAAACTAGTTATAGACACATATGACAGAGTAGTGCAGTGGTTAAGGCAGAAGACACGCGAGAGAGAGGTCACGAGTTCGAATCCCACCGGACGCGAAGCGCGCGATTTTCGCGCGAAAAATGCCGCGACTTGCGACTTCGACGAAGACGGGCGGGCGCATGACGATGGTGCCTTTGCCGACTCGCACCTGAATCCTGTAGTGGATGTATGCACAGACAACAGCGTGGGCAGCGTCGACCAAATGCGGTCAGGTATTTGTGCTTGTGGCTCACCTTGAGTTTGTGCTGCTAATTGTGGCTACAAAAGAAAACTAATCAGTGCACCACATAGATATTACGAAGTCAGACTTCGTCAGCGGTGATTTGTGGGAAGAAGTCTACGTTACATAGCCTCCAAGCACAGGCGTGGCTAGGGGACAAATCTAGGATTGTTGGCCCTTATTGGTTTTACTATATATGCATTGCTGCAAATTTGGTAATTTTATTGTAATGGTAATATAGACTTGTCTTGCTTTCATATCAACTATATGTTTCCTATTATTTTTCTTAACTAGTACCTTAATTTATGGAGTATTATGATTGACATATGGTTCGATAGCAACATATTTGCACGAATTGTACAATAGATTAAAGAGATGTAATCACATTGACTACACAGCAGCCTGATGATCAATCTCCTTGTGTAGTGTTATTAAAATTTTATTTACCTAGAAACTATTATAAACACTAGAGCAAGATAGGATAGTGTTTACAGGAAATTTATTGTTTTCTCTCTCCTCTAAAATCTATCCTTCGAAGTCATGAGTTGGGATTGCCCTTATACCCCCGCCTCTTTTACACTTATTAGACAATTAATGCACATACTTCTCCTGCATGATCTAAAAGTCTCATGTTACTGATTGGGTAAGATTGATGAAAACAGTTAGGCCATGGGTGAAGATTATATTTGGCTGATCTATCTATTGCATTCATGTTGTATGTGTTATCATTTGTTCTTAATTCCTATACCACACCAAATGAATGTATTTTGATGGATGCCGAGTAACCGCGAGTGGTTGAGTTATAGAGTGGCCATGACCGAGCAATTGGACAACCAAATCAAAATATATAATTCAAAAATCACACCTTTTTTTAAAACTTTAGGAAAACTTTATATTAATTTATGAAGATGTTTTTGTCGTTCATTTACAATTATAAAACTAATCTTTGAAACAACCTAAACATGCCAAGTATGTATAAACAACATCTTATACTATACTGTAATAAACAATCACAATTATTATAAAACATGTGGAGCGTGCGGCATGCACATGCAGGGCTACTGGTGTATATTATAAGGGTTGCACATGCGCTCAGGCGTCCTACAGATAGGAGGGCATCTGAGCGGCCCAATAGGACGCCGGCCCACGCGTGATCCACTCCATCCAAACAGCCCACACCTCCGACCTCCTCCTCTCCGACCGGCTTCCGCGTCGCGCTCTCCGCTCGAGGGCTAGCGAGGTTGCCGCCGCGGTGCACCTCCAGAGCCTCGGCTTCCCGCCGCGCCGCTGCGCGCCCCTGTTACAGCCCAGCTTCCTACCCCTGATGTTTGTGAAACATACGGACCTGAATATAGCATATCCTTTGACAAAGGCTCTTCCACAGCCTAAGCATGAGGCGCACATGAGGTCTATGGGGATTAAACATCTTAAAGATTAACTCTAGTGCAAGTGGGAGATTGTTGGGAATATGCCCTAGAGGGTAATCATAGAGATGATGATATTCTAATTGTATCCATGACATGAATTAAGTGTTCACTGAATATTCATTATAGACAACTTGTATTGATTGGCAATTATGTGAATTATTTGTGGAACTCTTTACATGAATGTTTATTCTAAAGGTGTCCCTGGTCAGGCGTTCTTGTGAGAACACACTTGAATATTAGAACAGCACATGTATTAGTTGATGACTATGTTTCACAAGTCATAGACATGGAGATGACGAACTAATAATGTGGGCACATGTGAGACATGTAGGCTAGACTGACAACTTGAGAAAGTCTCTATTCACATCATGTACGTTATGTCCGTAGACCTGAGATTGCGGTATGTACTCAAGATGTGAAACGGCCTACTTAGGGACTGTCAAATGATGCTCCGTAACTGGGTAGCTATGAAGGTTGTCTTCGGGTGGTCGGAAAGCATGCTATGAGACATAGACAGTCAAGATGGAATTTTCCCCTCTCCTCATGAGAGAGATATCACTGGTCACTCAAGTGATTGGATCAACAAATGCATGGCTGTGCTTGGGTTAAGTGTTAACCCATGAGTTGAACAATATATCGAGTGGCAAAAGGAATAACTTGTATGTGGTCATAGTGGTTCATCTGATATGATCTTTGCTTATTCATAGGATTGTCACGCCTTGCTAGAGGCCGCTGTCAACTATTGGGTGAGTAGGAATACTCAGCCCATCTCTATGTATGCGTGAACCCATAGGTCGCATGCTTAAGGGATGGAAGCCTAGTTCGGGTTGGACTCAGATTAGATAAGGCTTAGGGTTTTCTGATGGGCCTCCAAGTCAGGGTCGTATAGGAATGCCTATATTAGCAAGGGGTAAGGGCGAGGCAAGTTGAATCCGCTTGATCTGTTCATCTATCGTCACCCACCCCACACTCATGCCTTTCCTCCTCACGGACCTAGCAGTCTGGTTGCACGTTGCTTCTTTCTGCACGTGTGATACCTCGAAGGTGCTGCATCTACGGCACAAAGACGGACCTCGTCCATCATGGTGGTCAGCAACTGGTCGGCGACTAGTTGGACAAGTCGGGAACATGCTGGGACAATTCGCGAGCAAAGGATGTACTTAATAGACGACCACGCAACTACACGGCACTGCTGTGACGCGTTCGACTACATCGAGTCTTCTGCTGCACCTGCGCGTCTAGTGGTAATCCCGTGACCTAAATCTGACAGTAGATCCTGGTTTATGAGGTAGAAAGTTTTGTTTTCTAGCTAGCGTAGCACCCTCATAACCCTTCAGTGGTATCAGAGCCGTAGCTGCTTTGTTATAGGACCGGATGTGGGCATATGGTGATATGCGTCATTGTAGATGAGTCTCTGATCTTGGTTCATCGTCTTGCCACGTTGGTCTTGTAACGATCTACTCATATCGGTCAGAATTCCACCATCCGAGTTAAGTGTTACATGTAAAACCAGTCATGGTGAGTTAGAGATCAATAAGATTGATCAAATTGAACCCTAGGTCAAGTGCCGAGCACATGTGATGTGCGGCGGTAGTAGATGGGATCTATTGTCAGGCACCAGTTTGCCGAGAAAAGTGTTGTTCGGTAAAACAGCTGTAACTTTTGAACCGTAACTCGGATTGAGACGAACTCTAAATGAAAATCGTAGAGAACAAAATTTTACATTTGGTTCTCCACCGCAAAACTATGGTTCAGAAAAATTAGATTTGAGAAAAACTACTTGGAAACTAGAGTTTTAGGCCCTGCAACGTTAGACGTCTACATTGGCTAACTCTATTTTGTAAAAATTCATGACTGGTATAGCCCTTATGTGTATGAGATGCATGTATGTAATTATTTTAAGGCTTGCACATCATGAGGACAATATGGGCAAGAGCCATAAATATATTTTCACTTTGATGTAATGGCCTGTGTGCCAATCTATGATAATTCGCGACTATGTAAATTTATTTCATGGTAGTGATAGCTAGTCTTAGCTGATGCACCATAGATGGATGACATACACAGACCATGGAGATGGAGATCACCATGATGAACAGATTGACATTGATATAGAGATCTCAAAGGAGTAATGGGCTATACCAAGTTATATCTGTGTTTATGTTGTTCTTACTAAGTTCTACTTTCAGATGCTATAATGTTTTGTCTACATTCATGCGGTAGTGAAGTAGAATGATCCCTCAACAATGTTTAAGTTGCATGCTTCCCCAAACCTTACACTGTCACAAGTCTTGTACAATCGGTGGTGGGTATATGAAATTAGGGTGCCACTGGTCTTCCTTGACTAGATAGGTTCGTATCAAATACTTACTACAAGAAGGTTTGGTTACTTAAATAAGGTCATCCTAGCGATTAGGGATCTTGAAGCATGGGAAGGTTGAGTGCTCGGCATAGAGATGCTGGCCCAACAACAAGAGTCATATGAGATATGATTAGCAAGGTGTTGCTTACCGTTCTACCATACCGACCAATGGTGATGCTAAAGCTCACTGGTCAGCATGTTAGTTATGGTTCTTGAATCACTAAGTATTAGTTGAGGGATATTGATTTTAGTGGGAGTAGATTCTATATGATATGATTTTCTCTTCATAGATATATTGTCTTAGTATTTTGCATTACTTTTGTTGTAGATAAATGGCCGCCCGCAATCAACCATTTACTTCGTGTTCAATTCTCGAGAAAGATAAGTTGAATGGAACAAACTATGTGGATTGGATCCACAACCTGAGAATTGTTCTCAGGTCTAAGAAAAAGGAAGAAATTCTAGACACCCCATTACCAGATGAGCCTGATGAAAATGCAACTGCTGCTGAAAGAACCGCTTACAGGAGAGCATGTGATGCCGATCTTGAAGTGGGTTAACTTATGCTTGCGTGCATGGAACCTAATCTGCAGATGCAGTTTGATAATAATCACTCAGCGAATGATATGATCATGGCGCTGGAGGAGATGTTCCAAACACAAGCTAGGACTGAAAGGTTCAATGCCTCTAAGGCACTGTTGGTGTTTCTTAGCATCACCCTAGTAACAACACTAGAAATGTGTGTTGGCATCCTTAATCACCATTACGTCAAAAGAGTAACTCTCGGCCCTTAACGACGCCAGCCAAGGTATTGCAATTCTGGTAATAATAGTTAGAAGTGCCAGAATGGCCTTCCTAACTGTTATTACTTACGAGGATGCAATCCTGTAGCATGGCACCATGGGGTGCAGAAGAATTACATTCCTTAAGTAATGGTACTTAGGCATGCCAATCGTGATAGCTTAGTAAGAAATAGGAATAAATCTGCAAGTGCACAGAACTATCATTGGAGCATTTCAACTCGTGAGTATTCAGGGGTATCGTATTTATAATTTCTCATAGGAGGGCATGATGAATGCATCTAGATTTGGTATAAACATGATCACTTATTGAATGCATAGGTAGTCATAGCGTAAGCAGGGGTAAATCAGGTTCATAAGATAATGGACACACGCATCAGAGCCAACCTCAAGGATAAAAGGTAAATGAAGAATAAAAGAATAAACTAAGTGAGCAGGCATTGATCTTATACAACTATGCAAAGAATAGCAAACAACATCTAACTAATATGTCTAGCATCAAGACTAAGTCTGGGATGATAGGGATATCCCCGCAGCTGGTCTGCCAGTCGATAGAGACTTTACGAACTCCTACTCAATACTCAAACATGGGGGAATGCTTGGGATGGACAGGGCTGTCACCACCTGCCCACCTACCCCTCTGCCTGTGGGGCACCGATATATCCGCTGATCTTCGCATACCCGAGCACCATGCTCGTGTAATTGGAAACAACTCCTAACCTCCCGGGACCCCAACCCTTTGGATTGACATGCTTGGCTAAGAGCAACCAAGAAGGCACAATGGACCATTATCCCATCCTTAGCTCTTCCTCTATTCATACTAATTTGATGAACGATGAAGAACTTTGATGAACATGTCAAGAACATAACACATAGACTATAGGCTAGTTTATATGTCATGATCATAACATGAACAAGACTATACTCTAATTCATATGCATTGCTATATATATAAGATAAGAACTTGCTCATAGAGGAGAACTAAATTGTATTCATACCAAGATGTTCTTGCTTCCTTCAAGGAGACAAGCTCTCCTTGATAGCTTTGCCTTGCTCAAATACTAGCACTATACTAAAGAATACAAGTAGGAACTATGAGGTGTGTAGCTCCAAATGTTGGTGTGTGTGAAGAATGGAGTAGCGCCCTCTTCTTATAGTCCAACTAGGACAGTTCGGGCGTCTACTCATATGGAACGAGGTGAAACTGCCTTGAGGAAACCGTCCTATGAACCGCCTGAGAAGGCTGGGCCCGAGAGGGGCCACTAGGGGGCGGCCAGTCCCAGGGGCGGTCGGTCCCCTGGTGGGGCCGGCTGGCCACCGGCTTCGTGTGGTCGGTTCCTCCCTGGGCCTGGACCTCTCCTGCAGTTACGATCAGGCCCAGGTATGCACCGAAGGTGGGCTCCTTTGTTAGTCTTGTTTGCACATTTTCTAGATTCGTCTTTTGCTTTTGCACTTTCTTCATGATATTGTGTATTTCCACTTGTTTCATCATAAAACCTGTAAAACATGAACACTAGGGTATAAGTGGAACTTTGTTAATAGCATACGCATATATGTTAGAATGTGATTGTCTCTCTCTTTTTAAGCCTGGTTTGGTGGTTAAAGATTGATCCATAAGGACCGCCAACAGGTGCTTGCTGAAGCCAAGCTAGCATAAGGCGCAGCTATAGGACCACACATAATCAAGATGGTTGGTTACACTCAGAGGTTGGACAAGCTAGGCTTCCCAATCAGCCAAGAGTTGGCTACTAATTTTATTCTTGCATCACTTTCGCCTAGCTATGGAAACTTCATCTCGAACTACCATATGCATGGGGTAGAGAGGGGCTTGAATGAGTTGTGTGGCATGCTGAAAACAACAGAGGCTGACATCAAGAAAGGTGCTAGCAGTAGCCAAGTGTTGGCAGTCCAGAACAGGCCTCGATTTAAGAGGAAGGGCAATTCTTGGAAGAAGAATAAGGGCAAGGCTAAAGATGAGATCTCTAAGCCAAACCCATCTGCTTCCTAGGCTGGACCATCTACAAATTCATATTGCTTTTACTGTAAGGGGAAAGGTCACTAGAAAGGAACTGCAAGGAGTACTTGGCGTCCTTAAAGAAGGATGGCAGCGGTAAAGGTACTACTGCTGCTTGTACTCTTGTTGTTCACGTTATAGACATTTTTGTTGCTAACTCTTATATCAATTCTTGGGTGTTTGATACCGAACCAGTTACTCATATTTGCAATACGATGCAGGGAATGATAAGAAGTATAAGCGTGGAAAAGGGAGAGGTTGACTTCCGTGTGGGCAACAATGCAAGAGTTGCTGCGTTGAACGTCGGGGCGATGCAACTTCACCTGCCATCAGGATTTATCATGGAATTGGATAATTGTTATTTTGTTCGTAGCTTAAGTCAAAACATTATGTCACCTTCATGTTTGATGAAGGATTGTTATTCTTTTGCGAGTAAAGACAATGGTTGTGTGATCTCCAAGGATGACATGTTTGTGGCTTTTGCATCCATTGTGAATGGGTTATTTATTTTAAATCTTGATGATGCACCTATCTGTAATATTATTGCTAAAAGGCCTCAGCTTAATGAGTTAAGTCCTACCTATATGTGGCATTGTCGTTTAGGTCATATAAGTGAAAATTGCATGAAGAAGCTCTATAATGATGGGCTTTTAACTTCATTTGATTTTGAATCTTATGAGACATGTGAGGCTTGCCTGCTCAGCAAGATGACCAAGGCGCCTTTCATAGGTTTTCCTGAGAGAGCATCTGACTTGTTGGAACTCATACATACTGATGTGTGCGAACCGCTAAGCACGATAGCCAGAGGCAAGTTCCAATACTTCATAACTTTTATTGATGACTTTAGTGGATATGGGTATGTCTACTTAATGAAGCATAAGTCTGAAACATTTGAAAAGTTGAAACAATTTCAGAATGAAGTAGAGAATCAACGTGGCAAGAAGATTAAGGCCTTGCGATCTGATTGTGGAGGCAAATATTTGAGTCACGAGTTTAGGAATCATCTTAAGAGTCGTGAAATTATTCGACAACTTACACCGCCCGGAACACCGCAGAGAAACGGCATGTTCGAGCATCGTAATTGGACTTTGTTGGACATGGTTTGGTTTATGATGAGCCGGTCAGACCTACCTTTATCATTTCGGGGATATTCTCTAGAAATAGTCGCTTTCACACTAAATAGGATACCATCTAAGTCTGTAGGTAAGACACCATATGAGATGTGGACTGGTCGGCGTCCTGGTTTGTCTTTTCTAAAAGTTTGGGGTTAAGCTTATGTCAAACGGTTGATATTTGATAAGCTAGCACCAAAGTCGGACAAGTGCTTCTTCGTAGGATGTCCAAAGGAAACTTTAGGGTATTACTTCTATAACCGATTAGAGGGCAAAGTGTTTGTTGCTCGGAACGGTGTCTTCCTAGAGAAAGTGTTTCTCAAAGGAGATAGGAGTGGTCAGAAGGTGTATCTTAAAGAAGTTCAAGAGGAACTAGTAGGGAATGACTATACTAGTGATGCTAATATAGCAGAACAAGTTGAGACATCTGTGGTCGGTACACTGGTGGTCGGTACACCACCCCAACCATGAAGATCAGCAAGACTTCACGAATTGCGTGGTGATCTGTTGTTGTTAGATGATGATGAACCTGCAAATTATGCGGAAGCAATGATGGACCTAGATTCCGAGAAATGGCAGAGTGCCATGAGATATGAGATAGATTCCATGGGAGATAATCAGGTTTGGAACTTGGCTGGCCTGCCTAATGGGATTAGACCCATAGAGTGCAAATGGATCTTTAAGAAAAAGAAGGATATGGACGGAAATGTTCACATCTATAAAGTTCGGCTTGTCGCAAAGGGTTTTCGACAAGTTCAAGGAATTGACTACGATGAGACATTCTCGCCGGTAGCGATGCTTAAATCTATCTGGATCATTCTAGCAATTGTTGCGTATTTCGATTATGAAATATGGCAGATGGATGTTAAAACAGCCTTTCTGAATGGATATTTGGAAGAGGACGTGTATATGATACAACCCTAAGGTTTTGTTGATCCTAAGAATACTGAAAAAATATGCAAGCTTAAGAAAGCCATTTATGGGTTAAAGCAAGCATCTCAAAGTTGGAATATTCATTTGATGAAGTCTTCAAAGGGTTTGGCTTTCGTCAGAATGAAGAAGGACCTTGTATTTATAAGAAGGAAAGTGGGAGCGTTGTGGTGTTTCTGATCTTGTTTGTGGATGACATATTACTGATCGAAAATGACATTCCGATGTTGCAATCCTTAAAGACTTTACTGAATAATAGTTTTTTCTATGAAGGATTTAGGAGAGGCAGCATACATCTTGGGCATTAAGATCTATAGAGATAGGTCAAGGAGGCTAATAAGATTAAGCCAGGATACGTACATTGACAAAGTGTTGAAGTGGTTCAACATAGAACAGTCCAAGTTCAACATGGAACAGTCCAAGAAAGGGTTCTTGCCTGTGTCACATGGTATTCGTTTCAGCGACAAGCAGTGTCCTTCCATTGATGCTGAGCGCAAGCGCATAAGTAAGGTTCCATACGCTTCGGTAGTTGGTTCCATCATGTATGCCATGATATGTACTTGCCCAGATGTCGCATATGCTCTAAGTGTTGCGAGCAGGTACCAAGCTAATCCTGGTGAGAGTCACTGGACGCTGGTTAAAAACATTCTTAAGTACTTGAGAAGGACTAAGGATGTGTTCCTAATCTATGGAGGTCAGGAGGAGCTCGTTGTAAATGAATGCACTGATGCTAGCTTCCAAACCAACATGGATGATTCACTATCTCAATCAGGTTTTGTGTTCACAACAAATGATGGTGCAGTAAGCTAGAAGAGTTTCAAGCAGGAAACGGTGACCGATTCTACAGTAGAAGCTGAGTATATTGCGGCTGGTTGAGCTATAAAAGAATGTGTTTGGTTGAGGAGATTCCTCATTGAACTTGGTGTGTTTCCTAATGCGTCGGGCCCATTGAATGTACATTATGATGACAATGGGGCGATTGCATAGGCTAAGCAACCTAGGGATCACCAGAAGAACAAACATGTACTCTGGAAGTTTTATCTCATTCGATAGTTTGTGAAACAAGAAGAGATCAAATTGTGCAAAATACATATGGACCTGAATATAGCATATCCTTTGACAAAGGCTCTTCCACAGCCTAAGCATGAGGCGCACATGAGGTCTATGGGGATTAAACATCTTAAAGATTAACTCTAGTGCAAGTGGGAGATTGTTGGGAATATGCCCTAGAGGGTAATCATAGAGATGATGATATTCCAATTGTATCCATGACATGAATTAAGTGTTCATTGAATATTCATTATAGACAACTTGTATTGATTGACAATTAGGTGAATTATTTATGGAACTCTTTACTTGAATGTTTATTTTAAGGTGTCCCCGGTCGGCGTTCTTTTGAGAACACACTTGAATATTAGACCAGCACATGTATTAGTTGATGACTATGTTTCACAAGTCATAGACATGGAGATGTCGAACTAATAATGTGGGCACATATGAGATATGTAGGCTAGAGTGACCCAACTTGAGAAAGTCTCTATTCACGTCATGTACGTTATGTCCTTAGACCTGAGATTATGGTATGTACTCAAGATGTGAAACGACCTACTTAGGGACTATCAAACGCTGCTTCGTAACTGGGTAGTTATAAAGGTGGTCTTCGGGTGGTCGGGAAGCATGCTATGAGACATAGACAGTCAAGATGGAATTTGCCCCTCTTCGCATGAGAGATATCACTGGATCACTCAAGTGATTGGATCAACAAATGCATGGTCATGCTTTGGTTAAGTGTTAACGCACAAGTTGAACCATATATCGAGTGGCAAAAGGAATAACTTGTACGTGGTCATAGTGGTTCATCTGATATGATCTTTGTGTATGCATAGGAGTTGTCATGCCTTGCTAGAGGCCACTATCAACTATTGGGTGAGTAGGAGTACTCGGCCCATGTCTATGTGTGCGTGAACCTATAGGGTCGCATGCTTAAGGGCTGGAAGCCTAGTTCGGGTTGGAATCGGATTAGATAAGGCTTAGGGTTTTCTAATGAGCCTCCAAGTCGGGCTCACATAGGAACGCCTATATTAGCAAGGGGTAGGGACGAGGCAAGTTGAATCCACTTGATCTGTTCATCCGTCGTCGCCCACCCCACGCTCACGCCTTTGCTCCTCGGGCACCTAGCAGTCTGGTTGCGCATTGCTTCTTCCCGCACGTGTGTGATACCTCGGAGGTGCTGCATCTGCGGCACAAAGACGGACCTCGTTGATCATGGTGGTCGACAACTGGTCAGCAACTAGTTGGACTGGTTGGGAATGTGCTGAGATGATCCTTGAGCAAAGGACGTACTTGATGAACGACCACGCAACTGCTCAGCACTGCTGCGACGCATTCGACTACATCGAGTCTTTCGCTGCACCTGCGCATCTAGTGGTAATCCTATGACCTATATCTGGCAGTAGATCCTGGTTTGTGAGGTAGAAAAATTTTGTTTTCTGGCTAGCGTAGCACCTCCATAACCCTTTAGTGGTATCAGAGTCGTAGCTGCTTTGTTATAGGACCGGATGTGGGCATATGGTGATATGCGCCGTTGTAGATGAGTCTCTAATCTTGGGTCATCGTCTTGCCACGTTGGTCTTATAACGATCTACTCGTATCAATCGGAATTCCATCATTCGAGTTAAGTGTTACATGTAAAACCAGTCATGGCGAGTTAGAGATCAATAAGATTGATCGAATTGAACCCTAGGTAGCACCCTCATAACCCTTCACCTGAAACATCATCGCCCCCTGCTCCAGCGTCGGGTGCCCCATTTTTGAGGCCTCGCCACCATGCAGCTGCTGCTGGAGCATCATCGCCTACAAAGGCCAACAACTTGTTGCAAACTATCAAGGTCTGAGATAAAAAGAAATCTACGACATGAGAATGAAGCAACATGTACAAAGATGCAACATCTCAAGCAATACTACTGAACCCATGGGATCAAAAAAACTAAAGCATGGGGATAAAATCAACTAAAACAAATAACACAACAATTCAAGAGTAGTACTGCGACATGAGATTGAAGCAATAGAAATGAAGAAGCAACATCTCAAGTAGTATTACTGAACCCATGGGATTGAAACAACGGAAGCATAGGGATAAAACAACTAAAACATATCGCAATAATTCAAGAGTGGTACTGTGACATGAGATTGAAGCAATAGAAACAAAGCTTCAACATCTTAATCGTACAACTGAACCCATGAAATTGAAGGAGTGAAAAATGGGGATAAAACCAATTGAAACATACCACAAAGATCTCCAAAGAAAGGGAATGAGGAGGGAGAGTGAGAACAGATGAGGAGGAGGGCCCCGACATCATCCTCATGGTGAGCATGAGGTCATGGCAGCTCCATGCGCCGAACGCCGGGCTACCGGGCGGAGGCACAGCCCTGCGGCACAGTCGGGTGTAGGAGCATGGGCAGCTGCACGCGCCGCAGCCAGAACGAGGGAGGATTGGGAAAGAGGTCATCAACGGCAGTAGGGAGGCATGGCAAGCTGGCCCTTCCATGGCCATTGCGGGGGATGGCTCCCTGCCATGGCTCCCCTCCCGCCAAGCCGCCACGACCTCCCCTCCCCGCCGTGTCGCCGTGGCCTCCCATCCTGTGAGCCGCTGCGGACTCCCACCTCATAGATCCGCTGAAGCCACGCAGGCGCGCTGCTCCCCCCTCGCGGAGCGGCCTTGTCGCCCTGATTGCGAAGGAAGAGGAGCACGAGAGTCGATAGTGGGGGCGCGGCCTCCCTAGCGGGCGCGTGTGGAATCAACGGCAGCGTGGCAGGAGCAGCAGCGCGTGGCAGGCAGCAGGAGCTGCGGTGGCGTGCTTTGGGCAGCAGTAGCAAAGGCGGGCTGCGCAGGAAAAAGGTGGAGGGGAACTGATGGAGTAGGTGAGGCAGCAACAGATAAGGTCGAGCGATGTGAAAGAGCTGGCGGCCATGGGCAGCAGGTGGACATTGCACCGTCCGATGTTTAGGACATTTGTTTCCTAGCATTATCGATATTATATACTAATAAGGGTATGTACAACTCGATGGGCTCTTAAGGTAAGAGAATAATCAAGAAATTATATAAGAGCATGGGGAAACACTTAATTTTAACTGCTAATCTACTTATCCATCTGTGAAACTATGAATTTTTGAACTATAGAACCTTATAGCATTGCATGCTTACGTGAGCAGTGACGCTTGTGCGAAGCGCCTCCCAAAGTCCCAAGATATACACAGTGGCAAATTTGTAGGAACTGCTATTAGGCGTCACATCAAGTGCCGGGATTGTACGTGACCTAAGCTATGAACTAGAACCCTTAAATTCCAAATATGTATTTTGAAGGATATAAGGACCAAGTAACCAGTGGTTGAGTTATCTAGTGCATGGCTAGGATCAACAAAGTGGTTGTGTGATCAATCAAAACGATTCAAAAAAACTACACCTTAGTGTGATAAGACGTCACTATCACAACTATAAGAGCGTGCATAATGCAATCCATGATAGTGGTATATATAAAATAAACTAAATGCTACTTTCTAACATAACATAAATGCTACTCTATGCCTACACATGCGTGCCTTCGCACTTGCACCACACACCCTCTCTTAGGGGACCTCATCTGGGCCTTCGCACCCGCGCACCGCCGCACTTGCTCCTCGTGCCTGCGCCCGAGCCTCGCCACCTTCCCCGCATGGCCATGGGGATGCGACGGCAACAGCCTGCCGGATCTGGCCGCTGGCGGATCAGCCGGATCCGGTGGCGACGGCCACGGATCTAACCCGGATAGGCCTTCTCATCCCTCTCTCCTCTCAACTCCTTCTCCTCCAACTCATGTGATCAGCTAGGGTTCCGGTGAACTCACCCCCTTCTTCCTCAATTCCGGTAGGTATAGATTGCCGGCTGACCAGGGCTGGCCAGGTGGAAGGGAAGATATGCATTGGGTATATTTATCGGGTGGCTTAGGGAGCCATGATGGTGGGGGTGGCGGCCAGGCCAAATCTAGGGCGGGAATGTCATGGCCGGACTTCAGTGGAGCTCGCCAGGCCGCATCGAGAGATGAGGGAGGGGAGGGGAATAAGGTGGTCACCGTCGGCGAGATCCTACCACTGGCGGTGGGGTGGTGGGCACCAGGGTGGTCGGGGGTGGGGGTGGAAGGAGAAGATGAGGATAAACGACTTGGTGTGTGCAGACGAGGTGTGCAAGTCAAGCCGCTTCCGCTTGCACATGCAGATGTAAGCATCATCCACTAATGGTTTCGAGTGGAACCGTACATGCCAAGTAAAAAAATAATCAAGATAACTGCCAAAATATTTGTATAAATTTATCAAAATGGGTAGATGCCAAGTGCCAAGCATGAAAAAGAACAATCAAGATGCTGCCAAATTATTTATGTTTAATAAAAAATAAAGAAAAACAAAAAATTATTTATGTTTAATAAAAAAGAAGCAAAAAGATAAAAATTTGTCAGAAGTGGGATTTTGTAAGTGCATTCACCCTTGATGTGGGTTTTGGATAATTAATGACAATCAAATTAGGGACTAACAAGTTTATTCAAGTGTATATGCAGGAGTTAGTCTATTGAAAGATTAAAATGATAATATTTGGTGATACAAGCACCCTAAAATTTATTCGGATGGACGACGTTTCTACTTAAAGAGAAAACTCATTTTATATTTACTTGAGTTATAGAAAATGCCGTACTATCAAGAGGGATACAAATTAGGTTGGTATTTCAAGGTCTAAAAGTGCTGATGTCGATATTTAGAGCATTTGGAGAGACACCGTTACACTCACTGCACTTAGAAAAAGTTCTTTGCTACATCCAACCTGGCCTACCGATAGTACCGAAAATATTCGAGTTTTAAACCGGAAGTACCAGTGCTATTTTCTCCAAAAGTCAAAAGTGCAAAGATGAAATAACGTTGTACTACCGGTAGTACGGGTGTCTTCACTGGTAGTACCGGTGTTCACCAGTATCACCGAATTTTACTAAAATTATAGTCTGGGCATATTTTTCCTCAAGTCAAAACCTTCGTGTTGGTATTTTTAGTGTACTACCAGTAGTACCGCTGGCCTAACCGATAGTACCGACCTTGACCGGATGACCCCATTTCTTTTAGTTTTAGCCCGGAGGTTCTTGAAAATATCTTTGCCAAGTTGAACGTGTCCAAGTCGTCCAGATTTGCACTACCGGTAGTACCAGTCTTACTACTGGTAGTATCGGTGTGACTCCCTCTGCACGTTTTGACACACCACAACGGTCGTATTCTGTGAGGTACCGATAGTACCGGTGGTTTCCATCGATAGTACCGGTAGTTGTTCTAGACAGGCACTATATATACCCCTCACCTCTCTCCTTTTCTCTCGCTTGCTCATTCCTTTCATTTCACTCCAAGAGAAACAGCTCTCCAAGCACTAGCTCGCCTGCTCTCTCTCCCCTTTGCTCTCAAACTTCAATCCCTCAAAGATTTGAGCTAGGGATGTGAGATTAGAGAGTGGGAACTTCGATCTCCGACTTGAGCACTTGGATTCCTCGTCTTGCCGGCTTGATTTGTGTTTATTACTCTTGGGTTCCTGAAACCCTAGCCGGCTAGGCGTTCTTCGTGGCTGCCTGTGTTGCTTCATTTGTGAGGACGCCCCGAAGTGTTTGTATTACCCTTGATTCTTAGTGAATATCTCAAGCTTTTGCTTGAGGGAGGAGACCTTCATGGTCGGACCTTCGTGGTCACCTCAACAACAAACACGTAGGAACCCCTTTGTTGAGATTGTCGAACCCCGGTAAAAATCGTGTGTCTTGCTGTGGTGGTAGCATCGACTACCCTTGTTTTTGTGTTCTTCGTGTCCTTCATCCCTATCCCCAAGTTCTTAGGTTAGAGGACTCGATTTATGATTTGGTGTGGTGAAACGCCTTCATTAGCAACATCAAGAAAGGGGTGGTAACTATTGGATCTAAAATTATAGCTCAAAATACTCTGATTTACATTTCGATTTCGTAGTTTCATAGATTACCGGTAGTGCTGAAAGTTTGCACCGGTAGTACTGGTATTGAACTAGCGGTAGTACCGGTCTTACTTCTGATCCTACTACTGGTAGGCATTTAACTTTCGTATTTAAGCTTTAAGTTTTAGATTTTCGATAATCACCTATTCACCCCCTCTAGGCCGGTTAGATCCTTTCAAGTGGTATCAGAGCAGTGGTCCCTCGGATCAACACTTCACCGCGTGAGGAGTAATATTGGCCAAGATGGATTCTGATGCAATGAAGGAGTTAGCCGCTCAAATAACGGCACAACTCACTGTGACACTTCAAAAGCAACAAGAAGAGCAAATGAACAAGATGCAAGAGCAACTAGACAAGATGAAGAAGATCATTGACAAGAAAAGTCAAGAAGAAACTAGTGAAAAGTAGAATGAAAGTGAAGATGCAAGCAAGATATCAAAAAGATACTCTAGACTGAGTCATGAATATAGCTCCACAAGCAAGAACATCAATGCTCATTTGCCAATGGTCAATCCCGGCAAGCCACCTCCGTTTGATGAAGATACACCAATTAGGCTCATAGGATGAAGTTACATCTCATAGCCGCAAGATGTTGGGAAGCCATTGAAATTGGTGTCAATATTCCTGAAAATCCTAAGGAATGGACACCCGAAGATGAGGTGGATTTTCAACTCAATGCTACAGCTGCAACCTTGATCTTGCAATGCCTCACTCCTGAAGACAACAACAAGGTGAATGGTGTGGTAAATGCCAAGAAAATTTGGTAAACCTTGAGAATATCTTTTGAAGGTGACAAAAGTGTGAGAATTGGAAACATTGAGCTTTTACAAGGAAAGATTGAGAAGTTTACCATGCTTGAAGGAGAGACCACTAAAGCTATGTATGATAGATTCATGACCTTGATCAATAGAGTTAGAGCACTCGGATGTACACGATGGGATGAACAAGCCACAGCAAGAAAACTATGTAGAGTGTATAGAGAAAAGAACAACATGCTAGCTTCCGTGATAATGGAGAGAGAAAATTACACCACCATGACAACTCAAGAGATGCTTGCAAAGATCATGCATCATGAAGTTCTAGATGATGAGGTCAAGGAAACACTTAGCCAAAAGAGAAAAATTGCTCTTACGACATCTCAAGCAAGTGGGCCAAGTCATTACAACAAAGGATGTTGTGAGCATAAGCATGATGATAGTGATGAAGAACTTGATGAACAACAAGCTCTCATGGTGAAGAATTATACAAAGTTCTTGATCAAGAAGAAACAAAAGATGAGAAGTAGTGGTGGCAACAAGCAATATAGGAAGAGATTTTTCTATGAGTGTGCTCTCACCGGTCACTTTGCTGCGGACTGTCCTAATAAAGGCAAAATATCAAGATATAACAAGGAAGGTGAAAAGAAGTACAAGAGCAAGAAGAATGGTGAGGCTCACATAGGTGAAGCATGGCAATCCAATGATGATAGTGATGAAGACAATGACAATTAGTTGTTATACATGAGATGCCCTCTTCATCAACGTCGTTCTTCACCAACACTTCTTCCTCACCCAAGCTCTTCGCCAACCTCTCCGATGACGATGATGTCACTCTTACTTGCCTTATGGCAAAGGAGGAGAAGGTATCATCACATACTCCCACACACTCTAATGATGAATGTGATGATGATGATGAGCTTGATGAAAACTATGCAATTAAAATCATTAAGCTATATGGAAAAGAAGCTACCTCTAAAATCTTAAATTTGATGTATACCATAGAGGAGCAAGAGACATGCATTGAGTCACAAAGTGAAATGCTCCTAGTGGAAAGGGAGAAGAACCAAGGACTAGATGCATGTCTCACCAAGGAAAAGGAGAAGGTTGAGAAGTTAAGTGTAGAATTGTCTTTGGTAAAGGACTCTCTTGAGCGCTTGACCAAGGAACATTCCTCACTTAATGACTCTTTGGCTAGTCTAAAGAATGATCATAGCTTAGCTCAAGAAAGCCTCACAAGCTTGACAAATAAATATCATGAGCTTGAGACTATGACACTCTTTGGAAGAGAACTTCTACTCCTTCTAAGGACTCCAAAGCTTCAACAAGTAAAGGATGTGAAAAATGTTATAATATTGATATAAATGCTTGTGCTACTAACCTTGTTGAGCTAGAAAAGAAAGATAAGGAGATTCTTAAGTTGAAGGCCATTGTGGAGATTGGTTGCAAGAGTAAGGATAAGCAATCAACCACAATTTACAAGGCATCAAGGCATCCACTCATAAAGGATGGTCTCGGTTATAATAGGTATAATGGTAAGGCAAATGGGAGAAACATGGTAAATGTTGTGCCTTGTGCAAAGTTTAACAAGAGCGTGCCTCTTGTTGATCTCATCAACAAGGTGAATAATGTTGAGGGTTCTCCTAGCTCTTCCTCTGACAACAAGAACATCAAGAAGAAAGAAGTGAAAGTTCCCGAGCAACAAGTGCCTATCTCAAGGAACAACTTTTGTGATTATTTATGTTGTTAGGATAAGGATGGTAAAATTATTGTAAAATATGTGGGCGCCCTCAAAAAGAGGCAAATCTTGAGGAGTGTTTGGGTGCTCAAATATTATGTATCTAACCCCCTAGGACCCAAGTCAAATTGGGTACCTAAAACAAAGGCTTAACTTTGTTTTGTAGGCCTATTCCTCTGGTGGATCTTGTTGGGTGCTAGATAGTGGATGCACCAATCATATGACCGGAGCGAAGAAAATGTTTGACTCCTTTCAATCAAATGAAGGTATGGGTGAAAGAATCACATTTGGTGACAATAGTAAAGGAGAGATTCTTGGTTTGGGTAAAATTGCTATATCAAATAATAATTCAATTTCAAATGTATTACTTGTGGATTCGTTGGGATATAATTTGTTATCCGTTTCATAACTTTGTGAGATGGGTTACAATTGTCTCTTTACGAATAAGGGTATGGAAGTCTCTAGAAGGTTGGATTCCTCTTTTGTCTTTACGGGTCAACTAAAGGGTAAGCTCTATCTAGTTGATTTCACAGCTAGTAGAGTGGGGTCAAGACTTGTTTAGTGACAAAATCTAGCATGGGTTGGTTATGGCATCGCCGGCTAGCTCATGTTGGGATGAGGAACTTGGCCAAACTTCAAAAAGGTGAACACATTCTTGGACTAACAAATATTTCTTTTGAGAAAGATAGGATTTGCAGTGCATGTCAAGCGGGAAAACAAGTTGGAGCCAAACATCCCGCAAAGAACGTCGTGTCAACTTCAAGACCACTTGAGTTACTACACATGGATTTATTCGAACCCAATGCCTATATAAGCATTGGAGGTAACAAATATGGTTTTGTAATTGTTGATGATTATTCTTGCTTCACTTGGGTGTTCTTTTTGAAAGATAAAAGTGAGACCTAAGGGATCTTCAAGAAGTTTGCAAGAAGAGCTCGAAATGAGTTTGATATGAAGATCAAGAGAGTGAGAAGTGACAACAGGACCGAGTTTAGGAACACCAACATTGAACAATTCCTTGATGAAGAAGGGATCAAGCATGAATTTTCGGTTCCTTACACTCCCCAACAAAATGGGGTTGTGGAGAGGAAAAACTGAACACTCATAGAAGACGCAAGAGCAATGTTGGACGAGTACAAGATTCCAGAGAAAGATTTTTGGGCGGAGGCGGTCAACACGGCATGCCATGCAATCAACCGCCTATACCTCCATAAGATCATGAACAAAACCGCCTATGAACTACTCATTGGTAAAAAGCCTAAGATTGATTACTTTAGAGTTTTTGGATGCAAGTGTTTCATACTTAGAAAGAAATCCAAAAGCTCTAAGTTTGAACCGAAGGTAGATGAAGGTTTCCTACTTGGTTATGGTACTAACGAACATGGATATAGTGTTTTCCACCGGTCTTACTGAAATAACGGTAGATGTGACTTTTGATGAATCCGACGGCTCTCAAAAGGAGCAAGTCAACATGGACATTGTAGGTAAAGAGGAGCCTTCTCATAAAGTGATAAAGAAGCTTGCCACCGGTGAAGTGAAACCCGTTGAACAAGATGATGATGATGATGCACAAGTGCAAGTCCATCATGACCCACACATGCATCATGGGTCAACCAATACCCATGGTGATGCTTCCCCATCAAGAGATGGTCATGACTCAAGAGAACTAGCAAATCAAGATCCACCACAAGTTGAAGAAAGAAACCAAGATGATGATCAAGGGGGAAGCCTTGATGGAAATTCACCAATCAATCAAGATCTTGATAGTGATGATGATGGCCCAATTCAAAGAAGGACAATGAAACCTCACCCAAGAGTTCACCAATCCATTGAACGGGACCATCCCGTTGAAAATGTGATAGGAAGCATACGAAGAGGAGTGATGACTCATTTTCATTTAGCATCTTTTTATGAGCATTACTCTTTTGTTTCTTCAATCTTACCTCTTAGGGTGGAGGAAGCCTTGAAATATGAAGATTGGGTGCTGGCTATACAAGAGAAGTTGCGCAACTTTACCCGGAATGAAGTCTGGTCCTTGGTGGAAAGGCCGAACCAAAATGTGATAGGTACCAAGTGGGTCTTCCGTAATAAAGAAGATGAGTATGGCGTAGTCACAAGGAACAAGGCTTAGTTGGTTGCACAAGGTTACACCCAAATAGAAGGTCTGGATTTTGGGGAAACTTATGCACCGGTAGCTAGGCTTGAATCTATTCGTATATTACTTGCCTTTGCTGCTCACCATGATTTCAAGTTGTTTCAAATGGATGTGAAAAGTGCATTCCTAAATGGCCCCCTTTCCAAAGTGGTGTATGTTGAACAACCACCGGGTTTTGAAGACCCACATCATCCCGACCACATCTACAAGCTTCACAAGGCGCTCTATGGGCTCAAACAAGCCCCTAGAGCTTGGTATGATTGTCTCAAGGGCTTCCTGCTCAAACAAGGGTTTGAGATTGGAAAGGCCGATTCTACTTTATTTACTCGCAAAGTTAATGGTGATATTTTCATTTTCCAAATATATGTCGATGACATAATATTTGGTAGTACTAATAAGGAGCTTTGTGAGAAATTTAGTAGGACTATGACCAAGAGGTTCGAGATGTCTATGATGGGGGAGTTGATCTTCTTCCTCGATTTTCAAATCAAGCAACTCAAGGAAGGAACATTCATTTGCCCAACCAAATACACCAATGACATGTTGAAGAAGTTTGGCATGGACAAGGCTAAACCCATCAACACACCAATGCCAACTATAGGACATCTTGACCTTGACCAAGGTGGTAAAGCGGTTGATCAAAAGGTATATTGCTCCATGATAGGATCATTGCTTTATCTTTATGCATCTAGGCTCGATATTATGCTTAGTGTGTGCATGTGTATAAGATTTCAATCTAATCCGAAAGAATGTCATCTCATGGCCGTTAAGAGAATTTTTCGGTATTTGGTGCTCACACCTAATCTTGGCTTATGGTATCCTAAGGGCTCATCTTTCACTCTACTTGGGTATTCTGATTCAGATTATGCTGGTTGCAAAGTAGAGAGAAATAGTACATCCGGGACTTGCCAATTTCTTGGTAGGTCTTTGGTGTCTTGGAGTTCTAAGAAATAAAACTCCATTGCCCTATCCACTGTGAAAGCCAAGTATGTGGCGGCCGGCTCTTGTTGTGCCCAACTACTTTGGATGAAGCAAACTTTGAGATACTTTGGTTACAACCTATCCAAGATTCCACTCTTATGTGACAATGAGGGTGCAATCAAGGTAACCGATAACCCGTCAATCACTCCCGCACAAAGCACATAGACATTCGTCATCACTTTCTTAGAGATCACCAAGCCAAAGGAGATATCGCCGTTCAACATGTGAGAACTGACAAACAATTAGCCGATATCTTCACAAAGCCTCTAGATGAGTCAAGATTTTATGCTTTGAGGCGTGAGCTCAATATCGTTAATTCTTGTAACATGGAATGACATCTTGCACACTCTGATTACCTTAGAATTGGATAAAATGTTTACAAAATTTCTGTGCATAATTTCAAAATCTATTTTCAACATCTCAATCTTGACCATAGTTTTGTATTGATTTGATGAAATCTGGTTATAATTGAGAGTGTTCAAGTTCTCTGTGTGGTTTACCATCTTTAGATTTGCTTTAGGCAGGTTTTTGGCCTACCGGTAGTACCGATGGTACCATCAGTAGTACCAGTCTCAGTACTACCGCTGGTGGTCCAGTACTACCGGGAGTTCAAAAATTCGCTTAAGTCTGCGCTGCACGTGACCTGCCCACCGGTACTACCGGTCATCCCAATCGGTACTACTGGTAAGACATTTTACTGCGGTATAATAGGGGCCGTCGGTTAAAAAATTATACCTTTAACTTACCCCTTCTTTCTTTCCCACCCGACCCGCCCGACCCTCACGGTGGCGGCGGCGCCGCCTGCCGTGCCCCTCCGCCAATCTCCCTTCTCCACCTGCCACTCTTCATATCCTTTGAGGGGGAGCTTTCCCACGCTTTGGAGATTGACTTGGAGGTGTTCTTGGGCGCTGGGAGGTCTTGCACGCACAGATCGGCTTCTTCTTATTGAGCATCAAGGTATATGGAGTTCATGCCCTGATCTCCCAATGTACTTTGTTCTAGGCCGATTCCCTGCTTGTGCTTGATCCCTATGGCGTATACATGCTCTGTGAATGCCTAGTTTGCAACTTCCATGATTGGTTTTGTAGTTCCTAGCGGATTGCGCCGCACGGGTGTTCTACCGGTACTATCGGTCTCTGGACCGGTACTACCGCCGGCCCTGTGTTGGCTAGGTTTTGCCTGGTTTCTTCACTCCAATTCACTTGTAGCATTTACAAGTGTGTCTAAGACCTTCCTTGCCTTTGTTTTGCCCTTGCAGCATGTCGAATCACCGACACAACCCCACTCGCAATGCTCGTCCTTGTCCTAAGAGTTTGGGTGATGGAGAGGATGACCGTGCCGCTAGCCAGCATGCTCAACGGCGTAGCTCGAGCCGTGGGGAGTCTTCTCATGACAGTCGTCATGAGGAGATTGAAGCACCTGCTGCCCACATTGTTTTTGGTCACGGTGGCTCTCCTCCTCACCACCGTGACATGGTTCAAGATGCTCACCCGAATAATGTGAGGGACATGCAGGGGCTTGCTTTGGATCCTAGATACAATATTTCCCCTCCTCGCATTGGTGCTGTGACTGCCTCTTGGACCATTATTCCTCACCATGGATCTCGCCCTAAGGTTTGCCATCCTCTCACCCCTTGGTAGTTTTTTGACTACAGAACAAATGTGGCCGCTTTGAAAAAGCAAAGGCTAGAAAATCCATACATGTGGGTCAGATTTCTAGGAGTAGAAGAAAGGTTCTGGTCCTTGTTTCACCATGACTATTATGTTTCTGTGTGCCTCAACAGTGGAGTAAATGGTCCTCTTTTTCAGCATAAGGCTTTAAACGTTGAATCTCTCACCAAAAACAAACCCTCTGACATGGCTGAGTTAAAGGACAAGCTTGAAGCATGGCGTCTTTTACCGCTCATGACCTTCCAGAAAGATTGGAACATGGAGATTCTTTATCAGTTTTGGGCCACTTTATGGATTGATGAGGAACACAAAGTCTTGCATTGGATGACTAATAAGCATCACTATAGGTGTGACTATGTGCAGTTCTCTCATCTTTTAGGCTTTGATCATGAAGATCGGGTTGCAGATAGTCTTTGGACACATTATGTTGAAAATGTTGGTAGGGCTGATTTCATTGAAGCAAAGTTGTGCCTTCAGGATAACCATGTTGATGGCACCAACACTCACCTCAAGCCGATCTTTTATGTTCTAAACAATATACTGAGGAACACTCTTGACCCCAAAAGTGGTGACTCCACTCATATCCAAAGCTATGCTTCTTCCATTTTGGTTTGCTTTGGCCTTGACAAGCGGTTCAGCATTTCTCAGTTCATGTGGGTTAAGATTGGAGAGGCTGCTAATGATCCCCACAGGATGCTTCCTTATGATCCATAGCTCATGCATGTGATTGAGCAGGTGACGTGCCGTTCCTTCCCTCCTGATACTCATCACTCTATTTGGAGCATTCGGAACTTATGTCCTCACAGGAAGAAGAGGTCAGAGAAGTCAGCTGCCTCTACTTCTGCTGGTGTGGCAACAGATGATGATGAGCCTGCTAACATTGAGAGGGAGGATGTTCCTCCCATGGACCCTTCAGCTGGTTCCTTTGCAGGCCGTGGTGGTGCTCTTGTCGTGGTCGTGGTCGTGGCCCTCTTTCCTTGCTGAAGAAGTTCATGTCCTACATGTGCTATACTCAGAAGAAGCAAGATGGCATGCTTCGTCGTATTGAGGAGCAAGTTGGCCTTACCCATCCTTTCCTCTTCGTTCCTTTGAGTATACCTTTGAGAAGGAGGAGGATGAGCAGTTTGAGCAGCCACCTCAGAAGCAGCAGGGTTTTGGGCAGTCACCTCAGCAGCAGCACAATTTCCCGCAGCCTAGTACCTTTCATGCTACTCATGATGCACAACCTTCTTCTGGTTATACTCTTGAGGACACTGATGCTTTTGGATCTCTTTTCAGCGGGGCTGATCATATTACTCGCACCTCCACCAGTGGACCATCTTCTTCTACAGATCTTTATGGCAAGAGCAGGTATATCGACCCCAATGACAGTGATGATGACTATGAGGAGTTCTAGTGGTTTTCTACCCTTGCTCTCTATCATTGCCTACGCTTTTTGGCATTTGATGCCAAATGGGGAGTGTTAGGCTTATCATGATGTAATAGGGTAGCTATTAATTCGGTTATCTATAACTCTTCCTCTGTGGTGAACTATGGGGTGAACTTTGAACTATGTGTGTGATGAATGCTTGTAGGTTAAACACTTATGCTTACTCGATATATCAAGTTGTGTTGGCCTATATTTTTGGTATTGTGTTGATGATTGTTATTTTAGAATGGTTATGTTGGCTTTAAGTCTTTTTCTTTCTTGCATAACCATTCATATCCTTTTATTTATCTTTATGTGATATATCTTTTCATAAGCATCACGGATTATACTTGTCACACACACCTTTAGGCACCCCACGGATTGTAAAATTTAGGGGAAGCTTGCTCTAAATGTGTATAATCTTGATTTATGTCAAGATTTAAAATTCCAAATCCCATGCATACATTTAGGGGGAGCTCTCCATAAAATTTGGGATTCAAAAGCTTTAATTCTTTCAATTCTCCTTGTAAGCCTAAATTGGTTGTCATCAATTATCAAAAAGGGGGAGTTTGTAAGTGCATTCGCCCCTGATATGGGTTTTGGATAATTAATGATAATCAAATTAGGGACTAACAAGTTTATCCAAGTGTATATGCAGGAGTTAGTCTATTGAAAGATTAAAATGATAATATTTGGTGATACAAGCATCCTAAATTTATTCGGATGGACGACGTTTCTACTCAAAGAGAAAACTCATTTTATATTTACTTGAGTTATAGGAAACGCCGTACTATCAAGAGGGATACAAATTAGGTTGGTATTTTGAGGTCTAAAAGTGGTCATGTCGATATTTAGAGCATTTGGAGAGACACCGTTACACTCACTGCACTTAGAAAAAGTCCTTTGCTACACCCAACCTGGCCTACCAGTAGTTCCGAAAATATTCGAGTTTTAAACCAGAAGTACCGGTGCTATTTTCTCCAAAAGTCGAAAGTGCAAAGATGAAATAACATTGTACTACCGGTAATACCGGTGTCCTCAACAATAGTACCCGTGTTCACCAGTAGCATCGCATTTTACTAAAATTAAAGTCTGGCAGTATTGGGCATATTTTTTCTCAAGTCGAAACCTTCGTGTTGGTGTGTTTGGTGTACTACCGGTAGTACCGCTGGCCTAACCGGTAATACCGACCTTGACCGGATGACCCCATTTCTTTTAGTTTTAGCCCGAAGGTTCTTGAAAATATCTTTGCCAAGTCGAACGTGTCCAAGTCGCCCAGATTTGCACTACCGGTAGTACCGGTCTTACTACCGGTAGTACCGGTGTGACTCCCTCTGCACGTTCTGACACACCACAACGGTCGTATTCTGTGAGGTACCGGTAGTACTGGTGGTTCCCATTGGTAGTAGCAGTGTTTGTTCTGGACAGGCACTATATACCCCTCACCTCTCTCCTTTTCTCTCGCTTGCTCATTCCTTTCATTTCACTCCGAGAGAAACAGCTCTCCAAGCACCAGCTCGCCTGCTCTCTTTCCCCTTTGCTCCCAAACTTCGTCCCCTCAAAGATTTGAGCTAGGGACGTGAGATTAGAGAGTAGAAAATTCGATCTCCGACTTGAGCACTTGGATTCCTCGTCTTGCTGGCTTGATTTGTGTTTATTACTCTTGGGTTCCTGAAACCCTAGCCGACTAGGCGTTCTTCATGGCTGCCCGTGTTGCTTCATTTATGAAGGCGCCCCGAAGTATTTGTATTACCATTGATTCTTAGTGAATATCTCAAGCTTTTGCTTGAGAGAGACCTTCGTGGTCGGACCTTCGTGGTCACCTCAACAACGGAGACGTAGGAACCCCTTTGTGGAGATTGCCGAACCTTGGTAAAAATCGTATGTCTTGCTGTGGTGGTAGCATCGACTACCCTAGTTTTTATGTTCTTCGTGTTCTTCATCCCTATCCCCAAGTTTGTGTGGTGAAACGCCTCAAGAAGTTCAACACCTTCATTAGCAACATCAACAAAGGGGTGGTAACTATTGGATCTGAAATTATAGCTCAAAATACTTTGATTTACATTTCGATTTCGTAGTTTCATAGGTTACCGATAGTGCTGAAAGTTTGCACCGGTAATACTAGTATTGAACTACCGGTAGTACCAGTCTTACTTCCAGTCCTACTACCGGTAGGTATTTAACTTCCGTATTTGAGTTTTAAGTTTTAGATTTTCGATAATCGCCTATTTAACCCCCTTTAGGCCGATTAGATCCTTTCACATTTGAACCCACGCCCTCGACGAGGACCAGATCTTGAGTCTTGCGCTTTAGACCACTCGGCCATCCTGACGTTTTTAATATTTTAATTACTAATTCCGTATTAATTGAGTTTAAGATCATATGTGATCGTCACAAATTACGGTGATCTCCCCATTTTGCACTTGCAAAAAAATTCTTCCTTTGCGTTGACCTACTAAAGATATAATATGCAGCAAAATATCTGTCTGTATATACTAGGATTTTTTTTATACAAGTATGTACAAGTGCGCCAATGGCACCGTGCGCAGTCGAGCACGTTTGTTCATGAGTGTACAAGCCTTAATGGGCCGTACCAACGAAAAGAAGCCCAACGCGTGAACTTCCGTCCCCAAATCCCGGTTTTTTAGACAAAGGGAGTTTATTTTATCAAGCAAATGAAAAGTTCAAATTTTTAGACCACAGGCACCTAAAAGTTCAAATCTCTACATCAGACGATGAATGTAACCGACAATTATTATTTTCTCCTATCCAAATTATAAGTTGCTTTGAATTTTAATACATTCATTTTAATATGTATCTAAATATAATAATATGTCTAAATACATAGCAAAATATATGAACAAACAAGTCAAAGCGACTCATAATTTGGAACAGAGGAAGTACATAATTATACAAAAGTCCACTCAAAAAAAACATAGCTATACTACAAAGTAAAACTCTGTCACTCTCACGGTAACCACACCCAATCAGTCAAACAAAATGGTGAGATAAAGCAAATAGTTTATCATAAACACAACTTATTGCTAAACCTCCAACATGAATTTTGCAATAAATTCAAAAGAATATAATATGAGGACCAACTTGTTTCAAATGATCAGGTTTAGCACAAGAAACCAAACCAGCCGACTTATTCTTAATTTGCAAAATTGTGATTATTTAGTTCTTCAAAATACGAGATGGGGGCGTATTTTAGGATAAAAGGGAGTAGCTCCTGCTAGATACCTACGTCTCACATGCACTAAGAGGGAGTAGCTCCTAGTAGATACGTATCCTCTCACATTCCGTTCCATATGACGAAGCAGTACTGTCATCGAAGAATTTTCTTGGAAGGTTAAGAATTTTATGTGCATAGTACAGACATGGGAATAAATATCCTCCATTTGAAACTTTAAAGTGCCCTTTGTACGTTATTATATTACGAGCACGAAGAATGCTTGGCATGAGTATAGGCAAGGGCACCAGACATTTGCTAGCAACTTCAACAGTTTTGTATTTTATTTAGTAAAACATGGAGTTTCTCAACTCTCAAATCAATATGGGGAGGAGAAAGAAAAGGTTATCTCTAACAGTTTGGCAAAATTGACTTGTCAAAATCTAAAAAAAGAAAACCTAGCAACGCGGAAGGGAAGCGCACGCGCGGGAGTAGTGCGCGATACGGAATGCCAAGCCGATCGTGAGCTTGTATATATGTCAATCCATCCCAAGATTTTGTCAAGTTAATAAAAATACAAAGCTCATTTGTAAAACTATTGGATATGAGTTTTATAGACTTTTTTTATAAGAATAAGAATGCAAAGCCCATTTATAAAACTATTAGAGTTGCTCTTATCGAGCCTATACCTAGCAACTTTTATCGCCGACTTCGTTCACTATCTCTTCGTATTTTGTTGATTGAGTATTTGAGTGTTTTGGATGTCTCAAGCATATGTATAACTAAGAGACATTCAAAACATATTAAATTCATTGTGTTTTGTAGTATGACAGAGTATTAGCTAAACGAGTTTATTACTCTCTCCGTTCTGAATTGTAAGTTATTTTGATTTTTTTGATACATGTATTTTGCAATGTATCTAGATATAAAATTGTCTAGATACATAGCAAAATACATCCACCAAAAAAGTCAAAGCGACTTACAATTTAAAATGGAGGGAGTAGTTTATAAGAACGAATGAGTCAATTCTTGGTACTATATTGGCAAATCTTGAAATGTGTTGGCTCAGGTCTTCAAATGTGCTTATAGGAGTAGGGGTTTGCTTAGTGTATTCATAAGTATGAGTGTGCAATGCATGCGCTTTGGGCATCGACGTGTTGTACCTTGTAATTCTAAAATAAATGGATCTTCTCACATTTTTGGGTTATTGGAATACAATAATCTAAAAATTTACTCCCTCATTATGGTAGAAAAACTATATATCGATTTATAAAAAACCTATATATCTATAAAAATAGAACAACTTAATTTAGAGCATGAGAAGTATTAGTAACTTCGCGGAGATAGGTGTAGATCTTTTTCACCCAAATATTTATCTATTATCTTGTTTTCTTCTAAACTAGATGGGCCCTATCCATTTCAAATTTCATCGCTAAATAAAGATAGGCCTTTCATCTAGATGTGTCGGTACTTACTCATGTTAAAACTTCGACCAACATTAGATACTAAAGAATGTAATTCCAACATATTATTGAGTCGGTTTTTTTAATTTAATTAAGTTTATAACAAGTTATTAGTGTTTAATAACTATCATGAATTATGTTTATCATCAACATTTTCGTTGTATATCTTGGCTTCATAAATATTGATAGTTTTAAAATTATTTGCTTAAATTTGGTTAACTTAAATAAAGACTGTACTACAATCACATATTTTTCCAAGAAGAATGCAGCAAGGTACTCCTCCGAGTTAAAAAGATGCAATTCTGAAACGTTTTATGCTAAATCACGTAAAGTTTGACCAAATTTTTATAAAAGAGTCAATGTTGTTTATCACACTAAATAGGTACCTAGTTATCATGAAACGTACTTTCATCAATATTTTTTTTGTTATAAACATTGATTTTTATATTTGACGAAACTTTATACATTTTAATTGAAGAATGTATCTAGAATTACTTTGTTCGGAGGTAGTACTACTTGGATCCCTCGTCGATCGAAATTAAAAACTGATTTGGCTGTTTGGCAGTAATTTTTAAAAGGCCTGCCAAATAAAAAGTAGTGCAATTACCGTTTAGTAAAATAATATAATATGTCTCTACGAATGAAATGCGCCGTGTTCAGCGTGGACCGAAAGAAGGGTTGGTGGCGAAAAAGAAAGAAATTGCTAGTACGTCAGACAGGCAAGAACACTCCGCACACAAAAACAAACAGCACGACACGGCGGCCGCCCGCTTCTAGAAGATCGAAGCGCACTCACACGCTCCATCCCTCCCAAAATAGATATCTCATTTTTAAAAAGTTAATATTTTTAAATTATCAGTAATTATATATTATAATATATAAATACTTATGCTAAGTAACTAGTATCATCGGAAGATCTTTAAGTCTAGTTTTTTAATAAATTTATTTAGAGATATAAATATTACACGTATTATGTACAAACCTAGTCACGGTTGAGAGAAAGATTGACTAACACGTTTTGTATAATGTCGTGTTTTTTTTGAACCAAGGGAGTACCTACAGAGCGGCCGTTGAAATGGAGCATTTTGTATACTCCATTTGGCAGGATCAGGATCCCCCTCAGTGAGTGCATCAGAAGCAAACAAGGTTCCTGAACAATTCCATTCGTCGTCAGTTCGTTGTGCCCATTTTCTAGGTGCTGCCGTGCTGGCATTATATTCTCAATCCTAAGCATGGTGCAGGGCTGCCGGCCGTCTCCATCGGCGCTGAGACGGTGCAAATTCAAATCAACTTTTTTATTGGTCATGACTGAACAAATTATTAGTAATTCTATATATTATATTATTAAACCACAAAGGGGGATTGAAGGATTTCTCATTGCCATTAGAAGCTCGCTGTCTATGCATGTGTATGTCACATTCACGGTCGTCGTTGCTACAATTCGGTATTATCAAATTTGAATCGATGGGTGCTTGAGTATTTATTTCAGAGGGTGGGTGTTTCATCACGTTTCTATATTACATAGAATTCTATATTACATAGAATGTTTTGTTCGCTTAAACTTATCAGTCTAATTTATTAGTAATAATATAATATTTTTCTCTTCAAATAAAATACATCGACAATCATCAGCCGAACAGAAAACAGAGTGATAGTCATTACTGCTTAATGATCACACGAACGGACGATCTTCTTCACACCAATTTTTTTCACACCGATTTTGCATGACTAATCTAGACGGAGGTGAACCAAACCTTACAGGTTCTGCACCTACACATCCTCTTCCTTAAAAAAAGCCACATTTTTCTCCATGACGACTCCAGCGCCCTGCCTCACTCCGTGAGCTGGCACATCTCCACTCCTCGCCCTCTCCCCTTTCTCCTCTCCTCACTCCACCCCCACCACCACCGGCCCCGCCGAATTCCAAGGTCTATTCTTCTGCCCTCCGCCGTCCCCGAGATCGCATTTTCCGAGTTGAGTTCCTGATCACGGAAAACCCTTCTGGGGACCCGGGAATTCCTCCCTCAGATCCGCGCTTTCGTCGGAGGCGTCGCTGAATTGCGGGTTCTTGACTAGCGCGGCCGCCAGAGATGGGCAAGGGCGGCGGCTGCGTCCCCAGCAAGAGGCGCCAGCCGCCGGCCGCCGCGCCCTCGTCGTCGTCCGCCGCGGCGGCGGTGCCGCGCGAGGCGCCCGAGGAGGAGCCGGCGGCGGCGGCCAACGCGGCTTCGCCGGCGGCCGCGGCGGGGCGGAAGCTGCGGCTGTACATCGTGTTCTACTCGATGTACGGGCACGTGGAGTCCCTGGCGCGGCGCGCGGCGGCCGGCGCCGGCGCGGTGGACGGCCTGGAGGCCGTGCTGCGGCGGGTCCCCGAGACGCTCCCGCCGGAGGTGCTGGAGAAGATGCAGGCGCCGCCCAAGGACCCCGCGGTCCCCGTCATCGCGTCGGCCGCCGAGCTGCAGGAGGCCGACGGGGTGCTGTTCGGCTTCCCGACGAGGTACGGCGCCATGGCCGCGCAGATGAAGGCGTTCTTCGATTCCACTGGCTCGCTGTGGGAGGCGCAGAAGCTCGCTGGCAAGCCCGCCGGGTTCTTCGTCAGCACCGGAACGCAAGGCGGAGGCCAGGAGACCACGGCGTAAGAATTCAACACTCTTTATTACTCCTTCTTCAGGTTCCTTTTATTTAATTTAATACCCGTTACATGCTCTTGAAGGAAGAATTGAACACTTGCTATTCCATTGATAGGTCGTTTCTTAAAACTGAAAACAGGCCATACTTCTTGAGATTAATTACTATACTTTGTTGCTATAGAAGCGTTTAACTGAACCTACAGTACATGTCTATGACTTCTTTTCCTTCTGTTTTACTCAGGGTTAAGCAAGCCTACAATAGTATAATCCTGATTGGCTAACTGGCTGAAGGATTTGTGATGGATGGTTTAGTCATGGATTAGTTTAGCACCACACTTATTTTTCTGCTTTGTTTGAAGTTGTTTGTGCTCCTTCTCTCCAATTATCAGAATACCCTGTGTTTGTTGTATGTTTGGTAATTTGCGCTTCCACTCCATCCCCCGTTGTAGTTAATTAAGTGAATGCGAGTTTACAACTAGGAAATGTTATTAAATAGTATAATAATATGCAAAACGACAAACAATTTACCAAAATGAGCAGTGACCCGTGTAATTGAAGCTGGAGTGCTCTTGTTGTTTTGATGACTTACTGTAATTCGCTACCGAGTGCTTCTAAAGCAAGATGCCTGCGTCATGGTAATGATGATAACAATCTGGTTGTTACAAAATATGAAACTGACGTACCTTATCTGTAGCAATTTAAGATTTCATCACACTATTTTCTCCATTACTGATGATCGTGGTGCTGTACGGTGAGACTATTAACGACAACGCGGGGTGGTCATAGATGAACTTAAGGACATTGGATATGATTTGTACAAAAAGGACTTATTTGAGTTAATGCCATGGTATGGAGTACATTTAGGTGTACCAGATCAATATCTGCTGCACTGCAGATCAAACTGCAGTGTGTGGTACAGTCCTATGCATGGGCAGTAAATTCAAGATTTTTAAGATCAGGACGAACTAAAACAGGATGCATGATTGAGAAGTTCCTGTGAGAAATCAAAATTGCCGGTTTTAAAATTCTTGCATCCAAACAAAGGCTAACCAACACTATTGCTTTCTGAAAACATTATCGCTTGTTCTCTCAAGGTATTTTGGGTATTTTTGCTTGTTAGGTAAATGCTCCTTAATCCAGTTTCCTTTTAAGTTCTTCACTTGAAGGAGCCAGACTATACCTTATTAATTGCTTTCATAGTCTACTTAAAAGCTCAAGGAAAACAATGCAAAGAAAATGAAAAAAAAATCTTAAAGCATATAATAACCATTGCTAATTTACGGTGTTGCCACTTAATTGCTGTAGAATCATAATTCTTTAGTACAAGGCTGGGACTAGTGTTCCTGTGATCATAAAAAGAATCTAAAAGACTAGAAATCCTTATGTCTTGATTTTATTCTCCTTGTTTGTGACTTGTGATTTTTCTCTATATAATTCTTTGTAGCAGAATATTAGTATCTGATTTCACTAGCTATTCCTTATCATTGACCATGCTTTGTTTATTGCAGTTGGACGGCCATCACCCAGCTAGCGCACCATGGAATGCTTTTCGTCCCCATTGGCTACACCTTTGGTTCAGGCATGTTCAACATGGATGATATCAGAGGAGGCAGCCCCTATGGTGCTGGAGTCTTTGCTGGTGATGGTAGCAGACAACCCAGTGAGATGGAACTTGCCCTTGCAGAGCACCAGGGCAAATACATGGCCTCAATAGTGAAGAAGCTAGCTCAGCATGCTTGAGCCAGCCATCCCTGTGCAGTAAAAGCTACAGTCACCTTCCTCGAGCCCTTGGCTTCTATTGTTTCCGGATACATCCGGCCCCTCGTATATGTGCACAGCTTGCCCTATTGTTTATCAAAGTAACCACCCCTAAATTAAGGTTCCTTTGTACATTGTTGACATAAATGTATTGTTGTCCATTTGAATAATAAGTGTCTCACAAAGTGTTCCATCAATAAACATCATATGTCATATTGGTTTTGGAAAGTTTGGTGTTTGCTTTGTCGTGCAGAACCGTTTTTATACTATATATAAAAGAAACACATTTTTGTTCTGTTGCTTTTCCTGTCTGCTTCAAAATACCATTTTCGCCCATGTGGTCCTTTGGATTAAATGATTAGCCATCTTGAAATCCTAGGCTTGTTGTTTAACTGTATAACATAGTCTATATACCAATGTCAACCAAGCCAGTTATAAATTATTATGAGATGGCTCTTCCATAGCAATTTAATTAGGAGCAAATTCTGGGATGAAATCCAATCTCCTGGAAACTCTCTTTTGTAACTTTCACTTAAAACTCCTGGTGTTTCTCCTATGTTGCATCCAACACTCCATCAAAACTTTCCTACGTTCTCAATGCCCTCAGGATAATGCATGTATTTTGCATTTTTTCTAATTCTTGTGTTTTGGATATTCAACCTTGAAAGAGACCCCTGTTCTTGCTCATCTCCGAAGACCTTGATGTCAACTGTAGTTGATCACATTTTACCATGTACTTCAGCATTTTAGAGGGGAAAATATATTTTAAACCTCACTCAACTCTTCGATTATGTTTTCTGAACTGCAAAATCATATATCTTTTACTACCTCTTGGTGGTATTAGATAGGGAAGTTCCATTTTACCTCTCAACTTTTGTCCTGGTTAACTTTCCTCCCTTTGTCCCTCAATCTTATAAAATGTGTCCCCTCAAAGAAAAAACTTATAAAAGTGAATAATTAGAAGAATACCCCGTGTGTTGCTTTGTAGAAATAAAATCGTTGCATGTATGAGCTGGACATATATGTTCTTGTATCAGTTGTAGTCAAAACTAGGCAATATAGTTGAAGAATCAAATCTTATATTAGAATAAATTGCGAGGAAATGATGTGAATTTCCTGCATGTTTTGGATTAAAAAATAGTGATTTTACTTTTATAAGATATATATATACTTAGATATGTTCTTGCTCCCTCAATATTTAAAACGTACAATCATAATTTCTTTGATTCCAAAGATAATTAATGACATCTCACATTCTGTGCTTCTTTTCTTTGCTAGTCCTTTCCAGAAGAAAAAACTCATTGAGGACCAGTGCTCTAGATCTAGCGTAACTAATGGATATGATTAAAAAAACATTATTAAATATGCTAACAAAGGATATAATAGGATACTTCTTGCACTTGAAACCACATAGGCGTATGATTTATCCAGTACTAGATAGACATTGATGGAGCAAGCGTGTCTTGTTTTCACCGAGTAAAATCAGTCTCAATTCGTGGGGAATAAAAAAATCTGGGCCGGAAGGGTCCCAAAACAGAAAGCGCCTCGCCGGCGAGTAAAAAGTGAAACACGCGCTCTTCCGTCCGAGGGCGGCCATTTCAAAATTTCGAAATCGCTCTCCGAACAGCAGGAACTGAGAAGCGTCGGCACGCCACCCCTCGCCTCTCCTCCCCCGCTCGCCTCCCGCACTCCCGCTCGCCTTCCCTCGTCCGCCGCTGAATCCGCTCCGTCCCACCTCGCCGTCGCTCTCTTCGCTCCGCCCTCGTATACAGGTACAAGCACACCTCCGTCCCTCCCCTCTGTTTTCTCCCTTTGCGGCTTCGACTCGACCTCGATCGCCGGTTGCAAACGCTGTACGGTAGGGCGTGATGATCGCGGTCGTGGTCGCTCCTGCTCGCTTTGATTTGGGCATTTCCGATGCTTTTCCTTCTTCCGATAGGGTTCTAAGATCCTGTTGATGTGCATTTGGTGGCGCTTTTGGGATGGGGTTCATATTATCCTCTGTATAGATAGCGCGATCGTGTAGTGTTGGTGCCGTGTTGCGTGATGCTAGCGACGGAAGCGGCTCACTGCTGATTCCCACCTCATTCAGTCCGAAAACTGCTGGCGATAGCTTCACTCAGACACTCAAAAGTATAGGCGTGTTGATTTTTAATTGGGGAATCGAGAGGAGCAGAGGCATTGATTTGGTTTTCTGAAATTGTGGATACGGCTGAGCAACGCATGTTGTAAAAACTTAACTGCAGTTTGCCTCTCAGCAGAACGAATTGTCCTGGTTCAGTGTATATTTGTTGTTTCCTCCACAAACGTGTAGATTTATTTATTAATCCAGAAACATTTCTTATAAACACGATTTTCCTTTCATTCTGTGTGATTTATGAGTCACTGTATTGCAATGCATCCCAGCACCCAGTTTCTCCTAAGTTATCCCAATGCTTGTCAGTCATCAAACATTATATATCAATTGATATTGAGGGGTGCATGTTGCAGTGTCGGTTTGAAGAGGCATCGTCCGTAATACTGAAGCTATGGAGGATCCTGTACAAGTTGCATGTGTAAAGTCAAATGCTGCAGATATTGCATTTCAGATTTACTCCATGAAGCGATCGGCATATGCTTCTGTGCTCAGAGCATTCTGTGCTCGCTCAGACATTTTCTCAAGGGTACTTCCTCACTCCTATAAGTTCACCTGTGAAGTATTACTGAGCAAATAATATACAGTAGGAAATATGGTGATCTGTTACTCTATATCATGACATGGTAATGTGATAGATACTTTTGTTTCTTATGTCACTTCTGAGGATATCTTGTTGAAACCTTACTTTTCACGCCCTTATTAGTTTCCTTACTTTAATCCTCCTTTTTATGAGTATGTTTAGCTATTACACTGTTTAGGTGAATTTCAATGGATAGCATTTTTTTTCTAGAATATGCACAATAGCATATTCATTATCTTTTTCAGCTACATATATGTGTGTTACATGCTACTTACCTTTGCCTTCTTACAGGAAAAAGTAAGATGTCTCACTGAACTGAGAAATGAGCTTAAAATATTGCAGACTGAACATGCAGAATGTCTTGTGAAAGCCAGATCAAATAAGCAAATCAAGTCTTTCAGGTGAAATAGTTAGTAATGAGTATTGCTTCTCATAGTAAAACATATATGCTGATTGAAAGACTTATCTGTCCCACAGCTCCAGATTTCTAACCTTCTGAAATTTTCGATGCTATATGTTGGCATCTAGTACTGCTTCATGTTTCTGTCATTCTGTGTGGCCTAGATAAATATGTTCATGTTCCTGTTTCCTTGTCTCTCCTAAACAAATTCTCCCCAATACTGATCACCATCATATTAGATATATACAAAACTATTTATGTTGACTGCTGCATTTCTTGTCACAGGGCTGGCTTGCAATCCAAAGGAAACACTTGCAGTACTGAAGTTACAAAGGATTTTCTTGCATGCGTCCTACCAGATGCTGGAGATACTGTGTTTCAGATCCACTGCTTGGAGCGATCAGCATATGCATCAGTGTTAAGAGCTTTCTGTGCTGTGAGAAACCACCTCTCATTGGTACATCTCTTAGCTATACCTCCTTTTCCTATAAACTCTAAATACAAGTAATCGAATCATAGCGTTGGATCAATAGTATATTGTTTTCTTATACTCCCTCATATGAAAATTATAGTTCACTTGGGCTTTGTCCCAAGTCAAACTTCTTTAACTTTGAGCAAGTTTATTGAAAACTGCACCAACATCAAATTTATTTGAGTAAATTCTCCATCAGACATATTTTGAAATTACATTTATTTGAACCTCCATATGTCAACATATTTTAAAAACAGGGTCAAAGTTAGAGAAAGGTTTGACTTAGGGCAAAGCCAAACTGAACTATAATTTAAAACGGAGGGATTATGACATTGAATCAGTGCCTAGCTTTTTACCTGTTTGCTTTCTTCAGTACTCTTTACCTATACCATTTTACAGTTACAGGTCAAGCTTCTATCTGAACTAAAAAATGAACTTAGAATATCACATAGTGAGCATAAAGAAGTTCTTATGAAGGTAACTTCAGATGAGCATATCGAGTCTTTGAGGTGAGCATGTCTAGTCATTTGTTCTCAATAAGAAGTGTATGCTTATTAAATGCATTTTCTTTCCTGAAGTTTCACATGCCTAACCTTTCTTATTGAGCAGGAAATTTAGTTTGGCAAATATGGCTGTTGGTACAAAGACCAATCCAGCTTTTAATTTACATGTTGTGCTTCATGACAAGATTGGCTCAACTGGTCAGGTTTGCACTTCATCCACAAGCTGCCTCAGTTTGGTACAGCAATCACTAATATCCGAGAATTCAATGTCCTCCACAAGGTGTCGATTTTCTTTTTTTTCCCCACACAAATCTTTTTTCACAAATAAATGCGTTGATGCTCATTTATTGTTATGGCTTATGGAACAGAGACATTGGGATATCAGATAGCTCTAATGGAGCCAAAGGACCTTATTTTGAATCCCGCACAGTGAGGTCTGCTAAAAGGCTGAAAATTGTAAATGGGCATGCACCAGCAGACTTAAAATATGCTCCTTCCAATCAGTTACCAGTGACAGTTTCTGCGGTGATGGTGGTACTTAATGTTTCTCTCTTTTTTAAAGATAACATTTGCATTCAATTTGGAGTTGTGCATATGCATTTCATTGTTTTCTTCTGTAACTATCTTATCCAAATATAGAAAAGTTGCTGAACCATAATGATGTCAAAAAGGACATGCACACTATCATGATGGAAACCACCTACTCCCTAAGTCTTATAATTTGAGGCGGAGGAAGTAGGCTTTTCTAGATTCATAGCTTTTACTCCACGTCAAGATATATATGTTAGGTCTAGATACATAGTAAAATCTATGAATCTAAAAATGATAAAACGTCTTATAATTTGAGACGGAGGAAGTATTATTACCATGCCCATTTAGTGGTTGTGTAGAAATGATGAAAAAAAAGGCATTTTTTATGTGCCTTCATAGTTCAATTACATCTTTGACAGTACTTGTCTATATGCTAATAAGCTTTTATTTTTCAAAATTGTTGAATTAAAGCCTTTTGACATGTTGGCAGAATGGTTGCACAGCTGATACACTTGATTGTGAGAAGTTATGCTGTGAAGTGAAGTCTGGATGTGCTTCATCCCTCATTTTTCAAGAAAAGCACAGCCAATTGAATGCTGGTCAAAGTCCTTTAAGTGTTGATCATGCTAGGCAAGAATCAGGGAAAAGGAAAACTGTGAGTCTGGGTTTTATGGACAGAAAGTATGAGATTGAGTACCAGAAGACCAAGAATAAGGACTCAGATTTGGAACATGGTTCTGAAATAATTAAGCTTTGCCTAACCGCTAGCCTTCTAAACAAGGTACACTACTCATCCTTTGTGGTCCAAATACATAATTTGGCTGCAGGACTCCTTCAATAGTCCAATTACTTATTAACCTTTTTTTTTTTGACATTGTGATGTCCTGTGATATGTCTCACAAATTAAGATTCGACATGTGTCCTTTTCTCCATGTTAATATACCACTCTCTGCCTTGAGTTTGTTCTTATTAGTTACATGTATTCTATTCTTTCTTCCATCCCCTTTGTGTAACCATTGACATTGGGTCAATTAGAACATAAAAAGTTTCCATTATGTGAACGTTTAAATTAACAAAGATTCTTGTGCCTTTGTTTAATGAGCTTTAGGCATCTGACAAGGATTTCTTCTGTCATTGTTTGATGTGTTTTAGCCATCTTCTTGTTTGTAGGTTGAAAGAATATTTAAAGAAAATCCAGATTCAGCTAATTTAGAGAAAGCAAAATTGACACTCAAAGTGAGATTCCCCTTGAACTCATTATGGCAGTGCTATATTTATATTCATTTGCTCTTATTCCAGATATTTCTTGTGCTTTGATGACATTTTGTGCCTTGACTCAGGCCCAAGAAAAGGACCTTTTGGATGCACTTGCTATGCTTTCTGAAGCATGTCAGATGGACCTGGTGCCGCACCCGGACAGCCCGCACTCCGACAACAGCGGCAGCGGCGGCGTCGGGGGCCCGGCATCCGGGGCGGCGCTGCTGTCGCCGGGGGCGGCGGCGTCGTCCGCAGGCGGCGCGGCGTCGGCGCTGGCGTCGCCGAGCCGGTACGAGTCGAGGAAGCGGTGCGACTGGAACACGTTCGGGCAGTACCTGCGGAACCACCGGCCCCCGCTGTCGCTGGCGCGCTGCAGCGGTGCGCACGTGCTCGAGTTCCTGCGCTACCTGGACCAGTTCGGCAAGACGAAGGTGCACACCCCGGCGTGCCCCTTCGTCGGCCACCCGGCGCCCCCCGCGCCGTGCCCGTGCCCGCTCCGCCAGGCGTGGGTCAGCCTGGATGCGCTCGTCGGCAGGCTGCGCGACGCCTACGAGGAGAACGGCGGGAGGCCCGAGAACAACCCCTTCGGCGCGAGCGCCGTCAGGCTCTACATCCGCGAGGTGCGCGACCATCAGTCCCGCGCCCGGGGCGTCAGCTACGAGAAGAATAGGCGCAAGAAGGCCCCGGCGGCGCACCCCGTCCCTGCCGCCGTCATCTCCTCCCACGACGGCAACGGACACCACTACCACTACGAGCACCACCAGATGCCGCCGCCACCACCGCCTTGCGCAGCGGCTTGACTGGCCCGTTGCCGTGAGCGAGGCCCATGTATGCTACTACCACATGCACTAATCCATCGTCTTCTTGGTCGGTCTCTCTAGCTAGCTGAAGCTCCTCCTGTCATCGACTACTACATGTGACCCATCTATCTAGTTCTTGGCTTCTTTCTTGCTCGTGCTAGCTATATCTGTCAACTATCGATCTGTAGCTATGCCACTACAACTGCTGCTGCTGCTATTGCTACAAATTACTTTCATATGCTTTGCTGCTGGTATTGCTACTAGAACTACTACTACTTCTGCCTCCTAGCTAGCTAATTAGGTCAGTTCTCGATCTGATCATTTCCCAGCTTAATTGGTGACTCAACTATTTGCTGCTACTGGACTACGTACTGGCAATGCCTCCAGCTGCGGTTGTGAACTACACTTGCTGAGTTGCTGTGAATCTGTGATAATATGCTTGCTCCTTGCTTAATTAATTTACTTGGGATTGGAGGCATTGTTTTGTTTATTTTATATTTATAAGTATAGTATGGTGATTACCATCCCATCCTTTGTCCTGCACCAAAAACTCTCGTAATTGCCTTGTGTGCAGCTACAAGATCGAGTAGATGACTCTGATATATACTGCTACTCATTAACATTGTCACTGACCAGCGGATGCTGATCAAGATCAAGTTTATATCTCAGAGTTCACTTTCTTGTTTTCTGAGCCTGTGGTACATGTTTCTTGATTCTTGTCACCGGTCGCTTCGTCATACTCATAAAGAGCAGTGTAATCTGTAATGGTACAGATGTTGAAGTGCAACCTAGCTATCATCATCGGTTTTGTTTGTCAACGGCCAGTCTCCATTCATTATATGGGATGAAACATTGGCATATTTTATTTGTGTATATCTCCTGGTTCCTCTTGGACTTTTCAGCTTCCTCTTTGTCACTGTTTGCTCAGCTGAGTTGCCCGGGGGCTGTTCCTTGCATGCTTGCCATGGTGCCTAGAGTCTCCATGTAAGTCAGACTTATCACCTTGGTAAATTCATGTTGCACTTATCCATTCTATTCTTCGTCTTTTTGGTGACTGCAGAGTCACTGATGGTGGACCTCTTTAAGTCGCCTTCCACAGTTGTATTGGATGGTAGATTTTCCCTTCTCTCGGCATTGCACCTTCCAGAGACCTATCTCTATGGATGGAGATGCCTTAGGCCCTGTTTGGTTCGAAAGGGAGAGGCTAATTTTTAGTTCTTTCTAGTCTTTAAATTACTAAACATAGGGGTTAAAAAGTGACTAATAATTCCTAGTCCACTAGTATCTCTTGACAGGCTAGTTGGAACCAGTGATGCATAACTAATCCCTAGTCCCTAATCACTGTAACCAAACAGACCCTTAGTCTGGGAGTTCTCCATCTTCCCTGGTACACCGCCGTTGCAAATTCCCACTTCGGTGAGCTGCACGTTGATTTCCTGCGAGCTCTTGATGTTCAGTCGTGCAACTTCATGTGGTAGAAGATCCTTTCTCCGGCCGTAGCTCCTCTGCTCCACTGTGGTTCTCCTTTATCGTCACCGTTTCAGCGGCATCCACAAGCCCCTGGTGAGCTTCAGTGTAGAGTCCGAGCTGCATGTTTCATTCTATTCTATCAACAACAAGAGCATTGCTACTGCCTAAGCCTTGTTCTAGGCAGAGTCACCAAAAAAAAAAAAAGCCTTGTTCTAGGCAGCATGCGTGGAACAGCACCAGGGCAAGTCAGTTGAGCAAACAGTGAGAAAGAGGAAGCTGAAAAGTGACACGTGGTGGTCTGAATTTGTTCACACGGCGACCAGGAGGCAGCGGCCCGAGTGAGCTTAAATGGAAGGAATGATTTTACCATGCGAAGGAAAAGAAGTAAAATGCATGGGCCCAAACTTGCCAACGTTTCATCAGCCCATGTGTGCCCAAGTAAGTGTTGCCTGGGAAGTTATTATGAAAAAGAAAAAGAGCTAGCTGGGCTGCAGGCAGCTTTTACGGTGGTGGTTGTCTGTCCTGCAGCCAGTGGCCCCTCGGCCACGAGCTGGTCTCGACGGTCGAGACCGTTTCGGTTCCGGGTCCCGCGAGAGGCTCCTCTGATCCGATCCGCCCGCCGTGACACTGTTGTTTGTTGGATGCACTGTGCTGTGGTGGATCGAGCAAGACATTGATTGGCACATCACATCACATGGCTCCGAGACTGGTACTGTATGCTGCTGCACGACGGTTCTGATGCCGAGCATCTCGAGACCCGCGACCTCAAAATCTGGCCCATCCGCCACTGCCCATTGATGATTTCGATCGCCTCGCTCGCCTACTACTACCAGTGACGTGTCCATGTCGTCTGTGCCGTCAACGTCCGGATCATTGCGCTCCTACGCCGCGGGGGGTGATCAGATCAGATAATTTCCCCAATTCCATTCCACCGCGCGCGAGATCGCAACAACCATGTATGGCGAACCCTTCCGCTTCTGCAGCGGCGGCGCCGGGGGTGGCGATCCGAGCCTGCCTCGGCGTAGCCTTCGCGTTGCTGCTCCTGCTCGCCTCCTCCTCCTCCGGCCTCCCGCGCCGCGCCCAGTCCGCCGATACCTCGTCCCCCTCGGTGGCGCGCGTGCGCGGCCACGGCGCCCTGTCCGCCGACGACAGGTGCCGCGACGTCGCTCGCGGGTCTGACGGCCAGGACAATTACCCACGCGGCGGCCACGTCGACTACCTGTACATTTTCTACTGCGTCCTGGGCGGCGACCGCCGCCCGTTCCTCGGGTACGCCGCGCTGGCGGCGTGGCTGGCCGTGCTCTTCTACCTGCTGGCCGACACGGCCGCGTCCTACTTCTGCGCCAGCCTCGAGGGCCTCGCGCGCCTGCTGGGACTCCCGCCGGCCATCGCGGGGGCCACGCTCCTCTCGCTCGGCAACGGCGCGCCCGACGCGCTCTCCGCCATCGCCTCCTTCGCCTCCACTGGAGGAGGGACGAGTCCTACTCCTACCTCTGCCCCCGCCGCCGTGGGGCTCAGCGGCGTGCTCGGCGGCGCCATGTTTGTCTCCTCGGCGGTGCTCGGGGTCATCGCGGTCCGACTCGGCGGCCACGGCCACGGCGTCGCCGTCCACCGCGCCAGCTTCTTCCGCGACGCGGCGTTCCTCTCCCTCGCGCTTGCCGCCGTGGCTGTCGTTGTCGCCGTGGGGAAGGTCACCGTCTGGGCCGCTGCCGGGTTCGCCTCGCTCTACGTCGTCTACGTCCTCGCCGTCGCCTTCACCCCGGACAGCTGGGCCAGACGCCACGACGCGCTCGCGGAGGAGGAAGACCACGCGTCTCCGCCCGCCGCCGCCGCTGACTTCTCGGAGCTCCACAACGTCACGGAGAACAAGTTCTACACGGACCAGGAGGCAGCGGCCCGAGATCCACTCCTCCCCGACACCGCGCCGCTACTCCAGTGCTACGCCGGCGACAACAACACCACCACCAGCAGCAACAAGAGCGGCGTGTTCTGGACCGTCCTGCGCGTGCTGGAGCTTCCCCTGAGTCTCCCGCGGCGGCTGACGATCCCGGACGCCGCGAGCAAGGAGCGGTGGAGCAAGCCAACCGCGGTGACGGCAGCCACGCTCGCCCCCGTCTTCCTCTCCTTGCTCTGGAGCCACCGTTCCACCACGCTCGCGGCCGTCCTCCTCAGCGGCCTCGCTGGTCTCGCGCTGGGCCTCGTCGCCTTCGTCACCACGGACCCCTCCGCCCCACCGACCCGGTTCCTCGGCGCGTGGCTCGCCGGCGGGTTCGCCATGAGCGTGGCGTGGGCGTACGTGATCGCCAGCGAGGTCCTGTCGCTGCTGGTCTCCGCCGGAGCCATCCTCTCCGTGGACTCGGCGGCGCTGGGGGTCACCATCCTCGCCTGGGGAAACTCCGTCAGCGACCTGATCGCGAACGTGGCGGTGGCGTCCCGCTCCCGCGGCGGCGGCGGCGCGCAGGTGGCCGTCACCGGCTGCTACGGCGGGCCGGTGTTTAATGTCCTCGTGGGCCTGGGCCTGTCCATGGTGCTGTCGTGCTGGAGCGGGTACCCGCGGCCCGTGGAGATACCGAGGGAGCCCGGGCTTTACCGGACGTTGGCCTTTGTGGTTGCTGGGCTTTTGTGGGCCGTGGTGATGCTACCTAGGAGAGGCATGAGGGTGGACCGGAAGCTGGGCATTGGGCTCCTGGTCATATACTTTTGCTTCCTCTGTATTAATATTTCACAGCTTAAGAATGCACGGTGACATATTTATTGGGTTTATTAGGGTACTCCTAATGCTGAAATTACTGGGTAGTTTTCATACCAACAACAAAGCCGTAAATAAAAAATCTTAACTTAGAAATTACTTCACACAACGCATTAGTTTGAGAGAATTCCTCACCGTTCAATACTGCAAAAAAATACTGTACATACCGCATATTGGTTCATTTTTACAGAATGCTCCGAAAATCATGACAGTATCATCTAAACAATTCTACACATGTTAATTGCATTCTTGTACAAAGCATGCTCACAATGCTCTCAAAAGGAAAATAGGGAAAGGGTGTTCTCATTGGGAGGAAAGACGAGAAATGAAATTTTATTCTGTTCTCATGAAACATGCTGTCATGTTGGCATCGTGTGTCTTTTTAATTAATTGAATTCAAATACGGATGCAAGATAGGAGTAGGTGCAATGAACAGGTTGATGAGAAGTGCAGCATGGAGCTTTCAGGTCCGATCCCGTGAGATCGCTCGGTCAGGCTACGATGCCAACGAATAAGGAAGGCCCACGCGCTTCTGAATCGCAGTCGAACACAATCCGGCAGTCAGCAGGCAAACAGTTGCTTGCAAACGAACCACCGTTCAGCGCCCTGTCCATGTCATGTCATGCCGATTATTGTCTCGGAACTTTGTTTCGAAAAGGGAATTATTCTCTGGAGTTTAAGCCAAGAAAGGTGCCTGCTGTAGTAGAGATCTCTTGACCCTACTGCAGTTTCTATGCATACAGTCACCCCACAATAAAGCACGGTTCTTCTGTTTCAAACTATAATTTGTTTGACCTTTTTAGCTTTAAAATTTAACCACTCGTCTAATTTAAAATTTTGTGCACTTTTTGAAGAACATTCATTAATAAATAAATCATACGTTTACACAAATTTTTATTAATAATTTATTTTAGGATAATTTAAAAAAAGTCAAACAAACTACGTATAGTTTAGAATGAAGTTAGTAGTTCTTAATTTGCGATTGTACAAATGTAAAATTAAACAATAAAGAAAAAGAGAAGCCTATTTTTGGCTATTCAACCAGCGTCCAAGTTTGGTTTTCGTGATTGAATTAAAAATATCAGGAATATCTGATCACCAATTGGTAGCGTTCATATTTGGCCTTTCATCTGTTTGATGGGTGTGACGAGGACGTGGACAACAAGCGGTAGTCAGGCCCGCATGTCGTCAATTTTTAAATTTTTCAAAACTGTGCAAACGAACTAGGATTGAGAAATCACCCGTTGTAGATCTTTTAGTTGACGGCTTTTTGAAATCATTTATGGCCTCAAAGTTTGGTTTGAAGTTCTCATTATTTTTTTAACATTCAAGATTCTTTTTACTATTTAAATAAACTCGTGTGGATTAATGACTAAATCTAAAGTTGTAGATCTTGATTCACCTACAACTTTATAGTTAATGATTTTTTATTTCTAATCATTTATGGTCCTAACAATCTAATTGAAGTTCTAATCATTTATGGTCCTAACAATCTAATTGAAGTTCTCATTTATGAAGAAAAAAACATAAGAATTTGAAGAATTTCAATAATGTGGGAAAAATTCCTATAGATATCTTTGGAACAAAGCATGAAACCTATGTAATTCCTTACAATTTCAATGGGATATATAGAGCATAGAAATTTGTTTTAATAAGACTCGTATGATGGTTGACCACGTGCAAATTTTCCTTTATGTTTATGTCTATTTTACAGTTCCTAGATTTTTCTAATGTTGTATTCAAAACTCATAATAAATATTTTCTTGTATTTTAAATTTATGTAGGTCATATGTTTTCTCTGCCTCTGACGGATTGGTGGTCTATTACTTGCTAGTTAGGTTAGGACATAGAGAGATACTCCATCCTTTTTAAATTATAGGATCTTTTTGATTTTTCTATAAATATTTCTTTTACTAAATATGTATTAAATTCAAAATATCTTATATGATGGAAGTACACTATTGGCTGTTTTGTTTCTAGTGCCAAAGCAAATGCAATCAACTCTGGAGGAGTGGAAAACTAAAGGTGAACTTTATCCAAAGAGTAATGACTAATGAACAAATAAAGCAAGCACACACCAAGTAGACAGCATCTGGTGCGAGATGTCACGGGCAGCACTCTAGGCTAGCGCGCTGGAAATCCACCATCGTCTAATGATTTGGAGCGATGAATAAAATAACAGCAAAGTTAGTGCTCACATCTCCTCACCTTATCATCATGTGACGACAGCATGTGAAAGTACAATCAGTGCGTGGCGGGCCCACATGAGATCTCAGCCTAAAGTTTTCCTTCAGACCCAGAATTTGTGTTAGCGCAATAGAAACAAAATATAAAAGTAGAATGTCCTGACATCATAGAGTCCTGGGTTGAGGTTTAAGGAGGTCAGTTTTAGAGGTTCCAAATGTACTACCTCTGTTCCAAAGGAAAATGACCTTATAGGTTCAGTTAAAGCGTGGCTACTGTAATTTAGTTTCATATTACTTCTATGTTATGTCATAAATAAATGTCGTTTACTAATAATTTCTTGGTTTAATTTTAGCTGAATTGAAGTTTTAGGTTAATTTTTAGGACAAAGGTAGCAGTACATTGGACGCACCGACACTACGATGATAACGGTGAGCAAGCATTTGTGTGTATAAAACTGTGAAAGTATAAGCTGGTTACACTTGCACCGGCGACGGCGAGGATATGACTTTCTGTCGGTCTCTCTGTTTTCACAGCACAACACGTCTGCAGCAGCCACGGCCGTCGTCGATCCTCCCCATTTCGGCCGTGGGGCCCACCCGTCACTCACCCTCCACCTCCCGACAGGGACCTCCCTCCTACTGACTTCCCCAGGCTTCCTTTACTTCTCCCGAATGCTCCAACCCATCCAATCGCACGCCACTCCCTGCTGGTTACTCAGGGGGGCTAGATCTTAGAGTCGCCATTGATTTGATTCCAAGAAAGACCGGGAGTAATCCATAGATTGACCGGTCGAGAGCGGGAGAAAGCGAGAGAGAGCAGATTGATTCTTGATTGGTTGGTGGAGGAGACCGGAGACAGAGCTCATCAGCTCACACAGGTCTGGGTCCCGGGAGATTGATGCTCGCATGGTGATGCGGCCGCGGGCGATGGGTCTGAGCAGCATCCGGCGTGAGGTGCTGGTCTCCGCCGTCTTCACGGTGCTCCTCGTGGCCTGCATCCTCCTGCTCCCCTCGCTCCTCCTCACGGGCAGCACCGGCCCGGCCAGGAGGTGGCCGTTCCTGTCCCCGTCGACGGCATCCGAAGGCGAGGAGCAGGCGCGGTACCCCGTGACGTTCGCGTACCTGATCTCGGCGTCGACGGGGGACGCTGGGCGCGCGGCGCGGCTGCTGGCGGCGCTGTACCACCCGGCCAACACCTACCTGGTGCACCTGGACCGGGAGGCTCCCCTGGAGGAGCACCGGCGCCTGGCGGAGCTGCTGTCCGGTCCCGGCGGCGTGTACGCGCGCGCGGGGAACGTGTGGATCGTGGGCAGGCCCAACCTGGTGACCTACCGTGGCCCCACCATGCTGACCACCACGCTGCACGCCGTCGCCGTGCTGCTCCGCCTCCGCCGTCGCTGGGACTGGTTCATCAACCTCAGCGCCTCCGACTACCCGCTCGTCACCCAGGACGGTAATACATAGTACCTGCTGTTGATGCTTGCAGCACGAATTGGCGAGGTGATTTTGCTGGTTGTTGGTCCTGATTCATGAAGTGTTTCTTGAATTCGTTTGGGGTTGCAGACTTGATGGAGGCGTTCGCGGGGCTGCCGAGGGACCTCAACTTCATCCAGCACACGAGCCACCTGGGCTGGAAGATGTAAGAACTCTGAACTCTGTCCTGCCATCATCTGAATCTGAACTCTGCCGGCGACCATTCACCCATCATAATCATAATTCGCTAGTCCAAACGGCATGACCTTTGTTTGTTGAGCGAAATGGAGAGTTTTAACGGAGGATTGAACTGATGGTAGCTCTGCAGAAAGAAGCGGGCGCGGCCGGTGATCCTGGACACGGCGCTGTACGAGGACGGGAGGGCGGAGCTCCTCCGCCCCGTGAACATCACCACCAACCTCAGGAGGCTGCCCACGGCCTTCAAGCTCTACACAGGTGCGTGTTTGCCGCCGATCCCCCTCCTCTCTGAATCCAATCCATGCATCATGACCTCAAATTTGCCGTAAAGCTCTCTCTTTTCCCCACCATGTCCTTGCAACTTGCATTGCAAAACAAGAAGAGAACGAGGAGCTTTCGCAATCCAACTGTTCTTGGCATAATTAGTTTCCAGTTTTTCCACTATACTATACCAAACGTGTCCGAAAACCTGCCTTGTGGTACAATACAATGTACTCCAGCATGCTTGTGAGCAACCGATTAAGAGTACAGCGTCTTTCGTCAAGCGGTTGTTGATCGGACCATTCGGACGGTACATCTGGTGTCGAGTCACGGATGTGATGAGCGTGTGAGCCCGTGACCGACGAATTCCGGTCCGGCCCAAAAAGAAATCTTATCTGGAATGGCGTCTAGTCAATGGAGCTGGTGAGGAGGCATAGTTCGCGTCCGGATCCATCCTCATCGCATCGCAGTTGATTATTCCCTCAGATCTGAACCAGCTGTGATCCACGCTTGTTTATGCTTTGGAGCTCGCAAATCCAGACCATTGCATTGGCAATGGTAAACCGAAAGATGCATCCGTGCATTCGTCCTTGATTTCTTCTTTTTCTAATGTCTTCTTACTTCCAAGAAACGGCAGCAAAGCAGCGCCGACATCCCATCTTGCCTTGCTCTAACAAATGCCCAAATGATGAACCAAAAAAAAAAAAAAATTGTTTCTTGCAGGATCGGCGTGGACGATGCTGTCGCGTTCGTTCGCCGAGTACGTGACGATGGGGTGGGACAACCTGCCGCGGACGCTTCTCCTCTACCACGCCAACATCGTCTCGTCGCCGGAGTTCTACTTCCAGACGGTGGCGTGCAACTCGCGGCGGTTCCGGAACGCCACCGTGAACAGCGACCTGCACTTCATCCGCTGGGACAACCCGCCCAAGCAGCACCCGCTCTACCTCACGTCCAGGGACTACCGCCGGATGCTCCTCAGCGGGGCCGCCTTCGCGCGCAAGTTCAGGGACGGGGACCCTGTGCTGGACCGCATCGACAGGGACATCCTGCGGCGGCGGGAGCCCGGACAGTTCGCCTACGGCGGCTGGTGCTCGGAAGGTGAGGGCGGCAGCGGCGGCGGCGTAAAGCTGTGCTCCAACACGCAGGAGGACCCTGGAAGGCGCGGCGGGGTCATCAGGCCCGGCCCCGGATCCAGGAGGCTCAAGGTGATGCTCAGCAAGATGCTGTCGCCGAGGAATTTCAGGAGGCAGCAGTGTAGGTGAAATGCATTGCAACACTACAACATTGCACTCTACACTAGTTCTTCTCATCAAACAAATTACATGCTGTTGACTCATTCTGTATGTATAGAAAAGGTCTGAAACGCATCAAGCGGTCCAAGCCAATTTTGGTTGTTGATTGACACAAGTCTGAATGAATTGTAGTAGGGACTAGGAAGATACTCCTAGTGATCATCTCATACACAGAACAATAATGGAATGGAAAGGGATTTATGCAGATTAATCTGGCCTTGCCCTGATTAGTTATATAGTTCAAAAAAAGAAGATGGGTCATCAATTTGAATACTGAATGCTTTGGCGTAATATATGATAACGAGGCCTCTATGGTAAAAGGACAGGACCCACACTACTTGAGTGAAGATGGCACTATCCAAAGTGGGGGAAAAGCGTGAAGATGGTATAAAACACGGCTGGGCTTCATTTCCTTCACCATCGACAGGGCAGCGATATAAATCCAAGGCCAATCGACTAGCAGGCAAGCTGGTGGTGGCATTCCCAACAGGACAATTACGTATGACCGCATGAACACGGTTACATGCTTACAGTTAGAGCAACACCACTGCACCAAAAGCAGTCAAGCACCTGAACCTCTGCAGAACCGAACTCACACAAGAAAGCTATATCATCATCATAATTCAAGACATCCATTTTTTTTTTCTCATATTTAACGAGACCACACAAGACAGCTATGTCATTGTCAAGATATTATTATTTTTCTCGCATTTAACAACACAAGGTCTAGTCATCTATGGCTATGTCGGATTGACACATTCTTGTCAGCTGCAGAACAGATCAGGGCAAAGAGCCATGTACTAGTAACCTGATCGTGATAGTTGAAATTTAATGAAAATACAGAATGAAAGGGTAGTCACCTAAAGAAAAGAGCAATCCTATATTTCTTCCTGATCCACAATGATGTGAGCAGCATCACCATCAAAATGATCACAAACAAATGATTATATACACAAACAAATAAATTTGAGTTTCTAAAATTAAATATATGAGGTCTAATAGCTCGAATACCTTCATCTTGTTCAGCTTTATCATTTGTAGTAAGACAAGTCAACCTAGGATAGGATATTTTGTCCTATGGATCTTCCACCAGCTCAAAATGTGAAAATAGTCACCTTCTTTCCAACTCAACAATGGATCTTTGATATATTGCTCGACGTCAGTCTGCTCTTGGCCAGGTTCATTGTTGTCCCTTAGAAATAAACTTCATCTTTTTCTCTTTGGCTCCTCATTTAAACCATACATGGAGATGGAGGCATAAGAATCATAAAACTTTTGCAGAATTTTCTGGAGCTCGTACTTATAATCAAATCCGTAATCACCTGACATCTCACTGTAATAAAATTCAACCACCTTCATCTTGTACCAATACCAAGGATCCAAGAAGCATCCTGTTCTGGTCCAAGCTAAATTGTCACAGCCTATTGTTCTTGTTCGTCAAAAGCCACAGAAAAAATTGCACCCTAAGTGGTATGACAAGCTTCCAAACAGAACTTATAAAGACTGGGATAAACCACCCTCACCCCCTCCTGAAAGTAACTACAGCATATAAAGATTGCAATTCGTATCTCATTCCATATAATCTGATCATCCTCTTTAGGGAGTGACATGACATCCATCAAGTTATACAATTTCCACCAAAGATTCATCGCACTTTGAGAAACAATTCTCCTAAAAGTTAATTTGAAATCTCACCTTATCACCATTTCCTATCTTCCATTTAATTTCTAACCTGTTTGGCAGCTTGCATTGCCCAAACCACTTCTTTATAAAAAGGAGAAGCCCCCACACTTGAGCAACACAGCATATTTGGATTCTCAGTTCTATATTTTAAATCCATGTCCTAAACGGTGCCGTGGTCTGCCCGCCGTCACCCCTGCCATGCCGCGCCGTTGCCTCAGCCGCTGCCACCAATGCATCTTGTTGGCCCGCACCCGGCCGTCCTTCCTCCTCAGTTTTATGCCTGCCGGTGCCCATGCCCTCCGCTTGCCCTTCAAATGCCGCCGCACAGCGTCGAATAGCGCGTGCATGTGCCCACCGCCGCCACCGCGCCTCTTGCTCCTACTAGTGTTCTTATCTTTCCCTTTCACGTGGTGGAACATGCTCGTAAGGTACTGCCACGGCGAGTTGATGAGGTGGCCTGCGCCGTGGACGATGCTCCTGGACGAGGGGCCCGCCTCCTGGCCGCCCCTAAGGTGGTTGTGGTGGTGGTGGTGGTGATGGAACATCGTGGCGATTTTGTCCTTGAGCATCCGCAGCCGCGCCACCCGCTTCTCCAGGATTTCCTGGCGACGCCGCCTCCTCATCGAGCGCGACACCTTAGGCGCGTACACCGGCGGCACAATGCCCCGTGGCGCCGTCATCACCGGCGGCAAGTAGTCGTAGTAGGGATTAGCAAAAGCAGGCGGCGCTAGAGACGCCGTCGTCGGGCTCGTGGAGGCAGACAGGCTGGTGGCGCCCGATGAGCTTCTGCTGCCGCTGGACATGTCCGCGCTGGAGACGTCGCTGCCTTGTTGCCTTCCGCGCGATGTCTTCCTTTCTACTCCAAATCGGGGGCGCTCCGTGAGAAGAGTGCTGCTTGGTCTGATGCGGCTTTGTATGGTTGCCACCGTGTTGCTCGAGGAAGAGCGTTCCGGCGTAGTCACGCCGCCGCGTCCGGCATGCTCCACGCCATGATGCGACGTCGTGCCCAGGGACGACACAGAGTCCAGCCTCTCGAAGAGACGCACCGAGGAGGAGCTCTCCGCTGCCACATGGCGCGGGGTGGCGCGGCCACGCAGCCTTGACGACGGCCCAGGAGACATCTCCCGTGACACAGAATAACGGCTGCTGCTCCTGCTCCTGCTGCTGCTGCGTTCCAGCGAACACCGGTCACCACGGCCGGAGCTGCGACGGATGCTGTCCCGGCGATCGGCAGGCCGAGCACTACTTCTTCCGGCCACCGTGAAATGTCTCGACGTTCCAGCTACGGGGAAAAGGTGGAGGCTGATGCTGGAGTGCCGCTGCTCTTCTTGGCTTGGACGATGCCGTGCGGGCAATGCGGTCCTTGACGAGCAGTCGGTGGCGAGCCGAGCAAGGCGAGGCTCTTCCGGTGCATGGCGACGAGCGTCGACGGCGTGGAGGCCGGATCGGCGTGACACCGTAGAATGTCGCTGGTTTAGCCGGCGCGATCGCTCACTGCCCAGAACACTTGGTCTGGGTGATGCCACTGGCCTCTGGCGCGGATGATCGGCATGCCGTGTCCGGCAGTCTGATCGCGTGGATAGCTTTCTCTCTAGCGCAGGGGACACTAGAGAAGAACCTGACAGCATCTTTGCCTGCCTCCGGACAGCCTCCTGGGTATCATCTTCTAGTATCTTCATCAGAAGAGCCCTTGACGCCTCATCTAAATCTTCATCTGCCGGACCCGGACCCTTGTGAAGCAGCCTGTATAGGCTCGTAAGCGCCTCCAGATCAGACAAAACTTGTTCCATCTCTGCTTCTTTGTTGTTGTGAGGAAATGATGAACTCGACGGCGTTGTTGCTTGATCTGTTCTCTTTGGAGACGTCGTGAAACCAAGAGAGAACGGAACTACCAAATCAGAAGCGGTAGTAGTAAGAGCCTTTGCCTGCTTGAGGAGAGCCTGGCGGGTAGCATCATCAAGCAACTTGTTCAGAAGGGCCTTGGACGACGTCTCATCTTCTAACCTTTGGAGCAGCCCGTATAGATTCTTGAGCGCTTGCAGATCAGACAACACTTTGTCCATCCTTGTCTCTCCTGCCACTACTCCATCGTCGTCGTTGTTGCAAGACGAGGGTATGGACTTTTTTGTTCTATCCGTCTTGCTGGGATTGGAAATCAGAAGCAATAGAAGCCCACCAGATGCCGTGTGGCAAGGCAAGGAACAGCGCAGGCCAGGCGAACGAGCGAGCGGGCAGCGCGCGGCCTGGCGGTGACGGAGGAGCGAGAGGGCAGAAGCGGCCGGGCGGAGTCGCGAGAGGAAACCGTAACAGCGCGTCGGAACTTGGAGGGAATGAATCGTCGTGGCCACGAGTCACGACCATCTGGGCCACAAGTCAGGAGGGGTCTAGCAGGGTGGTACTTTGCACGTGCTCTAAGAATAACCGCAGAAAATTCAGCTCTGAACTTGTTGTGTCTGCACCGATCCACTGTAGGTTGAACACCATTGAAAATTTGTCATTGCGAGTACACCAGATGGACCAGCAGCACATAAGTATGATTATCTCCATGAAGAAGGGGATAGCAGCTAACTGATTTTTGAAAGAAACCAGGACGTCTGAAGGCAACACATTCAGAGGCACACGCAGACCAATAGAATGCCAGCAAGCAGTAGCAAACTGACAGTAAAGGAACAGGTGAAGAACTGAGGTCAGGATGGCAGAGGACACAAGCATAGGCAGGTCCACGTTCTTACGTCTAAGAAGCTCTCTTGTATTTAGCCGATCGTTCAGAAGCAACCAAAAAATACTTATGCTTATTCTGTCAAAAGGATTTCCACAGCCATCTAAAAGCAGGCAACACATCACAACGTCCCACAAGATGCTTATATGCTTTGGAGGGTAGGAAGTTAGGACCCCGGATATAATTATGACCCCATCTATCATGGTCAGTCGTCTGAGGCAGACGCCAAGATGCCAGCCAAAGATTGAAACTGATCAAAAGCTATAACCGAGAGGGGCAGGTGGAAGTGGTCAGTTAAGGATGGTGTACTCTTGCTTGCTGTAAGGTATGCACCTGTTTTTAACAAAAGAGAAAAGCTATGAGAATGTGTGTTGCGAAAAAAATTCCTTGCCACCGATCCATCCAAAGAACTGTTGAACCTGAATTCACCACAGGTGTCGACATGGAATCTATAAAGCTTAGAACATCTCTCCACCGAAAAGAGCCTTTTCTTATGTGGTTTGGCAACTTGTCTTGATTATAGTGCCTTTCCCAAATCAAGTGCACCCAGGGAACATCCAAATGATCGGAGAACTAATGCAAGTGCCCAACAAGGAGAGCTTCACTGCGGGGTTTGGAGGTTAAGTACACCGAGTCCACCTCCTTCTTTGGGTTGACAAACCATCTCCCAAGCAGCTTTTGGTGGATTTTTTGCATCGATGTCAGCAGGCAATGTTTCCTAAATTTATCCATTTGCTTGACCACTATTTTTGGTAATCCTCCAGCTCAACTACTAATCCTGGTACATTCGCTGCTCCTCCTTTGCTGCTAGCAGAGGTTGCTAGCACTAGCAGGTTATATGATGCATGATGGGATGGGATTTGAAGGTAAGGTACAGACTGCAAGCATGTGCCAGCATCTCTTGGGCAGGAAACAGGATGCACAACAATCATTCAAATTTCAATTCCATTTCTACTTCATCAGCAGCGAATTCGTGAGAGAGGTCCAGGTTACTTAACTTTCTGATTGATTCAGAGTAGGACCTTAGCTCCCACCAGGAGACCAAAAACATATATGTGCAACCTTGATCTGCCTACACTGATTGGTATGGTACACACAACAAAATGGGGATGAAGGAAAAGTAAAGGAAATATAGTGCTGTAATACAATTGTGAAAGTACAGCAGGAGGGCAGGCAGGCAGACGAGACGACCCCGTGAATGTGAATGTGAATGTGAATGCTTAAGCTACTGACACACCACTATTTGCTTGTCTGCTCTCAGTCACTTCTTGTTGAGGTCGATGCCGGCCTTGCGCGCGACGGCGTCGAGGCCGTGCTTCTCGATGGTCTTGAGCGCCTTGGTGGAGAGGCGCAGCTTGACGTAGCGCTTGCCGGCTTCCCACCACAGCTTCTTGTACTGCAGGTTCACGAACTGCTGCTTCTTGGTCTTGTGGTTGGAGAAGGACACCTTGTTGGCCCGGTTCGTCTTCTTGTCCGTGAACGGGCACACCCGACCTGAACCCACACACACAGCACACTCCATCTCGTCAACCAATCACATGCCAATTATCTTAAATTGCCCTGAAGATTAGCTGAATCAGTTACTAGCAGAGGCAGAGGAATGGAACAGCCGAGACAGCTGAAGATTCAGATAAGACCGGAGCAACCACGAAAGCTGAAGGCTCGTTCGGTACAGTAAGTAAAGGGAGGCTAACGAACAAGGAAGCAACAGCAAAGGAAATGGAAATCGAAGGCTTACGCGCGACAATGGGCTGGAGCTGCTGCCTCTTGGGGAGGAGGGCGACGGCGGTTGGCGCTGCGGCGCCGGCAGAGAGGGAGAGGCCGGCGAGCTGCGACGTGGCGAAGCCCAAGGAGGTGGTGGAGGAAGAGGAGGCGGCCCTCCGGGAGGCGGCGGGCATGGCGAAGGAGGAGCTCAGCAGCGTGGCGGTCGCCATGGCGGACGGACGGACGGACGGAATGGAACGGGTTCTTTGGATAAGCAGAACAGGGATAAAGTAAAGAGGGCCACTTGGGAGCAGGCCAGCCGAACTTTCTTTCAACCCAGCCCATGTGGCCTTCCTTCTCCAGTGATAATGGGCCGACGAGGGGAACGACCATAGTAACGCAAAACAATCTCTAATCATAAACAAAGTTCATCTTAAACTAACCACCTTAACTTAAAGTTTAATATTTTAATAAAAAACTTTACCTCAGTTAATATTTTAATTAAAAAATTATCATAATGATCACAATTATTACTTAAATTATTTTTAATTATATTATTTCTTTATTTTACTTTCTTGAACTTTTGCTTCGGTTGGGGTGCGCCAGGCCCTGCCAGCGGTGCAACGGCTGGGCGACGCGTGGGGGCAAGCCACTGTGGTAGACCCTCCCCACAAAAAAAAAGATTACCCCACAAAAAATAAGAGGAACAGATACTACCCTTAATATTAGCCAAAAGGCCGAGAAAGGTCTCCGTGCTGCTTGGCTAGGCGAGGTGGGACTAAACGGATGAAGCTGAAACGTGGTGCTTGCAAGTTGCGAGCGTGAGACTGCTGCGTCGGTCAAGTGCCATATGTTAATGGGTAGGGAGTTGCCGCCTTCTTTACTTGTTAGTTACGCCCACTAGTAGCACATGGTTGAAGTCTCCTAACAAAACGGGTGCTGATTCTTAAAGGGAAAAAAAAAGGTGCTTCTTCATTTCATGTTTTAAATTTAAATTGAATCTTTTTTGCTTTTATTACTGTTTTATTTACACCGATTGTTATTACTGCTTCATTTCATGTTTTCAATTGAATCTTTTTTGTTCTTATTATTGTTTTAGTTACACTGATTGTTATTACTGCTTCATCTCATGTTTTAAATTGAATCTTTTTTTGTTTCTATAATTCTATTACTGTTTTTATTTACATCGGTTGTGTCTCATTCAGATTTGACGGTACGATTGTATAAATTAAAATTGCCCAAAAAAGTCATCTCCTTTTTCAAAAATGGTGAATATCTCTTGTATGGAATATTTGGTTTGGGAACCAAGTTATTTTAGATGGAGTGTGCGTCGTGAATCTCAAATTTAATTAGTAAAATGATCATATTTCTCCTACTAAAATATTAATTATTAGCTTATGCATGCACACCAAAAAAACTGCTTTGAATGAGATAGTGATAGATCAACTTATTATATTCAAAAGAGAAAAAAAAAAAGAGTGAGATGATGATGAACTTCCAGTAGTTTGTGCAATTGCCAGAGAAAGGAACAAGTTCATTCGAGGCTGGACACTGGACACTTCTGCACTTCTTTCCTACATGTAACTATCTATGTTCATTCTCCTTGTCCTCCTTCAAAACTGCAGGGATCAGAAACCCCCAGAAATCTTTGAGAAACAGCTTCTGTAGCCGCCATGTGCTCTCATTTTCAGCCATCATAATGTAAAAGAACTCTGTCCAACGTCGAACTACAAAGGTGATAAGCGATGATAGGCCATGCCTGCCAGTGAACTATGCTTCAGGCCATAGAAGAAGTATATGAGGCTCCCAGCCACCAGCCATATGGAAACACGAATCCATGTATGACTCCTGCAATCATTTGAGTTGAAACTTATTAAGGGCAAGATGGTCTTCAGGATTCCCACAAAGCATTAAGCATAGATCGCTATCTAGAGATTCCGACATCTCAATATATTGTGCACTAAATACATAAATTTTCTTTGGCTTCATAAAACTGTGTACTATTAGCTTAAAAGAATATGTGTGTTGCCTGACCAAACAAACGGTCTTATGAAATTTGCACAGCATGCAGACAACAACAGGTTGTGCAAAGCACGAAGCTGCAAACGATTAAAAAAATGAATGTAAGCTATATTCATAAAGGAAGGACCATAAAAAAAATGTTGTAAGCTATATTTCTTACCCGAGGTTCATAAGCAGGTATAAATTGATGGTGATGCAACAAATTGGAAGCAATGGGACCAACGGACACATGAAACCTACGAGAGACAGAGTTAATTTGAGTTTGCATTGAATTGCAAAACCATATTTCTCAATATCAACTTTACAGAAATGCTAAATGTCCATGTTCCTTCGCTTGTACCTCCAGTTTGTCCCAAAAATCTCTTGTCTTGTCCAATGCACAGAAGCACAATAGAAGAACTCAACACTACCAGCCCACCTACAGTGCATGCAACAGTTTGCACAGAACTATAGAAAGCAAAACAGGATCAGATGATGTTGCCTTTTCCTGGCGAAAGAAACTAATAATAACAATATGCAATTCTGGTCACACTCTTCAAGGAACAGTGCTGTGTTTCTGCATTGTAGATATTTGAAAGAGTGCCCGCAGGGATACAGGAGGTGGAGACCTATCACTTACAATGGCAAAAAGGAGACAGAAACCGCAGAAACCAAGATGATGACTCCGACACATATCAATACTATGCTTCCAATGGCTTTCTGTCGCCTTACTTTGCTGGCTACCTCAATGACAGTAAGTGCTTCTTGAACTAATTCGATACAAAGGGGAAAAAGTCAGAAAACGAATTCGAGCATCTCAATAATCATGAAGGTAAAGCTGGAAATGCTGTAATATGATATCTGAAATAATGGGCTGCCGGTGCAGATAATTGCAACCAATTCATATGCAAAATACAAATAATAATAAAATGAATATATCGAGGAAGCGCTGCTAATGTGTCATCAGCCAGCACCGTAAACATAGTTCCTGCTATAACTTGAACTTAACAGTTCACAAAAAATTGTTCTCATTACCATTGCCAAAAGGATCTTCTGAATTTTGCTCATCTTGCTCTAAGTGCCCAGAGAATGAAGCTAGTGACTCAGATGATCCTGCAAGAGCCACTTCCATTGGCATCTCATATGGAGGAGCATATCTTACTATTAAAACAGAAATGGCAACCGTAGTAAATGCCAATAAGGTTCCCACGCTTACCTGAATAAACAGATCAAGAAACTGTTATCATCTGGAGTACCTCTGTATCCAGCATTGCTGCCATTTTCATATGATAATTAGCATATTACCATCCCTGCCAATTGGGAGACATCCATGAAAAAAGCCAGGATAGCAGCACATATGCCAATTAAGACTGTGCTCAAGATTGGCACTTGAGTTTTTCGATTAACATCTGAGAACAGTGGTGGGAGCAATCCATCTCTAGCCATAGCCATTATAATTCTTGGCTGACCAAAAGAAACATGTAAACAATTATGAGTCAGCCATTCAAGGTTTAACTTTGGATAAACCATTCTTCCTCAAATGGAATATACAATAACCATGCTACATTTCTATTTTAAATAAACCTAATGATTACTTTGGTTGTGTTAGTTTGTTTGGGAAAACTGGTGGGTAACCTCTCACCATTCCACTCTGTAGTTAACTGAATTCACCAGGAAGTACCTAATATTTTTACATATTGCAACAAATACACACGCATGCCTAAATGCCTTGTTACATACTGATTCACCACCATTATTTCGGCAATTGTTACTAGACTATATTTTCTAGTCTTGATGCCACACTATCCACCTTATGGTGAACAGATCAATTTCAATGTGTTTGGTGAGATCATGTTGCACAAGATTGCTTGCGATGGTCACAGTTGATTTATTTTTTGTCATGTAACACCATATGTCATTTCTGAACACAAGTTTTGCCACCAAGCCCTTCTCATCATGCCACATTGGTCCTGGGACTACCTTGATTTCCACTGCAGCTTCTATAATATCCTCCATTGACATGGACACCATGGTATCCTCCATAGCCACCACCATAAGAACCTCTCAAGCTCCACTGTGACCACCACAATTCTCTGTGAAAGGACAGCTGTAGCTCAAGTGTCCTTTCTGCACACAGTTGCAGCATTTCCAGCCATCAGTTATTCAGCTATGGTATGTGTTGACTTCCAGGCTTAGTGTCAGATCTGGCCTTTGAGTCGCTCCTCTTTTGTTTAATTTTCTAGAAGATCATTGACGATCTCACATATTTCATTTAACCCCAGCACATTTCAAAACAGTAGTTTTTGCATCAGGAAGGTAACTGAAATGAAACGGGGGACTCGACAGTGCTTTGGTTCATAAGTATACCTGGGGAAGAATACCACCTATCAAGGATGCCACAAGAGCAAGAACAGCTCCACTGGAAACAACATACCTACAATTCAGTGGAGTAAAAATTGCTCAATAACTGACATAATACACAAGATGTGCAAATAACTTCCATCGCAGCTGGATCATTCAGCATTTCAGCTGGAAGATAACCTGGAACTTACTCGGCCCACTGCATCCCATATCGCGCAAACGCAGAAGAAATAGGGGTGTCTGGGTCCATCACGTGGTACGGCACCAAACCGACCACAACAGCAGAAACCATCATGTAGAGGAAGCAACACAGGGACAAGGTCAGGCCCATTCCCAATGGAAGATCGCGCCGAGGATTCTTCACCTGGGAATCACTTTGACAAACCCAATTAAAGGTGATCATGTAACTGCTGCACACAAGCTGGAGCAGCATTTAGAGGAACACAAATGACATTTTGTACATGAATGTAAGCTGACCTCCTCGGCCGTACTAGCAACCGTGTCGAAACCAATGAATGCGAAGAAGAGTGTTGCTGATCCAGAGAGAACTCCACTGACACCATTAGGGAAATAACTGTGTTTATCAGCCAAAACAAGTTTCAAAATCCAAATAGGGGTTCAATGTATTGATTCGTCTATATGAATCAAGAAATTTTACTATTACCCTTCTGGCACTTTATAACCAACCCATCCATTCCTAAATCCTAGCCATCCACCAACACAGATGACAAAGAGCATCACTATGATATTTGCTGTGGTGATGACGCCTTCCAAAGATGAGCTCTGATGAGGACATAACTCATACTTGAGTGTATAATTTTAGTTGAAAATTTTCCAAAACAAGTTGTAGGCTCAGTGCTAGTACCTCTTTAATTCCAAGACAGAGTAATGCAGTAACTATCAGGACAAGAATAGCAGCACATGGATCAAGTGGGGTATCAAGACCTTTAACATGCACTTGTGCTAGAAAGAACGGCAACTTATCTTGGCCACCGAAAAACAGAGCCTGAAAAAGGGATACTGATGACCTTGTTATGAAAAGATCACTTCTCCAAAGAGATAACTTAATAGATAGCATTACCAAGTTTGGCGACATGCCACGTGCCACTGATGATCCCCCAATGGTGTACTCAAGGATCAAGGCCCACCCAATCAGCCAAGCAACACTGGGCATAGTTTTTTCAGGAAGAAGAGCAAAAAGCTAAAGTGAGCGAGGAACCAGACGGTTCTCCTTATGATGGATACTAGTGTTCATGCACCAAGCCACCAAGTAAGGCAGAGAGGGGAAAATAGCAAGAAGCCAATTCCAATGTGCATTTGCACGAGTACCTCTCTCCAATGCAGATGTAAGAGTAGTGATAGGCGCTCCCCGCCGAAGGGAAACGGCAGGAGAGTTCGGCGTAGCACAATGCTGACAGCGCCGCGGCGACGCCGGCGATGAGAAAGGAGAGCGTCAGGCCTGGCCCGGTGTGCTCACGAGCCACGGTTCCGACCAGGACATAGATGCCGGCGCCAATCGTCGAACCGACACCTGAGGAGGATCATGTACGTATGTTCAAGTGATGAGGCACATCTTGCATTGCATTGTCTAAATTTGAGAGAGTAGTAGTTTCAGTGAAAGCACAAAAAATCCTCTGAAACTGAAGTCCAAACCACCCAAGAACCTGTGCGTACCGATGGCGGCGAGGTGGGGAACAGATAGCGTCCTGGCGAGGCGCTGGCCGCCTCCCCTGTCGGCGTCTTCGGCCCAGCCAGAGCCAGCGGAGCTCGCCATCGCCGGTTTCCGCCGCACCAGGCACTGCAAACTGGGCCAGGAGGGGCCTCCCATGGCCATGCCTGATATCCAAGGGTTGGATGCCGTTGGGAGAAAGGAGATGAAGAAGAACTCGGGAGATTGTCAGGTTGTTGGTTGCAGTGTCCTCCGCAGATCAAGATCGCTGCTAGCGTCAAGCGAAAGGTGGTTGGGTTGACCTGCGCTGCGCTGCTGCGCTCTCCATGTGAAAGCCGGACGGCTAGGACGGCATTGACTTCTCGGTTACTCCTCCCTCTCTGTCCCTCGGCCGGCCCGGCTCGACTACCTTTCCCTTCGGCTAGTTTTCTTTCGCTTTCGGAGAAAAGGTTAGCAGCAACCAGCTGCCGCTACTTCTATAGAATGCCACATATTTTCCATGGCTCATAGAGAACAACAATTTGAAGCAAGTACTACCTACAGACCGTTTGAAATTGAAAAAACATATACCCGAACATATGCTGCAACAACAAAATACGGATGGGGCCGTGAGGCTAACTTCTAGGAGTATATTCATTTTAATTCTATATGTAGTGGAAAAACTCATTTATCTGTACACAGCGATAACACAAATCAGAGTACTAAGGTTAACCGGGGTGGTAAGTAAATGGATCCTGTTTTGAAACGCAGTGCACGTTTGGGAACAAGTTTAGGAGAAAAATTGTGGAGCGGCACCAAAACAGGACACTGGAGTTCAAAAGCGAAAACAGGACAACAATTGTGCAGAGAACAATCGAACATTGTGAAATGTACATCCTACTGAAATACTTGGGCTTCTCATCTTCCAAACATTAAAAAACAAATAATGCAATTCGCAGCATGTTCATGTTAGCAACACATCAGGGCACCGCAGTGCAGTAGCAGTCTCGGCGGTCTCTCTCATGAATCATGATGAAAGGGCCAGATAACAAGTTTTCTCCGAAATATCCCCAGTACAAATACAAATAGAACACACAATGTGTGCTACCCTTTCGGGTACTCTTCTATCCACAACTTTGGAATAATCCAATTTCGTCGTCAGTTATAAATCTCAAATTACTAGTGATATGTAGCACTTCTATTGCCTGAAGGCGGGAAAGCCTGCCGTCTTCTTGGATGCTGGAAATTTTCCTCGTTCTCACCCCTACCTGGCTTTTTTGAAGCCATCTGCTTATCCTCAGAGTCCATATTTATAGCCCTTGCAACCGCATCGTCTTTTCTCTTCTCAGCTTTAGGCTGACTAGACACGAGATTCTTTCTGGCTTCAGCATAATCAAAAGGCACCACTGGAACACTCAATTCAAATTCTTGAGGTACCTTATGATTCTGCTGAACGTTTCTTTCTTCGTTGAGTGTTCGGAATCGTTGCTCGGTACCAGAGGGGTCATCTGAAGGGGACTTTGACATCTCTGTGTCTTCAGTCTCACAGTGTCCATCCTTGTTGCCATTTTCTGGTCGTTGTGGCTCATCTGTTTCCATGTCTAACTGTATCACTTCTTCCAACTGACAAGCTGGATCACTGTGTTGGATGCTTTCTGGTTCAGAATGCAACGGTTCTTTCGCTGGAAGGACAGCTGATGATGGTTTTGCACCACTAGAGAAATGATGAAAAGGAAGTACCACGGAAGACGTTATCTGGTCCACCTTAGTCTTACCCTGAAGTTAGCACAAACAACGCAAGTCAGGACAACTCTGGCTATCAAGCATTCCATAAGCTACTAGTGGTACGAGAACCCAACTTTAATATAACAGCAAAATGAAGTTAATAAAGCCAGTATATCATCGATCGACGAACTTAATGGTCCCAGGTTCTACTATGTTGCACTGATGCATACTCGTCAGAGTTGCAAATACCAATCATGTTAGAACTCTAGCAATGCACTTAATGTTTCAGCAAAGCAGTAATCGATTCATGGAAAGGGCATCTTCCTAGATACAAGGCTTCAATACCCACCACCACTGAGATCAACAGTTCTGATAAAGAAAAATGTACAACAGATAATACCTGAACATTTGAAGACCCTAGGAAAAGAGCTGGCCTTCTTCCAGCAGCTGGTTTTCCAAACAGAGCTCCAAAAGCTGTAGGCCTCTTTGATACTTGAACAGTAGCCTTTGCTGCCTGGATAGTTCAACTGTTTAAAACAACGCCAGAAATACAGAGGAACATATGTAAAATGATTTTTTTTCTTACGTGCTGCTGGTCATTGCTCAGTTTTTCCTTATCTGCCAGTCCAGTAAACCCTGATGAAGCACCCAAGTCCTTTGTTTCAGGCACAACGTCTTCTAAATGCATATTACCCAAAGAAGCTTCGCCTGTAATAGTCCCCATACAGGGAGCAGCACCAACATCTGTAATCGCTGCAGAAACTACAGCAGATTCATCATTCTGATCTTCAATGTTATCAACATCAACAGCAGGAATCATTTCAGTGTCCTCAATGTTGTTCTTCGCATCTGCCACTGTTAACTGCAGAAAACCACATTTGTAGTTCAAATTAAATCCAGCAAACTGAATAGAAATCACATAGTAGGTGGAAGAGATGTTCAGTTAAAATCAGATAACAAACCTCTTCCAGCTTTCCTTTCTTCAGCTGCTCCACTATACTTTCAAAAGCACCAGAAGCTGCTATGGCATCCCTTATAATGTTAATAACATCTTTGAGACTGCGTTCAAGAAACGGATTTCTTGATTTAACGATTCTTTTTAACTTCCCACTTGTGACAGGCATCTCCTTTGCTATAAATTCAAAATTCAATAGCAAAGTTATTAGCCAAGGCAAGCAAAGAAATACAACTAAATAAGTTGAGATTAGTAATAAACCTATCTCAAGTAGAGTCCTATTGGGCAATATATAGCCAGTGCTCTCATCCTCAGCACGAGCAATACCATCTCTCCACCGATATAGACTCTGGGAGGGAAAAGGAAAAGAAATTAGATGACGGGTAATAGAATGTTTTGTTTTTACAATTACTTGCAATGTTACGGCCTGGTTAACACCAGTATGATGCCCTGAAAAGGAAGAATAATGTACTTACGGAAAGAACTGACAGCTGTCTTGCATTCAGCTCGTTTTCTTTCAACCTGCAATTGAATAAACAAGTATCACAAAACTTGAACAGATTTGTAATCTATTGATTGTATTGAATAAAGCCACATTAAAGCAAGCACAATACAGACCCATGTATATGTAGATATGATGTATCAGTCAGCTGCTCCTTCTCATATAGTTGCAAGCAAATGTCATTGCTGCGCTTGCAAACCTGCAGTGATTAGAGAAACATCAGTTTAGTTGCTCCAGCCCATATGATGTATGGTCACAAACACAGGAAAAGTGAATCTGTAACCAATAAGGGTGGAATGAGAAAAAAAAGGCATGTGATCAGCTAATAAGATATAAAAACACATGGAAGAATGCAATAACTAAGGTAAGTAAGATATGAATCTTAATTTAAGACATGCTCCGTTTTATACAAACTTGTCTCGCATATTAATAAACAGTGAAATTTAGTAGTTTAAATATGAAATGAAAAGGAGAAAAGAAATGTCCACCCTGCTAATATAGATAATTGATTGCAGAGCTAGCTGCTCCAGTGCTCTACATTAATCTAGAGGAGAATTCTAGAGGAAGAGAATACTGAGCAAGTCTAGTAAAGTTGGCCAATAGATAGGGGAGAAGGGGAAAATGCACTAACGAAAAAAAAAAGATTTACCTCTAAAAGAAGATCATTTTCACCTGATGACTCATTCACTAGTCTCAATCTCATCAGGTCATATATATATAGCAGATAGTGTGTATCCTCTCTAGCATATCTGCACACAGCAATCACAATGAGATACACTTGGTGTGAATTATTCTCTGGAGTCAGGATGGAAAATGATAAAAATAAATATTAAAAATACATGATATCAAAGGAATATCAATGCACAGTACTTGATCATTTCATCAGGAAGGGGCCTCAATCTCCAATCAGCAGCTTGGTATCTGCAGGAAAATGTATATCATGCTTTACAGTTCCCATGACATAGAACCTGTAAACTAGAAGCGTTAAGGAGGTAAACAGAATCACACACTCTTTATTTGCAGTCACTCCACAGAAATGGTGCAAAAGATGCTCCAAGCTGTTGCGGTCCATCTGCAAGACCTTTGAAGCCTGTTTAAGTTGGAAGAAAAGATCAAGCTTCAGTTAACAAAACATTAAGATGACGACTAAGTATGACAAAAAAATGACAAGTAAAAGAATCAGAAGCAGAATGTATGAACTATGGACATATCATGATGTGTGCACCATACCTGGCCTGTGTCAAAAAGGTTGCACACATATATGCTGAAGTCACGTTGAAGCCATATTATATCACGACCTGCGCCATGCATTACCTATTTGTCATAAGACCGGTAAGAAACTACAGTTTTAGACACATTACAAAATATAAATGTATAGAAAGCAAGTATATTTCACCTTTTTCTTGGTTGGGTCTCTGAAAAAATCTCTTAGATAATCACCAAGATTTTTACGAAGCTTAAGTGTGTCAACAATAAAGTCCTCTGTTCTTGTTGAAATCTGCATCAAGCATGTCAAACCCTGAAACGACCTATAATGGTTGTGTTCCAAATCGACCTGAAATGATCAGAAAAAGGGTGAAAATATTTTAATTAATAAACACTGTGAAGTGCATAGATGCATAATCACGCAAAGAAAAACTTTTACCACAGCGCAACATAGAGAAAATAGGAGTGCAAGTAATTTCCAAACATTATGTTTAACATATAGAATAGAAAATCTCTTCTAGAAAATGTGATGCGTCAATAAATGGAGAAATTCAACCAAAGTATTTTGAGTGATAGAAGGTAGGAATAACAAACTGCCAAGGAATCTAGACAAGAAAATAAGATAATGGACAAGTGTTACTTGTACTCCAAGTCCCCCCTCCCCCCAATTGGGTGTGGTGAGGTGTTCCCCTAATTCTCTACAACAACATTATATCTAACCACTTTGTGCACATTAAAATGCCTAAGCCCTAAATTGGCAGTGGATATAACATTTACTATACTAGGATCCATCATATTCACCACAGTACTGATGATTAAGAACAATAGTTTGAATTTGATGGCTGATATGATGACAATTGAACTATTCAACAAGCATAACTCACTGTTGCACCCATCCAACAAATGATATGTGTGAAATCTCAATTTGTTAGATGCCAATGCCACAACATCAGGCGTCCTGTCAGGCACATGGTGGGCCATGATGGTGCCTCAAACTGGGGGCTGGCCCACTAAGGCACGGACAGTGAACAGGTGTAGTGATCAAACCGAGGAAGACCAGACGTGGCCCTAAGCGCCTGGTCACCTGCGGGATGCTGGTGTGCTTGGCACTTGCGTCCCGGTCAAGCAGGTTCCAAGCAGCTGCTGGGCAGCGATGGGACGCACCTGCCCAGAGCACTGGAACGGTGCTCGGCCATTTTGGCATTTCCCTGACTGCACATCTGCATCCCCATGCCCAGGACCATGTGCATTAAATGAAAAGGCTGAGGCACGCACGGCGTGGGGACAGACGCCATCATCATTGACTACCTCAGACACGTCAAGGGGTGCGCGCTGGGTCTAACAGTGCACTGTCCCATCATGGTTTTCCCGGCGCCGACGCTGAGGTTTGGGGGAAGTTAGGCTTATGGTGAGGAGCAGCATTGCATTGCAGCCAGAAATTCTAAATGTACACTTATAAAACAGAAATTCTCAATGCACATGATAGCACCAGTACAGAAATCAATGTTCAACGGCCAGAACTTAAGTATGATGACAGACAACGGTACCTTCAAATTCCTAATCTCAGTTGATACTTGGACACAATCAAAGTAAACAAGCCTACTGAATACTCACAGTGAACAGTATGAACTTAAGCATGATGACAGTTATATCTAAGTAAACTGTGTGACATGCAATTGTCATCACTGATCTATTGAGGCATCAACAAGGAAGAAGCACACTTACAGCAAACTCAGTTGCATCCTTCAGCTTTGTGGCTAGCACCTCCAAGGTTTTCAGATCTCCAACAAATGTAAAAGGAGTGTCTTCTAAAGCAGGTGGCTTTACTGGCTCACTATCAGGAACATTTCTGCTGATTAGTTGTTCAACAGGGAGTTTTTCCTGCAAATACAGGACATGCATGCAAATAAATTGTTTTGTACATTTGATATACAAATGCAGAACATGGACAGCAGCATATACTTCTCTAATGCTGATGTTAAATTTGTGATGCCATGCTGGATTTTCGGCATGCATGAATTTTTCATCCTATCAAGTCACCAGAAATGAATTGAGTGATCCCCCCCTCCCACACATCCAACGCACTATTTTGAAATCCGTGTTTCCATAAAACCAAAAGCATAACCGATTCGTAATCATGATGCATTGCTTCTCAACTATTAGCATGCTTGATTTGGCAAACCACTTAAATTGGAATCATCTGAACCTAAGATGGGCATTTTGTTTGCATATTCAGTTTGTGCAATCTGTTATCCATCACCGAGCTATTCCATTTAGTATCTCCTGCAAGGCAATCTGAGGGATCCATTCATTCATTCCCAAAAAATCAGCGGATGACTTGATCCTGTGTGCATGCGGAGCAAACCGGTACCAGACGGAGTTAATCCGCGAACCAAACACGCTGTATATGGATGATATGCATTTTCACATGATCCATCACCAGGCACATATAAAAACCATTGATCCTCGTACACGCTACCAAACAGAAAAATGCTTCTCTACATCTTTAACCTGTCTTTAAATTAGTCATATCAAACATTGATGATTTATGCGGTTGATAAGCCGGCTGATGCTTATTTGCTGTGAGAGAGAAAACAATGTACCATGGCTGATAAGCCAGGCTGATAAGTTCAAGCGAACAGGGCGAAAATGGAAACAGTAAGCCCAGGGATTATTTCTGTGCCTCAGTGGGTGAGAATCAGATATTAAGAAGATGGCATTGCTTCGATGTGAGATTGACAAAAAAAATGTGCAGTGAAACACTAACCAATGGGTGCACGACACGAATGCCATCCTCGCTGCGCTCAAGCAAAACATGCTCAAACGGCTTGCCTGAGTTGTCCACCACAATGCGGTGCACATCTTGCGGCCGTGGGATGGTGCGGATGTGGAAGGGCACCTTCGCCTTCACCCCCGGCGCGGCCGCCTTGTCCTTGGTGACCATCTTCACAGAGCCAGAGCCCCCAAACGCCTCAACTCTTCCAACGTGTTCCTCACCCACATCTCCCACCTTCTTCTTTTTCTTCCCGCACACCACTTGGAACCCGTCGCCAGCCTCCGGCTCGGCCCTACGCCCGGAGGCCTCCTCCTTTTCCCGCAGAGCCTTGAACTCGTCCGCGGAGGTGCCGAACCGCTCGAGCAGGTCGTCGTTGAGGGCGACGAGCCAGTCGTGAGCCTCGTCTAGGTCGCCGCCCCCGGGGAACGGCTGCTGCTGCTGCCGCGTCGGGAGGAGCGGGGCCGCGCTGAGCACACCGAGGGAGGCCTCGGCCTTGGCGGCCGCGGCGCCGACGGGGGATTTGAAGGCCGGGAAGTTGTTGTAGAAGTGGAAGTCGCGGGACGAGGGGAGCGCACGGGAGCGGGCCGAGAGGCGGGAGGCCGCGGCGGCGAGCGGGCCCGACGAGGCCTCGATGGCCGCGGCCGACTTGTTCTGCGCCCACGGCGGTGGAGGCGGCGCCGACGCCGAGGCCTCGTCCGCTTCCATGGCGAAATTGAGTGGGGAATGGGGTGGTTTAGGGTTTATGAGAAGGGGGGAGAGGACAGAGGAGGCCGCCGTCGTTGCCTGTTTACCCTTTTCGCTAGGTTTTTTTCCCCTCTCTTGTCTCTTTTTTTTGTGAACATCATCGTTCTTTCGTTCTTTGGTGTGCTGGATTGTGAAGACTCAAGACGGTGAAGTTTTTATGTGCCCACACATGGTTTGGGTGTTTTAAACCGAGAAGCTCATGCAAATGAGATTGCAATCACAAAGCTCAAATTCAGACATTCAATTAAGGAACGGTTGTTGTTGCAATGGTTTTCGTAAGCGTAATAGCAGCTGCCACAGTAGTTCCATTTGGTCATCGTTTTTTTTGGGTGAATCCATTTGGTCATCGCTGTGATCATGTAGAAGTACTGTGTTGGCCTAATTCAGGCGACGAATATCTTACTTTGATCTCTGTTGTTTTTTGCCAAGTTGAAACACTTTGAATGTCGTGAGATAAGTTTTATACGTATTGATCAAATCACGACTAAACTTTAAATTATAGTTAACCAATGCCTGGGCCTCCTATATTAAGCTAAATTTGTAACAATGTCACGTGAATCAATTTGTATTATGAGTTAGTTGCAATTATAGCAGTACATTGGACATTAATATGTATGTTTTTGGATCATTGAATGATGAGCCACCATTTGTTCCGTAAAAGGATGACATGGATAGAATGATAGATTCATTCTAGTTTTTTTTTTTTTTTTGGTGGTAGATAGAACGGAAAGTCTAATTGGCGACCTGTCGCGCTCCATGGCGAGCGCGCGACCTCTCCGAGACCAGCCCAGCCCATAGAACGCCAACCCGCCCCGTCCGATCCCACCCGACCAACTACGGACCAAAACAAAAACAGAACCTGACAACCTCCCTTGCGTCCGCCCGCACCTACAGAACGCCTCGCCAGGAACGACCCGCAAGGGCCTTCTTCCCCGAGCCGCGGAACAAACGACGGCGACGGCGACGGCGAGCGCCCCTGCCTGCCTCCTACAACCCGCGACGACCGTAGGCGGGCGCCCCCCTCGATCCACGAGCACTGCGGCCTTCAGCGGCGGCGGCGCAGTTCGACCCACGGGTACAGTGGCGGTGCTGCTCGATCCACGGCGCGCGGCAGTTCTGGCGGCTCCTCTCCCTCAGCCGGCGGCAGCTCCTCTCCCACAGTGGATCCGCACAGGAAGCAGGTCGCTGCGCTCCTTTCCTTGGTACCTCCAGCCATGGTGGTCACCCATACCCATCGATGGCGGCGGCGGCGGGTCCCCACCGGCAGTGGCGGAGCTGCAGGCTGGTCCTTGTGGGCCGCGGACCACCCTGAGATTTGGAGAAAAATCCAATAACGATTCTTTTTTCTGGCCACGAAATCTTATGGGCTGTGGGCTGTGGCCTGTTAAGCTAATTAGTCCAAGCGGCGTCCGTGTAGTATACTAGTATATGCGCTGGAGATTTGATCGTGTACGTCTGTTCGCGTTCTTCCGGCTGCTGCGTCTGTTCGTTTCCCAGTTCCAATCTTATTGGGACTTGGGAGACGTCTTTCCTGTAGTCTGCGGCGGCGCCGGCGACGCAACTACAGAACTGCTGCCGGCGGCGAGCACCAGTCGGCCACCACACATTGGACTCCATCGACATCTCCACGACCACGATCTGAATCCTAGCGGTTCTAATCTAAACTGGTTAGCTATTAGCTAATGTTAATTAGCCTGCGGCTGCTGCCCTACCTTTGTATTCAGACTTCTTTATTTACAAGTTCATACCGTCATACTCACGTTTCTTCTTTATTGATCAGTTCAGTGATCTACGATCTGCGCAGACAATCAATCTGATAGGCTAAGTGCAGAGGCCATAGGGTACGCAATGCTAAACTGAATTTTTTTGTGCAAGTGTAACTGAATTATTTAATTTCAATATATGATTTTTGCAGTATTTGATTATTGGTTTGATATACCGAATCATTATATAATTCTTTTGCAGAATTGTCGAAACATGAAGAGGAATTGTGATATTGCCTCTTTTTATAAGAAATATGAAGCAACTTCTGCATCTCCCCCTTCTGTGGTTGCAGCTGATCCAGAACCAGAAGAACAAATTGAAGAACAAGAAGATGTGGTTGTAGCTGGTTCAGAAGAGCAAATTGAAGAACATGAAGATGGACCTGATCAAGAAAGAGTAATTGAGCAGAATGTGACTTCAACTCCAATGCCTCCAAGACCACCACCGGTTCCTGAAAAGGAACCAATTTATGATATCAGTCGGCAGCCACTTGATCCAGGAGAAAGGCAGCCCATTTCAAATTATCCCGTCAATGATCAAAATGCAGTTCGGCAATCATATATTATTAAAGGCCCATTCCAACCTTATGCACATGATTTTGGAAGTAGGAAAATCGGAAATAAGCCTAGGCAGTTCAATCCTTTATGGTTTTATAAATATCCTTGGATTGAACACAGTGTCAAGAAAGAAGCAGCATTTTGCTTTGTGTGCTACTTGTTTGGAAAAGGGGAAAAGTAAGACATCTGCATTTGTTAAAGGTGGTTGGAACAATTGGAATAGAATTGACGCACTTGATTTACATGTGGGTGGTGTAGCAAGTGCTCACAACGCAGCTCAAGAAAGATATAATTTTTTTATGACTCCCCATGGAGCAATTGATGATAAAAATTGTGAAGGTGGATAATAAGGAGCGTCGTCTCTACAAAATCAGGTTGACTTATTCACCTAGATGTTTGAGGTTTCTTTTGCAACAAGGATTAGCATTCCGTGGCCATGATGAAAATGAAGAGTCTAGCAACAGAGGGAACTTCATTGAGCTTTTGAAGTGACTTGCAGCAAATAATGAAGAGGTGGACAAGTTTGTTTTGAAGAATGCTCCAGGTAATTGCACATTGACTAGTCCAGACATACAAAAAGAAATTATTCAATGTTGTGCAACGGAGACTAGAGATCAAATCATTGAGGAAATTGGTGATGATCCCTATAAAATTTTAGCTGATGAGTCTAGCGATGTCTCCCATAAAGAACAACTTGCCCTTTGCTTGCGTTATTTTGATGAATCAGGAAGGCCATGTGAGCGATTTCTTGGAATTGTTCATGTAGATGATACTACTTCTTCATCATTTAAGGAAGCAATTGAATATTTACTAACTAGGCATGGTTTGACTATGACTCAAATCCAAGGTCAAGGCTATGATGGGGCTAGTAATATGAAAGGAGAGATTAAAGGGCTGAAAATCTTGATTATGAAAGAATTATCGCCTGCTTATTATGTTCACTGTTTTGCACATCAACTCCAATTGGTTCTTGTTGCTGTTGCCAAAGACATTGATGATTGTGTGTGGTTTTTTGATCGAGTATCCCTCTTGCTAAATATTGTTGGTAGTTCTTGTAAGCGTCATGGCATGCTTCGACATCAACAATATGAAAATGTCATGAAAGCACTTGAGTACGGTATACTAGAATCTGGAAGTGGGTTAAATCAAGAGATGGGGCTGCCTAGACCTGGTGACACTTGATGGGGCTCTCACTATAAAACCGTGGTCAACTTGATTGCTATGTATACCACAATTCGAGATGTACTCATAGCTCTTGGCCGAGATACTTCAGCAAGGGGTGACTGGCCAAAAATACATACTATGGTTGGAGTGCTTGAATCATTTGATTTCATTTTCAATGCTCATTTGATGCTTGAAATTCTTGGACACACAAATGAATTGTCTGAATGTTTGCAAAGAAAATACCAAGATATTCTTAATGCAATGTCACAAGTCCGTTTGGCAAAGAGTAAAATGCAACAAATGAGGTCTGAAAGTTGGGATTCATTTCTTCAAAAGGTTACAATATTTTGCAACAAATATGGCATTCAAGTTCCTGAAATGGAACAAAATTATGTGCCGTATGGAAGATCAGTACGTTTTGCTCGGGACCAAACAAATGATGATCACTTCAGAAGAGAAGTATATATTGGAGTCAATGATAAAATTAGTCAAGAGCTTGACAATCGGTTTGATGAAGTAAATATGGAGTTGCTTACATGTATGGCTGCTTTGAATCCGGCAGATTCCTTTACTACTTTTGATGCAAACAAGGTACATAGACTTGTTGAATTTTACCCCAATGATTTTTCAAGCTCTGACTTGGTAAGACTCGATTTGCAACTTGAAAGTTTTATTGATGACATGAGAAAAGATGAATTGTTCAAAGGCATAAACAATCTTGTTGACCTCTCAGTAAAACTTGTTGAAACAAAGAGGGATAAAGTTTATCATTGGGTCTATTTACTTATCAAATTGGTATTGCTTCTACCGGTGGCTACTGCCATTGTTGAAAGAATATTTTCTGCAATGACCTTTATCAAGAATAAGTTGAGAAATAAGATGGGTGATAGCCTTCTGGATGATTGTCTAGTGACTTTTATTGAACGGGAGATCTTCTTAAAATTGAGTGAAGAAGAGATCATCAACACTTTCATGGCTATTAGAAGGCGCAGGCCTCACATACATAAGAGTAAGAAGAACTAGTATAATATTGTTCAACTATTATAGGTATGTAATATATTTCAAGTCTATGTTAACAAAGCTATATTCGTCTATTTTATGAACTCTGTGTCCTTTTTGTCTTTTAATTGCATTTTGGTTCGTACCGACATGTTAAATTTGTAGCGGTTAAAAAAAATTTAGACAATGGACCACACTAGCTTCAAATCCTGCTACGCCACTGCCCACCGGCCTGCCTTGGTGCCCTGTGGATTTGCTGCGACGTCACTCCTCTCATGGTGTCTGCTGCCGAACTTCGCGCCTCCTGTGGCTGCGACAACGGCCGCGTGCCATCCCCGACCTATATTTTGCGTTCGCCTGCACTCTGTCCACCTGTGAGTGGATGAGAGGTGATGCATACACTTTTGACCCAAAGAGATGCTAGCACCGCTGCTATATTTAGCTGTTGCCGCTGTATGTAAAGCTTCTCAATCCTCAATCCTCTGGTCGCGCCACATGTCACCGGAACACCATCTGCCGGCCATGAAGCCTTCCTTATATGCTTTTAGTATTTGAATGTACTTGTTTCAGTCCTTCAGTGTATCATCATTCAGTACTTGGTTTCAATCTTTTAGTCAATTATAGCAGAGGAGTTGCAGGAGAAGGTTGATTTCGGGCCACTCTTCTTCAATTAGAGTTGATGAAACTGGAGAAATATTTATAAAAGATACTTACAAAAAATCAACAATACTAATAAACACCCTTTATTCAGTATCCCCTTTAGTTTAAGTATTTATCCTTTCAGTTTCATTTTATGATTCAGTATCCCCTTTCGGTCAGTTTTTTGTTCAGCATCCCTTCAGTTACCGTTTCCTTCGGTTACAGTTTATGATATAGTATTCCTTTCAGCAATTTTTATTTTTTATTTTCTGTTTTCAGCCTCCCTTAGTGCAAATAACTTATAAATCATGTATGTTTTTTTAGTTTCAGTCTTTGGTTTCATTTCTAGTTTTAGTATTATGTTTCATTTAGGTTTTAGTTTTAGTTTTAGCCAATATAGCAACTTATACATCAATCATGTAGCAACTTATGTATTAAAGATGTAGCAACTCATAAATATAAAAACATAAACTAAATGAGTTTAGGTTTTATTTTTAGTTTTCAGTTACCTTTTCTAGGTTCAACCTACCTTCTAAGGGTGTAGCAACTTAGGGTCTAGCAACTTCACTATAATAAAGTTTTTTCTACTTTTAGTTTATGTTTGAAGTCTAGTTTTTTTAAAAAACTATATAGTAATTTATGTATTAATTATGTAGCAACTTATGTATTAAGGCTGTAGCAACTTATGAATTTAGGTGTACCAACTTTAGTATAGTAAAGTTTTTTCATTTTTTGTTTATATTTTCAGTCTGTTTTTTCGGTTATCTTTTTCATTTTTTGTTTATATTTTTAGTCTGTTTTTTCGGTTATGTTTTTATAGTAAATCATGAATTAAGGGTTGTAGCAACTTTAGTATAATAAAACTTTTTTTAGTCTAGTTTTTTTAAAAAAATTATATAGCAACTTATGTATTAATCATGTAGCAACTTATGTATTAAGGACATAGCAACTCATGAATTAAGGTGTAGCAACTTTAGTATGATAAAAGTTTATCTTTTTTCATATTTTCAGTTTTTAGTTTATGTTTTTATAGCAACTCATGAATTAAGGTTTTAGAAAATTTAGTATTATAAAGTTTTTTCTATTTTTATAGAAACTTATATATTAATCGTGTATCAACTTTAATATAATCAAGTCTTTTATATATATTTTCAGATTTTAGTTTTCTACGTAAATTGCTACTAATTTTTTTTTGAAATATAGGCAAGGGTCTAGTTTTATTAGTCTCGTTATGTAGAACATAGCAGTGCAGAACTTTATTATACTATGTGTTTGTGGCGAGTTATGTACTTCTATTGTAGCAAGTTATCTATCCCTACTGTAGCTAGTTTTGTATCATAGTTTATTTGAATTTTTAATTATTAGTCTTTTATCTTCAGTTTGCTTTCCAGTTAGCAAGTTATGTATACCTATTGTAGCAAGTTATGTATCCTAGTTATTTCAGTCTGAAATCACCATTCTTAGTTTTAGTTTCAATGCAATAAAACTAAACAGTTAATACATAAGTTGCTATAAGTTATAAATATAAGTTGCCACAAGGTTAATACATAAGTTGCTTCATTGAGTTGCTACACTCTTAATATATAAGATGCTACATGCTTATATTTTTTTATTTTTGTAGTTTTAGTTTTTAGTCTAGCTTATTTTTTAGTTTTAGTGTTTAGTCAAATTTATTTATTTATTTATTATTTGGTATAAATGAAACCGAAAACGGATACACCGTCCACAGGTTGTACTAATTTTAAAATACATGTTTTAATTGTGCTAATCTTGTGTGTCAGCCTACTGACATCTTGCATGTTGCGCCTTCACTTGTACTCTTTTCTAATCTTATTTTCTGGGGTTCAGCCAACCTTATTTTCCTGGATTTGTACACGTGCTGGCCGGACATTGGTGGTTGCCGCCGTGTTGTTTCGAAAATAGAAAGACGTGGGAAATGGCGTTGCCTGTCTGCTGTCCCGAAAATAGAAAAACGCAGGCAGCGGAGCGAACGCGGGCAGTGGAGCGGAGCTGGTCGAACGGACGAGGTGGGGTCGCGCCCTCCGCTATAGCGCGACGGGTCGCGCCTTATCGTAGTCCTAGATAGAAGGATGAAACTAAAGTAGAATGGGTAGAGCATTAGGCCTAGCCTTCATCTCTAACTCACCCATTTTTTTTAAAAAAAACATGACATATCATTGAGGATATGGATTCTAAGTTGTGGTTGCTACATACAGATTAAGGATTGGTTGCATGCCCATGCTATCCAATCAGGTTGTACTTGTTCCATCAGTTCCACCATGCATCTATTTTAGATATTCATCATTGGATCGAAGTGAAATTTTGTAGAAGAGTAGTAATGTGTCTATATATGACAATAAGATATGTCAAGGTTTGTATTTAACAAAAGAATATGACAAGTTTCATATTTCACAAAAGGAAATAAGTAGGAATTGTATAAAAATGTTAGAGTTGGGTCCAACAGGCTTGTTACATCAAGGTTTTTAAGGTGAGGCGTGGTGAACCACTCATTTGAGTCAACTAGGCGAGCACAAGGTGAGGCACGCTGACGCCATATGATTATAAGTTAACTTCAAAGCAGGAACATGTGGAAGGGATATAAGAAAATAAAAAATAAAGCAGGAAAGGCCAAGCCCACGAAAAGCTCTCCCCAACTATCATGAACTATCTAAAGTGCATCTACTTGACCTAGAGGTAAGCCTCTTTCTTTGCAACCAACAGGTCGCTGGTTCAAACTATCATGAACTATCTAGTGTTGTCAGGAGTCCATGTCTTCTTCCTCCCCTCCTCTTCAGCCTCCACGTGCCTCTTCTCCCTCCCAATCCTGTTCTCCACTGCTAGACCTGTAATAACCCTAAAAATCTAAACACCAAAAGTCATAACCATCAATTTTTTTTTCTTAAATAACCTATGTTGGTGATGTGTCATGCTAGGAACCCCACCTAGTTGCACCAATAGAACCCAAGTAGCATGTATGAGCATGTGCAACTAATACCAACTTGTGATTTGGTTCTTAAGATCTTATGTAATGTAATAAGATCAAATAACACTTTAATATCGTACGTGTATATATGAGCAACTAACCTTGGACTTGGCTTCCAACATCACCAAGATACCCTAGCGGACCTATCATGATGAAGGCATCATGATTACTAACTTGTTTAGCACTAACAAGACCATGGTTTGGTTTAGGGTATAAAATCAGAAATAGAAAAGGAAATAGAATAGGGAAGGAAAAGGAGGAGAGGCAACTGGCCCAAGCTGCCAAGGAAACCAGGCCCGGCCTGTTTCCTTCTCCCCCGCAGCCTGTCCCCTTTGCCATGCCTCAGCCCAAGCCGTGGTGGCAGCGGCCCAGTCCGCCTCCCCACCGACCTGTTTCGCGGGACAAATGCCCAGCCGGCCTCCTCCACCCCCACCGGTCCAGCTCCAACCAAGTCGCAAAGGCCACCGGCCCAACAGGGAGCCACGCCCACAGCACACCAGGGAAGGCCGCTCGTGGCCTCCTTCTCCCTCTCCCTGTCACTTACAGTGGGTCCCACCTATCATGAGCAAAAGTGGCGCCTGGGTTCTTTCCTCTTTTGGGTGAATCTGCAGCAGCGCAGGGCATCCTATGTGCTCGGGCGTTCCTTGTCATCGCACGCCCGTTGGATGCCGCCAGATCAGCGTCCCGCGGCCCTGCACCCCCGTTCCTGTCCGCGCCGAAAGGGAGCAGTGACGCCGCCGGCGTCACCTGCCACCTCTGGCACGCCACGCCCCACCATGTAACTGCCGTGACTCAGAATTTAGAGAGCACGAACATGCCTATGAGCCCTCGCGCCCCAGAACCCTAGGTTGGAGCCCTAGATCATGCGCCACGTCCCCTTCCACCCATCGCGGCCGTCCGCCAGAGCACCATGGCCAAGCTCGGCTATAAAAGACGGACTCTGAGCCCTAGTTTTTCCCATCGACACACCGCCGTTCAGGTAAGCACCACCAGCTCACCGTGCTCGCCCCAGGCTGAGAGAGAAGGAAGAAAGAGAGGAGCAGCGTCGGTCACCGTCCTGCTGAGCAGAGCATGTCGTGCTCCGTTTGGTGCGGCATCGTGCCGTCCTCGCCAAGGCCGACGTCCATGCCTGCCATCGCCTTGCCAAGCCATCGATCGCGCCCCTGCTCTGCGCCTGCCACGGAAGGAGCCAAAGATGGAACTGCACGCCGTCGATGTCCATGATCGCCAGCGCCCGGAGTGCCGCCCCGTTCTGCTACCTCGGCGAACCGGTTCCGCCTGCGCTGCAACGACCCTCTCCGACGCGCCTTCGTCTGACCGCACCAGCCCACAGTGAGCTCTCCACCTCCTCTGCTCTGCCTCGTCCCGCAGCCATGAGTGCCTACGCCCATGCCGTAGTTCACCGCCACCGCCGTGATCTCCCCTGCTGGTGGCACAAGGTCTCGCCTTGGAGCACCGCAGGCACGGTGCACACACACGCCGCACACGCCCATGCCAGGAGCCCAGCTAACGCGAGGGATGCCATCGCTCTTGCACCCGACCACCATGGTCGCTGGCCACAGCTACCCTGTGTTCCCATCCTTCTTTCCACCGTTCACTTCTTTAGCTGCACCATCGAGTTCACCGTAGTGAGGAACATAGTTTTGGCAACCTCTTGGAGCCGGCATGGCCACGGTAGGAGCCTCGCACCTTTACAGGCTTCGGCCTCCACGGACTACGGCCGCCGGAGCATCGCCCTGGCCGAATCGGCCGCGCGTGACCCGCAGTGTCTCTGTTAGCCGTGGTAGCTAGCCCTTGGAGCTCTGAGATGCTCTATCCGGGAAAAGAAGAAAAAGACGGCATCCAATTTGGGAGCACAGGCCGGAGCTCGCCGTCACCGCCATGGTCCGTCGTCGCTGAGCTGCCGCCGCCGTCTCCCTTGCTGAGAACTGCTCGGGCTAAATTAAGGCGCTTGCCATGTTTGCCTTGAGTCTGCGAAGCAGTAGCGTGTGCCAAGCCACCTTTCGCGCGCCACATCGCCCCGCCGCCGCGACCTCGCCATCCGCCGCCGCTGCCCACACGCGCCGGCGAGTCGACGCACCAGCAGCGCACCACGCTCCCGAAGACGAGCTCGGCAAGCCCCCGCGCCGCCTTAGCTGCCGCTTCGCCTAGCCCACGCTGGCCGAAGCCGCAGCGCCGCTCCATCGTCAGCGAGCACCGCCATGCACGGCCGCGTGCGCATGAAGAAGGAAAGGGGATTTTTCACCCCCGTGTGGACCGGGTCCACCGTGGGACAAGCTGGACCAATTGCAAGGAGCCACGTGGACTCCCAGTCTATGGTCCACCATGGATCACGTCCAGCCAAACCAAGGCCATAGATCAGGGCCGTCGAGGCCCAGTCTGGGTCCGGTCGAGATGATCGTTGAACGGTCAATAGTTGACCGTTGACCTAGACCCACATGTTAGTGACTTAGCCGCCCGGTCTCACCTGTCATCCGCTGGACAGCCCTCGACCAATCAGGCGCTGCCACATGTTAGCTCAGGATTTTCTCTCTCCCTTTTCTTTTTCAAAAATAGATTTAATCTTCAAAAATTCATAACTAATTCATATGAACTTCGAAAAATATGAACCAAGTGTCCAGCGGGTGTGCAGCGGGTGTGCAGCTCTACGTCATAGGCTTATGTATGAGTGCATTTGGAGTTCTTGTCTTCCATTTGTTTCTTTGTGATAATCTATAGGGGTCGCTTCCGCGACCATTATGTCTCGATTTTAGATCCTTCGAAGGAATTATCCGAGGAGGACCAAGGAGCGCGCCAAGGACTTGAGTTACAGCTGCTCAGGTGACACACCCCACCCAACCTCGTAGAATCCTATTACGCATGACATTATATCTAGTTTGCTAGTGCTTTATTTATGGATATCACTTGATGATAGGTTGCATGGTAGAATTGCTTGATGAGCCTTTACCTTGTCGCAACCTTACCCCTGCACACCCGCTGATAGGCTAGACGCATGCTTATTTACTTATGATGCTTTACTTCTACTACGCTTACATCTGTGATGTGATGCATGGTGGAGAGTATGGTATGGTATATGGTTAAGGCACGTGGTGCCACTTTAATCAGAGAGAGTGTTGCGTGTGTCTTGGGTGTGTGGTGAGGGTTTGAGTCAATCGGACAGGATTCTACGACGAGCCTTGAGGGCGAGTCTTGCCGAGGGGTGTGCTCTGGGCCTCCCTATTAGAGGTATCTGTGGCGGATACATTGTGAGGAATATGGTGATCCCGGGGGTGAGAGCCTTCGTGGAGCGAAGCCCCGGGTAGGAGGAGCTGTTTTAGCACGGACTGTTTTAGTCCCTATAAAAAGATAATCTTGTTTGATCCTCCTAGGACCTGATATCTCTTGAGAACCGGAACCTTGGGACCTACGTGCTCACCGCTCGCCCCTAAATGGACGGGGGACGGATGTCTGACTAGCTAGGATGGTGGCACTACTACTAGGTTGTTAGCAGATAGTGTCGGGAGGTATGGGCATTTAGGACCCACACCCTCCTTAAAGCCGCATAGTTACCTTGGTGGCTCGGGTAACTACGCCTCACAGTCTCAGTGTGCCGGTGGTATTTATCCGGGATGTCCCAGTACTGAGTTGTAGGGTGGCATCGCACCAGTTAGAAAGCAGTCGGAATCAGCCTAGGCAGAGCGCAGCGTCGATGATGGTGATCTTGGGGTTATGGGAGTACACGCTCTGCATAGTTTTGACTCTATATATAGTCCACGGCCTCGGTATGGCCTTTTCCTCGACCTACGCTTCTCGGGAGTAGTGAGATGAGTCCTTCTATTCTCCCTGGTGTTACCCTTCCGGCTGTGAGCCGCTGAGACAGGCTTCGAGAGAGAGTTGGACCTGTCGACTGAGTGCAAGAGTGTGAGATGTGATAGTGATGGGATGGGATGGATGTGTGGATGAGATGGGTTAAAACTTGATGAACTATATTTATAATATTGGTCACTACTTGCATAGCAAACCACAGCCATATTAGGCCTCTTTGATTATATCCTCTGCATCCACCAAAAACTACATAGCAAAAGCAAAGCATAGGGAGGGAGATATGACCAGTACAAATTGTACTAAAAATTTGGATTTAGGTTTAGATGATGGCTTGTTGACGTCCTTGAAGGACGAAAGGATTAGATGGTCTCGTGCCTACGCTCAAGATGGTGCAAGACGACGCTTCCGCGATATCCTGTTTACTTCCATAGCTGTTCTGGATGCTAGATACTCTGATGATTCCGCCATGTGACGATGTAATAATTTATGTAAACCCCTCTATTGTACTCTTTTATTCGATGTATGGCTTTGTAATCAACTGTTATTGGATAATTGATGATTTGACCTCCTGGGCTATCATTATATCCTTTATTCTATATATTTTCCCTTTGTGAAAAATCGAGGATGTTTCAGTTGGTATCAGAGCCATGCTTGATCCTAGGATGAGACCCATAGGATTGGACAATAGAATAGGAGACCTTGAACTATTTTTGGTTATATACCGACCTTGCATACACCTTTATGCTTGGCTCACCCTTCCCTTACTCACCTTCTAACTTCTTTCTTAGTTCCAAATGCAGATGACAACCTTTGTAGAGGTCCCTTTCAACGGACAGAAGCAGCAAGACTACGCTCAGATCCTGCATAAGACACTCGAGCTGCTTGGTGTCCCCAAGCAGAGCTGCAGCTGGACTTGCCACGGCAAGATCAAACCCAATAAATCAGAAGAGTGCTATGTGGTGAGTATCTGGATTATCGGGTGCGAGGAGGTGCCCGCACTGAAGACCTTCGCAGTCCATGAGGTGGAACGTACCATCACCTACGCAGCACAGCTTGCAGCACGCGCTGCCCTTCGAGAAGTGATGTGAGACACCTATGAGCTACTCAAGACAGGACCACTTTGTCTGCTGCCCCGAGCTCTCGACCCCTCCAAGGACGACAAGGAACATTGGACTGAGGCCATGAGCATTTGGGCTAAGGAGGATGACGCTGCACTCAAGAGTACGGGAAGATACGTACTCATACAGGATAAGATTATCATGCTACTAAAGGGTGACAAGCGCTTCTACAAGCATCAGGTCTCTAAGTTAGAGAAGAAGGTGAAGGCCCAAGAGGAAGAATTGGCCAAGATGAAGAAGTCAAGCTGGTCCAACACAGCACACCTTGCGAAATACATGAAAGCTTCTGTGTATCTACGCGATGTCGTCAGGACAATATGAGAGAAGTGGAAGCAGTCCGATGTGTAACACTCTGGTGTTAAGCATGCATAATCACTTTCATTCTTAAGCATAAGCATCATTATGCATAGCATTGATGAAAAGAGCAATTGTTATTTTATGTGGATGCTTGAATTATTCAAATTATGGTTGCATTTCACATGAAGTGGATAAGTGGTATGAGTGTTTGGTGTTTGACGACATCTAAAGTAACCTAGACATGATTAGGGCACCAAATGAACCTAGGTTTATGTTCATGGTTTTGGTTAATTAAGCTTTGATGTCATGGTTGACTAAGGTGGACCATGAAAGTGATTTTGTTTGACTGATTTGAATGTGGTAGCTAGATTGTTTGCATATGTGTACACCCTAAGGTGGACCATGAAGGTGAAGCATGTATATATTATCTTAGAAAATACATAAGTAATTCTCTGTTGCTCAGAAAAATGTGAGACCAAATTTGTTAGTCTTCTTATGTCATGCTCTATCTTTGAAAAATATTATGAGGCCATGTCCTGTGGAAAGTTTGCTCTGTCTAGTTATGGTGCCTACTTCTATTAGATGATAAATAATTCATAATAAATAATATATAAGGAATTTGTGCATGAAACTTTTTAGAGAGTGTTTTTAGGCTAATCTAGAGCTAATGATGTTCTAAGATCTGTTGTTTGATATTTTTCTATATACAAAGTATTTTAGGCCCATTAAATTATGCTGCCTTGTTATTTTTGTGTAGGATAAAGTACTTACTGTTTTGACCTAAAATTTTTATGGTAGTCCAGATTAGATATGTTTAAGCTCCTGTAATTTTTACAGAATTTTCTAAATAGTCTAAAGTCATGTTGTAGTTCTACCCTGGTTTCTTTTAAATGCTTAATAATGTTTTAAGTTATTATTTCATGTGTATAATAATGCTTTTTTCTGATGTTTGTGATGTGTATAATCTGTTATTAGTTATGGTTTAGTAGAGGGTAGTGTGTAAAATAGCGATCGTTTATAATTGCTTTTAATGTATAAGTAAATTGTAATGCGATGCGTGTTTACGATTTTATTATAGAAGAGAATGCAGATGGCATGTGCTTATCATGCATGTTTTAAAATCATGTCAATTATGTTCAATGGAGCATCCATTCACCATCAGCATCAGCATTGTATTTCTATATATACATGGTATTCATACGCACTATGCATCATACATGATCGTCAGAGCTCGAAACAATAGTTCCCAGAGCACCAGAAGAGGAAGGTCAGCAGGAAGCTCTGGTGCGGGAGATAGCAGCAGAAGAGGATCCCAAAGTTGATATTCCCGATTGTCCCGACCACCAGCCAAGCTCTTTCCTGAAAGGCAAGCCCCGGAGCATTGTCCCTGTGGTTTGCAAAATATCTAACTTGAGTCCTTTACTTGTTTGATGCATTGCTGCATTACTTATATTCCTTGCCACTGCTTATACTTCAACCCTGTAGGTTCAGGTATGATTATTTGCTTAGCCCTGCTTTAACTAGATCGGTAGAAGTCGGGTGATTTTCTGTCATCCGCGAGTTATAGGTGGTGACTCAGAATGGTTGAATACATTCTTATCTTGGATAACCATGTGGAGATAATAAATTGAGACTGAGCGGGATTGGTGTTGGGACTGAACTGGAGGTTCAGTGTGGTTATCCCATCTGTGTCGAACTAGGACCCCATCCGTTGTACGTCCTCAAGTCATATTGAATTGATGCCTCACATTTAGCTGGAAGGATAAGTCGTTCCGACTGCGAAGCTTGGATTTGGTTTGGGCCGGGAGTCGACCTACTGTACGCATCGTATTGGTGAAGATGGGGAACAACGGGTTACGCGGAGAGTAAGTCCGAGGTCAGGGTCGCCCTGAATAAGGCAGCCGGGCGGTTCCTGGATACAATGGTACCTGTTGATCCTACGACTTATCCGAATTAAATCTTCGGTGATCTGTAGCTCACCTTAGCGGGTGAGTGTGGTTAGTGTGAGGAATACCCCACCAGCTGGTTAGTAATCGATTATAATCGCCATCGTTCCTGGACAGTGAACACTTGACTTGAGCAGCGGCATCGTAGTAATAACTTGAATAAATAGATGAGGTGGTTGAGCCGTGATGTTGAAAGGCACTCAACCGGAATTGGTTACTATTATTATTGAATAATTATTACCATGCTTGTTTAGTACAGGTGCTAATTTAGCATGATAAGGTTAATCAGATTAAAATACAATGCTAGAAGGTTATGGTCAAACCTTTCTTTAATGCAAGATTTTTTGCAACTTATGAGTCAGCTATCCTACTTATATAGCCTTGCATACTCCTTGGAGTCAATTTATTTTTAGTTTATGACGGGTAAGTCTAGCTAAGCACATTCTCGTATTCAGGGTTTTATTTCTCATGTTGTTGCAGATGGTGAGATGTTTTATGGCTATTGTCAGCACTGCTTCTATCCCGCTTTGGGAGATGACTAGACCTTGGGCATGGTCACTCTACTCTACCTTATGCTTTTGTTGGATATTGACCGAGGACCTGGCACAGTATTTCAACTGGTGTGTGTGTATTTGAACTTAATCGCTTTCGCTATTTTGAAATTTGAACTTGGTTTGCAATAACTTTATTCGTACTCCGATGGTGTAAAACTATGTGCGAACTATGTACGTTGTGAATGGTGAATGCTAAACTCATTACGATCTTGGTTTTGCTGAAAATGTTTGAAATCCTTTGAGATTTCGGTATGACTACCGGGTTTATTAGGTCTCATGCTATCTAATGGTGAATTATGTGCTTGTGCTCTAATAAATTGGTCGGTTCTGTTACAGCTGGCATCGGAGCAAGGTTTAGCATTACTATTCATAAGTATTTAAAATAAAAGAGTTTTTGTTGCGAAAAGTATTTACAAAATGTATAGCTATACATAGGTGTTCAAATCTATGATTTGAAAATTTAGAGTGTGCCAGTGGTCATATCCTTTATGCCCAATAGGAATTCAGGTGGCTTATTAAGTACTAACTTGGGGAATTGCATCATATTTTCTGTTTTGTCGTTGCCTATACAATGACGGAGTCGTATGGTGACATTCACTTGAGTGATAATGTATGGATCAAATTGCCTCTATGCCCTGGTAAGTGTGAGTTGTGAGAGCATGATTGGATGCAATGCCAGTCTAGGGGAGTGCTTATTGATGCCGAATTATTCACATGTCGCACACATGTTTATTTGAAGGTATCCCATGTTAGGACCGCCTTCTGGTGGTGTCGTCTTCTACGCGACTGTTGGGGTAGTAAGTAATCGGTGTTTTCACCTTGTTCGGAAGGTGCATGAATTTTTACGTCGAATTGCATTCATATGGGATATGGGATGAAATGAATTTTCTATAGGTACACTAACCGCGTGAATGGTAGAACGAAGTAGTTACGTATAATGAGAGAACGATGTATGCCATCGCATAGAGCGTTAGATTATTAGTTCGTGAGGACGTATGTAACGTGCATGCATCATGGTTAAAATTGCTCATTCATACATTTCATGGTTCCTTCCCTTACAAAAAAATTGCCTCATTCTTTAAAATTATAACTTATGGGATATACAACTTTTGAACAGATGCCGAGAACCAAGCAGACTGCTCGCAAGTCCAGTGGAGGAGGAGTGCCCCGTGGTCCTTTGGCTGTCTGTGAGTCGGTGCCAAGGGAGGTGGACACTTTTCTTGAGGAGCACGCTATGCCTAGCCTTCTTTGGAGGATTCTCTCCAACGCTGGGTACACGGTGGGCATGGAGCCTCACTACTACTGGGACAAGGATGACTTGGTGAACTATAGAGAGGCTCGGGTGGAGGTAGTTGTCCCACCTTTGGACGGTGACCCCACTGGGTTGGGTGGCGCTATTTTGGTACGGGCAGGACTGCCAAGACGGGTGCCATGTTTGCAGCTTTTAACGTGGTGGAGCACCTGATGGAGGAGATCCCACACCAGCTTGCCCAGGCTTTTCCTGGTGTGTTTTCCTTTGCTAACCGCCTTTCTAGGTGGCCACATGCTAAAGGAAAACCACTGGAAGCAGGTCCTAAGGAGGCGCAAGGCAGCGACACGCCTGCCATGAGTGCTATGTTTGTAGTGATGAGGGCCTATGTCAGTATGGAGACTAAGGCACTTCGTCTGAGTGAGGAGTTCAAGGAGGCTCGAGCTGATGCACGCAAGGAGAAGCGTAAGTTAACACGTGAGCTTCAGCGCTCACAAGAGGAGGTAGCCCGTGTGTTTCAGCATCGAGACAAGGTTGTTCAGGAGAGCCAGAAGATGGCTCAGGCTAGGGATGAAGCCTGGTCCGAGTTTCATCGTCTTAACATCTGTCAGCAGCAGGTGCTAGAGGAAGTGGAGGATGTTTATGCTTACAATGCTAGTCTTCACGAGGAGGTGTACAGGAAGCAGGAGGAGATCCGTCAGCTGAGAGCAGCCTTAGCAACAGCTAGGAAGGCTTTGGACGGTACTTCTAGTGAGAGTAGCAAAAATAGAGAGTAGCCTTGTTGATGATCACTAGTCTCTAGTTATTCTTTTGCGTTCCTGTCGGGTGGTCATGTAACCCTTTTGCACGCTATTGAGACTTTGAAGTAAGGTTGGAACATGGTGTTTGATGTGGCGATATCCGTACACCTTTAAAAGTCCAGTGTATGTATGCTGGCAAAAATGTGGATGTTGTAAGACGCTTTGCGATGGCTCGAAGTAATATTATTAGTGATGTTGTGATGTGAAAAATTGGAATTATTGTGCCTCTATTTATTGTGCGAATTTATTCCTCTCGATAAATTCAGTTTGGCATGATTTTTACATTCACCTCTTATTATGACAACATTCACCTAATAAATACTTATTGCTGAAATATGCAGATGCCGGTTACCCATAGTGGTTCGGGTGGTAATGGTAGTGGTGGTGCTGAAGAGGGTGCCGATAATACTGCACGTGGTGTATCGCCCCCACCTCTGACCAATGTGGTATGTTTTCTATGAATCAAATCCCTGCCGCTGTTTTGTTTGATTCTGGATCGTCGCATTCTTTCATGAGCCAAGTATTTGCACAGAAGTAAGATCAAAAGATACTTGAATTGAGCATTGAATTCAAGGTTAGTTCAGCTGGGGCTGATATAACTACTAAGCAGATAGTTCAGGGTGCAACCTTAGATCTAGATAAGTGGAGGTTTCGGTTGAACTTGATAGTTCTACCTGGCTTAGGAGTGGATGTCATAGTGGCGATGAGTTGGATGAAATTCTGGGGTGCTGTGATCAATACAGGTAATAGGATGCTATCTATCAGAAATCCTCTTAGGGAGGGTACCTTTCAAGTGTCGTTACCCTGAAAGTTTAAGTTGGAGAGCGTATCCTATTCTACTCGTGTGATCCCTCTTCCCAAAATTCCTGTCGTGTGTGAGTTTCTAGATGTCTTTCCTAAAGAACTTCCAGGTCTTCCACCAAATAGGGATGTTGAGTTTCGCATTGAGTTACTACCTGGCACCGCCCCAATTTCTAGGAGGCCATATCGGATGCCACCAAATGAATTGGCAGAGCTTAAAAATCAGTTGAAAGAATTGTTGGACAAGGGTCTTATTTGCCCTAGTGTGTCAGAATGGGGTTGTCCTGCTATCTTTGTGAAGAAGAAGGACTAATCTCTACAGATGTGGGTGGATTATCATCCACTTAATGCTGTGACCATCAAGAACAAGTATCCGTTACCCCGTATTAACATTCTATTTGACCAGTTATCCAAGGCGAAAGTGTTTTCCAAGATTGATCTTAGGTCCGGTTACCATGAGATCAAGATTAGACCGGAAGATGTGCCTAAGACCGCTTTTTCTACCAGATATGGATTGTATGAGTATCTTGTTATGTCCTTTGGCTTAACAAATGCTCCTACATACTTCATGTATCTGATGAATTTGGTCTTTATGCCTGAGTTAGACAAATTTGTGGTGGTGTTTATTGATGATATCTTGGTGTACTCAGAGAATGAAGAAGATCATGTCGAGCATCTGAGGATTGTTTTAGAAAGACTTAGGGAACATAAGTTGTATGCCAAGTTTAGCAAGTGTGAGTTTTGGCTCAAGAAAGTTTAATTCCTTGGCCATGTTCTATCAGATGAGGGAATCTCAGTAGACCCGAGCAAAGTACAAGAGGTTATGAATTGGGAAGCACCGACTTCTGTGCATGAAGTTCAGAGTTTTCTTGGTCTAGCCGGATATTATCGTTGCTTCATTCCGGATTTTTTGAAGATTGCCAAACCTATGACAAGTCTGTTATAGAAAGAGAAGAAGTTTGTCTAGACAGAAGAGTGTGAAACGGCTTTCCGTACCTTGTGGGAACTGTTGATCACTGCTCCTGTTCTGGCGCAACCAGATTTAGGGAAACCTTTTGATGTATATTGCGATGCATCAAAAACAGGCTTAGGATGTGTGCTTATGCAAGAAGGGAGAGTCATAGCTTATGCCTCACGCCAGTTGAAGAAGCATGAAGTGAATTATCCGACCCATGATTTGGAGCTTGCAGCTGTTGTGCATGCTCTAAGAATCTAGAGGCATTACTTGCTGGGTAATTTCTGTAAAGTCTACACTAACCACAAGAGTCTGAAGTATATCTTTATCCAACTTGAGTTGAACATGAGGCAACATCGATGAATGGAGTTTATCAAGGACTTCAATATGGAGATCTTATATCATCCAGGCAAGGCAAACGTAGTCGCAGATGCGTTGAGTCGAAAATCACTTTGCCATGCTATTCAACCTTTGTTAGCAGACGGTTTTGGCCTCATGCATCCGGTTGTGCTGCGTAACATCCAATTAGTTGCTCGCTTAAAAGTAAGATCATTGAAGGTCAGAAAACCGACAAGGGTATAGGTCATATCAAGGAGAAGATGCTGAAACAGCCAACCAAGCATTTCAGAGTAGATGAGAAGGAAATCTTATGGTTTGATGATCGGCTGGTCGTACCAAAAGATAGAGAATTCAGAAATCAAATTATGGATGAAGCTCACTTATCAAAGTTATCTATTCATCCTGGCGGTAGTAAGATGTTTCATGATCTGAAGGCTCGTTATTGGTGAACAAAAATGAGAAAGGAGATTGCAGCTTATGTCGCACGGTGTGACATCTGTTGTCGCATAAAGGCTGCTCATTTGAAGCCAGCCGGAATGCTTCAACTGTTGCTGATTCCTGAATGGAAATGAGAAGATATCAGTATGGATTTCATTACCAGACTTCCCACAACTCCAAAAGGGCATGACTCTATTTGGGTAATCGTTGATCGACTTACCAAGAGTGCGCATTTTATTCCAGTTCGTACAGATTATCGACCGCCTCAATATGCTGATATTTACCTTAGGGAGATCATTCGTTTGCATGGAATTCCTAAAACAATTGTATCTGATCGAGGGTCTCAGTTTACCGCTCATTTCTGGGAACACTTGCAGAAGGATTTGGGGACAAAGCTGAACCATAGTACCGCTTATCATCCTCAAACTTCAGGTCAAACAGAAAGAGTGAATCAAGTTCTTGAGGATCTTCTGAGGGCTTGTGTTTTATCATCCAAGGGTTCATGGGAGAAGTGGTTACCTTTGGCAGAATTCTCTTATAACAATAGTTACCAAGAGAGTATACAGAAGGCTCCTTTTGAGGCACTGTATGGTCGAAGGTGTAGAACACCTACGAATTGGGTAGGACCTGGAGAAAGAAGATATTATGGCATCGACTTCGTTAAAGAAGCTAAAAAACAAGTTCAAACAATTCAACAACACATCGCAGCTGCACAGTCCCGTCAGAAGAGTTATGCTGATAAGAGAAGAAGACCTATAGCTTTTAATGTTGGTGATTATGTGTATCTGAAGGTTTCTCCTATGAAGAAAGTGCAATGTTTTGAAGTTAAAAGAAAACTAGCACCTCATTATGTTGGTCCGTATCAGATAGTGGAAAGAAAGGGATTGTAGGCTTATAAGCTCCAACTACCTACAGAGATGAGCGCAGTGTTTCCTGTTTTCCATGTATCCCAACTCAAGAAATGTCTGCGTGTTCCAACAGAAGAAGCCGTCCAAGTCTAGGACATTAAGCTAAGTTCGGATTTAACTTACGAAGAGAAACCTATGAGACTCCTAGATGTCAAAGACAGAGTGACCAGGAATCGCGTGGTCAAGCAATACAAGGTTTCTTGGAGCAATCATGATGATAGTGATGCCACTTGAAAAACGGAGGACTATTTAAAAGCAGTATATCCCGATTTTCATAAAGAATGGTTAGTCTACTTAAATCTCGGGGTGAGATTTCTTTAAGGGGGAAGGGCTGTAATACTCTGGTGTTAAGCATGTATAATCACTTGCATTCTTAAGCATAAGCATCATTATGAATAGCATTGATGAAAAGAGCAATTGTTATTTTATATGGATGCTTGAATTATTCAAATTATGGTTGCATTTCACATGAAGTGGATAAGTGGTAAGAGTGTTTGGTGTTTGATGACCTCTAAAGTAACCTAGACATGATTAGGACACCAAATGAACCTAGGTTTATGTTCATGGTTTTGGTTAATTAAGCTTTGATGTCATGGTTGACCAAGGTGGACCATGAAAGTGATTTTATTTGACTGATTTGAATCTGGTAGCTAGATTTTTTGCATATGTGTACACACTAAATAAAGTTTATATAGAATTTCATAAGGAACAAAAGTTTTTATTATCACTTTTCATGAAAATTCTTGGAAGATGTTCAAAAATGTTGAAAAAGGCAGATTTGGGGCTGTTTTTCCATTTTAGGGGATTTTAAGGGTATTTTCATTTGGATTTTTGTATTTCAAAATATATGCAGAATCTGGCCATACTTTGTATAGATGAAATGTTCAACTCTTCTAGAGATAAATTTTCTTCAATATAAGTTTTGGCTAATTCGGCTTGGTTTGGGAGTTATAGGGCAGAAAAGTTTGTATTAGAGGTCATGGAAATAGCATTTCAGTGACGGTTGGTCAAAGCCGTCAGGGAAATGGCCAGCCACCGCCCATCGCGCCCAGCCCGCGTGCTCCACATGGCGCGCGTACACCGGCGGTCCGGGGCAGCCGCGACCGTCCCGACCGCGTTAAAGCGAGTGCGGCAGCTCCATCCGTTCTGTCCCCTACTCATTTTCCCTCGCTCCCCGCCTCTTTCTCCCGCTCCGCGAGCTCGCTGTCGCTGCCGCCGAACGCGCTGCCATCGCCGAGCCATCACCGCCGCTCATTTTCTTCCTTGAGCGCGCCACTAGCCTCGCCTCGACGTGCGCTTGCTCGTGCGCCCCTAGCAGCCGTCCTCGCCGAGGGTAAGACCCCCAATCGACCCTTCTTCTCCGCGGCAGGCGAGCCGGTGACCGCCGCCGCCGCGTTCCGGTCGATTAGGCCGTCCTCTTCTCTCTCTGACTTGAGCTTTAGCTGTGCCTTGACGTGTAGAACCCGTAACCCTAGTTAATGGAGCCGCTGCGGGTCAGTCCCCGCCGGAATTCGGCTGCGCCACCGACGGGAAGCCGCTGCCCGCCCTGCGCACGCGGCTGAGCCACCACAGCCCCGCTCCGACCGCGCTAGGACCTCGAATCGATGCGCCTAGACCCGTTCGTGCTGTCCCTCGGTTCAATTTGGTCG
>CM041628.1:46945187-47157758 GCA_023333625.1 Bothriochloa decipiens | reverse complement strand
TTCCTAGCATGACACATCACCAACATAGGTTATTTAAGAAAAAAATTTGATGGCTGTGACTTTTGGTGTTTGGATTTTTAGGGTTGTTACAATACCTCCTCTAGAGCTCCCTTCCCCTCGTCATTGTTCTGTCACCTTATAGATCTCTCCTCTTCCTCATAGTTGTCGTTGCCCCTTTCTAGATCTTTGTGCAAGATCCCCTACTTCTGCCCTTCAGTATCCCCTCCTAAATCTCCAATCTCGCAGTGGTCATGAAAGAAAGTTGTGACGGCTCCTCTAACTCTTCCTCTCTCTCCTCCCTCTCATTTCCTCTTTCTCTTATCTCTTCCCCCTCCCTCCATCGCAACAACATTGTCCAGAGCACCACGATGGCTTGCCACTCCTAAGGACCCACACGTTAGTGACATGATAAGAGAGAAAGAGGGTCGAGAAAAATATGTGCCACTCTCTCTTTGTTTGGGGGGACTAGAGGAGTTTTAAAGGTATTGAGGAAAAATATGGGAAAAAGGATATGTTTGAGCATTTTTTTGGCCTCATTCTCCTTATACAATAATTTTCAAATAGAGGAGATTATTTTTTCTCAATATGATAGAAATCTTATTTTCAAATAGACTCAAAAGTTGTTTCGAGCCATTGGTTTAGGTTCTCGGAGTTGATCTATGGACACACAAAACTGTGATGTCATCTAACTCTAAGCTCGCCATCTTATGATCTGTACAAAGTAGTAAGAAATAAGAAAAGGAGAGAAAAGAGAGTTATTCTTTTCAGCAAGAGGCCGTCGACGGCGCATCAAAGAAAGGTCTCTTGTGCTACACAAAATGTGATATAAGCATCAGCTACATGTACGGCATGTAACACAGATGAAATAAATCCAACCTTTATTCCTCTTTTTGTCAGTCACTAACTCAGGGACAAAGTCAATTTTTTGGTCTTCCATAATGCAAGTCAAGAAGGAGCTTGACAATACGATCCTACAAATACATGCTGGTAATACCTCAATATCGTCTACTCCATGGTGTTCCATTTGGGACACCATCCATAATTATCTAAAAGAATCAGTTACTGTGTCTCCTCTCCCTTTAAAAGTATCTGACCTATGTCTAAATAATACACATGATAGGGATGTGGGTCTTTAACTGACATTTTTGATGAACAAGCAATTCAGGCTATCACTTCTATTGTTCCTGTCTCGTATGATCATCAGGATATCCTTAGGTGGAAAACATTCAGGAAAGGAACCTGTACTACAAAGGAGATCTACAAGACCCTTTCTGCAGACAAGATTATCCAATTGCCACCATAGAGATCCAGAAGCATACGGCCACAGGCAAACCAGATTTTATGTCGTACCTAGAAGAAGAAAAGCCTCCCACCCTTGATCAAGATCTTCACATGGAGGCTGATTCGGAGAGCACTTGCCACTGCAGAACGAGCGTCCAGGTACTCAACTCATATAGGTAAACATTGTGACATTTTTGTGGACAGGTGGAGAATGACTATCATCTTTTCTTCCAATGTACTATTGGACAGGTGAAGAATGACTACCATCTTTTCTTCCAATGTACTCTCCTAACTGATGTATGTCACTCCTTTCAACCTAGTATAACCACCACCAATCTACCTACTGAAAGTGATGGTATCCAACAAACTCTCTCTGCTCTTATTTCAAACTCCACACCTGAAACTACCTTTCAAAAAATACTTTACACTCTTTGGTATATATGAAAATCCAAGAATGATTACCATTTCAACAGAAAGCGATGGACGGCAGCACAGTTACATCATGTAGCAGCAGCGCACATGGACTCCCACAACAAAGCTATCAGCATGCGGCACACTACAACCAACCAAACATCCAGCCAAACCGCTCCACAGGCTGGGCATTCGACATTACTCTCTCAGCAAATTGATAATAGTCAGCCGACCAACCAAGGTATGGATCTCCAAGCACAGCATTTGCCAACATCTTACATGTACCAATGCACATCTCCTAACCTCCTTCAAGGACATAGATGTTATGTGGATGTCTCTACAGCTCCAGACCAGCCCAATCAGCGGTTGAGAATGGTTGGGATTGGTGTTTTTATGTTACATATGCAGGACCAAACCACAGAAACCATTCACATTCAGGCAAAGCTTCAAGCATGCAGCTCGGTACTAATGGCTGAAGCCGCAGCACTGGCCCTGGCCTCGGTCATCACTCGGAAGTTAAACGTAACAGGAATAAACTTCGTATCAGACAGTGAAGAACTAGTTCGCTACCTTAACAACGACGAACAGGTGAACCCTCCAGATTGACGAATCAACTCAGCTCTATTCCAATAACACTTCCTCCACAGATGATAGGATATTCAAGATTCACATAAGCCTAAATTCTACAGCTCATACTATGTACTTACCAACAAGCTCTACTTGAAGTAGACTTGAACAATGTAATCATCATAGCAGCTCGTCATTGCTAATCTATAAAGTGGTTTGTTGTAAAAAAAAAAACCCTTCTTCACACCCCAAACAAATAACCTCCAAAGAAAACTCTGAAAGGCTGTTGGTGTTCTGGTAGGAGGAAAAAAAAATTCCTGGCCAGGATTCAACAAGAGAGTGGCAAGAAAGGACAGAAAAAAGACGCACACAAGCCACACAGGCCACACGTTTTCCACGGCCTCCCCTCGTGGCCAGCAACGTTCGCACAGCTTTGCACGGCGGAACGGAACGGAAGACAAAAGACACCCCAGAAAAGGCAAAAAAATGCAACAGAAACTTAGCTACGGCACCACGAGCTGTGGCTCGCACCGAGGCCGCCTCCTCCTCCGGCTCACTCTCCCCTCACGAGTCACGACTCGCGACTCGCGAGGAGAGAGAGAGGAGTAAAAGAGCAGCTTCTCCTCCGCGTCCGCTTCCCACCTCACCTCCGGATCAGCAGCGAGCGAAGTAGGAGTAGCCTGCACCTCTCGGCTCCACTGGTGGGAGTGGAGCGGAGGCCAGTCCCGAACTCCCGAGGCAGCACCGTGCGGCGCGCTCCAATGGCGGCTTCCACCTTCCTCGCCGCCCCGGTGCACGCGCCGCCGCTGGTGCGCCCCTGCGTCGCCCCTCCTCCTCCCCTTTCCTGCGGGGGACTCACACTGCGCCCGCAGGCGTGCGCCCCACGCCGCCGCCGCAACCCGGCGGCGATCCGCCCGGTGAGCCTGCTTCTCTCCCTTTCGCTTGGAATGCACGTCTGTTTTAGTGATCTGGCGGCTGAAATTATCGGCGGAGTCTCTCTCCACCGGTGCCCGCCGCACCTTATCGGCGGAGTTGTTCTGCACATGAGTCCTTCACTCCTTCAACAGTGAAGCTGGGCCAATCCGCTGCCTCTGTCCAGGTCATAAATCGGTGGCGCTGCTGGCGCATGGCGGAATTTGGGTGAACTTTTTTTATTACCAAAATTTGGGTGAACTCATGGGTGTGCATGCTGACTGGTGTTGCTCTCTCCGTGTGTTCCTAGGTGAAGAAGTTCTGTGTGGAAGTTGGTTCGGGGTGGCCCGTGGTGCCCACTCGATCGATCAGAAGGGGGTTTCACAAGGGTGTAAGTGTCGCAAGGGTGGATGACAATGCTGCTGGTCAAGTCAGTGTCGACGACGACGACGAATTCGACCATATCACCAGCGAGACCCTTCGTACCGCCCTAAGGAAAAGCAAGGAAGTGCTGGCAAGGCACAAGATCGTAATGGAGCAGGTACTATTTTACATGCTTTTATGATGGAATCAAATACTTCTGTCAATAATCAATCCATACTGTTTTAGATTGTATGTCTGTTTGAACTGTGGTTCTTTGATATATTATATCGTGTGACAATCCATGAAACTAGAAAATTGTTATCTGTATTCCAAGCATCTGAGTCCAATGCTGTTGTACATTATACATCCTGTGTTTTCCATATGTAGATGAAGTTTACATACATGCACCTGCTCAAATTGTTTGAAGAGTCAAACTTCGTTAAAATATGGTTTTACAGAAAAATGTTGGACTCAAAATTGATTGTGGCTTCTGTTTTTCTCTAGTCACTTTTATTTTTACTTTTACTGTTTCACACATGACATGTGTTTATGCCAAACATGGGTTGTGGATAGTCTGCAGTATCAGGAACCGGGCCTGGATGGGTTATATTTTTTTTGGGGGAAGAAGGTGACAGTACTAATAATGGAACCTCTTTTATGGTTGATGCAATATCATCGTTTTACAACCTTACATATAAGCAAATGGTTACTGGTAATGCATGGAATATACTGAGGAATGTGTCCCTTTAATATATTCCTGTCGGAATCTAAGATTTTTCATAATACAGATTGGGAATGCGCGGACAATTTAAGAATGTCATCACACTGCTGTTCTTTTGCCATTTTGGCCTGTTTCTCAGTACCTGCACTGCTTTGGAACTAGTGTTTTGAGATAGATTTGCTGGAATTATTTGCAATTCACCTTACTATGCATCCATTTTACTAACTACTTACTTATATGGAGGTGTAGTGTATGCATCTGTTGTATTGTTTATTGAACTATATGATGTTTCAAATGATGATATGTGGGTAACTTATTCAGATAGCAGAAAAGAAGAAGCTCCTCTCAGATATGCTAGACAGTTCCATTCAGAGTGATGGTTCCTTATCAAACCTGAATGCAATTGCAGAGGGCACTGAGATTAGCTATGGCCATCAGACATACCATGATAGTTCTTCACAGCAAACTGAATTTGACACCACTTACGGAGAATCCATCTACAATCAGAATGGTTACTATGAAAGTTCAAAAGATGACGGCACTGATATCAGCGAGAATTATCAGTATAACAGTTTCCCTAGAGCTGCTCGTAGCATGTATGAACTAGAAGCAGATAATGGTATGAGCCAAGATTATGTGGTACAACTAGGTCAAGTAAGCGAACATGAGCAGTCAGTTAATGAGGGAACAAATGACAATGCATCTGGTGGAGTTGATGTTATGAATGTCATATTGGTAGCCGCAGAGTGTGCTCCTTGGTCCAAAACAGGCAAGAACTGAATGATATAATTCAATTTCTTATGTGCTTTGTTTTTTCTTGTAAGGGTGTGGTTTAAACTTAGCATGGACATTGTAAGGGTGTGGTTTAAACTTAGCATGAACTTAGTATGAACAGTGGCGTGCAATTGGGTTGTGATTCTGTGTTTTGGGACTGTAGTGATAGCTAAGAAAAAGAAGTACAAGCTCACAATCTGACACTTTCTCAAAGGGATGATTAGGTCAATAGGAATGCAATCTGTCAAAAAAGAAAAATATATAGCATGGCAAAGAACTTCAATGGCCAGATAACTCCAGAAAGGATGACAATTTTGGAAAATAGCAATCCCTGGAATATCTCGTTAGACATTTTATCATAATGCCACAAATGCTCTACTTCTCTAACTTAGATTAGATTCACAGGGCAGAGGAATCCATCTTTTCTCTTGCATGGAACTTTAAGTCATTATAACGGTGAAAAACCACCATTTTTTCTTAACTAAATGACACGCAGCTCTCTGCATTGTTTGAGAAAAAAAAACGCCATTTGACCAAGGAGTGTAATTTCCAAATTTACATATGTTTGAGATTTTATTAGGCATTCAAGTGCAAAATTGATGTTATTTCTCTAAATACGGCAGAACAGGTGCTATTAGGCTTATTTCCCAATTTTCAAACCCAACCCTGTAACTCACTAGGAGTCTTGTCCACTCTGTAGTGCCTGCTCTAAAGTCTACATGCAATTGTGTTGCAACGCTGGAGATCGGTTTCAGTGAATTGTAAATGTATCTAGATGAAACTAGGCTACCTTTTGCTTGTTTCTGCTAAATTTTCTCCATAAGTTTTACTTCACGTTTCACTTATTGTGCTTGCTTGAAGAAGAGCACACATGCTAAAGTTTACATGTTTGATATTTCGGCTACTTAATAAAGTGTGATGCCTATATGAACAACAATTCAATACAAAGGCATTTATTTTTCATATGAGTATGTGTTGCATGCTGAATTATCTATCCACAACTTGAGGCATATACACCAAGTTCTCAGAGCTGACTCTACCATATATGGTTTTGAAACTTTTTGTAAATTTAGCACCTATTATTGATTTCATATCCAGTTTTGGCAAAACAGGCAGTATGAATTTCGCGACTTCACAAGCTATTTATGGTGGAAGCCTGTGTTTTTTTTTCTTGAATACGTAGGAGAGCTGCGTACCTTTGTAGTAAGAGAGGGAGACCAACCCCCCTTAAAAAGTCACCACCTCACTCTGCTGTGAGGGGTGACAAATATATGTTAAGCGGAAGCCTGTTAAAGTTTAGTTTTATGATTTTAGACTGAGGTTTACCCTTTCTGTCGTTTGGGATAAGTTGTTTTGTAAGTTCTGAATTTCAATGTACACCTTTGTTTTGTTGGAACATATGCTGGTAAAACAAATAAAAATATGCGTAAATGAAAAGTATATTCTGGTACAAATCTAATAGCAGTACTTTATGTTGTCAGCCTACATTTTATATGAAATTATAGGTTAACATTTCAAAATTATGCCTGCATGTATCTCATGCATCCTATATTTAGGGCCTGTGCTCCTGCCGCTACCGCACACGTCACAGCTGTGGCCGCACCGCAAGTGTGTCGTCCGCCAGACATTTGGTGAGCTGCGGTATCAAAAATGAACTAGCTGCTGCGGTGGCCGCCAAACCTTCGGCAAACTGCAGCACGAGGGTTTGGCCGACGCGGCATGCCACACTTGCAGTGCGACGATCCATGGCGAGCTGTGGACGTGAGCCGACCAGGCCCTTAGTGGTGGAGGAAACACGACTTTATGGAAAACCATTACAACCCATACTGTTTCCTATTCTTGATTATGCTGCATCCCTGTCCATAACTCAGTCACGTACTTCCCCCGGTGTTTATGCATGCTTACTGCTGCTATCATGCAAAATTCAGAAGTGAATCGCAACTTAAATGGTTTACATCTTTGCCTTTTTGTGATTGAATGTTGTGTTCAATGTTTGAAAGATGATTGAACTTTTCATATTCCACTTAAAAAAATTGGGTGATCTTTTCAGTTTTAGAAAGGTGGGATTGCTTGTTAGTGGGATGTTAACATATGTTCTGATTTGTGGGGTCAAAGAGACAACTGGAAAGACTGGTATTTTTTTCTCTAACAGGCAGAAAAAAGGCGTACCCAGTGCCGTAGGCTCCCGCACTGCGGGGTCTGGGGAAGGGAAAATAGCCGGCAGTCATCCCTGCACAAATGTGCAGAGGTTGGGGCTTGAACCCTGGACCTCTTGGTCACAGGCGGTAAAGTTCTACTGCTTGCACCAGGGCCGCCCTTCTCTAACAGGCAGGTTGATGTTTTTTATTTGGCTACTTAATATGCTTGGAACTAAATGCTTTGCTGTTGATGCGGCTGCCTACATGTAGTGACATCATTTCATCCCTTTTTTTCAAAAAATAAATATGTACAAGTAAATAACCTTTTCTTTGGGCAAAAAGGGTGTGGGTTTAGTGACCCTCGAGTGCACATATGAGTTCGCCACTGATTTTAATGATATATCTGCAAAATTATTATAGATATTGGGAGTTATTTTATATATATATATGCTCCAGAATATACTGTTCATTTTAATCCCTTGTTCACTTCGTTTTCAATAACCTTGTACCAATTTCCTGCAGGTGGGCTTGGGGATGTTGCTGGAGCTTTGCCTTAGGCTTTGGCCAGGAGAGGTCATCGTGTCATGGTGTGCCTTTTATGTGCTATCATATCTGAAAGAGATTTAAATAAGCTCCTACTAGTTGGAAGTGGTGCAAGTTAACATGGAAGATAAACATGATGGTTGTGAAGTCTATAAAATCACTTATTCATCCAGTAGATGGTTGCAAAATCTTTTAGTTTTTTTTTCCGAAAATGCAGGAGACCTGCATTTCTTTATATTAAGAAGAAAAAAAATGACATGAACCCTTGCACACACCAACACAAAATCAGTTCAGTTCACATGGTTCCAGAGATCACCAATCCTAACCCTTCTACTGTTCCCCATCCGGCACAAGGGAAACTCGTTTTTAGCTCAACTAAAGAGGATTGAAGATTGAGTTGTAGGTACCTGACATTGGGGCCACTATAAAACCATATTGAATGGACAACCATAATTAACCAACTGTGTCAGTCGTGTGCTCTATGGCCTCATTATACAAACTGGATTTCACAAAAGACTAAGATCTATTCATGATATGTTCAGCAGAACTCATATGTGTTTGGGCCAAAATATTTCAGCTAAAATAGAAGCACTTTTCTACAACTCAAATTGCCTAAATTCTTAGCAGTGCACCTGGAGATTCTGGGCTTTCAGTTTTAGGGCTAGATTGTGCTGTTGTGCTCTGCTACCTTCACTGTGCAGTCTAGTTAACTGTGCTAGTCTACTAATTATATTCTATTAACCTTTTGCTTTATGGTCTCAATAAAAACATATCTTCATATAATTGTTATGTCCAACATTAAAAAGTATGCTCTTGAAAAGCCACAATTGACAATACCATTAGGCACAATAATTTTTTTAAAAAAAATAGGATCTTTATTGTTAATCTTGGTTAGTGCCTGGTATGGAAATAACTCATGAAGTACATTCCAAAGCAAACCCACGTTCTTATTTGAGCGAACATAGGTTATGTTTCTGAGTTCTTTTAGTCAGACAACACAAACTAAATTTTCAATAGCTACATTTGGAGAAGCATTTAAATACTAAATACATAATCATTTCTTATATCTTTTTGTTAGGTAGTAGCTCCAAAGTATGGTGACTATGAGGAACCACAAGAGATAGGAGAGCCAAAGAGTTACCGAGTTGCAGGGCAGGTATTTGCCTCTGCTATCATATTATATTAGCTGAACATATTGAATATAGCTTGAAAATATTCTGTTTGGACAGGATATGGAAGTAAAGTATTATCATGCATTCATAGATGGTGTGGATTTTGTTTTCATCGACAATCCTATCTTCCACTATGTTCAGAGTGAAATTTATGGTGGGAACCGAACTGTGAGTATACCACTTCATTTGCTGATACTTTTTCTCGAACGACACTGGAGAGCTGCATGTCATTTCATTAAGAAGAGAGAAAAAGCACAAAGGAAGGCACGTGCCTGCTCCTAGTACAAAGGAGAGGCTGGAGCCTGTTCCCAAACATGCCTAACACACACCAGGCTTTAAAAGATATTTGCTTTACTAAAAGCTTATATCAGATCTATATCCAAATTACTCCCTCCATTTCAAATAATAAGACTTTTTGTCTTTTATGTATTTAGACATAGTGTATGTCTAAGTGCATAGTAAAAGTTATGTATCTAGAAAACTTTAAAATGTTTTATAATTTCGGATAGTGGGAGTATAAGACATTTTGGCTTTTCCAGATACATGGCTTTTGCTATGCACCTAGATATGCACTATGTCTAGATACATGGTAAAATCAATGTATCTAGGAAAGCCAAAACGTCTTATAGTGTGGAATGGAGGGAGTACCTGTCAGTTTCTTGCCTTTTTGGGTTATTTATTGTTGACACTAACCAGATTAATTAACCTTTATCTGCAGGACATCTGGAAACGGATGGTTTTGTTGTGCAAAGCAGCTGTAGAGGTAACCTTTCTTGGCTGTAACATCTATAGTTCCATTGACATCTAAGATGTCTTGTTACACAATTAACACTCCTTCAGAACATCCAGTTTTTTTTATGTGCCTTTATGACTTTATCATTTGGTTTGTTTGAGTGCCCTTTCTAGGGCTGCATTTTTCCCCAGTCAAAGGATTGCCTACACACGTGGCCTTTGTTTAACTTTGTTATTTCTCTTTCATTGTCTTATTCAATGTGCTTATAGAAAACATCATTTTAGGTTCAATGGTATGTTCCATGTGGTGGCTTCTGCTATGGTGATGGAAATCTTGTGTTTATTGCAAATGATTGGCATACTGCACTTCTACCTGTTTATTTAAAGGCATACTATCGTGACAATGGTTTTATGCCATATGCCCGTTCTGTTCTTGTGATACACAATATAGCACATCAGGTAAGTTTTTTTTTTGTTACTGTTACCTTCTATATCCTGCATGTATAATTTGCCTGAATTATTACTATTTCATACTACATGGATCTCACCTGTTTCAGTTAATTGAAAATTATTGCCCTTATTACTAAATATATTCTATTATTTCACCTATTTACTTCTTCTGTCCTCTTCATTGGTGCATCTTGTTGGGTTTATAGGAGTCTACCCCAACTTGTTTAAGACTAAGAAACTTTGCTATTGTTGTAGTTAGTGGAAAATTATGTATCTACTCTAGTGGCCCATGGTTGTACCTGCCAGGCAATTTGAGCCCAGGTGCATGTCTGGCATGTGTATGGCAGCCTTTGCCCATGCCTGTTGTGAGCATACAAAGAGAAATCCAAAGAGATTGAGAAATTAAGTACCTGAGAAATCATTCTGGACCGACAAACATGGTGAATAATGTAGAATGACCCCTACCTGCTGCCATTCCTTGTGATGAGCCTTGACACGTTTGAGGTTGGTCTCTCAAATTGAAAAAAAGTCTATAATATGAATGCATCTTTGACTGAGCCTTTGCTGATCAAAAGGCCTGAAAATGTAGGAGCTTCTCTGATTTGGGCTTGGAACCCAGAAGGTAGCATTGAGTGGCTGCAAGGCAGCAGGTAGGGCTGTAGAGGCAACCAATGAAGGTGCTAAGCTGGTGTGTGGCTGGAGCCAGGAGGATGTTCCTTACCTGAATGATGTGTGTGTAATGAAGCTGAGAGAGAAGTGAGGAACAGTGCCTGAGCGATGAGTTTTGTTTCCCCTAGATTGTTGGGCTATAATTTGTGCATAATTGCGCAAGTCCAGAACTCCAGATGCCAAAGGTAATGTGGATCTCTCCCTCTCCCTGGGGTAGGGAGGGAGGGAGGGATATAGGACTTTGTGTTCATGAATGTGCCTGCAGTAAAAAGAAAAGTTGAGAATAGACACCTCTATATTTACCCACAACCAATCAGGTAAATGAGCAAAACCGAGTACCCTAGATTTGAATCTAGTAAAGTAAACAATCACATCGTGAGTGTTCATATAAAATTTTAAGTGGCCTTTATTTCTAGACAGGGAACCATGTGATCATTAGAGCCTTTGGATGCATCATAACTCACGCAACATGATGGGGATGAAGATTAACATGGTCTCAGATAGGAAACCCAGAAATTATGTAGTGCCTTCACTGTCTTGCATATTTGTTGCAGTAGAAAAATAATGGTATGTGCCAGAACACTTGAACATAGTATGGTCATAGCTCAAACATGCAGAACAAACCTTCCAGGGACCCCAAAAATGGTAGTTTGGCCAAAAGGTTGTAAAAAGTAGTGTATGGTTCTTTTTTGGCGCGGGGCAGTGGATGTTCTTGTTTGTTGTCTTTAAATTAAAGATATATGTACAGAAAACAGCTTCTATTTTGCTGCCCTCTTTATAACTATACCCTCTGTAAGAGCTGTACTGGTTGCTGTACGCCTATACTCTAGAACCTGTTTGCATTAGCAATTTAGCATTAATGCTATTACTTTACAAATATTTTATCTATTAAAACTACTTCATTCACTCAGTTTGCTATCCACTCAGATAAGTTAATTTAATTTCTCTTTCCAGGGTCGTGGTCCGATAGATGATTTCAGTTACCTGGATTTGCCAGGTCATTACATGGATCAGTTCAAACTTTATGATCCATTTGGAGGTGATCATCTAAACATTTTTGCAGCTGGTATTAAAGCTGCTGACCGTTTGCTTACCGTTAGCCATGGTTATGCATGGGAGCTCAAAACACCTGATGGCGGTTGGGGACTTCATAGTATCATTAATGAAAATGATTGGAAATTCCAGGGTATTGTAAATGGTATTGATACTACTGATTGGAATCCTAGGCATGACGTCCATCTACAATCTGATGGGTACACCAACTATTCTCTAGAAACCGTTCAGACTGGTAAAGCACAGTGCAAGAAAGCACTACAGAAAGAGCTCGGCCTCCCAGTTCGTGGCGATGTTCCAGTCATTGCTTTTATTGGACGGTTGGACCATCAAAAAGGTGTAGACCTGATAGCAGAGGCAATGCCGTGGATTGCTGGTCAGGATGTACAGGTAATTATGTTGGGTACTGGAAGACAAGACCTCGAAGATACATTGAGGAGGCTTGAGAGCCAGCATTATGACAGGGTTAGGGGCTGGGTTGGGTTTTCTGTCCGGTTGGCTCATCGAATGACAGCAGGGGCTGATATACTATTGATGCCATCAAGGTTTGAGCCATGCGGGCTGAACCAGCTATATGCCATGATGTATGGGACTGTCCCTGTAGTTCATGCGGTTGGAGGTCTCCGCGACACAGTTGAACATTATAATCCCTATGAGGAGTCTGGAGTTGGTTGGACTTTTGAGAAAGCAGAGGCAAACAGAATGATCGACGCCCTAGGGCACTGCTTGAACACATACAGAAATTACAGGAGCAGTTGGGAAGGTATCCAACGTAGAGGGATGATGCAGGATCTAAGCTGGGATAATGCTGCTAAGCTCTATGAGGAAGTTCTTCTTGCCGCCAAATATCAGTGGTGACTGTTGAGCTGTCCAAGGAACTGTTGGTATTTGTCATTCACAGACCTGAAGGCTTTCTATCGCAGAGAAGTCACCGACTGTTTCAATTCTTTTGGTGCTCCACACAGCTGCTGCACACCTTATCCTGAATTCCAGAATTATGCAGAATGGTGTGAGTCTGCACAGCCAAATGTTTGTTGCCAGATCCTAATAATCACATCAAATGTGAATCCTGGGTCAAACAGTGGACGGGGCCTTTCCTGGGAAGAGGTTAGTGTCAGAGGAAAGATTCAGGGAGAAGCGTCGTGCATTTTTTTTTGAAGTGGCTACGAATTCATTTGTTCTACAGGAAGAGCTCAGTCGGACGTTTTGGTTCAGGAGGGTAGTAGATAGCAGAGAAATTGATGCTTCCTTTCTTGAGTAGTTTTGTTGTATCTCCAAATTAGGATACCTGTTAATATGTTCAGTTCTTCACTTTTTTTTTTCTGTGCATATCCTGTAGGTGATTTAGGCCTTGTTTACTTACCCGGATGGGTGCCGGTAAAATCACTGTGCCGGCACTGTTGGTACTGTAGCTTTTTTGTTTTTATTTATTAATAATTGTTCAAATATTGATTAATTAGGCTCAAAATGTTCGTCTCGTAAAATACAATAAAACTATGCAATTAGTTTTTGATTTTATCTACATTTAGTACTCTATGTATTTGTCGATATTTTGATGTGACGGGGAATAAGAATTCTGCATAGTAAAATTAGAGGGTAAATTTGAGAATCTAGACAAGGGCTTAGCGTTCCAGTGTTCCTGAAAATGAACGGACTCAACTGTCAAATCATACCCCAGGCACCATAGCCACCGGTGTCAATATGCTGATCTTAAAACTTTGGAGTTCCATATAGCTTTTGATTCTCTTGGAGACCGACCGCATCCGACCGCTGTGCTTGTGCGTCCGTGGCCGGTGGCTGGCCGGGGACACGCAGACGAGAAGAAGACGTGGTCCAGGGCGAGCGACAAGGTATCGCGCCATTCCCCCGTTGGAGACCCGGAGTTGCCCCCAAACTCCACCTGCAAAATTACCCCTCCGTCAAGCGATTCCTATTCCCTGAACCTGCACTACTGCTCACGATGACCATCTCCCTCCAAAGAGTACCCGTGTATATATTCATCTGGCCATCAACACAACCTTCCATGTCCTCATCAACTCATTAAAACTACTGCTCCGTGCATATATACTCCTCTCCCAGACCTTCCTTCCTTGGAAAATCCCGTTCGTCCACCATCATCTGTGAACTGAATCGGGAGGCAGAAAGAACTGAACAGAAGCGGGTGATCATCATCCATGGCTTCCATTGAGCGCGTGTACGAGGACTTCGTGCCTCCGCACCAAATGGAGCGCGAGCCGGCCACCCACACCCTCACCATGAACCTCTCCGCGCAAGGCAAGCTCAAGCAATGGCGTATACCCTTGTTCCATTCTTGCTTCATTTTCCTCGTGCAAGCAACATTAATTAGCTTGGCGCGCGGCGTAATGCATCATGGCAGGGTACAAGAAGGAGCACATCAGGGTGCAGATGGTGCACAGCCACCGGCGCCTGATCGTGCGCGGGGAGCGCCCCATCGTCAACGGCGACGGCAGCCGCTGGAGCCGCTTCCGCCTGGAGCTCCGCGTCCCCGACGGGTGCGACGCCAAGGCCATCCACGCCAGGTTCGACAACGGCGTCGTCCGCGTCACCATGCCTGGCGCCCCGCCGGAGCCCGTCACCGTCGTCGACTCCGTCACCGGCAAGCAGCAGCAGGAGCCGCCGTCCCCGTCCCCGCCGACGCCGGCGCTGAAGCAGCATGCTGCTAGCACGGCTGCCGTGGCCGGCGGCGACGTGCAAGACGGTGGTGATCGTGATCGTGCCGCGCCACGAGGACAGGAGCAGGACGACAAGCAGAAGCACGAGACGCCGCGGAAGCAGGAAGCGAGGCAGCGCGTGGTGAGCGCGGCGAAAGACGCTGCCGCCGCGGGCGGTAGCGGCGGCGACGACACCGGCGGCGTAGGGGAGGTGATGGCGGCCGCTTCTCCGTCGTCGGCACGCCAAGGCTACGGCTTCCTCCAAAACCGGAAGATGACCACCACTGTGCTCGCCGTGGTGCTGGTCCTCATCAGCCTCGGCATCTACTTCAGGTACAGCCTCCGGCCGTAAACGGCCTTGCTGGCGCGGTGGCAGTTCGCCCCACTTGCGAGCATTACCCGGCGAGCCTGCCTCTCCGGCTGCTGGTCACGGTAGGCGGATTTAGCTGCTAGACGGTCACTGCGTCGCACGCGTCAGATATCGTCGTCCACGCGGGAGGTCCGCAGCCTCGGCGGCCCCGCGACGAGGGGGTCTTGATGGGCATCGTAAGGCTGTCGATGAACGGTGTGACAGACGCTTCCGTAGGCAACGGTCCTTCTGCAGCGGCGGGGAGGCATCGCAGGGTTCCCCCTGCACGTCGTCGTTCGGAAGCGCTGCACCTACGGGTGTCGCGGTCAACGGCTGCCCTGCGGCGCGCAGAGGCCGGCGGTGTAGTGGAGACCCTAACACCTGCTACCGCGTGTCATCGGCGTCAGGCCCCGATACCTCAGTGGCGTTGGTGGCTGGCAGCAGAGGGCCCCCTAACGCGCCTGCCGCGGCACTAGCCTGCCCGAACACCTGGTCAGCCGCGGAGCAGAGCCGGATCGTCCGCGGCAGAGATAGAGGCCTCGACGGCGATGCCCAGGCCTGCCGAGATGCAGCAAGCGGGTGCGCGGTGAGGGAAGTGGCGAGCTCATCCAGCATCGGGTCCACCCAGCTGGGAGGCCCCACACCCTCGCACAGCTCGAGTGCCGGGGGGTCAATGGCAGTGGCGGTGGTGTCGGCATAGCCTGGGGTAACGGTGTTGACCCCCCACGGCCGCTTGCCGTGGCATCAGTATATATTTTACTTGCTAAAATAATAGATCTAGCAAGTTGATAGAAGAAATAATATCGGCGGCTTAAGTAGTGGTAGCGGCGACGACGACACCGCTGGAGCAGGGGAGGTGATGACGGCCGCTTTTCCGTCGTCACACCAAGGCTACGGGTTCCTTCGTAACCAGAAGATGACCACCAATGTGCTCGGCGTGGTGCTCGATCGTCCTCATGAACCTGTGGCCACAAACCGCGTGCTAGCGGCCTGGCGCCGTGGTGCGTGCACCATCGACTGCTCCTTGCGTATGTATCGAAGAATCTGCCCATCACATGGATATGGGGCCGATTGAAGGGATGCGTGTGTCGCTAATTTAATTTGTTTCTCAAATATTGAGTGAAGAAAAGGATTTATTTGGTGTTGCCTCTCGAATGAGAAATGGTAACACGATGAATTCTATCTGTGTCCTCGTTTATGAGTTCCTTAGAATGGAAATAGGCTATATTGATCTAATATTTTCACAAACGGTTCGTATTTGAAAACCATTTTTTACCAATGATTCATACTACAAATCGACAACGAAAATGTTTGCACTAGTATCATCTCTCGACCTTTCCCAACACGCAGGTTATATCCTAGCCTCTGCTCGTACCTGGTACGTTTCTCTCTGCAATCTATCCTCGCACCCCACCCACCCCCCCCCCCAACACCCCCACACACACACCACGTCTCTCGAGTCTCTTCTTCTTGAACTCCCTCCACCTCCTTGATTCTCCTTGTCCCCTCCAATCGATGTCCGGGCACACGTCTCCTTGCAGCGGCGACACGTAAGCCTCTACACCCATAGTCATGGACCCTCCCATGGGAGTGCATGGCCCATAGTGTCAATGACGTGAGGGCCTACTCCAATCCGGTGGTGGCATAGTGTCAGATCCACAGTGGAGTCATTCGGATCCATGTTGAAGGAGGTCAAATTCACACACGCCACTGGCCTAGCTTCACTGGTGCCCACATGACCTCAACCTCCCTGCTCCTCACCAGTGACGAAGCTAGGTACACTGTTGTGGATGCCAATGCACCCATGAAACATTTGAATACTAGTGAATAGGATCAAATTTTCACTATGGTTGTAGATCAAGTTTAAAAATCTACAAGGTAAACGCACCCCCCTCTAATTTACTCTAGCTTCGCCACTGCTCCTCACCCTAGTGTGGCATCCAGGCTTGGCAGCGCGCTCCACAGATGACAGATGAGCTGGGTAGTGGGCTCGGCCGAATCACTACTGGTTTGAACTGCAGCGAGAACCCACTTCATCACCCGCCCACTTTCACCACGAAATACTTTGTATGTATTAGGTGTGGATTTTGAAAACACTATGAATATATTTGTATGGAAAGTAGTTTAATTGTAATATAAATTTGCTATGCAGTAAAAAATAATAAGTACTACATATTTGTAGCACAATTGTTTCTTAGGTTTCATGCATACTATTCATGATTGAGGATGGATAAGGCGTGGTCGGACAACACATCTTCATCGATCTCAGTGCCTATATTAGCACGACTTTAACGTGTGCATGCCCTCGTCGAGTTGGACAAAACACTAAAATATGGCTCTGGCTCCTCTACTTGGTGTTCAGAAGCCCCTCCTATGTGTTTGGTACAACTCCTCTAGCTCTGATGTCATACTCTAGCTCTGATGTCATAGCTGCCGGCAGAGGCGGAGTTAATGCGACTCTTTCTACTCCAAACTTTTCTTTATACTCTTTTTGTTCTAAAATGAAATGTAAGGTGCTTTTGAATTTTTTTTTCTTTATATTATTAGAAAACGTAGTAACAACAGCAACCAGATTAGTTTGATCAAACCATCTACAAACTTTGAATACACTGGGTGATGACAGATCAACACTGTACGTTTGGGAATAGAGTAGGTGATGATAGAAAAGTGGAAATTATCTCACCGAAGATATGAATATGCATCTATGCATATATCAGCTTCCGGGTGAAGTAAGATCCTGGTGCACCCTACACAGAAGCAATGCATGCGGGACGATCCCGTTGATGCGCGCGCATGCTGCCTGGGTCAGGTATCCTTTACTTTCCTTCGTCTCTTCCCTGATAGGCTGATAATAGGCAGGATAGCTTGGATCTCACGTGTCCCAATTTTTTTTTTTTACCACCCCGAAGCCCGAACCCGTCTTGGTTGGCCATCTATATAACCGATCTGTACTCTGCAATGCAGGCTCTGGTTTCAGATAGATTCAACATTCAAGCAAGCGAGCCAGCGACGAGCACAGGGTCATCAAGAAAGCTCAAGAGGAGATAGAAATGGAAGCGGCGGCGCGCCGGCCTCGCGTCCTCACCGAGATCGACCCGCACAGCGAGTGGGTGCACGCGCGTCAGTTCGACGCGCTCGTGGTGGACGTCACAGGTACTCCGGCGGCACGCATCATCTCTTCAATTTTCACCAGCAGAGATCGATGTCCACTTATGGACATGGGCATCCATGTCTCCATGATCATGTCATCGTCATCGATACACATCACAATATCTCCTCAGGGTTCAGCAAGGACCAGCTGAAGGTGCAGGTGGAGCCGTCGGGGAGCCTTAAGATCAGCGGCGAGCGCGCCGTCGACGGGGGTGGCGGCGGCAGGCAGTGGTGGCACTTCACCAAGCGGTTCGACCTCCCCGCAGCCTGCGACGTTGACGACGCCGCCGCGATCACCGTCCAACTCGACAAGGGCATGCTCTACATCCAGGTGCCGCGCCGGCAGAGCGCCGCCTGGCGGGGCACCGAGCAGCAGCCGGCGGAGGCGGAGGTGTACGAGGACGCGCTGCGGGGTGAGTCGGATGAGACCAGCGACGACGTCGACGGCCACGGCCACGGTGGCGGCTGGAACATCGGCCGCGTGGTGGTGGCGCGGCGAGATGGCGAGCATCATCACCCGCTCCGGCGGCTCGCCAGGGGCCTCAGCAGGCACCGGCAGGTCGTCCTGAACGTCGTGCTCGCCGTCGTCCTCCTCTGGCTCGTCGCGTTCCCCAAGAACGACTGAGGCGAAGTGCCAACACGCCTGCGCAGTGCGCACGGATCAAGAAATTTCTTTCTCGGTTTCTGTATAGTGATAACTTGGAAGGAAAAAAAATACAAGTCCGGGTGAATAAAGCAGAGCAAAGCTACTCTACAAAGATGTGTACATGGGCTAAGCCTCTCTAGATATCAGTACAGTACAGTCAATGGTCACTAAAAAGGATGGTACACAGGAAGCCAAAGCAACCCACGAAGATCAGATGTGTACATTCAGAATGTTGGTTGCGTGTCACGGAAGCAATACTAGTATACCACCCAAACATCTAAAAGCCTAGCTCGTCCCACCATATTGTATTTGTATCTAATCCTAGTTTTATTAATTATATAAAAAATAAACTTTATGCTGACTCGACATGTTATGTTAGATCTAAGAATCAAACTAAGAGATATGAACCACGTATAAAATGTTTACGTAGCCACAAGTTGAATACAAGGGTCAAAGGAAGATGTGTGAACCTATGGCGAAACATTAAAAGTTTGGATCTGAAAAACAAATTTTAAAGTTGATGGACCTAACCGAACCCCCAAGTTAATTAATCTCCAGTGCACTTAACTCTTTTTAAATTTATTTATCAACCTCATCTTGCGCTACGTTGAACTTAAACATATTACCTAGGAGTATTTATGATATGAATGTGTGTGAGTCATTCTCATACCTTTGTATGATGACATGGTGCTAAGTTATTTTTTACCATGAATTACTTATTTCTGACTAAATAATAGTAGTCGTATTAAATGTTCTCAAAATGCTGACTTTGTATATGTTTACGGTGATCCGTTTCTGATTTTGTTTTCACAAAAAATTATAAAAGATAGAAACAATATTTTTTTTTGATGTTTCTGACCGTTTTGGTTCTACTACAAGCAAATGCTGTGCATTGGCTTCTACTCCTACAAACTAACCAACAACATACCCGCTCCGTCCTAGAATAGAAAATGTTATTATCACAAGACATCTCACAATCTGACTTCCCAATGCACCTTTCTCTTCTTCTAAACATATTTTTTTCTCAATACATCTTTATCTCTCTCTCTCTCTATCTCCATCTTGTTTTCTATGCACAACAATATTTTACATCTCCTTAATTTTCATGTATAAACATAAAACATCTTTTGTTGTGCGATCGAGGGAGTATAAGTCATGAGAATGAAATTCTCACATTCGAGAAGTCAAACGTTTTATACTTTGACCAAAGATATATTAAAAACAACTGATATTTACAATATATCATTCATTATATACTATATTTTTATAATAAATTTATTTGGATACATTAATGTTATTAATATTTTTCTATAAATTTCATTAAACTGGAACCCGTTCGAACTAGGGTTAATTTGAACGGTGCCATTGCAATTCTCCGAGTTTGGAAAAATACCATGCTATTCATGATATTAGAAGTGTACCATTATAATTTCATGAGTCTTTGTAATATATCACTACTTACCCCTTCGAATCATTTATTTGAAATTTTAGACCAAATTGCTCTCTTCTTCAACCTTGCTCCATCTCTCTTTTACGAGTTGAACACCGTGTAAGGTTCTAGATGGCTAGAGGGGGGTGAATAGCCTATAAAATTTTCTTGCAAATCACTAAAACAGCCGGTTAGTATTTAAGATGATGAAGCTCTTTCTAGCACTAGCTTAACTACTATATGCAAGCCACCTACACAATTCTAGCAAGGCTATAATCATTAAACACATCAACAAAGCAAAGAGCTTGATTACTCCTAGATAGCAAGATAATTACAACTAAACTACAAAAGAGGTTAGTCTACACAACAAGCACTAAACAAAATAACAAAATGAAAGCAAGTGCAAGGGTAGGATTGGATTGTTATACTCCCGGTGAAGAGTTGATGTACCAATCAATCACAACTGCAATCACAAGAGAGAATCCTCGAAAAACCAATTGACACAATGATTTTTTTACCGAGGTTCACTTGCTTCCCGGCAAACTAGTCCTCGTTGTGGCGATACACCCACTTGGAGATGTGCCTGCTAAATGGCGTCATCTAGCCAACCTGCAGCCGGGTGCAGCACTATCAATACAAGATGGGGATCCTCCAAGCCACGAGCAATCCACTAGAGTAGCCAATTGCGATCTCCCGCGGGGAAGGCTCAAGAACCCCTTACAAATCACCGGTGTGGCCTCGAACAATCACCAACTTGAGCTCAACCACCGCCGCTGCTCCAAGCCATCTAAGGTGACAGGAATCACCCAAAAGTAACAAGAAATCCGCAGCAAACTCGAAGATCAAGTGCCTCTAGATGAAACACTAAGCAATATGCTCTTGAATCTCACTCACTTTCTTTTGAATCAAGCACTCAGGCAAGGAGAGGAGTGGAGGGAGTATCTCTAGCTCAAAATATGCTCAACAATGTTACAATTGGCAAGAGAGACCTCCCATGGCCGGCCAAGGGGCTATTTATAACCCCCACCTCGAAATCCAACCGTTATATTTGAAATCAGCTGCACACGACACCGTCAGACGCATCCGTCGGTAGGTGCCAGACGCTCGGCCCGGTGTCCGACGCGTGCAAAATGCGGTCAGCCCAAACTAGCTGTTGGAGGTGCCAGACGTGTCCGACGCGTCAGGCCAGCATCTGGCGCTCGGTGCAGAAGTTGGCCGGCTCTTAATTGCGTCCGACACTCGACGGACGCGTCCAACGCACCGGGCCACCAGCGTCCGACGCGTTGAAGATTTCCAGGAAGCAGCGGGCGCCGGATGCTGATGTCACGCATCCTACGCGCTTCAACGGACGCGTCTGACGCTCTGGTCTTCTCTGCCTTCGAAGACTTCCACTGACCGGACGCCCGGCCAAAGTCCGATGCTTGCCCAGCCAGCGTCCGACGCCTGCCTAGCCGGTGTCCGATGCCTCTTTGATAGCACCTCGTCGATCCAATCACAACCATATTGCCTCATGTGCCAACACCAAGTGTATACATCTCAAGTGTACGTGCGTTAGCGTTTTCCAAACCATTTTTTGAAGGCAACATGTTAGTGCTCTAGATCCTAAATGCATATGCTCAATGTTTAGACCTAGGAGGCATTTGACCGTCGAGATAACCGGACTTCCCCTATTGATAGTACGGCTATCTATCGTAAATATGATCACACTCTCTATAGTGTCTCGATTACTAAACCGAAAAACCCTATCAAGTTATACCTTCGCCTTGATCTCCATGGGCTCTTCTCGATTCCTCAGAGCTCGATCATGAATCAAGTACACCATATCCATCACCATGATCATGTGGCCATCTCCATGCCACCTTACTCCCTCATCACATGTTGCTAATATATTCTACATACACTTAGTGAAACCATTAGCAACATGGTGTGTCATCAATTAGCCAAAACCAGACAAGAGCTTTCACACCGCCTGTTCATAGCCGAGGGCGTGCAGCGCTAAACCTTGCTCATGTGCACCGGCCTCGAAGCACCTTGCTTGCTGGACTACTACAGCGGTCGTGCCTCCCATGTCTCCCTAGTTCACTGCCATGGCACATACGCGAATGCTGGCACTTCGGCCTGCCCCTGGACGACGTGCTCCAGAGAGTCCTGTGGCGCGCGTTCGAGCAGCAGCAGCAGCCGCCACCGCAGCCTCATGAGCTCGGGCGAGCAGAGGCCGTCCTCAGCCTTCTTGCCTCGGTCATGATTCACCGCCCCATGAAGGTCGTGTTCGCCGCACCAGCCATGGCCCTCAGAGCTTGGCCATGCACACACACCGGCGGTGTAACACCTCTGGTGTTAAATTAACTAAAACATGCCATGTCATCATATGCACTGCAAAGCATCTATGGTTAGGTCAACCTTAATGTTCATTCACTAAAACAAGTTTACATTTCATAGGTTGATTGAGTTTCTGTAATGTTTGTCACATGAAATAATAAAACCCTATTTTCGAATGTCATCGTAAATGCTTAGTTTATACTCTATGTACTTGAGATGTAAATTGTGTTTACACTAGTGTCAAGCATAGTGTATAAGTCTAAGTCCAACCCTAAAAATGATTTCCATATTTGGAGTTTAATTTGGATTTCTAAGCTTATTTCTAAGTTTGGCTATTCAAGTTTAAACTCAAAATGGAAATGCTATAAAAGGTTTTTCAAAAGTCAACTTGGTCAACCAAGGGTGTCATTGGGTCAATGACCAAAAAAATGTCCTTGTATGATGTTTGTGATCACTAATAACCAACCAATTAAGTTAGAAACCAAATTGAGTTTAAACTCTCTTTCAAAAACCCTTTATTTCCAACCCTAGTTTTATCCCCTTTTCTCTAATTCAAATTCCATAAGGAATTTGGAGATACTCTAAAAATATAGTTTGTAGATCTTGACAAGAGCTACAAAGTTGGTACATAAAGTTTTTCAAGTTTCCAAAAGGAATTTCAAATTAATTTGAAAATACAGTTTCCAGCATTTATCCCCTTTTGATTTTAAAACCATAATTCAAAAATTATGCATATTTTGAGAAAACTTTGTACATGAAAAATGTTTGGTTTGACAAACTCAACATTTCATAGTTTTGAATATTTTCAAGTTTTATTGAAAACTCAAAAGTAATTTCAAATACTTATTTCTAGGGTTTTATCCCCTTTTTAAATCTGAATTCAAATTTCAAAATCTAGACAGAATTTGAGGATGCCAGTTAAAGGAAAAGTGTAGCTCTTGAAAAGTTATGCAAATGATATTTTTGGAGATTTTCAAGTTCTTATACAAATTCTGAAGTAATTTATATTTTAAACTGAGTGGCAATTCTATAAATAAACCGAACAGTACCTAATCCTATCGGTGAACGCCATGGCCGGCTTCTCATCGCGCGCCGCCGTCCACCGCCGCGCCTTCCCGGCCAACCGAGCGCTCTCGGACGCGAGAGACTTCACCGTCGTCGTGTCACCTGCTCCTTCATCGACTTCATGCTATAAATAGCCGCCGGCCGACGCCGCTCTTCTTCTTTCTTTCTCCTGCCACCGTCGCCGACGACCTCGCTCCGCCGTCGAAATTCGCCGCCGACGCTCCACCTCTGTCCAATTGCTCTCGTCCAAAGCTCCGCCACTTCCTCACGGTCAGTTTGAACCAGTTCAAGCTTGCTCTCATCGCCCGAGCCACCCGCACGCCACCTTCTTCTCCGCGGCCGGTCAGCCGAGCCGCCACGCCATCTCCGCCGTTTGCCGTCGCCGGAGGTGAAAATATTTTACCTTTGACCTCGTAATCATGTTCTCCGTGTCATCCTGCATCTGAAGCACACCTTGGCTTGAGCAGCGCATCGCTGGAGTCCGTCGTGACGCCGTCGTGCCATCGGAGCGCCGCCACCGCCATCACCGTCGTCGACCGCCGCTCAACCCAGCCACTCCGGACCTTCATTGACGTGCGCATCGCCGTGGTGAGCTCCTGCATCTATCCGTGCCATCAATTGCATCAACCCTGTATCGTAGCCGCCGGCCACCGTGGCTCGCCGCCGGCGTAGCCATGCCGCTCCGCCGCGCGCGTTGCTGCTTCGGCCAGAGACCCGAAGGTGGTGTCATGTAGTTACCAAATCGGTCCGGTTGAGCGTCCTGCGTGAGACCGTGTGGTTGCCATCGCCGGAAATCGCTCCGGTGAGCGACGCCGCCGTGTCCGACCTCCGCCGCGCCGCCTTTGCCGCCGGCGTGGGTGCCGCCGCCACTCCCCCGCGCCGTTAGCTAGCTTGTTGAACACCTCGTGCCGAGATGAGTCCAACGTACCAAGTCCGGTCGCCGGAGACCTCACCGACGGCGAGGAATCGTTGGTCAACTCCGGCGGGGTCGGCTGTTGACCCGAGAGCACTGTGCCGAATTTCTTTTTTCTATTTTTAGAAAATGATTTAAATGCTATTTTCTTTGAAAATTCATAGTAAATCATATATAGCTCCAAAAATTCTGAAAATTTTTGTGAATGTTCTTTACGATGTCATCTACTTAGAAAAAATATGAAATGCCAAATTTGAGTACTTTTTGCATATGTGAAAATTAGCCCTTTTAATTGAAAAATGGACATTTAATGATTTTTAATAAATAAAATAATTGGCTTTTAATTCTGAAATTTGTTTTGCCATCTAATTGGGCTAAGAGCTTTCTAAAATAAAATTTTGGGATTAATTTAATAACTTTAATTTTTATGCCTTTATTTAATGCTTTTAAATAATTAATTAACCCCTTTAGTTAACTTAATCATTATAGGAGTTGTGTGACTTGAGATTGATTGATGACCTTAGGTCATTAACCTTAATGACCTTTGGCACTTTAATTAATTGTTTGCGCTTACCTTAATTATGTCGTTAAGATTTAATTAACGTTATTTTATGTGTTTAATTAATTATAAAAATGGCGTAGTTAACCCTAATCAGTTATATAAGCGAAGTTTTGTTAGTTTGCAACTTTATCATGAAGAAAAGTTGTACTCGATCCTTTAATCTGATCATGCATCCATCGAGCATCATGTTTACTATTCCATCATGTTAAAGCATATTAATTATCGAATAGTTTCCGTTAACGGAGAGTTAACGTTATCACTCAGATCCGAAGGACGAGCCGATTCAAGAATCGGGAGTTGATCCAGAGTTCAAAACCATCTACCTCGAATATCAAGGCAAGCCCCGGATGCATTCAACCCTATTCTATTTATAAAAAAGTTTTACCGCGTCAGCTATAATATGTGCATTAAGTAATAGGAGTTGAGTGAAAACCCACAAATTGCATTACCTGTCTTATTTCCTTAATCCTTGTTACCTACTTGGAAGATGAGTAGTAATGCTTAGCCCTGCTTATTTATTTAATTGTTCAAAGGCAAAAGAATAAAAAAGATGAGATTGGCTTTATTGTTGGAATCTTGATGATAATAATAAATCAAGCCCGGACGGCGAACTTGCACTGGGAATGGAGTCCCTCTGTAGTGTTCTCGTCTGTTGATGCCCTAGGTCCCATCCGTTGGTGAACTGGTGATATCGAGAAATTAGAAATCCACATGCATGAAGTGGTATACGGATGGTTGGAGCCGTGTATGCCATGGAGTGACCTAGCGTGGGGCCAGAGAATCCCATCTGTGTCATAGTGTGTTTTACTGTGGGGTTTAATTTCCCATGTATCTCGGTACGCTGGGCCGCAGAGCTCACGTGTATCATGTGGTGATATACGGCTGAGGTTGTTATCCCGGTATATCGGTGCACCTGGGGTGCTTCGGAGTTAAAGTCTCCGGTATGCTCAGTCACCTAGGTCCCAGCTGGGTATGAAAATGGATTCGAATCGCCGTTGCTTCTCGGAGAAGAAGACTCGATCGGTGTTCATCATCGTAGTAACAACCTAAACAAAAATTTAAGGATCAATAATGAAGTTGGTTGGTAATTGGAAGTAGTCCAAGCAATCTTCCCTTTTGTAAAGCTTTTCTGCAAAATTTATTATCTACTACAGACCGTACCTTGTCCCTCTAGCCTGCATCTCTTAAGTCTCTACCCTTCTTTTTCGTCGGGTCAGTTTTGTTGAGTACTGTTGTACTCAGGGTTTGTTAAACCCTTGTTGCAGGTGAGCCTCATGGGCAGGAGTATTTTGCATCCTGCTGCATGACAGTCGTCGAGGAAAGCGACGACGAGTAAGCTATTTAGCTCATGGGCAGAGCTTTTGTTTAATATTGTAATCTACTGCTACTCCACTACTATTATGGTTTGTATAATTCAAACTTGTAGTTGTAAATATTTTAAACTCAGAAGTTTGTAAACTTATGTTATTGTAAGTCTTCCGCTGTTTTATTCCTTGGTATTTTATTTATATGAAACTGTTGTAATACTGCAATGTCTCTCTACAATGATTGATCCTGCTCGAAGAATCGTGGATGATTCGGGATTTACCCGACAGACTTTTTAAGTCGTATGGAACACAGTCATGGTTATTTGGAGTCTGTTTAGACAGTAATAATGCGTGTGGGCCATATGATTTAGAAGGTTCTGCCACAGGCGGCCGGCGTGCTGCCTCACGTTTACCGTGGTTTCAAACCATGTATGCGCTCATAGGCTGTGCTCGTCAACCCGTAAACCATCGCACTCTCAATATTGCCACAACACACCATGGATCGTGCTCTCACCATTGCCATAACAAATGGAGGAGGTTGGAAGGAGGAAGATAAGGGCAATTTGGTCTAAGAATTTAGATAATGAGTCGGAAGAGATAAGTAGTGGTATATCTCAAAGACTTATAAAACTGTAATGGTACGCTTTCAATATTACAAATAGTAATGGTATTTTTTACAAACTCACATAATTACAGTAACACCGTTTTCAAATTAACCTTTCGAAGTGTACTACTGTACTGTACTACACAAGTCACATATTCGGTCTCACCGAAACTGAAACCGTCTCGACGCGTGAGGAAACCCGACCGGGTCGAGGACTCGGGACCGATCAGAACCCGTTTCAACCAGAACACCCGGGCCGCCCATAAACCCCCTCGGCCCCGTTCTTCCTCCCACTCCCACAGATTCGCCGTGAAACCCCAATTCCAAATCCATGGCTCCCCCGGCCACCGAAACGGCGACGACGACGAAGCAGGAGCAGCACGCGGCGGAACCCGTGAAACCCCAACCCCCCAAATCCATGGCTCCCCCGGCCACCGACGCGGCGGCGACGACGACGAAGCAAGAGGAGGAGCACGCGGCTGGAGGGGAAGGCGCCGAGGAGGCCGCCGCCGGCGGCGACCTACGGCTGGTAGCGGAGTGTGGCACGGAGGTGCGGCTGTCGCGCGCCGCGGCACGGTTGTCGGGGACGCTCGTCGGCCTGATCGAGGCCGGATGCGCGGAGGGCGACGTCCCCATCCCCATCAAGGGCGCCGACGCCGGCGCGCTCCGCCTGGTGGCGGCCTACTGCGAGAGGCACGCGCCGCACTACGACCCCGTGGCCTCCGCGGCGCGGCTCCGCGACCCGTTCCCGCCCTTCCCCATCGACTTCACGCCGGCCACCTACGCCATCAGGCCCGTCACCCAGCCCGAACCCGACCCGCACGGCCTCGAGGCCTGGGACCGCAAGCTCATCGCCGACCTCCCCGACAACTCCGCCCTCTTCAGCCTCATCATCGTAAGTAACCGCACCGATCTATGCTTTTCTTTCCTGTTTCTTTCTTAGAGTGAAGCGTTCGTTGATCGAACTTCGGAGTGGTACTGTGATTAGATGAAACAAAATTGATATAAATGTGCCTTGGGTTCATCTAAATTTGAGCAACCACGCCTGTGCAAGCTCTGATGACTTGTGTGCTTCTGCGCTGCAGGTTGCCAACTTAATGGCCGTCGAGGACCTGGTCGACCTGGGCTGCACGGCCGTAGCCGACAAGATGAGGGGCAAGACGCCTGAAGAGGTCCGTGTTGCCTTGGACATCGAGAACGACTACACGCCGGAGCAGGAGGCCGAGGTCAGGAGGGAGAACGCCTGGGCTTTCGAGGATTGAACTGCGCCTCCTCCTCTTGGTTACACTTACATTACATTGGTTCGTCCCACTGCGGTTCTGGGTGTTTACCAGAACAAATAGGCACATTCAGTTTAGGCAGATCAGTAGATAGGTCAGTTTGTGGGAAGTGAATGCAACCTGGGTGGGTTGAGCTTAGCCCTTCTAACTCTTGAGATCAGTAACACACGAATTGTGGATGGATGTTCAACTGGTTTTCATCAGCAGAAAGTGGTATGCTTCTTGCACACTTTGTTCAGTCCAAGGCATCACTAGTCTCTACTCCTAGCCTGGGAGAACTTATATCTTCTTAGCTGCAAATCTCGTTTGGTTATTAAACCTGTTAGTTGTTTAGCATACTGGCTCTCCCTTGCATTTGCCTGCCTCTGCCTCTATGTGGGCAATTGTGAAAACGGTTGTGATTGCAAGTTGGTTGTTTGGATGTCTGATGCAACCTCTTTGTCTTACTCAGTTTGTTCCGTAGTCTAATTTTCAGATTTTATACTTGGTGTGTGTTGTGTGGGTGGGCGTCTTTGGGCATTACAAAATTATTAGTTAAATCTGAAAATGTTATGAAATAAGTATCATAATCGTTGGGCAGAAAATCACACAAACAATGCTGTTGTGTGTTTTCATAGTCGACTCCAATGATGTCAGTCAAAATGGTTATTAGCTGCAACAATGTTGCAGCAGTTAACAGGTGACCAAACAAAAGACGTAGTAGAAGATAGCTCTCACAACCAGAAACAACAATGCTCCAAGGATGAAATCACATGGCCCACGACGAGTGCAGAAACAGCGCTGGCGTCATCTTACCATCCATTTTGGCATACACAAGTCCTGGTTGCAGCCTCGCGCCCTTACCAAGGTTGAAGTTGAGGAATCCTTCCAGTACCTGGTGCTGCAGTTGATTCCTCCCTTACCAAGGTTGAAGTTGAGGAATCCTTCCAGTACCTGGTGCTGCAGTTGATTCCTCCTCTTCTCTTCAGCCACACCGCCGCTCACCTTCACGCCCCACCCGAGTTCGTGGTCCGGGATGTCGGACAAGGAGAAGCCCCAGTGCACTGGCCCATTGTTGGACCTCTCCATCTGAAACCAACCCTCTGTCTTGAGAGTTTCATACAGCTCACAGTCCACCATCAGCGCCATCGACTGTGGTAGCTGCACAGCGGGAGTGGCACCGTGCACTCTCACTATGGTGTGTGAAGTGGCACGGACACCGGTCTGATTGTTGAACTTCACACTCAAATCAGTATGTTCTGTACCGCTTGCGGTGGGGTTTTCTGGTTTTATTAGGCTGCCTAGTGGAATAGCAAGGATTCCAAGATTGTTGAACCGGGGCGAAAATGAATGGACCTGCCAAATTCCCGACAAACTGAGCTTGACATCATTGGCTGGCTTGCAGGACACTTGTCCAAATGTTGTCACACGGTTGGTTCCTCCGCCCCCCACTGTCTAGTCCTCCTGAACCGAAGATTAGTTCAGCAAAGGAGGCAGTGAATTTGGATCCTTCGATTCTCAAACCAACGCCACAGTTATGATGCCCCAAAAATGAAGGTGGGCCGTCGAAAGAGGCTTGACTCCCTAGATTCTGACAAAATTTTTCATGATTTCATCAGTCGAGTTAGTACATGGTTCAGTTTTGTCCAAGGAAAGCAACAGCTGTACCAATGCTTGCAGCAGAAGGGACACATACCTGAATCATGCTTGAACCATGCAAAAAGTTGTTGCACCGGGCTCCAAACGGGACTAAGGTCATCGACAGCCATTTGTTGATCCGGGCATTGTACTGCAGCCTAGTCAGCTCTACAGGTCTCCCCAAATGGCCACCTGCTTCGAGCTGAGTTGAGAGCTCTGCAGCGATGGTGTTTTTGCCCCTGGTCTTTGACTGAAAGATGAACCTTGAACTGATGCCCGTTCTTCTTGCCACCTTGTCAAGGGTTGCTTTTGCTCGTTCGAATTCAGTACCGTCGACAAGAAACAGTGCCCCAACCGCATCAAGTGCTATTTTCACCTTGATAGGGAGATTTAGGAACTCAAACCCCTTGCCAGATTTGTATAACGAAAGGATGTGTTCGATCTGATCATGTTTCTCCTTGAACTTCATGACATCAGAAAATGTTTCTCTTTGTATGCGCTTCATGATATCACCCTGCGGTAAAAAAAAAAAAATAGCAGTGAGCCACTTACTGAAGTAAGAACATAGATCAAGGAGGAAAGAATGCCCACTTGGACTTAACTAATGATGTTTGGTTGTTTGTTAAATGCAGGTTATGTAAGAAGCAATTACTTATGCATGTTTCCAATTCACTCAACAGATGCACTGCAAACGTTGGTTATTGTTCATCTGAACAGATACATGCAGCTCGCAGTCCATGGTTCGAACAAACCAATGTGCAAAGCCAAGATAACTCTGTAGACTAAACTTGCAGCTTGCAGTTTTATTAATTATAATATCTGAAGTAATAGCTTGGTAAAATCCATTTAAAATTTGCCTACTGCTATGGGAATTTCATAACACACTGTTCTGGATTTACAGAACTTGCTATTTAAATGTGCACAAACCACGTGACAACAGCAACCATGGAAAAGGTGGAGCATGATATATGACTCGTGTCAAGTTCAGATCCTGATCAACAAATCCTGTGGTAAGGAAACCATGGATGTGAAAATGACAGACAGTTTTGAAGCAGTTAGGTGGCGGCATGAACACCAGATGGCCAATGCTGGTCAATCACTAGCAGCAGGAATCAATTTCACGGGCCACGAATGAATTCCGAAGAAGGGGGGAGATGGGCAGCATACAGGGCGGTGATGCGGGTGATGCTGCTGGTGGTGGTGAAGGTGATGCTGCTGATGCTGATGCTTCAGGGGAAGGTGCGGCTGGCCGGAGTTATTACCCCCGAAGACGGCGCGGATGAGCGCCTCGCCGGACCTGAGCAAGCCGCGGACGCCATCGGCGACGGTGGGGCTCGGCCTGGCCTCAGCCAGCGGCGGCGGATGCGTGGGTGTGGACGCCGGCTCCGGCGGCGGCTGCGGCGACGCGGGGTTGTTGGGTGAGGACGACGAAGAGGCCATGGAGCAGCCGGCGGCCGCCGCGAGGCCTCGGTGACAAGTGGGGAGCTGTTGGAAGAGAAGAACAGGAACTCTTGCTAATTGCGGGAAGGAATCGAAGGCGAGAAGCTTTGAGTAAGCTGGTCGCTTCCTGCTTCAAATCAAATCCAATTCCCCGCCTTTATTCTCCCCCTGCATCTGCCTTTCCCTTTTGGTGTCTTTGGCTTTCGCTTTCGCTTTGGATTTTTGGTTTGTTCGTTTCCTGGTCATGCCGTGTCGGCATTTGGGCTTGAGGTAGACGCAGGTGGCCAAGGCATGGAGAAAGAAAATCCCAACTTCTTTTCATCAGGGGCTCGTCTGACTGCTAACACTGAAGTTATATTCACGTCATTGTATTCCTGGCGAAGTAGAGCGCAGCAAATGAATAAATCAGTTCTCAGTTCTTCGCAGATTAACAGGAGCAAGCACATCATGCTTTGTGGCGTTTTATTAGTCTCCCGACAAAGGAATGCATTTGCCGTGGTTCGCACATTGATACAGCGATGGACTACAGACCGTTCATGTTTCTGTTCAGGTTTAGTATTAGTCGGGCACTTCAGAACGACAGAACCGCAAAGCCACACAAAACGACGGCGGGGCACTGTCTTGCTGCACGTTGTTTGATTGTGTACTTATTACTACTAAAGCGGGCATCACCATTAAACCAGTACACCATAGTTGTTGCCGGCCTACACATAGGCCAGTAGTAATTTGCAATGTCATGAAGCTAATTGGAGCATCACCATTAATCGATTTTACTTGGCATCATACGGTACCGGCCGACTTGGAGAGAGTAAGTACCACCATAAAAGTAAGATTAAACTTTGTATTCACTCCATCCCCAAATATAAGGCATGCATGTATTTTAAAATTCAAACGTTGTTATAATTGATTAACAATTACCTTAATTATACCAAAAAAATTGTAATTAGTTATATTAGATTTGTATTTAGAAAAATTTTCTAATGACCAAACTTTTGTTTCTATAAGTTATACATCATAAGAAAATTATAGGTCAAAATATGTTCTCGAAGGCCAGACCAAGTCAAATTACGTCTTGGGGTTCATTATAGAACTTGTAACGGTTGTCCAGTGGCATGGTAACAACTCATAGTAATATGTTGTCAAATGTCATGAAGATAAGAGAAATCATAAACTGTTGTCCAATGGCATGATAACAGCTCATAGTTTTACAACACGTTTGGTGGAGGTCCACTAGGCTCTAGCTCGATCTCCTACCCTACATAGAGCTAGAGCCAGTTTCATTCAGGCCGCCGGCCTAGTAAGACTTACCATTTATCATGCTATCCTAAGTGCCTTACGTAACTACTAGTTACCAAACAAGCCACAATCCTGCCTGGGCCAAAAAGATATTCAGGACTACATTAAAATAATGCCAATTGGATTGAACTGAAGTGATAAATATACCTTCCAATTAATTCCTCTAGCTGTGGTTGAAGCTCTTTGTCCCCCAGACCCTCTATGTTCTTCAAAATCATGTCGATTCTCTGAATGGCCACTAAAACTCTAGGGTGTTTTGTCGATACTCATTTGGCTTTCTCCTCTTGATTCCTGGTGTCCTGCTAACATTTCTCATCATATTGCTTGCAAACTGCACTTCTTGCCTGAAGAAATAGGAATGGAGGAAAAAAAAAACCCATGTGAAATCAACATATTTTGCGCCCATGTACAGAAAAAGTACACAATGTATATCAATTATATAAATGTAACTAGATAAAATTAATTTAAACGTTTATTTAAGCATTTCACTATAGGATAAATGGGTAATACCCGCTATACAGCCATGTGAATTTACAGCGCAACCGCAGCCCTCTACTGCAACCACATCATATATAGTGTGGCAGCACCTCAGTACAAATAGTCTGATCTATTTGTCCCATCTTGGCACCAAAATTATAATGCATGGCATGGTACATCCATGTATAAATATATAGAGCAAAATGCATGAATAGCCCATTAACTTATGCGGCTGTGTTAATTTGGACCATCAACTTTAAAAGTGCATTTTTAGGTCTAAGAACTTTACTTGTGCTGCACCAATAGACCATACCCCTTCAACTCATGTTTTCGCCTACGTGGACAGCGCCCTTTTATCAAAATGCCCCCTCAAATCCTTCGTCCTCTCATTCTCCAGTCCTCTCTCTCTCCATTACCTGCACGCGCCACCGGCGTCTTCTGCCTGCTCTGCTCCTCCACGGACGGGGACGGCGAGGTGGCCGCGGAGGTCGAGGATGAGGACGGGAGAACGGTGCTCAAGAACCTCATCACCAAGTGGTGCCGAGAGAACGGCGTCGCCGTGGAGAACAGCGAGGCGAGCAAGAGCGAGCCGGCACAAGAGGTGGCCGCCAAAAAGGCGGCGCTAGAGGCGGCGTGCATGACGGCATCCTTCCTCGTGAAGAAGCTCACAATCTCCTTCTCCCCTGAGCCGTGCCGCTGCTGGTCCACGATCAACGAGGAGGAGACCGCCGCGGCGGTGCTGGCCACGCTAGCGAAGCGCGGCAGGGCCGAGGCCGAGGCCCGCCGCGAGGCTTCGTCGCTCGGCAGGATATGCCGGCAGTGGGCCGCCGCCTCGGCGGCCGACGGCGACCGTGGCAGCGTGTGCCCCGCCGCCAGCAGCGTCGTGACTCCGACCGTGATGGCGTCATAATCATCAAGTGCCAGCAGCATCGTGCCTCCAGCCAGCGGCGTCATAATCACCCACGAAGCCCGCACACGCGGTGGTGCACCTCCCCGGTGGCCTCCACCTCCCCGACGCCCCTATAGGAGCGGCTCCCCTGGTGGCTGGCGGGCAAGCTTTGCTCCTCCCGTTATCCCTCTCCGGCGGCAAGCCGACCGTGCTTGGGGGGCGACGCTGGGGTTTCGCCGGGGAATGGGCGGCGCCAAGGAGGGAGGGCGCAGTGGGGGCGCCGTGGGAGGGCGCCTGGAAAGGAGGCGGGGGCAAGGGGGCGTGATTGCCAGCCGGTCGCACTGGACCCGCCCTGGCCGTGCTTAGGGGCCGCCGCCAGGGGGTCGCCTGGGAAGGCGCCATGAGACGGGCAGTGCCGAGGCGGGCGGTCGAGGTGGGGTGCCAGGAAGGGGGCGAGGGCGCCGATTTGGGAGGCGGCGGAAGGGCCACGGCGGTGCTGGGTGGGGGCGACTGTGGAGGGGGCTTTGCCGATGCTCGGTGGGACGGAGGCTTGATGGCGGCGCCGCCAGTGGTGGTTGGTGGCGGGGGAGGGGGAGTCGGGGCTCGAGGACAAGGATTGCCGGTTGCGCTCGTGTAATAATTGGGTCGGGGCGGGCAGGCAAGAATCTTATAGCGGGTTTTTTTGCAAATAGAAACATAAGACGAAAGTGTATGGCCTATTGGTGCAGCACAAGTAAAGTTTTTGACCTAAAAATATATTTTCAAAGTTGATGGACTAAATCGACACACCCGCAAGTTGATGGACTATTCATGCATTTTACTCAAATATACATATGACTGCTATTAATATGTGTTTGTCTGTTGATCAGATCCACAGATACAAATACAATAGAGAGATGGGTTAGATTCGATATATTAATTGACCATTCCCTACCGAAACGAAGTGGAGGCTGAACCATTTTAAATTGCTGAAGATATACCGCGGGCACCCACCAACTCACTGCACTCCAGTCCATCATTGTGTATATGTATGCAGGTTTTGGGGGGCCGACACGATAGACACGGCTTTAGAACAAATTCTAGAAGTGCTGAAGAAAAGAGGTAGCAGAAACAACGTCTTCCACTTTGATGGCTAGGACGGCATGGGAGTGTCCGTCGTCCTCCGAGCTATCGCTCAACGCCTCGCCCCAACTTCAGCAGATGGGAAGAGAGTCAGGGTTTGACCAGGTAAATTCTTGCACATTGTGTAGTACTATGTATGCCTATATAAGAGCATATATACAATCAAACATAGATTACAGACTAACAAATGCAACCAAACACAACCTAAGGGCTCTGCCAATATTGGTCTTCCCCTTTCCCATTTTGGATTCAAAATCTTATACTCCATATTAAAAGAAAGAATAGAAATCATAAATACTAGTAATGTGAAACAAATAAGTCCAAGGACATGAACGTGCATTACGACATGGAGGGAGTATTATCAAACAAAAGTCATAATCATGCTTGATGTCACTCGTCTGTCACTTGGACACTGTTCATGTTCACATAAAACAGTAGTTTCAGCAAATCTTCTAGGCCCCAATTTCCTTCTAAAACTTAAATTTCCAGAAAATTGATGAGTGAGTCATCCACGGCATAGCGCAAATCATCATTGTGATGCTCCAAATGGCCACACCTCCGAATTTCATCTCTCAGCAATGCTAACAAATCCTTGTAACGTGATTGCTTCTTCTGAAGCACTCGAAGGAATGCTGATAGGCCGAGCCACATGGTTTCTTTTCGTCTAAGCTTCAGAACTGTGCACGCATTGTATTGCAGCTGCACGTCGTGGAACCGCCTGACAATGAGGCTATGCATATACCTGCTTCACCAAATAATTGAAATCACAAGGACAATAGCAATTTCCAATACATTTGATATCTTTGATAATTAATTCAATCAATAAATGATAAAATCTAACACCATTTACATATTACTATAAAAAGATGAAGATAATTTGGTACCTGAAAATTCTCTTAATTATATGCAATAGCTCCAGTTCCTTAATGCTGGCATCAGGCATGCTCCGGAAATAACATGCTCCGGTAATTGCTGCTTTTATGATTTTTCGTACAGTATTGTATATTAGTTTTCCTTAATGATGTTAGACATATTAAACAAAAGGGAAAGACCAGAAGTGTTCTCTTATAAGACATATTTGGAATCAAGGGATGCTGCCCAAAGTTATTGAAATGCGACTGCCATGCGTCTACTACAACCAGTTCTAATGGCTTCTGAGTCAAATATGTAACTAAGTATATTGTTAGTAAGGTTTATTAAGTGAAGAAGCTTCCTCAAATTTAATGTAAACAAGCTTTAGACTAAACATGGGTATTTTATCGTTAAGCAAAAATCCATTCAATGGAACATTTCCATGTGATTGGCAAAGGTGGGTCCAGTACATAGGTCCATAATAGATTACACTTATCACCATATGCCACTCTATGGGTATATACTGTAGGTTGAGTACTGATCCAGATCATGAAAACAGATAATATGTAGTGCTCCCTAGAATATGATGCCATATCCTCAGGTAAAGTAAAAGGTAGCAGTAAAAACAGGAAACAAATATGTACTGCTTCCTAGAATATGTTGCCATATCCTCAGGTTAGATTAAAAGGTACAAATACACTGATCCAATCATCCAAAAAGGAAAAAAATAACATAAGTATTCCCCATTTTCTGGATGAATAACTCAAACTTACTCAAGCAAGATATGTTTTTGGGACACGGTTTAAACGTGCTAGTCACAAGGCATGGGCCTGTTTCTTGCATACTCTTGTTCACTCCCACATGATAGTCAAGTATGCATCAAGCTAATACTTCTAATTAAAAACATAATGATTTGTACATAAACAAACCAGGTTGTACAAATAATAGTCAATGATCTAATTGTTGAATGAAATAATAATTCATGACGAGATTGGGAAGTTACTGACATTGAGATGCACGAAATTGGGAAGTCCAACTTGTGGGAATGTAGATTGAATTCTTGATGTACTGTTACACTGGGACGATCTAATATCAATATCAAACACAGAACTTGGTGAATTTTCATTGGACAATACACCATGTGGCTCTTTAGTATGTGAATGAGTCATATCACTGCTCATTGCTAAAGAATCATTATTTACTATGATGTTTATTTTACTCCGCCCAGTTGACAACCTGTCCTCAGAACAAATCTGTTTCTGTTTGTTGTGGCGTTGCCAACTGTACAGCCTTTTTCTTTTCCTAGGGTTCTGATTATCTAAACTAGAACACTTTATTGATCCATTAGTCAAAGGAAGTTCTGAGCGATTGCATCCTTCAATTGAACAATTGGGTTCTGTAAATTTTGAGAACCACAACTTCTAGAGCCTTTTGGATTATCAGATTTGGAAGTACTGGTGTCTGGAGAAGAGAATGCAACATTTGAATTGTTGACACGGCCTCCAGTTATGGCCCAGATAGCACTGAGGTCACAAAGGCAAGGAATCAGCTAAAACAACAATAACATTCCAAGGACTATACAAGAGAAACATAGGATTTCCTACAACAAAGTCAGAGCACTATTGTGGCATAAATTCATTAATTTATTTTGGAAGTGTTACAAAAAAAATGAATGGGCTCTTTAGAACAGCTGAGCATAATTTCTTACTGAGTATTTTCCTTTTGAGGATTGGGGTTGTGGATTTTTTGCCATAGTCGCAAACATAGGCTTTTGCCGGACAAAATTGAGTGGGAGGCCAGTTACTTGAAAAAACCGTCCTTCTTAACAGGCAAAAATATTGATGAATGCCTTAGAATATAGCACATGAGTAAATCCCCAATCTGAAAACAACAATTGATGTCAAGAAAATGCAACACGGGCACCATTCATTATAAAAAACTTCCTTTATACTGAGTTACTGACCCTATGCAAGAGAATGTCCCAAGATGAAGAAGAAACAAGCTCAGCAACACTTGTAGTTTGGTCACCCTGACACAAATAAGGATTTTAAGTAAATAGAAGGAGCAACAGATAGCAATACAGATATATCAAAGAGTCAGGTTAGGCAATAACAGTTAACTGAAGTAGAAAGAACTGGTTTATGTTTAGCTAAAACAATACCATGTGCACTTGAATAATTAATATAATGAAGCATTGTTTTAGACAATGGAAGAATGTCTTTGACATATGCATTATGGGATGAACAAATAACTAATGAAACATAGATTTTTGCCCTTTAAATATTCAGGACCAGCTTGGATAAGCTTAAATAAAAGCCTGTATCCATGTTCTCATCTAACAACACTGAGCTGCCTATGCATACAAACATTAAATTAGCATTTATTTAACGGCTGTCTTTAGTGCACCCTTTTAAGATGTCAGTTATATTCAGCAATGTGACAGGTTTGGTTGCCTGGCTCATACTTATTTTAGTAGGGGGAAAAAAGAGGGAAAAATTTATGCAGTATTGCTACTCAAATGTATGTGTAAGGAGAAGGCAATGGAGGACATTGATATTAATATAACTGCGAGTCATTCTGTAGGATTTAAAGGCGATTAATACCGCACGGCAACCGCTGGAGAGGACGTTCGTTGTGCTACACGCCCCAACCGCCATCATCGACTTGATCATCTCCCGAACGAGCTAAACGTCAAGCAACATGCAGGCAGACAATGAGACAACCGGCAATCTCAAATACGGGAGTAGGCAACAAGAACAAACGAGATCCATGCACGGCAGGCACGAAACAAGAAAGGCAAGAAAAAGAGACGAGAGGCGCGGAGAAGCGCAGTCAGCCATACGGAACCTTGGCCTGCGAGTGCCCGGCATTCCCCGGCGTGTACCGCGGCGGCGGGGGCGCTGCGGGCCCGGCCGGCGCGACGGCGCAGACAGCGCGGGTGACGAGGTTGCGGTACGCGACCGGGTCCCCGTCGCGGAGGAGGTGCCCCCAGCGGCGGCACGCGAGGCAGCCGACGGCGCCTCCGCGCCCGCGGCAGGCGGAGCAGGGCGTGCCCGGCGGCGCCGGCGCCGGCGGCGGGAGGAGCGAGAGGACGGCGTGGCCGAGAGTGCGCGCGCGTGCGCCGTAGGCATGGTGGAGCTCGCGGGGCACCCGGCCCCGGGGCTCACCGCGGCGTCGGCGGCGCGTCATCTTGGAAGGCGTGCGTGGCGGAGAAAGCGGAAAGCGAGTAGGTGGGCGGGCGGGAGGGGAAATATGGGGGATCAAGCGGCGCGCCCGCTGGGAGGGAAAATTTTGGTTGCAGCGGCGCCGCAGGCGACACGGCGTAGATGGACGACGCGTGTCCTACGGGCCCACCGGGTGACCATCAGCGTGCAAGTTCAGCCGATCCTTTCGAGACGGCTCCGCGGAAGTTCTGCAACAGTGATTCTAGCTCCTCCCCGACGCTACCTCACCTGTTGAAAAATTGGAAAACTTCTCCCCTTCTCAAATTGAAAAACTACCTCTTCTAATAAGTTGTTGTCCTGAAGAGGAGAAGGCTCTCGCGGTCTCCTCCACCTCTGATGGTCTCTGTGTCATCGGGAGGTGTCGGAGACCGTCGACCTCTCGTCGGTTGGTGGTGTAGGTCCTAGGTTAGGTTTTCCTTCCTCTAGGTTTAGGTTTTCAGATCTTATCGGTGAGGCGGCGGCGCCAGCAATGTCGTGGAATAAGTCCTCTCTGGTTCGTCCTCGCCCTGTTGGTGTTCTGCTCCGGTGCCGACAGAGAGCCAGTGGAGGTGGGGTTCCACCGGTGAGCCCTCTGTACAGTAGCCCGGGCCCTGTGCTTCGTCGTCCTCTGGCGGCGGGGTTGCCGGCCTTTTGCTTCAAGGATCCAGAGCAGCTTCTTGTTTTCGTGGTGGTTTGGAGGTTGGTCCAATCTCTAGCTTCCTTTGATGGTTGCGGTCGTCGACGGCGAGTCTTGGTCAAAGAGCTGGAGAGCTTGGGGCGCGGCCCAGTCGATGCGGTACCGTCGACGGTTTCATCCTGTCTCTCGGGACACGTGTCTACTTCGACTCCTTTCAAAGCCAGCGTGCGATGGGGCTCTTCTTACTCGCGGTGATGTCCGACGTCTTCCTCGACGGCGATGGCCAGCGACGGCGATTTCGGAATCGGAGGAGTCCAGAAGGTCCCAGGGGCTTCCTTGTAATTTTTATATTTTCTAGGGACTTCTGTGATGTTTGGCTAGGACAGTTGTCTTTGTATCCTTGTTGTACGTCTCTGTGTTTGTGCGCTTATCTATACGTTCTCCTTAACTAGAAATACAAAAATGTATTATAAAAAAAAGCTGTTGTCCCTACTGTCACTGTGCCTCCATTACAGCCGCATCGAACATGCTATTGAGGTGGCCATTTCGATTTGAGTGGTGCTGGGAGAGGAGATATAGCATTGCTCTACTGTACATACGGCAACATGTGATGCCTACATTTGAAGTTTTGGGAGTGGTGAATCTTCAGGGACGGATGTTTAATGAATAAAAACTACTTTGGTCTTCTTTAGATGAGTAAATTTTTTCAATTAGCGCTTTCATTTTGTATTTGATAACTATTGTCTAATCATAGACTAACTAGGCTTAAAAAATTTATCTTATGATTTACAACCAAATTATATAATTAATTATTTTTATCTACATTTAATGCTCTATACAGACGGTTAAAGATCAATGTGATGGAAAGAAAGTGAAAAAATTTAAACTTTAAAACATCTAAACAGGTCCTTTGTTTGCCACAAGTTGCTGACAGCTCTCTACTCACACACCAACACCCATACTCCCTGTTCTATTTTCTTATTTGCATGTAGGTATCGGAATTGGTGCTCACCACAGCGTCTCAACAAGAGTGATGCCAACGATGTACTCCCTCCGTCCTTTTTTAATTGTCGTTTACGCTTCCTAAAAAATAATTACCAGAATTATATATAAAAAATATTAATATTTATACTATATAATTAGTATCATTAGAAAGATCTTTGAATCTATTTTTTTAATAAATTTATTTAGAGATACAAATGTTGCACATATTTTCTATAAATCAAGTCAAACTTGTGGCACGCACACTAACGGCAATAATTAAATAGGGACCGAGAAATTATAGTGAAATCTACATTTATTTCTTAGCTCCATTCAACACTGCGGAAGGTCTTACTAGGCCCACGTTTTTATTGTGCTATGCTGGAGCTGAAGCCACTGATTGCCCTCCTCGTCGTGCTGGCAATGGCTGAAAGATGCGCTCGCAAAGGCATGGCGCGAGAGAAGATGAACCGAGGGGGTAGACAAAAGAAAAGAGAAAAAGAAAATAATTGTAATTGATAGGTAGGTCCTACATATGGTGGAGATCTTATTTCTAACCTTGAACACATCATAGTGGTTAGGGAATTCTGCCATGTCAAACCACTCGGCCAACATGTGGCCCTCCCTCCTCTCTCTCGCATCCAGTATGTCGGCCCGTCTAGCGCCGGGGAAGGGGGAAGTGGCGCGCTGTTGTCCGCCTGCCGGCCCGCCCTAGCACCGGGGGAAGGGGGAGGGGGAGGGGGAGGTGAAGCGCCGCCGTCCGCCCCTGGGCGGGCCGATCCGGCGGTGGGTGGCCGGACCCAATGGTGGGCGCCATCGTTCGCTAGTTGAGGGGGAGGTGGGGCGTCGTCCGCCTTCCATGGCGTTGAGGGCGTACGGAGCGAGCGAGAGAGCTGGGCGAGGGGAGAGAGAGATGCCTGGGTGAGTGTCGTGGGGGCGATGATGTTTTTTTTTTAATTTGTGGGCTAGCTACCAAAGGCACTGGTAACGCTTTCTCCTACGGCATCACTTCCTAAGGAACCACACGAACATGGCACCTCAAACCTATACTTTCCTATTCCTATCCTATCTATACCCTAATATCCAAAGGGGGCCTAAAAAGGATAAAAATAGAAAGAGAGAAAACAAGTTAAGAAATGCAGTAATGCTTCAATATTATTTTAATTATTTGCAATTAAATTAGTCTCAATCTTTAAAAAAATATAGAGCCAAATTTAAATAGATCTTGATATGATCAAGAGACTTGACAAATCTAGATTCTTTAAATCTATAGAAAGGTATAGTATAACAAACAAATGTAAAGTACCGTGCATGCTCTAGCTTCAAGAGTTCCAGTACCTAGCTTAGCTAGATACCCCGGAACTTGTTGCAAGGGAAACAGTGCTTTAGCTCAACTGCCATTCACTCATTTCATTTTGGCAGTTACTACCTCCGTTTATTTTATCTAGGGCAAGTTAGAATGACATGGTCTCCTAGATCACACTATGACCATTCATTTACTTTATATTATATATTTATGGTTACAAACTTATAATCGTTGGATAGTATAATTTTTTATAAATCTAATCATAAAGTTTGTATTATATGGGCATATTCAACCCACTACATGGGTTGTTTGCAAAAGTCTCGAATCTAACAAACAGACAACTAAAAAGACAGGTTATACAATGGATTATCTGTTTTTTTAAACAAACATGTATTAAATTAGCAGCAAGAAGCTGCAAAGATCCTACATGAATGCAGGGTTACAAAGTTCAGTGCTCCTAGAAGCGGGCACTGTTGTTCATGACCCAAACAAGTACAGGCGAACTCAATGGACTGAAAATCAGTTATAGGAGACGACAAAGCTATCCTAGCAAGTGCATCTGCTGTACTGTTGAGGGCTCTTCTTATATTGTAAACTCTGGCCTGTCGATTTGTGTGAATTCCTTCATTCGCCAATCTGGAGGATGGTTGTGGTCTCGAGCATTGAGGAAGTGCACCAGTTGACTGCAATCAGATAAAAAGGAGACTCCATTGTAACTTAGTTGATTGGCTATCATCGCTGCTAAGGCCATTGCCGCCGCTTCCGCCATAATCATAGAGAATGTCATGGCTGCCTTAATGTAAATGGTCTGCACCGGCTGTGCCTGCGTATTCACGAATAAAATTCCTATAGCTGCACTTCTTGGTTGTTGAATTGGATGATCTGGCAACGTGGAGGCGTCCACAAAACATCGTATGCCTGGGAGAAGAGTGGGTGCTCAGATTTTGTACCTGGCCTGTTTTGTTGTCTTCAAGCTGTGCATAGAGCCAACATCAATCGTAAATACATTTTGCATACTATTGGGTTACTATTTGATAGAAACGGATCAAACTTCAATAAGATCAACATGATTAAAATATATATTTTTAATCAGAAATACAAATGAGAACACAAACTGAATGACCAAGGCATTACTTCTAATGCAATCTGGAAAAAGAGACCGGTACAAATAAAATGGCTGGTTGAAATTGAGTGACCAAAGGAGTCGTTGCATTACAAATAAGATTTGCAGCAGCTTATAAAAAATTTGATCCAGTCTACGTCCATACACACCATATACAGTATCTGAGTGCTCCTACTGTCTTGTGTTTCTTATCTAAGGACCACAGGATATAGATAAATATAAAGAGTTGCGGATGAGTATTCGACCTATTTGTTCATAGTAAATCAGTAAAGGCCTTGTTTAGTTTCCCAAATTGAGACGTGCAAAGTTGGCATTTGGAACTGTAGCGTAACTGTACCACTTCGTTTGTATTTGATAAAAATTATCTAAATATTGACTAATTAGGCTCAAAATGTTCGTCTTCGCAGAGTACAACCAAACTGTATAATTAGTTTTTGATTTTATCTACATTTAGTACTCCATACATGTGCCGGTATTTTGATGTGATGAGAATCTTCTTTTTATATAGTGGGATTTGGTACTAAATTTGAAGAACTAAACAAGCCCAAAGTAAAATCCAATTAGTTTCACAGGAGTTGCCTAAAGTCCCTACAGACCATGCCCTAGGCACAAGTAAGGTTCTGACTTTGTCATCCATATACAACTATACCTGTAGGACAACATGCAGAGTTCAGACTGTAATTCAGAACTAAAGAACATAACACAACAGCACCTGAGATTTTAATCACAATTCCATCATACTATGAGTAATTCAGTAAATCATCAAGCACCCTAAAATGCTACAGGAGTCAGGAGGTGCCTTTAATTTTACATGCTTGCATCCCATCCGTCTATTATTTGTCATGCCAAGGATGGAACAATCCCTAGTTAATCATCTAGATACAATTATTATGCATGCATGTCACACATCTCGTTTCTGCAGTACCCCATTCCATTTTATTTCTAATTTTGAACGGAGCATAGTGCTCAAAGAATTTAAATCTGCCATGTCAAATCGCCCGGTACTCCCTCTGTCCTAAAATAGATGTCATTCTCGCTTCTCGAGAAGTCAATATTTTTAAACCGTCGGCAATTATATATTAAAATATATAAATATTTATACTAAGTAATTAGTATCATCGAAAAGATCTTTAAGTCTAGTTTTTTAATAAATTTATTTAGAGATATAAATGTTGCACGTATTTTATACAAACCTAGTCAGAGTTGAGAAAGATTGACTGGCACGCTTCCCATCACGTCATAATTAAAAAAAAAGTCTACTGCAGCAATCTTGCACAATAGCACGTGCCTCTCATATTTACTATACCTACTATAGTCAGTTTATTGCATATATCATAAACTAAGAATGGGCATCTTCTGTTTAGATATCCCATGTTCCAGATAGAAGATTAGAAAACACGAAATCACGCAAAATAGTTGTTCCAACAAATACCAAATGAGAGTGGCAAGACCAAGCTAAGGCAAAAGATCTATACCAATTGTACTATCTACACTCGAAGGGGTCTCGTATAGACAAATCACGGGCATGATTAACATGTATACCATGGGTACATATTGTGTTTGTAAAATGTAATAGTGCACCTCTTGAGGCCCTTTTCTCCATCTGAAGCGTCCCATATTATTCTGCAATAAAAGCCTCGTTGTAACCACCGGTTGCAACTTCGAGCCTCGTTAACTCTTAACTCTGTCGCATTCAGTAGAAAGAATGAGACAAAATTGACTCGTGATCTGATGCCTTGATATTGCTCCAACACTATTGTCTTGAGAGGGATATCAAAGCTTTTAATGAAATCCCTGTGTTTGCGACACCATTGATTCATTTTCCTTGAAATACAAGATTGAAGAACAAAATAGTTCAAAACGGGAAACTCAAGCCACGTGGGTACAAGGATTAACACAAAGTCAATAAAAGAATATATGAACATTGTGAACCAAAAACTATAACTGAAGAACTATCACCTTCAGGTACAGCTTCTCCAGATGACCATATCGATATTAATATGATATGATGCGACAGCTAGAATCTTGATATTGCTCAATGTTGTTGTCAAGCTTACAACGTTTAATCCCTGAATCAAGCATCGAATAGAACATGAAGCCATGTGCAAATGCAAACAAATATCAGCAGGCTATTCATGGGAACACAAAAATAATATCATGTCTACCTAAATAGCATACTAGCATTTTGAACATATTGTTTTCCTACTCTATTTTCTTCTCTAAATCCAAAATGTCTTCAGGCTACCATGGCAAAGCAATGGAGCTAAAACTGTTTTTCTCGAACGATGCTATGAGGGCCAAGCCACACCTGCAACAACAGGAAGAGCTAGCTCCCACCTCTAAGCCAATCTTTCCAATAGAAATAGCTCTAAGTAGTATGATTAAACCCCACAGAAACTCTCATATGATCTCTTGGAATGATCGGGAAGAGACTAGCTCTTAATGAAGAGCTATTTTTTTTTTCCTCTCTCTTCCGTTAGTTTACAGCTATTGTGAAGAATCGACATTCTAACCAACGAAGCATCATTGAAAGTTTTCCATCTTATTTCAGCCCTGCTCCCAAAACAAAAGAGGAAGGAGACTGATATTGGCGTGGGCGTTGGCTTTTCCACCAAAAATACAAACTCGAACGTTCAATGAAAAAAAAAGCCAAATGCCCTTACCGATGGCGCCCGTGGCAATTCGCAGAGAGTCGGAGCTACATCAGAATAGTCCAAGGTTGAAAATGTCAATGTGTGTACCCACACACCACACTCATGCCACGCAACGCAACAACACAGCCAGCGCACCGCGCAATGCGGATTGCAGAGGAACTCGCCCCTCCGACGTCGATCCCCGCCGTGAGCTCCACGTCCACGGTTACCGCAACCGCAGACACCTGCGCAGTGCGCTGCATTCCAGGCGCTGGAGCAGGGCCCAAACCCACGCGGACTCGCCCACCAGGGGCCCACCCGAGCTGAACCCACCAAGTTCACGCCGGAACTAACACCGTTGAGGCGGGCCCCGCTCGTCAGACGGAAGGCATGGTCTGGGCATCGGGATTCCTCTCCCGCGCACGTACGGTACGCCGGCCACGGGGGGGGGGGGCTCCACCACCTCAGATCCGAACCTCCCGTTCCGTCCCCAGCTCCAGGCCTGCCCGCGGGTCCCGCTCCGCGGCTCGAGACCTGGTTTTGGCGCCAACCCCCGCCGAAAATTTTCGGTTTTCCCTCCATCCCGCCCCCGCCCCCGCCCTGGTACAAAAGCGCTGTCCCTTCTCTCTCTCGATTAAGCAAAACAGGGGAAGAGTAGTAGGGGGGGAAATTTATTGCCATAGGCCTGCCTCTGCCCCCCTGCGGTTGCGGCGCCCGTTGATTCATTCATCCCCTCCCTGCTCGCGCTCGCCGGCGGTGTCAGGGAGCACCCAGCTCGCGCTCGGTTCCCCTTCCCCTTTCCCTTCGCAGGCGGCGGCGGCAGGATGGAGCCGCCGCAGGGTCCTGAGCTGCGCGTCCCGTTTCAGGTAAACCATTCCATCCCTCCTCCTGCGTTCATGCTTCCGCTCGCACTCGTCTCCTCCTGCTTCCTCCAAATACGGCACCTTTAGCTCTACTACCCCTGTGCGGTGCGGTCTCGCGTCGGTGCGGCCGCGTCTGCTGCTTCTCGACGGACTCCCCTCGTTTGGAGTCCTGGCATTCGAGATCTGCTGCTGGCGCGATGCGGGGCTGGGCCGTTAACGCTGCTTCTGTGGTGCAGTGGAGATTCTGGGGGTGGGGGCGCGGATTTCATGCACTAGTTGCTGGGCCCTCCAGATCTCTGGTAGATTTCGGATCTATTTTTTTGGGCGGCAAAATCGTCTCCGTCTCCCACAATTTCTTGCGCGCTGAATGTCCTACAGCGCTTGCTGCAACATACATGGTAATAAGTCATAGCAACTGGGAGCCCTTTTCAATTACTTAGCGTGCCCACTTCATAATTTGGATGCAAGTAACCATAGATCCAACATTTAATCGCTGCTACAAAAAAAGATTGTACTGCTAGGTGCGCATATGTTTGGATCGGCTATTGGCAGCTGATCCCTGGCTATTAGGTGCATACATCCCTATCAATGGTCTATTGAGTATTGACTCTTGTTAGCTCATTAGCTGGCTGTGCCTACTTAATGGCCTAACAACTGCCAGGGGCTTGGATAATTTTTTAGCGCATCTGTTAGTTCGCCTGTCTTGATCAGCTAGTGCTTATTTTAGCAGTTAACAATTAGCCCTTTGTATCCAAACTGGCCCTTGATACTAGTACTATTAGCCAAGGATTAAATTTTAATCCATCCTACCACTACTTGACAAAAATGGAGTAATACTAGTAGTAGTATTACTACTGAGAGGTTTAAGCATTTAATCAACGCTACAATAATGGTTGTTCTAATTGGCAAAAAAGTGTAGAGCACTGCTTAATACTACTGCTATTCAAGGATTAAACATTTAATCGACGCTACAAGATGAATCAAATCTTTAAAAACTTTTACTACTATTTAGTCAGCAAGAAGACGTTTCACACATTCCTCTTTGCTTGTGTATCTGCCCTTTGTGTGCATGTGCTTGACGCATAGTAAAATGGAAGGTTTTGATCTTTGTTACAAAAAGGTTGTGCTTGAGATAGTTCTTATCGTTGTTCAGATTTCCCCAGGAAAAAAATTCTGCCTTGATAAGCTTCACTTATAGAACCTAAATAAACAATCACCGCATTGTCCTTCAAGTAATTGGCAAGACTTCAATTTCTAGAAACTTTGCTGTGTGATGTCTGTGTCTATGATTTGCCCATGTGTTTTCCAGTATGACCTTGTTTGTTGGGTTGGCATGTTCTGTTTAGCTTTGTCAACTTGATATTGGCAACTCTAGTTCAAAAAATATATCAATATCAAGCAATTATTTCGTCTATGCCAAGTTGATATTGGAAATTATGTTTAGCTTTGTCGAGTCCTTGCAGTATTTCTTTCTTAGAAAAGGGGCTTCTTATAGTTTAGTTAAATGATGGATACACGTGAATACGTAAGTTCTGTTATGTCTATTCTTTTTCATTGTAGTTAGTGCAGAGCATTTGTTCTGTCTGGGTGTTTTTCAGTATAGTTAACTGTCAGGTGGACCGTGGAACTTGAATTTATCTAAAGTGACTGATTTCTTAAAACACTTAATGAGACCGATTATTTTTACTGATATCCTTAATTTCTCTTCCCCTGTGTTGAAGCTGAGATGAATCTGGAAAAGAAGCAAAGTTCTACAACACCTGCCGCTTCTAATTTTAGCGTGAATAGCAATCACCATGGGGACTGGATCAGTGACACTGAAGCAGAAGAAACGAGGGAAACATGCAAAGAACAAGTACTTGAAACCTGGTGCCCTAGCTCAGATTCGTTATAGTAGGAGTACAAGCAGGGACATCGGGAAGAAAAGGATTCTGTTGAATGCAAAAGATGAGCTGGAGTTGCCTCCACAGCCTGTGGTTCTGTTAGAAAGCAATGCACCAATTTTGTCCCCCGCAAGACTCAATTTTGAGCCATTTGATAGTAATAAGGCGCTGATATTACCAAAGACTCCAAAGACTCCTGATGCATCTGTGTTTGGTGGTGATTCAAGGCTTGAATCACTTCCATTTGATTTGCTGGTATGGAACTGAAACAACTACCTTTTTGTTAACTTCAGTGATTATATTTGTGGTAAACCTGATTGCCTTTGTTTTGTTGCAAAGATCAAGATCATGTGTTGCTTGCACCATGACCAACTGAAGGCTGTTTTCCATGTTTCAAAAAGGATTCGAAAAGCAGTAAGTATATCATTTCTTAGCTGTTTCCATTCTTTATTTGTAGAGTAGATAAAAGTCTCATTTTCCTCATTTCATTGTTCTCCTACAAATTTCAGTCTGCATTGAAATAATGACATATTTTTCTAAGCACAGTAACTGATGTCAACTAGGTGTGGAAACAAATAGTGTTGTCTTGCTTTTTGCACATAGCTGATGAATGCTCATTTCAATGATGTTATCTGTTATTGCAACACACAAAAACGTTGTTTTCCTTTCTGTCAAGAAATGACATAGTGCTACATGACCTACTTGCATCTTCCATTAGTAGTTTCTCATCTTGGGATTATGTACTAGAGTCATTACATTCTTGTCAATTCTGTCACTGTTTTTGCATGCCCGACTATGTATTTATTCAGTTTATTTGCACCCTTGACATTTTACATGTTTATTCTGCATTCTCAGCAGTCAGCATGTGCCTCCATTTTATTTCTATTTCTAAGCTCACTTTTAATGGTAATGCAAATTAGGTTGAACTTGCCAGGCATTACCATTTCAACTACACCACTCCAGATCGAAGCAGACAGGAGTTGCTCCTAAACAAAACTCCTCTTCCAACAGAGCATTGGCCCTTCTTAAGGTTAGCTGCATTTTATTTGCTTAACAGATTGTGCTGATTTAATAACACTCTAATATCTTCTGATAACTTTGCGTGCTCATTAGAATCGATGGCAAGGACATGCGTGTTTCCACCCCAAGGACACCAAGGGCTCCAAAACATGCTGCTCGCCTTTCGCGCCTCAAGCTGGTTGATGTGAAGCCAATCACAGCTGTTCTCTTCCAGGAGTCTCCTACTCCTTTTCCTTCAAAGCGTCTCCGACGCTCAGTGCCACCAGGGCTGCCAAGGCCTGTGTGTAAAGCTGCACCATCACCCAGAGTTTTACTATATGAGGAGGAGCTTTGCGAAGCGGTGGCACAGAATAAGCTTCTCTGAAGATCCAAAAAGTGCATTGCTTTCATCTATAGTGTATAGTTTATCTATGTCAAGCCCCTAGTTTGAGTTTTGTCTGCCAGCTCCTAAGCTGGCATCTTAGATTATTGTGGTCAGGTTAGGTTTTAGACTAGTGTTAGTGTCTTATACCTGTCATAAGTATGGAGTTTGCTTTATTCCATGAGTTTGTATATAGCATATAATAAAATGGACTTTTTATGCATTTATTTATACCTATATCCTTTTTCATGCAAAAGTGGTGTACTTTACTTATTTTCATCATTCAGGATTCTGGCAAGCATTGCTTTTCTATGTTCCACCTTCTGTCAGTTGGAATCAGATCCTTTCAAGATTCTGCCTGGATGAATTCAGTGTGTGTTTGCCAAATGGTTTGTAAAGTACCATTGCTTTGTTCTGATTTATATACGTTTGATGAATTGGGTTGCGTTTAGGAGCTGAGTTAGTATCATTATAACGTTTGTACTCGTACCCAGAAAAGCAATTCTGCCGCTGATATATATTATCACAATACAAATTTGAATATGATATTGGACCACTGATGGCTGCACTTCAGCTACAAGATCAAACTACACTCAAATGTTGTCAGGACACAAGAGATTCGGGAGAAGACTCTGAAGTACGGACCGCGCAGCGCTGTCATGACATCCATTTCAGATTCAGAAGAGACCGTATCGGTTAATCATCTGCGCCATGAGGAGGTTGTAGCCTCTCTCCGTGAGGTGGTAGGTGTCCCAGAAGAGGAACTTGCTGGGGTCCGCGCAGGGTTCTGCAGTGTACCGGTTGCACGTCAGCGTCACCTCGAACACTCCCGTGCCGCAGCATCCCCGGTTGATCACCTCGAATCCTACAACATGCATGGAGACAGACAGGTTAAAAGTGGGCGTGGTTATGGGGCGAAAACACGTGATTTGGGGCAGATGGATTTTTGTGTATGCGCGTGAGGATCGGAGGTCACCGTAGGCGGCAGGGCGCTGGATCATGTCGAGCAGCGGCGTGTAGAGGTCGATGTACTTGAGCACGGAGCCCGGGAGCTCCTCGCTGCCATTGAGCCGCTTGATCTCCTTCTCCAGCGCCGCGTTGAACACGACGGACGCCTGGTTGTAGAGCGACACGCACTCCCGCTCCAGCCCACCGGCGATGGTCCGCTGCGACGGTACGCACCCGATCGGCGGCGCGCCGGCGATGTTGATGTGCCGCGCGCCCAGACCGTACAGCTTCTGCCAGACAGATAGATGATGGACGTGAGCGGCCGGCCGATGACATGTGCCATTGGTGCGCGTGCGTCGTGCCTCGTGTTCGGTCGGTCGCCATCAGCGTACCTTGATGAAGTCGGAGGCGCACTGCACGACGAACTCGATGTAGGACTTGAGGTCGTAGTTTCGCCGGAACGGCGTGGTGAAGTAGGTGTTGGCGAGGTCGTCGGTGCCGGTGATCACCAAGTACTGGCTCGTGGACACGATGTCGGCGGCCCGGTGGGCGCCGGCGACGCGCTTCAGCTTCTCCTTGTACTCCTTGAACAGGTCCAGTTGGTTGTCCATGGTGAGCGCGGACTGATGACACGGCAGCCAGCCAGCCAGTGCGCGCGGTCAGGAAATCAGAAAATGACGATGCAATTGCAGAATGCAGAGCTGCTGCCGCAGGTTCGGAGACGTTGGAACGGAGGGCGATTGGATAGTTACCACGAGGTCGGCGGTGAGGGGGTCGAAGCCGCAGCCGCCGGACGCGAAGCTGACGCCGGTGAGGAGGTCGAAGTCGCTGAGCTCCGTGCCGAGGTACGCCGGCACGTACTCCTTGAGGCCCAGCCGGCTGGCTGCACCAACTCAACAACGACGACAGTAATAACAGTTTTAAAAATTCCTATGTTTTCAATTTCTCTCTTTATATAATGCTAATCTTAATCTAAAAAACGAAAGAAAAGGACGAACGTACCGAGGATGTCGCCGGGGACCTTGCCGTTGCTGAACCTGCCGGTGGCGTTGTGGCCGGGGAAGTCCTGACCGTATGGTAGGAAGTTAGCGCGCACCGTCGTGAGGATGCCGTTGTTGTTGCCCGGGTCCACGATGGAGTCCCCGAACAGGAACAGCGCGGGGGGCCGCGTCTGCCTCGTCGCCGGCGGCGGCGAGGCAGCAACGCGGAGAGTCCGATGCAGAATCACTACCGTCGCCATTATTGCAAGGAGAGTGCACTTGCTCACCATCTTCGGTGCTCGATCTGCCTGGTGATGTTCTTCCTGTTGGCAGGAGCCTGGAGGCGCTGCAATATAATACGTATGAGATTGCATGGAAGGGGAAACCAAAGTTGGAGAGACTTTTGTGGTCGTGATCTCGTAGCTTGTGTGATCCTTTCCATTTCTTGCACAACATGATTTTGATCATGGCGATCCACAAGTTTTGGCGACATGCTCTCTCCTTTTTCACCCTGGACAGAGTGTGGCTAGCTGTCTTGCCTGGCCGTTATGACCGTCCATGATATTATATTACTATACTATATATATAGTTGGTGTGGCAAATGTGGCAGCTGACTCACAGCCCTGCACTGTCTTGCTTACACCAGCTTGGCTTATTGTGGCCATGAATGAACCTTGGAATAAACAAGGGAATGCCCAACCGAATTTCTTCATCAGGTAATGAAAGGTGTCGGTGGAACAGAGCTGTGAGAGCGAGCAATGGACGCACATCTTCGCACCTACCCCATCGGCCTGCTTGTGGTTTGTATGAGTAGAGGTAAAATTCTCAGGACTCTGCCTCAATCGAATTTCGAAACAACTTCCAATAGTTCCAGACAAATCCAGTCTTGACGTCTTGTCGAATCCCTCAAAAGATTCTTAAAAAAAAAGAATGAGAGCTTAAGTCGGATCTTGCTCAGTTGCTTGAGAGCTGTGATAGAATGGATCACGTACGAAATCAATCAAATAAAAAAACTAGGGAGAATTAGGAATTTGGCTTCTCAAAAACATGCGCTTAGAAATCAGGCTTTTTTTTTTCTAAATTTGGGAATCAGGCCCAAAACAAAAATTTTCGAGGAAATAAGCCTTCTGTTAGGTCCGTGAGGCAATTTGTTAGCTTGGACACTGTAGCATGAGCAAAAAGATCAGTTTACCCCTCGTCTTTAAAAATTAATGACTGAAGTTTGGTAACTCTAATTTTGGTGACACAAATTCTGTTGTGCTCTTTGAGATGTCTAGTTTTTGTTAAAAATATAAAACTGACCATGTTATGTAGAATTATTATTTGGTAACTTTAAAAATATATGTGATTATACATGCGGTTGTGCTGGAAATATGTATGAGATTATGTGTTGAAATATATATACTCAAAATATACAATAAATAAAACAAATATTTATTTATTTTAAGGCAAAACTGACGAAAGGCCTGATTCTTAAGAGATTTTTAAGGTATAATTCCTAAATTAAAAAAAGACCTGATTACTAAGAGCAAGTTTTTCTAAGGCCAAATTTCTAATTCTCCCAAGAAGTAACCAGTGGCTCGACATTCAGCAAGAACATAGGAGTAATGTATGAGCTTTTTCGGTAACCAAAATATGGGGGAAATTCCTATTTAAAAATGGAACTCCACAAATATGAATAGGAAAAGAGCTCTCTCATTTTTTGTCCTATTTTCTAGATGGACCTAAGAATACAGAAACAAGCCGGATAAATACTAAAGAAAAGGGCGCTGTTGGACTAGATTTTTTTTTCATCCATTTTCAATATTGTGTTCATGAAGTAAGAGATAGGCCGGGATGTCTGAAACCAAAATAAGGCTGAATTTTAAGATTATGTCCAGCCATGATATAGTGTTTCAATAAAATAACATCAACCGGCTTATTAGTCACAAAATTCATCAACCAAACTTTTATGGGTTGGTTGAGCTATCTCCACTCTCAAGTTCCGAAAATAAAACAATAGAAAAACACAAACCTACTTCTTCAAACACATCTGGGTTTTAAGGTGGTTTTATTCTTTTTTTTTTAAAATCTGTACACATCTAATATCTTTAAGGTTCTTTTAGAAAATATATATAAAAGCTTTTAGAAAATATATCTAGAAAAATCCTAAAGAATATTAGAACATATTAATTAATTCCTAAACATGTTTTAAAAACTTTTCCATGATTAAAAATGAGATGCAACAATTAGACAAATTAAAAAAAATTGGCTTCCAGCGATAGTTCGAGTATGCAGCAGGAGATCTAGGCTGGAATCAGATTTGGGCCGCCCTGCACCCCCCTTGGGCAGTTCGGCCTTCGTTATTGAGTGGCGGGGTTAAGCCGGCTACCGGGCCAAATTAACCACCATTTACCCGACGAGAGCAATGAGGCGGACGGCGGCGTTGCTATCCGCCAACGGCGGTCGCAGCATCCCGCGGGCGCTCGCCGACGTGCTCGTCTGCCCATTCTCCAAGCAGCCTCTCAGGTGGGGAATCCGAGACTAACTAGCTTCCGTCTCCTCTTTCGCCGCAGCTATTGCCCTCGTTTCCATCCATCCTGCTTGCTTAGCCGTGTGCCGCGTCTTGTCGCGCAGGTACTGCGAGGCCACCGGGTCCCTGGTCAGCGACGCCGCCGGAGTGTCCTTTCCGGTGAGTCCCGATCGCCCCCTGTGTTCATCTCGTGTCATGCCCATGTGTGCCGGCCACCTGTTTGTTGTATTGACTAAATGGGGAAAAGGGCGTTCAACTGTTCTAACAATAGAGCCAAAATATGGAAGTTCTGATTTAGATTTTCCAGCAGCGCAAACGTTCAAACAAATGATTGGTTTGGAATTTGTAGCCTGTGCTGCCGTGCATGTTTATGTAGGCCTCAAGAGGATAAGGTCTTGCCTAGTTTCAAGGCAATTTCAGAACAAATTCAGATTGGAGTTTAGTGCTTATATGGATAATCATTTTATAACCAGATTTAGCATAAGTGGATTTAAACATGAATGTTGTGGCTGGAACAGACTAGGTACTAGATAGGGTGGGTGGGAGAAGGAAATTATCAAAGTGACAAAGTGCACACCTAATGGCTTATTGTACGAAACCAACTGATTTGATTGGGAAAAGAGGGAACTGATATATGATTTGCATCGGCTTTTGGTTGCACAGTAGGAAAATCTTGAACCTATACAACTCCAATGCCAGGATCAAAATAACTAATTTTTTTTCGTACATTTATTTGTTTGTCGTTGCAATGACCATGACCGTCTAGCTATTCAGCTCAACACCCTCTTTGTGAGCATTTTCTCCTATGGCGATTTCATATACCATTTTTCCAACTCTTATTGTGTGGTGATATGACTGCAGGTACTTGATGGAATTCCTTCTCTTGTGCCAAAAGATGGAAAGTTGCTTAACGACCAAGAAGTGAAATCAGAACAAGAGTCCAGCACTAGGGATTCATCTGGTTGAATCCTTGTCTATGAAACAGCCAATTGAAGCAATATGTTTTAGTAAGTCGACGGTAATAAAACCAGAGCTATAGCCCCCTCGCAAGTTATTGCTTCTTGTTGTAAATCGTCACTACCCCATTGATGTGTACCCAACATATTGCCCTAGAGAATGAGATGCTTTATACCGTTTCTGTTGAAAACACTTATATGGTTTTGTCTTGAATGACAACAATGAGAATAACAAAATTGGCAATCATAGTTTCTGCTTCATTTCCTTTTATTGGAATAACTATTAATATATTGAACCTGATATACAAAATAATAGTTGGACTCAGGGATTGATGTGTACTCACCATATTGCCCTAGAGAATAAGATGATTACACTGTTTCTGGTGAAAATGCTAATATTGTTGTCTTGAATGATAGCAATGAGAATAATGGAATTGACAAACATAGTTTCTTCTTCATTTTCTTTTATTACTGGAAAAACTATTCACATACTGAACCTGATATACAAAATAATAGTTGGACTCAGGATTGTCATGCTGTATATCAATATATGTGTTCTTTTACTAAAAAAACAACCACTTGGCTTGCTTTTTCATAGAGTAGCAATTAGCTGAACCTGCCAAAATATGTTTTTATATTAGCCCAGATTTGGGAGGATTTCCCAAAACCAGCCAATGATTTTATATTGGTAAAAGTAAAAATAAAGTGGACAAGGAAAGGGGCGTTGTCAGGCAAAGAGAAGAGCTAAAGAATCTATGTATATTGTAGAGTTTGCTGGTACCAAAAAACGCAAAAGACATGGATTATCAGCCAGTGATATGCCGGCGGCTCCCACCACTCCTAGCTATCACCTGTCCGGATTTTGTTCCAGAAACGAACTGGTGGTGGGGGCCGCCAGCATAGAATTGTTAGCATCACAGGTACAAGACCTCAGGTAGAGGGAGGTCTGTATTGGAATATAAGTGAATTGCTCATCTCTCCCCATCAGTTTAAGCTTTTAGGATGAATTGGTTGGTGCATACAACTCAATATGGTATCAGAGCCAGATGTCTTGATTTTGAATCCTAGTTAGCGTAATTAAAATAAATTAATTGTTGCTCGCTTCTATTCCACGTTTGAGCCTTGTCCGTCGCTGAGATCTCTCGCTGGAGCCTCGACGTGAGAGGGAGTGTTCGAATATAAGTGAATTGTCCACCTCTCCTCATCAGTTTAAGTTTTTGGGTTGAATTGGTTGGTGCATGCAACTCAATAGTCTGAAATCTATATGCAGGAGAAAGAGAGAATTGGGGAAGAAGAACAGTAACCAGGTCTGTTTCCATAGTTGACTCGATGAGCCTGGCTCTTGCCATCCCGGCTCCTTTGTACTGGCTTGGCCTTGCCTTCGCCTCTGTCTGACAGCTTGGCCCCACCCAGCAGTCCATCGACAAGCATGAACTATTAGGATTGTAGGATAATCCGATGTACTACATGCAGCCTCCGTACCTCACAGACGAGGCAATAAAGATGGGAATCCGATTCATGGAGACATGGAGCCGCGAGCGCGACGTTGACACCCACGGGCTCCACCTCCGCCGCAAAAGTCGTCCACCAGAATGTTGTGCACTAGCACTAGGAGGAGTGTACACTGCACAGTTGTGAGGATGACTAGCTCCGGACGGTTTGGTCAGTGCACCTAACCTAATCACGCTGCCGCGCTCTCACACTGCATTCCTCCTATGTCCTTCCTTGCAGGTCACTGAAGTTGCGTAGCCATGGGAAAGGCAACTAAAGGCCCGATCTGCTAGCTTATGTGCTGATGAAGCAACAGCCTACAGACCCTCACTCACTGCTCACAGAGTGTCACAGCCAGGCAACCTGGATCCTGACAGGTCAGGAATGAGGTCAAGCCGACACATCCTCCTGACTTCGCAGCCGGCATTCCCGGCTTTATTTGCAGATTCACTTGTGAACTCAGCTGCCCGGTTCGTTGGTGGTCCTTAACGATGCTTCCAAGCGCGAAAAGAACAAGGCGCCTTTCCACACGGAGTATAGTACAAACAAAGTGTACGTCAATGGATTTCATCGCCCATTCGGATTGGCAACGCAATTTTGAACCATGTTTGGACGTTCAGAACTTCAAATACTCATACTATAGTTCCGTTCTTGTGCCTTCCGTCTTTGTACCTCCTGAAAACTGACAACTCGTGTGGCCGTGTGGGATCGCAGATACGACAGCGCGCGACCTTTCGCATCGCGGACGCTTTGTGTGCAAGGAAGATTATTTTTACGTGACATATATATATTATAGGGAAGGGAGGTTAGCCACTGGAGCATTAGGTGCACCTTCTGGTCCCCTTTTCGTTTCCACTCGCCCAAATCATCAATCATTCCAGATGATATACTACGCTGCTATCATCTTTATAAGCCATCGCGATCCAGTCTCAATTCCCGGTCCACTCTCGATCTCACTTCCCCACTAGTCACTCATTCGTCTCACTAATCCTGCGCTGCTGCTGTACTGTGTAGCTAGTAAACGATGCTGGCCGTGACGGTGAGCCATGTTGTGGCGCTGCTCTCCTCGGCTCTCTCCGGCACCGAGGGCGGCGTGGCAGTTGGGACGACAAAGGCGGCGGGAGCCGATCAGGGCGAGCGCTGGCGATGTTGCGCCGGACACGACCACTCGGCGTCGGCGTCGGCGGGGTACTGCTGCGTGTGCATCTCGGCATGCCGCGACGACGGGGACGACATCCGGAGGCTGCCCTGCGGCCACGCCTTCCACCGGGACTGCGTCGACCGCTGGCTGGCGCGCTGCCGGCGGACGTGCCCGCTCTGCCGCCTGCACATCGGCGGACCTGCCGTGGGTTTGGTCGAGCAGCAGCACCAACAGCTCAGCGAGGACCTAGTCATCTGGTTCTCTTCGCTCTTTGTCGCCGGCTTGTAGGTACAAGGACTGGCCGGCCGCCCGTCCGCCGCCGTAGGATAGCAACGTGCCCTTGCCAAGTGCCAAGTGCCAAGTGCGTGCACGCGCATAAAGATACGTGCACGGAGTAGGATGATCCTTCGTCATTTGCTTCTTTGATTTCCCTTGCTTCCGTTCTTAGCTTTTCTTGTGATATAAAAACATGTTCGGAGGACAAACGCTTCTTCCGTCATATCAACTTCTCCTAAGGACATATACCATACAATAGTACAATATTTATATATATATATTTTTTTTATCTACTAGGTCATAGACAAATGGGTGCTCATGTACGCCTGTGTTTTGCCTGGGGCTTTAAGAGTTCTCTTTTTAATAAAAAAATAAAAAATAAGGATGGGTTTGGCCAGAGAGGACAAATTTATATAGGATATGACAATAAAATCTATTTGTTTCAGGATAGGATGATCATGGTTGTGTTTGGTAAGATGAATGGGATGAACCATTATGTTTGTTGGAGAACTAATGGAACAAGAATAGTTGATAATTGTGCCTTTTATATATTTTAAAACTAATTCTTGTGATAGGATGCATGGTATGTAGAACTTGCTTGAGCCTATACCTTGTCGCATCCTTACTCGTGCATACAGGTTGACAGGATAGATGCTTGCTTTACATATACTTATATGGGAACATATCAGGTGCAAACCAGACTACCTATAGAAGCTTGAAAACTTTGAATCTGGGCATGTTGATCTAGGGGGGGGGCATGGGGGAGTGGGAGGGAGGATTTACAAAAGTGTGGTTAGGAGCAGACGGTTAAGCGTAAAATTATCCAATCCCCATGCATTCTTGGATCAACATTATGTGGCCCATATTCAAAGTTTCCAAGTTTGCACAGGTGATCCGGTTTGCACCTGATATGTTCCCTACTTATATTTACTTCTACTGCTATGCGTGATATCTGGGGATGTGATGTATAGAGTGGAAATGTTTGTATGTGGACACTAAGCACTTAGTGTCAATATTATGGTTTATACCACAGGAGAGAGATTCTAGTGTGCGTCTTGGATGTGTGGTGAGGGTTGAGTCGACTAGACAAGATGCTATGATAAGTCTTCGAACGAGTCTTGCCAGAAGAATGTGACTTGAGCATCTCTATGAGGCACCTTTGGCGGGTACATGTGAGATGGGTAGTTCCGGGGTGAGACTCTTCATGGGATGAGTCCCTAGGAAGAAGGTATTGTCTAGAGCACCAAAGATGTCTTGTTAGGTCTTTTTAAGGACTTAGCTAGGAGAACCGGTCCATAGTAACCCTTTGTACACACACCACCTGCTTCTGAATGGGCGGGAGACAAATGCGATCTAGCTAGGGTAGTACCATTACTGTCTGGATGTCGGTGATAGTGTAGGGAGGTAAGGGCGTATCCTCTAACCTTTTTGAGACCCGTAGTGACCACTGGAAGGCTTGGTACTACATTTCACAGTTTGACTGTGCCGGTGGTACTCCGTGGTGACTCATGACTGAGTGGTAGTATGGTATCATATCAACTAGGTAGTAGCCTAGAATAAACCTAGGCGAGGCATCACAAATGATGATGATTGTGTGTGTAGAGGGTGTTACATGCTCTGCATTGTCGATCAATCTATATGTATAGTTGCGTTCTAAGTTATGGACACTTCCTATGTTTCTCACTTCACTTGACTAGAGAGTTGTGTTTTCTTCTCTTCCCCCTCAATTGGATAAGGATCCGGCCTGAGGCCATTGAGGCAAGGATGAGAGTTGTCCTTGTCAACTAGAGAGCATGGTGGTGACATGAGACAGTGTGGTGTGACCGTGGATATGGGATGAGATGGAATGAATGGATGGGATGAGACTTGTGGATACATCACTACATAATGATGAGATTTTCATAGGTAACCTACACAACCAAATAATAGGTTCGTTTTGTTACCCTTGCATACCACCATCCATATAGCAAAGCAAAGCATATGATGGGTGTTGACAATGGATATGCCACAAAAATCCACATCAAAACACCATCAACAGTCTTAGAACAGAGAAAGAATAACATGACATAAACATATTTTTATCAATAATTGGTTCCACTTATACTCTTAGCATTTGGATGCAGGAATGATCAATTTGGAAGGAAATGAGCATCTGGACCCACAAAGGTGGGGTCGACCGACCCCACCATGGGGAGGTCCAGGGCCTGGTGACGTGGTCGACCCCACCAGATGAAGGAAGCTGGTGGTCAACCCTGTCATTGGGGGGTCGGCCAACCCCCCATGGTGGGACCCAAAATGCAACCTCATCCCACCAACTTCAGCATCCTTCTAGAAGACCTTGGCTAGGCCCACGTCTCATGGGAGGGGTCGGCCGACCCCCTTCCTTGTGGCTAACCAAGTCGGTTGGCACTCCACCGACTCGTTGCATGCTCCCATGTGGTGATTAATCCCAAGCGTCCATCCAAGTTGGTTCCAATGATGGTTTATCCAAGGGTGAAGAGATGGGGAGCACACGGATTGTTGACATGGAACCCCCTCTACTCTCTCTATAAATAGAGGCTGCATCCACCCTCTCAAGGCTTGATTCAATTCATGATTCATTCATGATCCAAGTGAGATACAAGTGATTAGTCTTCTAGTTGTAGTAGATTCTAGTGTGGGAGTTAGAGTTGAGTCAAGCGAAGCTCGGGGTCTTTGGAGTCGTCTTCTAGAGAGTCTGGTATTGCTCTTGTATCTTTCTCTTGTAAGACTTTTATTTATTTAATATAGTATTCTTCTTCTGCTTTCCTCAGTATATTTTGTGCAATATTATTCTTGCAATAGTATTGTAGTGCTCTATCTTGTCTTATTGTGATCCTCTAAACAACTCCTTGGTTGTTTACCATCGCCTGTAACAAGGTGCTCTAGTTGTATCGTATATTTAGCTAGAGTAGTGAGAATTAGTGTAAGCGTGGTGCTTAGGCTAAGTCTTACCTTTGGTTGTCGTTGGCTTTCACGGATAGTAGGGGCGCATGAACGAGAGGTGACAAATCTTGTTTGGCATTATAGATTTCCCCTCACATTTGAGCTAGTTCTTAAAAGGAAAGGCGTTTACCAAGAGTATAGTCGCTTTAGTAGGAGTTCTGTCTCCTGCTTTATCGTCTATCCCTACCAACCAAGTAGTAAGGTAGCAATCCTAGTTGTTTCCACTATTTATTAGATTAGAACACGGAAGTAAAATTAGAACCACAGGAACCTTTCTCACTTGTTGTCCTCCCACCTAGCTATACTACACTATTTATCTTTTAGTTATCTCAGTTAGTTATCTTTGAATCATCACCTTCCTTCTACCTTTCGTTTACCCCCCTCTAAACTAGTTGTTGCTAAATTTAGATAAGGATCTATTCCCTATTAGTATTTCTGGCTATCGCTTCCCTTGGGACAAAAATAAATACGATACCTTGGAATACTCCCGGCTGAAGTACTACAACAGTATATTCTGTGCGCTTGTGGAATCATCCAATAGACATTAAAAATACCCCCACAGAAAACTTCTTGCGTCATTGCCAATCTTTGGTGGTTGCGCTAAGAAGTGCCAACAAGCATTTCTAGCCCCATTGCTGGGGAAAGCATAGCCTAGAAATTTTAATAAGATCGAATCTGGAAATCTATCATCAATTTAGTACCAATTAGCTGTAAGGGGGTTTACCCTTTGCGTTTGTTTCTCTGTATTGTGAAGCAAGGCAGTGTATGAGTGAGTTCGAATTCAAGGCAACTACATTAGAAAATCCTGAGACACCCGAAGGAGCCCTAGACGCCGTCTAGTGTCCTGTCGGAGATCCAGCTCACACTTGAATTCACTCAAGGAAGGAGGCTCAACACCAACGCTCAAACAGTTAATGGCTACCTCATCAATCTCCGACTTTTCAGCTCCCTCAGTCGCTCATGTAACCATAGGACCAAGAGTGGAGGTAGAAGAAGTCGACTTTGAGATTAAGCCATCGCTAATAACCATGGTGCAAGCCAGTACATTTTGTGGGAGGCCACATGAGGATGCAAATGCACATCTCTATCACTTTCTGGAGGTGTGTGGCACCATTTCCATCAAAGGGGTCACAGCTGACGCCATCCGTCTTCACTTATTCCCATTCTCCCTGCTTGGGAAAGAAAAACAATGGTTTTACGCTCAGCCCGATGATGTCAATACCTAGAGAAGGTGTGCCAATGCATTTCTCAAGAAATTCTTCCCAATGGGCAAGACATCTGCTCTAAGGGCCAAGATTTCAAGCTTTCAACAACAGGCAGATGAGACTATTCCTGAAGCATGGGAACATCTCTAGGAGTACATTCGAGAGTGTCCACATCATGGAATTAAGAAATGGCTCCTGATTCAAGGTTTCTATCATGGGCTAACTCCAGTAGCCCGTAGCCACCTTGATGTCACTGCAAGAGGAGCATTCACCTCCCTCAATGTCACACAAGCCAAGAATCTCATTGAGAACATAGTGAAAAATCAAGGATGGAGTGAGGAACGTCCTCAACCCAAGAAGAGAGGCATGAACACCATTGAGGAGGTAAATGACATCTCTCAAAATATGAAGCTCTTGATGAAGAAATTGGATGAACAAGCTAAATTCAAGAAAGATCGAGAGGCCATCCAACAATACGTCTCTGCACATGCAATTGAAACAAATCAATGCTGCGAGGTGCAAGATTGTTAGACCCTAATTTTATGAGTCCAATTACAAACGTATTTGCTCTAGGATCAAGCACAAATATACACAAATAACAGAAATAACATACAAATTGATTTGATAAAAATACCGAGCTTTATTGATCATAGAAATAAGGTCTTACAATAGTCAATGTTATACCAAGCTTTATTGATAACAGAAATAGCACAGTTATCAAAAGAAACCTAACCAAGGACGTGGCTATTCGAATAGGATTAATACACTCTGTAGAGGGGTACAATATTCCCCACACGATAGACACAGTCTAACCATGATCAGTGGTTAGGATAGGCCTAACAAGATCTCGTACCCAGAGGGGGCGACCTCAAGTTTCCATATAATTCCAGCACAGACTACTCAAGGACCGGAACCCATATATATTAGGATGATCACACAACATCCTAAATTATCGAGTGGTTGGATGATCACACAACATCCGGTGGATGATCACATAGCATCCAAATTAAATTAATAAAGGGTGCTCGCACACGGCCCAATAATAAATTTTACATGGAAGACCACATAGCAACCATACCGATCAGACCACGGTAGATCACACAGCAGCTGCGTCCTTTCCCGTTAGTCTGTTGCGTCACCAGCCTCCAAGTGGAAATTATACTTCTACTTAATAGGGTGATTTTAAAAGGTTCAAATTTTTAGTGATTTTAAAAACCGGTCAAAAATTCAGGGTGTTACAGACCTACCCCTTAAAGAGAATCTCGCCCTCGAAATTTAGATTATTCCTCAAATAGGTATGGGAATTCCTTTTTAAGGTCATCCTCTCTTTCCCATGTGGCTTCTGCCTCAGTGTGATTGCTCCACTGTACTTGACAAAACCTTACTACGGTTCTCTGTGTTTGCCGTGTGGCGATGTCCAAAATTTTTATCGGCCTCTCTTGATACTGTAAGTCAGGTTGTAGGTCCATTACTTCTGTGGGTACCTGCTCTTCTGGCACTCTCAAACATTGTTTTAGTTGGGAGACGTGGAACACGTTATGTATGTCTGACATTTCTGAGGGCAATTCTAGGCGGTATGCTACAACTCCAATTGTTTTTAGGATCTTGTAGGGTCCAATATATCGTGGTGCTAGTTTCCCTCTGACTTGAAACCTTCGAGTACATCTGATCGGGGACACTTTCAAATAGACAAAGTCTTCTGGTTGAAATTCCAATGGTCTTGGTCGTGTATCCGCATAGCTTTTCTGTCTGCTTTGCGCAACCTTTAAATTTTCTCGGACCTTAGCTACTTGTTCTTCAGCATCCTTGATCATATTCGGTCCGAATAGAGTCCGTTCACCAACTTCAGACCACATCAGAGGTGTTCGACACTTCCTTCCGTACAACGCTTCAAACGGAGACATTTTTAGACTTGCTTGGTAGCTATTATTATAAGAGAATTCGGTGAAGGACAAACTCTTTTTCCAATCGTTTCCATATGTGAGTACGCATGCTCGTAGCATATCTTCTAGTATTTGATTTACTCGTTCCGTTTGTCCATCTTTTTGTGGATGGTATGCTAAACTATAGTCTAGGCGGGTGCGCAAAGCGGTGTGCAAGCTTTTCCAAAATCATGATGTAAATTTTGTGCTTCGGTCTGACACAATTCGTCTTGGTACGCCATGTAATTTAAGGATATTATCTATATATAGCTGGGCTAATTTATCTCCTACGTCTCTGATCTTCATGGGGATGAAGTGGGCTACCTTAGTCAATCTATCTACTATCATCCATATCGAATCATTTCCTTTTTGTGTTTTGGGTAATCCCACTATAAAATTCATACTGATTTCATCCCATTTCTATTCTGAGATATGCAATGGTTGGAGTAACCCTACTGGTCATTGGTGTTCCGCTTTTACTCTTTGACATGTATCGCAGCGTGCAACATAATCTGCGATATCTAATTTCATTCCAGCCCACCAATATTTTTGTTTGAGATCCATATACATTTTTGTTGAACCAGGATGGATGGAATAGGCTGAACAACGGGCTTCATCTAAAATTAGTCGTCTCAGTTTCTCATCGTGAGGTACACATATCTGATTCTTGTACCATAATATTCCCTGTTCGTCGACTTTGAATCCTTGAGTTTCCTTGTTGGCACTTTTCTCCTTCAGGCGTTGTTATCTCCTTATCCTTGACTTGTGCTTCCTTTATTTGATCTTCTAGAGTTTGACGTACATGTAGCATATTTAGTATACCTACAATCTGCAAATTTAGCCGGCGTACTTCTTGTGCTATTTCCAGCCTTCTATTTAAAGTGGTGAGACAGTGGCAGTATGATTTTCTAGTTAAAGCGTCAGCAACTACATTGGCTTTTCCTGGATGATATTATAAGCTTAAGTCGTAATTTTTGATTAATTCTAGCCATCTTCTTTGCCTAAAGTTTAGATCTTGGCTGAGTAAAAATATATTTTAAACTTTTGTGGTCTATAAATATTTCACATTTATTTTCAAAGAGACAGTGTCTCTATATTTTTAGTGCGTGCACCACAGCTGCTAGTTCCAAATCATGTGTTAGATAATTTTCTTTATGTTTCTTTAATTGTCTAGAGGCGTACGCGACAACTCTATCATGTTTCCTTAGGACGCGTCCTAATCCTTGTCGAGAAGCATCATAATATACCACAAAATCTATATGGATATCTCGTAGTGTGAGCACTGGGGCTGAAGTTAACCTTCTCTTTAATTCTTGGAAACTTTTCTCGCACGCTTCTGTCCATTTAAATTCCTTTCCTTTTTGAGTTAAGGCTGTCATGGGTTTAGCAATCTTCGAAAATCCTTCTATGAACCTTCGGTAGTAACTAGCTAAACCGAGAAAACTATGAATTTCTGTCACATTCATGGGTTGTTTCCATTCTGATACTGCTTTCACTTTTTCGGGGTCTACTTTAACTCCATCTGCACTAATAATATGTCCGAGAAAAGCAACTTCTTGTAGCCAAAATTCACATTTGCTAAATTTGGCGTATAGTTCATGGGCTCTTAATTTATTTAATATCATTCTCAAATGTTGTTCATGCTCTTCAGCGCTTCTTGAATATATAAGAATATCATCAATAAATACTACTACGAATTTGTCCAATTCTTCTATAAATACTTTATTCATCAAGTTCATAAAATATGCAGGCGCATTTGTTAATCCAAACGGCATCAGAGTAAACTCATATTGTCCATAGCGGGTGACAATGCCGTTTTTGGTATATCACTAAGTCAAATTTTTAATTGATAATAGCCTGACCTTAGATTTATTTTCGAGAAATATTTGGCTCCTTTTAGCTGATCGAATAAGTCATCAATCCTGGGTAATGGATATTTATTTTTGATGGTAACCTCATTTAGTGAGCAATAAACAATACACATCCGAAGGCTTCCATCTTTCTTCTTCACAAATAAAACTGGCGATCCCCATGGTGATGAACTTGGTCTAATATATCCTTTTTCTTGTAACTCCCGTAGTTGTTTCTTCAATTCTTCTAGTTCATTGGCTGCCCGATATGGTCTCTTTGCTATTGGAGCGGTTCTGGGTATCAAATCAATGATAAATTCGTAGTCTCTATGTGGTGGCATTCCCGGGAGGTCTTTAGGGAATACATCAGGATACTCACGTACCACTGGTACTTCTTCAACTGTCTTTGCTTCTATATTGCAAACCATTGGTTCTGCTTTTGAAGCTTGGGGGTGACATCCAACCTTAATCCCATTGTGATTTATTAGGGTCACAGACTTATCTCGGCAAGATATATTACCATGATGTTTCCTTAACCAATCTATTCCCAATATTACGTCTAATCCTTCAGTTTTTAATACTACCAAATCTGCTTGAAACTCAATACCATTTATCATTATTTTTATTCGAGGACATTTTAGAAAGCATTTGAGAATGGCTCCAGGGGTACGAATTAATAGAGGGGTGGCTAATAACACCGTTCTTAAATTATTTTTAGAAACAAAACATGTAGAAACAAAAGAATACGAAGCTCCAGAATCAAACAACACGCTTGCAGAAGCAGAGTTAACGAGAAACTCACCGTACACAACATCGGGTGCGTCATGTACTTCTTCCGCACTAACGTGATTGACTCCGTCTCGCCCAAAAGTTTGGGTATTCTTTCTCTGTTGTCCCGAGTTCTGAGGTCCATTTCATCCAACTCCTGAGGCTGCAGTTCGGTTACTTCCTGTGGAAGGTGCGGGAGCAGGGGCAGCTGCTTGTTGATTGCCATATGGGCATTGTGCCATCCTGTGTCCGGGCTGGCGACATTTAAAGCATACTTGATCCGAGGGTGTGGTCATGTTACTATTATTATTTCTGGGCTGGTTAACGCTGCTGTTGTTCCGAAAAGTGGGAGCCATTTGTTGCGTGTTAGATCCAGGTGTCCTGTACTGCATAGTGGGTTGGTACCGTGAAGCATTGTTGGTCTTAATTCGCTGCGTCCTTTCTTGCTGTCGTGCACTTAGCTTGTTAAATTTACGCTTCTTTTTCTCCTTCTACTTTTAGATGCTCCGCTTCTATTAGGAGGGTCTGATTCATCATGGTGTTGATATCAGGGTAGGTGTGGCTAACTACTTGTATCCTCAACTGTGAGTTGAGTCCTCTTCTAAAACATATACGTTTCTTTTTATCTGTGTCAACATCTTCAGACGCATAGTGAGATAGCTTCATAAATTTTCGAATATATTGGTTTACTGTCATCGTACCTGGTTTTAAAGAGCGAAATTCTTCTCCTTTCATTTCCATTACACCTTCTGGGATATGGTAATTGCGAAATGCTTCTTTGAATTCCTCCCATGTGATGGCTTCTAGTTCGTCGACGGCATCTTGGTAATTTTCCCACCATTCTCCTGCGGCTCCTACTAGCTGGTGTGTGGCCAAGAGAACCTTTTCTTCATCCGTTGCTCTTATAGCGTTCAATTTCTTGGTAATACTATGCAACCAGTCGTCAGCTACTAATGGGTCATCTTCACAGCTGCCAAAAGTGGGTGGCCGAAGTCTCATAAACTGAGCCATCTTATTTCCTTGTCCGTTACCATTTCCGTTGTCATTTCTTCTAGCAATTGCTTCCATAAGACGTGTCTGGTGATCCATAACTTCTGCTAACGTAGGTGGGGGTGGTGGAAGTTCTTGTTCTCCTTCATTATTTTCTTGGTTAACTTCCTCTAGTACTATATTATTTGCACCTTGAGCTCCAACGTCACTGCCTTGTGGTTCTTGGACATCATTGCCTCGTGGTTCTGGGACGTTGTTGCCCTATGGTTGCCCTTGCCCATGTCCTTGCTGCTGTGGTTCGCGATTTCCATGGTTCTGTCTGCCTCTTGGTTGTGGTTCAACACGTTCCTCTTCATCCGGTACTTGCCTTTCAGCTTGCCGTTCGCGGCGTTGCTGAATCCGGGCTGATCTCCTTTCCATCTGTGAGCAGCAGAGAGGATCCATCCCGTTGGCGTTTAAACAGAGACAAAGGCAAACTACGATATATATGTGTGTGTGTGTATCCACATAATATATATACACAAGCAAGACAAGTATGCTGTCTATTTAGCAACGCGTGAGGAACGAAAGCAAGGCACTATATACGTATTTACACACAAGCAAATACGCAAGCAAGCATGTTATTTATAAAACAAACACACGTGCATACATAGCATCGTACAGCCACTTAGATAGTACACATATATGATACAGGGTCGCGTCATACACACGTACACAGACTGCTACTACGATTGCTACGCACAGCACATGGTACAAGCACATAATACTAGCTATTCCTAACGCACATATTTTACAGCTAAACGCAGCCTTGCCTTTGCCATGGCTAGCTGATCATCTCACAGCATCTTCAGCATCTTGCCAGAGGTCATTGTGTTGAGAATATGCCCTAAAGCTAATCATGAGATGATGATATTCTGATTGTATCCATGATTAATAAAGTGTTCATTGAATATCTATTATAGACAACTTGTATTGATTGGCAATTATGTGAATTTTTTGTAGAACTTAATTACTTGAATGGTTATTTTAAAGTTGTCCCTGGTCGGCGTTCTTGTGAGAACACACTTGAATATTAGACTAGCACATGTATTAGTTGATGGCTATGTTTCACAAGTCATGGATATGGAGATATCAAACTAATAATGTGGACACATGTGAGACATGTAGGCTGGACTGACCCGACATGAGAAAGTCTCTATTCACGTCATATACATTATGTCCTTAGACCTGAGATTGTGGTATGTACTCAAGATGTGAAACGGCCTACTTAGGGACTATCAAACGCTACTCCGTAACTGGGTAGTTATAAAGTTGGTCTTCGGGTGGTCGGAAAGCATGCTATGAGACATAGACAATCAAGATGGAATTTGCCCCTCTCTACTCGAGAGAGATATCACTGGATCACTCAAGTAATTGGATCAACAAATGCATGGCCGTGCTTGGGTTAAGTGTTAACCCATGAGTTGAACCATATATCGAGTGGCAAAGGGAATAACTTGTATATGGTCGTAGTGGTTCGTCTGATATGATCTTTGCGTGTACGTAGAAGTTGTCATGCCTTGCTAGAGGCCGCTGTCAACTATTGGGCGAGTAGGAGTACTCGGCCCATGTCAATGTGTGCGTGAACCCATAGGGTCGTACGCTTAAGGTACTGGAAGCCTAATCCGGGTTGGATCCGAATTAGATAAGGCTTAGGGTTACTAATGGGCCTCTAACTCATGAGCTTATTGGGGACGTCTATATAAGCAAGGGGTAGGGCGCACAGTGAGGGTTACACGCCTTGAACAGCCACCGTCGCCCTTCCCAATCTCGCGCCTTCTGCTCCTCGCGGACCTAGCAGTCCGGAGGCGCATCGCTTCTTCCCTGTACGTGTGGGATACCTCAGAGGTGCTGCATCTAGAGCACTAGGACGAACCGCACGAGAGGATTGACATGACAGGCGACCACGCAACTGCACTGCCTGTGCGACGCGTACGACTACATCGAGTCATCTTCCGCTGCATCCGCGCGTCAAGTGGTAATCCCATAACCTGTAACTAGCGGTAGATCCTGATTTATGAGGCAGAAAAGTTTTATTTTTTGGCTAGCGTAGCACCCTCATAACCCTTTGTATTGACATATTCATCTTCAGCATCTTGCCAGAGGTCCTTGACATTTTCATCGTCAGCACCTTGTCTTGGGGAAACTCGTGAAGGTCCGGTGGTCATGGCACCATTGGTTTGTTGATGTTATCGGCAACAGACTCCTCACTCTCAGCATGGTTAAATTTGGGGTTCTCCGGGTCATATGAAGGTACGGCCTGTGCCTTTCCCCGAGGGTCCCTTCCATGAATTCTCATTCCCTGTTCAGGTGACCTGGCGAAGGTCCTTTTTCTCTTGTTAGTTTCCCAAGCATATTTCGTGTACCATAGCTCATCCCATGCCTCGTTCAATAGTCGCTGGTAATCTTTCTTTATCTTCTTCATGGTTGTTAGCCGTTCGCCTAGCATGTCTGTCTCCAGTTTCAGCTCCCGTACCTTGGCTTCAGCTTTCTGGGCCTTTTCGATCCATTTCTTGAGTTCCTTGTGTTGGTCTTCATAAAGTGTGTCCAGGGCATGTAGGTACTTAACTGTAGATACCAGGGTGGAGTTAGGCATGTGTCGTCCAATGTCCTCCAAATCCTAAACCTTCATGGTCCATGTTGGGGTAGTCTGATCTGCTCTGGGGAAGAATCTTGCAGGAGTATGTTCAATATCTTCCTCAAACATCTGGCACTAGTGCATGAGAGCATGTCTTGCTGCAATCTGGCAGGTATCACTCAGTTCCTTTCCAAAGGCTGTCACACATCATGACTTGACTTGGCAAGATGGATGCTGCGGAATATGCAAGTGAACCTCACATTTCAGCATATCACTCTCCTCATACTCACGTCCATAGTAAGTAGGAGGATCAGTATGTCCCAAGCGCTGGAGTGTCTCCCAAAGGAGTTGTGGAAAACCTTCAAGGTTATGCAATCCGAGCGGATCCAATCGTCTTCCATTTTCTGCAAAAATTTAGAACAATGATTAGAAAATTTTTGCGCTATAAATGAGAAGCAACGGTCTCAAAATAATCACTGTCATTGTTATTATTATTACTAATATTGTTATTATTATTATTATTATTTCCTAACGCGATCCGATCCTAGGGCTTCATCCTACGGTCAAGCTCGGCTCTGATATCACTCTGTCAGACCCTAATTTTATGAGCCCAATTGCAAACGTATTTGCGCCAGAATCAAGCACAAATACGCACAAATAACAGAAATAGCACACAGATTAATTTGATAAAAATACCGAGCTTTATTGATAATAGAAATAAGGTGTTACAATAGTCAATGTTCAGATGACATAGCCATAGGCCTTACATAACTAATGATATTCCATTGTCGCAAGGCGGCGGATTTATTACATAGGGGTTGTAACTACTACAGCGAAAACTACAGCGAAGCGATTCCACAGGCATGCTTGAGCGCGGTCGAAACCCTAAGTCCTAGTATGTCCTTCCATCATGGTCGATCCTCACGTGTCTCCTAGTCCTCGTCATTTGCCTCCTCGTCAATGTCAAAGTTCTCCTCAGGATCGTTATCTATGAGTCAATAAGGGGTGAGTACATAAAGTACTCAGCAAGTCCCAACAAGGGTGGATGGTAGGGATTGTAATATTATTTAACAAATGAGGTTTAGTCCTTGGAAGAGCATTATCCTTCTCGCCAGTTCCCGGGTTAGTATTAAATATAATTAAACCATTAGCACAGTTATTAAAAGAAACCTAATCAAAGGGACCTCATCCTAGCGGTTGCCCATAACCAAGGACGTGGCTATTTGAATAGGATTAATACACTCTATAGAGGGGTACAATATTCCCCACACGATAGACACAGTCTAACCATGATCAGTGGTTAGGACAGGCCTAACAAGATCTCGTACCCGGATGGGATGACCTCAGGTTTCCATATAATTCCACCACAGACTACTCAAGGACCGGAACCCACACATATCAGGATGATCATACAGCATCCTAAATTATCGAGTCGTTGGATGATCACACAGCATCCGGTGGATGATCATATAGCATCCAAATTAAATTAATAAAGGGTGCTCGCACACGACACAATAATAAATTTTACATGAAAGACCACATATCAACCATGCCGATCGGACCGCGGTAGATCACACAGTAGCCGCGTCCTTTCCTGTTAGTCTGTTGTGTCACCAACCTCCAAGTGGAAATTATACTTCTGCCTAACGGGGTGTGAGACTAGGTCTACCCATATAGACATGTGGCTGTACGTAAATAGCCTCTGAACTAATCGTTTATGATCGAAGCGAGTATCTTCCATAGGAACCCACATAGACGAACCTACCAAAGTAATTTATTCCACATAAATTATCCCTACTCGCTCCTATCAAAATAGGTTTGATTTCATTAAGCATCTCATTCACAATTATCCATATTCATCAATATTATAAATACAAGTTTACAATATAAATGGTATAACACGGTAGTTGTGGAGAGAAAGGGAGTTAGGATTTGCCTTCGTTCAACTCACTTTCTGATCCGATGAAATCTAGGTCCTCGCCTTCCTGGTAGTTGTCGCCCTCTGTAACAACCCTAAAAATCCAAACACCAAAAATCACAACCAACAAATTTTTTTTAAAATAACTAATGGTTGGTGAGTGTCATATAGAAAACATCCAATAGTTGCACAAGTAACACCTAATGTTAGTCGGAATATTTGCATTCAATTTACAAGAGTTTGATTTGCATCTTATTTAATTTTATGTGATGTCTAATAAAATCAAATAACCTTATATCACATGTACATTCATATGTATACTAACATGAGCAACTAACCAAGGACATGGACCCTACACCACCATGAGACCTTAGTAGACCTAGCATGGAGTTTGTCTTGAGTTTACAAACTTGCATGCACTAACACTTCATGTTATAGACTTGCTTAGAAATAGAAAAGAAGAAAGAAAAGAAAGAAAAATAGAATAGAGCAAAGCAGCCCACAGTAGCAGCAGGCCCGCCTCGGCCTGCTGGCCTCTCCAGAATCACGGTCCAGCAAGGCGCCCAGCACCGGCCTGCCAGCCTCGTGCACCTGCCTGGCTATGGCCCAGCAAGGCCACGCGCCCGCCGCGCCACTCGCCGCTACGGCCCAGCTGGCCAAGCTGCCCAGCAAGGGCCTGCCAGCATGCTCACGTGCCGCGCGCCGCCCCTCTATCACAGCCGCGTGGGCCCGCCTCATCAGCCCCTACCTTTTGCCGTTTCTGTGCACAAGGACGTCCCGTCCGCCACACCAAATAAGGAACAACCGAGCTCCGCCGTTCAACCGCGCCCGCAAACCCTCGTGATGCCGTCCATCGATGCCTGCCCTTGCTGTGCACCCCCGAAACTCTAAACCTAGCCAGGAGCCGCGCACAGCCGCTAGATAGGCATCATGAATCGCCACCGTCCATGGCCGACGCCATGGCTATATAAGGAGGAGCATCCGGATGTTAGGGTTTCCCATGATCGCACAGTCATCTTGACCATGCTCGCACCACTCACCTGCTACCCGAGAAGGAGAAGGAGAGGTGGGAGAAGGCGGGGAGAAGTTGTCCGTCGCCAGAGCCGGGAGCTCCAATGCATCCGTGTGCTGGAGAAGGAGGAATCGCTTGACCTCGTTGTTGCCATCTGCTCTCCTGCATCGAGTCGCTGCCCTGCTTCCCCTTCCCCATGCCGACGCACTGCAAGCCGCCAGCAGCATTGCACTGAGGTGAGCATCGAGCTCCATGGCTGCCACCAGTACACCGCCCGTGTTCCGTCTCTCCTCTCATCGATTCACTTCATTAGCTACACCACCAGCTTGGCCATGTCCTAGAACGTGTTGTTGGCAAGATCTTGGAACCCGGCATGGCCCTAGTGGGGCTCGGCACCTTTGCCAGCCCTGGCTGTCGTGGTTCCTGACCGCCAGAGCGTCGTCGTGGCGTTCTTCGCCATGTACGCTATGCCATGCCTCCGATAGCTACGGTAGGTAGGCTTCGGAGTCCCGAGCTACTCTGGTTTGAAGATGGGGAGAAGATGGCATCCGAGGAGGAGAATTTTGCCGGAGGGGCGGTGGACTGAGCACCTCGCCGTCGGCCACCCGCTAGGGGACCGTTCTCCCCAAATTGAGGCCACCTCCTCGTTCGCCGTGGCCTCGCGATGCCGACGCGCTAGTTAGGGACGTGCTCCGCGTGCCGTAGCACCCCACCACCATGGCCTTGCCATTTCGTGCCACCGCATGACGTGCGCCGGTCTGCTAGAGCACTGCCAGCTTGCCGCAGTCCCGTAGCCACCTCCGCATTGCCTCTGCGCAGCCCCCGTCGCTGCCTCGCCTAGCTTAGGCCGGCCAGCATCACCGCACACCCGCTCGCCGCTGGTGACCTACCATGCTGGCCGCCACGCACGTGAGACCGAGAAGGGGGCATTTCCCCTGTGCCCGGTGGACCGAGTCCACCAAGTCCACGTGGCCACGTTGGACCAACAGCAGCACGCCACCCAACCCCTCTGTCCTTAGTCCATCATGGACTTAGCTCATGGAGCAAAAGGGGCGTGCACCAGCCCAGTAAGAGCCCAGGTCCGCCACATGGCCTACCACGGAGTCAACACGTGTCTGGGCTGGGCCGGTCCAACCTGGCCTAGATCTGGCCCTGCCCAAGCCCACCAAAGCCCAGTCCAAGCCCGGTTTGCATTGACCGTTGACCGGTCAATGTTGACCATTGAGCATGGCCCACCTGTCAGTGACCCAAGCCACCCGGTCCCACATGTAAGAGACTGAATAGCCTCTGACTAATCCAGTGCTGCCATGGGTCGCGCTGAGAATTAACTACCCTTTTTTTAGAAAATAGGTTAAACTTTGGAAATTCATAACTTATTCATACGAACTCCAAAATATATGAACCAAGTGTCCAAATTTTCATAAAAATGAGCTCTACATCTTATGCTCATATATGATTACATTTGGAGTTATTAGATTTCACTAATTCTTTGTGTTAACTCTATAGGAGTCGCTAACGCGACTATTATGTTTTGTTTCAGAGGAGCCGCTTGAGGAGGACGACCCTGACTATGAGAAGGAGCTTGATGACAACTATGCAGGTGCCACATCCCATCCAACCTCATAGATCCTATTACGCATGGCATAATTACTAGTTGCTAGTGCTTTATTTTATGTAAATAACTCCTGTGATAGGTTGCATGGTATTTGCTTGATGAACCTTTACCCTGTTGCAACCTTACCCCTGCACACCCGCTGATAGGCTAGACGCATGCTTACCTTACTTATACTTGCTTTACTTCTACTATGCTTTATATCTGTGATGTGATGCGTGGTGGAGTGTAGTTAAGGTTAAGGCATGTGGTGCCATTTTACTCGGGGAGAGTGCTGCGTGTGTCTTGGGTGTGTGGTGAGGGTTTGAGTCGATCGGACAGGATTCTATGATGAGCCTTGGGCGAGTCTTGCCGGGGTGTGTGTTCTGGGCATCCCCATGAGAGGTGCCTGTGGCGGGTACATTGTGAGGTATATGGTGATCCCGAGGGTGAGAGCCTTCGTGGAGCAAGGCCCCGGGTAGGAGGTGCTGTTGTAGCATGGACTGTTATAGTCCCTATAAGAAGATAATCCTGTCTGATCCCCCTAGGACCCGATATCTCTTGAGAACTGGAACCTTGGGACCTACGTGCTCACTGCTCACTCCTGAATGGGCGAGAGACGGATGTCTGACTAGCTAGGACGGTGCCACTACTACTAGGTTGATAGCAGATAGTGTCGGGAGGTACGGGTATCGGGACCCACACCCTCCTTAGATAACATAGTGACCTCGGGGGCCCGGTACTATGTCTCACAGTCTCAGTGTGCCCGTGGTATTCCGGGATATGCCAGTACTGAGTGGTAGGGTGGCATCACACTGGTTAGAAAGCAGCCAAAATCAGCCTAGACGGGGCACCACCGATGATGGTGATCTTGTGGTTACGGGAGTACGCACTCTGCAGAGTTTTAAATCTATATATAGTCTGCGGCCTCGGTTTGGCCTTTCCCTCGACCTATGCTTCTTGGGAGTAGCGAGATGAGTCCTTCTCTTCTTCTCCTTGGTGTTAACCTTTCTGGCCGTGAGCCACTGAGACAGGCTCCGAGAGGGAGTTGGACCTGTCGACTAAGTGCGAGAGGGTGAGATGTGTGTGATGATGGGATGGGAATGATGATGGATGAGAATGGGTTAAAACTTGATGTATTACTACCATATAATCATGGTTACTACTTGCATAGGAAACCACAACCAAATAATAAGTCTCTTTGTTTATATCCTTTGCATCCACCCAAATACTACATAGTAAAAGCAAAGCATAGGGTGGGAGCCAGTGGCCAGTACAAACCGTACTAAAACTTATTTGGCAGGTGAGCCCGACTATGACTACGATGACGATGAGGAGTAGACGTCTTGTTCCTACGCTCAGGCTTCTTTTGGAGATTGTTGTACTTCCGCCTACCGTAACTATTCCTGATGCTGCTGCTACTCTGATGATTCTGCCAGTGCGGCGATGGAGTATTTATGTAATCCCTTCTAATTGTACTCTTTTATTCGATGTATAGATTTCTGTATCGACTATTGCTGGATAATATGATGGTTTGTGCTTCGAACTATTGTATTATTCATCATTCTGTGTATTTTCCCTTTGTGAAAAATTAAGGATGTTTCACCCTCTGTCGATTGTCGTGAATGAATAAGACTACTGCTAAACGTAAAGCAACACATGAACAAACAAATAACTATATGGTGGTATTAGGTAAAATATATAGAGCAAGATTTTAGATGAATTTTGGTGGTGGTTTGATGGTAAACGGAATTAAAATGGAGGAGCTATGATTTTTTAGAAGTTAATATGAGGTGTTGGAATGTTGGTGAAATTTCTGGGAATATTTAGGTGGTTAAAAGGTCGTGGAAATGGTATGGTTAGGTTCTAGAGTGATTCTAGTATTTTTAGGAATTTTCTATGAATTTTTCTATGTAAGGAAAATAGGTTTCCATCACTCTGTGTACGCTGCCCGTGTCACCCTAGCAGTTTCCTGCATGTAAAGTGTTGTGTGTGTGGTTGTGAGACGGTGGCACAGCGTATCGCTGATACATGGGTCATCTCTGGCGTTTCCTTCATGGTGGGGCGTCACGCTGTTTTGGCTTGGGCCCGCATGCCAGAAGTAGAAGGATGGACGGAGGGAAACGGTGGTCGACCCAGCATGCTTCCTCGACGCCGGAGCAGAGCCACGAGCATGGACTCACCAGGGTCGGCTTGGCTGGCGTTGTCCCTTGCTGGAGCTCTACCTACTGGTGGACGACGTTCCCAGAGTTGTGCCATAGCTACTGGTGGGGTCGGTGGTGGTGGCGCGGGTCTGTAGTGGCGGCAAGAACTCTCCGTGGTGATTGTGGCGGAAGCGGCTGCGTCTCAAGCGCTTAGCGGTGCTCGGTGTAGTGACGCGAGGCACCGGTGGCTGGGTGGCTGTAGTGCCGTCCATGGCTCCAGCACAGTGGGCTCGAGATGCTGGGCGGCGGTAGTGCCGACCATGGCTCCAGCGGCGGCGACTTCTGCTATGACGAGAAGGTGACCTGCTCGCTCTTGCACTGTGTGCCTACGTGCGTGTTGGTGTATGTGTGGGATGTATACAGGTGTGTGTCTGGTATATACCATATACGGGTGCTTGTGTGTGGAGTATATACAGGTGCTGTGTGTGTGCTTGGCCAGACCTTACCTTCTAGCATGGCGGAGGGTGCCGCACGGTTGTAGGGCACATCAGAGTGAGGGATGGAGCTATAGAGGATAGGTAAGGTAACGAAGGGATCCAGAACTCACCTCATCTCTCCAATTTGGTCGGAGAAGCTCTCGGTGGCTTGGCACGCGAGCTCTGCTCCAATGGTGGCAGGCAGCAGGGGAGTTGGGAGAAATCGAGATTGAGCTCGATTTAGAGTGGGAAGGTGGAAACAGAGAGGGAGATGGAGTGTTCCAGGCTCCTGCGGAGCTCAGAGTGGTGTTGATGGCGTCGGAGGCTCACTGACCGGGCCTATTTATAGGGGGGCAATGGCGGTTCACGGTGGCGAGATCTTTTCTCTGGCCGATATTTTTCTGGCATTTGCGTACGAGCCCAAGCGTGGGGTGACTTCGTACGCTGCGCTGGCTGCCTCCGCGTTCCTCCATTGCTCTGGCGAGGTCGGCTCCTCGTGAGGTCACGTCTATGGCGTCCGCAGTGTCTCTGTTGTCAGCCTCCGATGGCGTTGACACCCTGTGCGGTGTGCAAGCGTGTGAGGGAGAGGTGATGAGACAGGTCGAGCTCGAGGTCAGCGAGGTGCCTATGCTCTAGTCTGCTTGTCTCTGGGGCTAGGCCACATCTGGGTTGTCGTGGTGAATGAGGAGGTGGTGTGCATGTTGGAGGAGATAGAGCTGATAGCCAGGTCCCGCACGCAGGTGAGAGTAGAAGAAGGAAAGGAGAAGGGCTGCTGCTGTGCCGTGCCTTTACTGGGCTGGGTGTGGCCAAAATAGAGACGGGATTGGAGTGAGCCTGAGGTGATTCTTATTTCCTTTCTTTTTCCCAGATTTTATTCAAGAGATATTTGAAATGGTTTCAAGGGGATTCAAATTATTTCAAGGGAAGGTACCACCATAAGTTCCGCAAACAAGGGGAAGCAAGGAACAAAACTTCACTCAAGCAAAACTATTTTATTTTATAAAATCTACTCGCAACATAAAATAAACCTACGCACATAATTTTAAAGGTTCAATTTTTAGTGATTTTAAAACAGGTCAAAAATTCAGGGTGTTACAAAGATGCAAGCCATGAAGTCATGTACGCTATCAACAATGGGCGACCTCAGCAAGGAGGGATGACTTCGCTCTTCAAAGTCCAAGGTAACACTAGCAAATCCAATTGGCCTTCCCTTAAAGATCTTGTCATAAATCAAGCTAAAATCAATGAGGGCATGAATAAAATATTTCTAGCCAATGATAAGACTCTTGAATCATTAACTGCTAAGATGGATTCCCTTGTTTCTTCTATTAAGGATCAACTGAACTTTAATAAAGTATTAGAGTCTCAAATAGCATAAATTGCTGCCACTGTTCCATGTTCTATAAATTCTGGCAATACCCTAAATGCGGTGACCATGAGAGGGAGTAAGACCACTCGTGATCCACCATATCCTAACATGACAAGGAAGAATGCAAGAAAGGACATGGAAGATGAGGAAGAAAAAGAAGAAGATAAGAAGAAGAACCACTATCCAAGGAAGAAAACACCAAGTTCCATGGAAAGATAGCTCCACATGAGTTCTACGACACCAACATATTGCTGCCTTTTCCAAGAACGAGGAAACAAACAACCGATGAACAATTCAGAAAATTCGTTGAGGTAATTCATCAATTATATGTCAATATTCCACTACTTGATGCAATGCATGTTCCAACCTATGCCAAATACCTGAGAGACATCCTCAATAATAAACGCCCACTACCCACAACAGAGGTAATTAAACTAACCAAAGAATGCAACGTGGTTATACTAGACCAACTGCCGAAAAAGAAGAAGGATCGTGGGTGTCCCACCATCGACTGCTCCATTGGGACACAACACTTCAAGCATGCACTATGTGACTTGGGAGCAAGCGTCAGTGTCATGCCAAAGGTAGTTTTTGATAAACTAAATCATGCTATTTTGTCCCCTACATCAATATATTTGCAGTTGGCGGATCAGTCAATTCACCATCTAGCGAGGGTAGCTGAAAACATCCTCGTTAAGATACGCGAATTCTTCATTCCCGTGGACTTCGTGGTACTTGATATGGAAGTTGACAAGACTTCACTCATCCTTGGGAGACTATTTCTCAGCACTACCAATGCACCTATTGATGTTGGAGCCGGAGAAATTCAATTCACTATCAATGGGTGTCACATCCCAAAATTTCCATTTTGGGATGTGAACCGAAAACAATAAATAAAATAAAAGATTTATTAATTTTCTAAAATTGGCCAAGATTTACTACAGTAATTATCATTATAAAATGATAAAAGTGTGGTTTTATAAAACTTTTATAAATTAAATAAAGGTGTGTTTGTGCTTTGTGCTATGCTTGATTGTGGTTGTGTGTGAAAAATAATTTCTAAAATTCGTGCAAGTCACGACTAGGTCTTTTCGAGTTTGTAAATAAAGCTTCAAAAATCTCAAGTTTTTGCCTAAAGAAGGTTTTGGAAAAGCATTTTTGGAAAAATCCTTTCTCTTGCTTAGACAAAGAGAGAGAGCTTTTCTTTTTCCTCTATAGTGTTGGCCATCGCACTAGCTAGACACCATCCCCTATCTAGCTCTAGCGGGCCTAGGTCAGTATCTAGACATCCCTAGCCTACCCTAGCCTATTCGAGCTTCCCCTAGCTTGCTCTAGTGACCCTAGGCCAGCTCCTACCTAGTTTTGGCCAGCCATGGCATTCCCTAGCTTGCTCTGGCCACCCCTAGCCTCATCTGGCCAGCTTTGGCCAACCACGGCCAGCCCTGGCCACCGGTGGCCACTCCCAGCTGGCCATGGCCAACTTCGGCCGGCCACAGCCAGCATTATCTTGGCCACAGTGGCCACAAGCCAGCCTAGGCCGCAGCCCAGCAGTAGTAGCCGGTCTGGCTAGCTTGGTCCGTAGTCGGCCTGCCCAGCCCAGCACTGCGCCTCGCCCTCGTGGGCCGGCCCATCAACCGTGGTCTAGCAGCAGACAGCAGCACAGCCGCAGGCCTGCGCCTGTGTCCTATGTCACCGACAGGTGGGCCCCACTCTCCGATCCCACACATCAGCACCTTCCCCTAGCTCCGCATCGCACGGGAGCCGCCGCCGTCGTCGATCCGCTGCCGCCGCCGCCGTCGATACGGCCCTGCGCGCCCCACGAGGATGCTCACCGCCTACAAAGGCCTTGGCCTTGTGCACCGCACTCCCCTTGGGAACCCTAGGGCAGCAGCCGCCACCCCAGCTGTAACCCTAGGCATGCACTGCCATAGACGCCACATCCGAGCTCGCCCCCGCACCGTCGATCTCCGTTGTCGTCATGTCCTCGACGACGAGAACTCCACCACGAGCTTCACGAGAAGGTGAGGATCACGCCGATTCCCTACTTGCTCTCCCTCTCCCTCTCCATCTCTAGCACCCGCGCGTCCTCTCTGAGGTAGCGCCACCGCCGTCGTCCCCCGCCACGATGTCCTACATCGCTTAGCCATCCTCTATCGCATCCGTCTCGCGCACCACATGCACATGTACACGCACAGCACGCCCATGCCCTGGCTTGCATCCTCACGCCCCGTAGCCACCTCACGCCGAGCTCGCCATCGGCGTCAATGGTGCCGCTGTCACCTAGACCCTGCCTACGGCCATCTCCCTCCGCCGTGTTGCCCACGATTGAGTTCGCAAGGCCATGCCCTGCTTTCCGATGCCCTCCACTTCGCCAGCTGAACCCCAGAGTGCCTTTCCAGCCAACTCTAGCAACCTTCAACGAGCTCCGCTGTCCTACTCATCGTCTTTGGTGACCAAAGTCCCGTCGGCCAACCCTAGCCGCCCGATCCGATCAGGACGACCCAGATTAGATCGGGCGTATCGGTCAACTCTAGGTCAACCTAGCCCCCCGTGTGCCGACGTGGCAGCCACGCTGGCGCTATATGTGCACCACACCAGTGCCACGCAAGCAATGACAGTTCAACTTGGCCAAGCCACGGTCAGCCCTGCCACTTTTGCCTTTGACTTTTCTGTAATTGCGCTTTAGTCCACCGCAGTTCAAATCAGGCTGCTGTTTGTGTAGTTTTAACCCTGAAACCATTGGTGTTTATGCTTTAGGTCCAAAATGAGTTCTATTTTAGTTTTAGATTATTTTTTAATACAAAATAGTTTTGTTTATTTACAGTTTTGCCCTAGACCTCGTTTTAGCCATAACTTGCCTGTTTTAACTCTGTTTTAGCCCGTTCTTGTCGTGTTAGACTCATATCGATGTAAGCTACATGATAGCAGTGACGTTTATCATGTTCTATACTTTTAAAAATGCAACTCCTTTGATAGTTAGATTAATGGTTTATCTACACCTTTTCAAAATGCGTTTAGCTTAGATCAACCTCAATAGTTGTGCCCTCTCAATGATAGATCCTCTGTTGGTCATTCTTACGCTCTCACAATTGTTGTAACGAGCTCTACCGTGTAGTTCACTTTTCTTCAATGTTCCTTTTTATATGGTGTCTGTTTTTAGTTTTGTTTGTTTGTGTTGCTTGTTTGCTGCGAATAGAAGAAGAGCAGTTCGTGAGTGCTGAAGATCGGGAGCTGAGGACTGACAAGTGCAGCTAGAGTTGGAGACCATAAGATAGAAGAAGTGAAGTCTACTGAGCAGCTAGAGTTTGGATTTAAGGCAAGTGCAGACACCTTTTGATCATATTGCTCCTATGAATGTTTAATTCATATTCACTTTCATGCATGTGTCATAAATCATTGAACCATAGGACCAACTAGCCACACTATCTAGATATCACCCATGGAGGGTTTGTAGACAGGTTGTAGGTCAGCTAGTGCTTTGCTCACCCTACCTTTCATGTTTAATAAGTTCTTTAAAACTTGCTTCTTAATAAAGATGTTGGAGCCATGGGCTCTTAGCTTCGGCCGTTGGAGAAGTTGATGCTGTTCCGCATCATTGGTTGGCGGTGAATGATGGGGGAAACAAATGCTAGTGAGACTCGTGTTGACAAGGGCATCCATATGTCCTCCCCCTTGTGGTCCTTTCTGTGGAGCAGCAACCTGGGACTTCCGTACATCTCTAGGCTAATGGGCACTGGCTTGGTCTATTAGCAGGATCATCATAGGCAGTTGGGTGGCTTACCGATGGGTACTATAGCAATGGCGTGAAGGGCGTTACAAGTTCTAGCATGGGAGTTCTGGTAGATCCGTAGACTGGGGCGGCGGCTACGAGTACGTCTCTCATGTGCTTGGGACATCGCAGATCAAGTTACCGCTGCCTATAACCCTGTGGAAAGCCTTGTTGTGACCTCTGTTGGCCTATCTTGGTAATGGGATAAGAGGTTGGCCGCCTCAGGCAAAAAGAGTAATCACAACCTGGAGTGAAAGTCTACGCCTCTGCGTAGAGTTAAAATTAGCATATCATCTGTGCTCACGGTCACGAGCGGCCCAGATCCTCACATGACTTAGCCCAATGGAATAAATTGTTAAATCATGGTGATGTTGTTTGAGGAGGTGGCTACCTCTATTTCTAAACGGGATGGCAATCCTGTGTTGCTTGAGATGGCAATCTCAAGGTTAATGTTTGTAATGGATATATGCCTATATCTTGAATAGTATATGAACCTTAATTTCTACTTGAACCTTTAATAAGGGTTGGGTTTCTCTACCAAGTTGATAGTAATAGTTTGTTTAAATTAAAAGGTATTATGTTGTATAAATAAAATGCTACCCCAATTTACCATTCAGCCTTACCTTTGTATAAGCTTTGCATGTCATTACTCTCCGCCGGTACTTGCTGAGTTTCGACATGGAACTCACCCTTGCTATAGTTTGTAGTAAGGTGCTACTCTAAAGAAGGATAAAGATGTTGAGGGTTAGAAGTGTTTGGCATACAGAGCCCCCAGTCAATGGTCCCTGATAAGAATGGAGCTCTGAAAAGAAGTTGCAGCCATCAATTTCGTGATACTTTGATGTTTGTAAGTGTTGATATAAGTAAGTTTCTGGTATATAATACATTGTTTTCTGATATCCCATTTTTTGTTATATGTGTGGACTTCTTGGGCGCACATATGATGGCCTCTGGTCTTCCTTTGGGAACCAAGGTGTTATAATGGGACCCAAGAAAAATTCAACTTCAAACCCAAAGTCGCGCAGTGCTCACTGATCAAGGTGATGGATTTGGTAACTATTACTCTCATAACCAAAACAAAGAAGAAGCCCAATCCAAGACCACAAGCAAAGAGCAAACAAATAGGGATGAGGAGGGTGATACAACTAGCGACACCTCCAAAGAAAATTCTTGCACCAGCCCAAGGAGGAGGTCCTGTTACAAGGACCGAAGGGAATAACCCTTCCATCAAGGTAAGTACACTAACACTTAATTAAAGTTTACTTCATTTATTTGCTTCATTTATCTTAGCATTTATTTCCAACTCCATTTGCTATCAACTTTAATTAAGCTTAAAACTAATATAATTAAGTAATTAACCTCCTAAGCAAGTTTGACACCAGGTGGAGCCCATGGGGGGTCGTCCGACCCCTCCCTGGTGCCTCTCACCTGCCATCTTTTGTCCATTGCAATGCTTGCTGTGCCGTGATATGCTCCACCCATGACAACACCTAGAAGATAGCATGTTAATCTACATAGCTCCACTTGATCATCTAAATGAACCTAGCATGGCAACCTTTCAACTTTTTCAGTCACTTTCTGTGCATACACATGTTCTAGTGCTAGTATACTCTGACCAGAACCTCATGGGAGTTAATGGTGGGGTTGGCCGACCCCTTTGTGGGCCCCACCTCCTCTCATCCTCTTGCATGGGCTGTTCTACAAACATAGACAAAGTGCTGCAAAGACAGGTAGCTGTCGACTTGCACTCTAGGAGCAAGAACTTCTCTCTCTCTTATCTCTTGCTTTAACAAAATATGATGAGAGGTGCACACAAACAACCATGAGTGGACCTAGGAAGTAGAGTAAATCCTTCATGACAAAGTCCATCTCCCCTTCCTAATTCCATTCATGTAACCCTTGACCAAATCACCTCTTGCTAATTATGGAAAGATGCTTGCTTAAACCCTTAAGCAAATCACCCTTTTGAGGTATTCCTCCCGTGAAGCATCTCATGAGCAAGCATCCACCAGCCACTTACTCCAAGAAAGGATTCCATGAGCAAGCATCCAAAGGAGAGAAAGGTTGGCAAGTAGATGCTCCACCAAACATGAATTGAACCCCATTGACACCCCTGCTATGTGCACCCAACACCTCTCCTTCCTCTGTCCTTTTATTCCCATGCTCATGAACACTTTGCTTCACTCAAAACCACCAGGAAAAATCTTGACATCCTGAACTCTCTCTCAACCTCTAGCAAAGTTCTTCTCTTTCTAAAAAAACCCAAAAATACTTTTTCATTTCATCTTGTTCTTCACTCAAGTGTTCATCACCCGAAGGAGTCAAGAGAGGTAATCATCTGGTAAGAAGATGAAGGGTTATGAGGGTGCTACGCTAGCCAGAAAACAAAACTTTTCTACCTCATAAACTAGGATCTACTGCTAGTTACAGGTCACGGGATTACCACTAGACGTGCGGATGCAGCGGAAGACGACTCGATGTAGTCGTACGCGTCACAGCAGGCAGTGCAGTTGCTTGGTCGTTCGTCATGTCAATCCCCTCGTGCCGTTTGTCCCAGTGCTCCAGATGCAGCACCTCCGAGGTATCCCACACGTACAAGGAAGAAGCGATGCACCTCCGGACTGCTAGGTCCACGAGGAACAGAAGGCGCGAGCATGGGGAGGGCGACGATGGTTGTCAAAGGTGTCCAACCCTCACCGCGTGCCCTACCCCTTGCTTATATAGGCATCCCCAATGAGCTCACAAGTTGGAGGCCCATTTGTAACCCTAAGCCTTGTCTAATTCGAGTCCAATCCGAATTAGGCTTCCAGCACCTTAAGCGTGCGACCCTATGGGTTCACGCACACATTGACATGGGCCGAGTACTCCTACTCGCCCAATAGTTGACAGCGGCCTCTAGCAAGGCGTGACAACTCCTACGTGCATGCAAAGATCATATCAGACGAACCACTATGACCATATACACGTTATTCCCTTTGCCACTCGATATATGGTTCAACTCGTGGGTTAACACTTAACCCAAGCATGGCCATGCATTTGTTGATCCAATCACTTGAGTGATCCAGTGATATCTCTCTCGAGTAGAGAGGGGCAAATTCCATCTTGATTATCTATGTCTCATAGCATGCTTCCCGACCACCTGAAGACCAACTTTATAACTACCCAGTTACGGAGTAGCATTTGATAGTCCCTAAGTAGGCCATTTCACATCTTGAGTACATACCACAATCTCAGGTCTAAGGACATAATGTATATGACATGAATAGAGACTTTCTCATGTCGGGTCAGTCCAGCCTACATGTCTCACATGTGCCCACATTATTAGTTTGATATCTCCATGTCCATGACTTGTGAAACATAGCCATCAACTAATACATGTGCTGGTCTAATATTCAAGTGTGTTCTCACAAGAACGCCGACTAGGGACAACTTTAGAATAACCATTCAAGTAATTGAGTTCCACAAAAATTCACATAATTGCCAATCAATACAAGTTGTCTATAATGGATATTCAATAAACACTTTATTAATCATGGATACAATCGGAATATCATCATTTCATGATTAGCTCTAGGGCATATTCCCAACAGAAGATTCATCACTTAACACTAAACTCTCTTGTCCAAGTAGTTTTCATCTTTCTTCCCTAGTAGGCATGAAGAACTCATTCAAGGCCACGGCAAGGAAGGTGCGCTCAGCTCTCAGTGGGAGCTCATCAAGGCCTTCACACCACTACATCAGCTCTAGAGGTGAAAAATCCATTCACGATATAGAGGAGCACACATACGAGGAGGTCATGCAACAATATGAACAAGAACCAAATTAAGAATCATTGGCTCTGAGGACACAAGACCGGGAAACCGGCATATGGCTAACTGCTCAAGAAATGGTCACCCTCAACAAAATCCGCCACTGCGAATTCGAACACACCAAGGTACTTGATCCTGAACTCCTCCACCGCACAGGTATGGATGAGGGGTTCTTTGATCTTTTTAGTACAATAGGATGGGGTAAATTTTGGGATTTCTCCAAATATCTAGGCAGTAAGCTTCTTACCTTAGAATTCATGAGCACCGTAAAAGCAACTAAAACTTCCATCTATTTTTGCTTACATGTTTATGAATTTAATTTTGAATGTCAACAATTTTCCTTGTGTCTTGGCTTTATTAATTGTACAACCAATATTGAGCAAGCCACTGAGAATTTTAATAAGCAAGAATTTTGGTATGAGATAACTGGGGAGAACATAATTGGGAAAGGACAACCATGCACTAGCCATATTTGTCATCCCACTATATGATTCTTGCACAAATGGATGGGTGTCACTTTATTCCCTAGAGATGACATACAAATTGTTAGGAAAATTGATAGTAGAATACTCTATGCCATGGTTCATAAAATTCATACATCACCTATGAAAGCCATGGTACAACACTGGATATCTGCACCGTCAAGGATAGCCTCATTTGATTTCACCTCTATAATTATAATGTTTTGTAGCAATATTAATATACTTGATGATTTGACAAAGTACATAACCACTCCTAGAATTGTCTTGAAGAAAGAACATTTCATCCAAGCACTCATTATTGCGGGTGGCCCTAATGACACAATTGAATTTAAATTTTGTAACTCACAAGCATGACTTATTGTGCATGTCCAAAGCTAAAATATTATGGGGGCCACCCATTAATGCATGACATTCCAAGAGTTGGAGAGCGTAAGAGTTTTTCAGGTCTGTTCACGCGTAGAAGGGCACAGGCTGTATAGCGTCATGATTCCGATGATGACAGCAACTACACAGGTAGCTCAAATGCAATGCAGACCTCCCATTCTAGTGGAAGACGCAGGTCTGGGGCACACAGTGCCCGATTTTCTTTTTCTTCTTCGTAGGAGACAAGGATCCGTAGCGGTAGTCATGACATGGAGTTGCTCAACAATCAATTTAGTATAGTGCACACTGGCCATGAAGCTATCCACAACATCACAACTTAGACCTAGCAGCAGCTTCATAGAGTCATTTTTCACCCTCAGATCCCACTTGTGTTTTCATTCAAGGGTGAAAGATGAGAGTACATGGATTCATGGGCCCACAACGAAAGAACTAAAATGATCCAACATGTGAGACTTATTCCATGACATGTGGGGACACCAGATGAAGGAAGCTGGTCGGTCAACCCTATCATAGGGGGTCGGCCGACCCCCCATGGTGGGACCCAAAGTGCAACCTCATCCCACCGACTTCAGCATGCTTCTAGAAGACATTGGCTAGGCCCATGTTTCATGGGAGGGGTCGGCCGACCCCCTCTTTAACAACCCAAAAATCCGAGCTACAAATTTTTTTCTGTCTTTCGACAAAACCCTGAGTGATGTGGTGCTACATGTCATCATCTACCCCCTTATATATGCATCAACCCTAGCATGTCATGCAAAGCATTCATGTGTTTACAAATTAATCAACATCCCATGTCAATGCTTTATGTTTCATATGTTATAAGACAAAGTTGCAATAGTTTTGTTTCAATGTTTCAATAGCTCAATCATCATGTTGCATTAAAAGAGTGATTGGATTTTATTTGGTTTATGTGTTGATTTATAAAAATGGCAATATAATATTTATTTTGACAAATAAATATTAAGGGGATAATACCCTAACATTATTTGGGCCATGTATACCTACTATTTTGTTGCTCATATTTAGCACACTACAAATATATATATGTATATATATAAACCTATTTGAAAATAAAAAAGGAAAAGAAGAAGAAAAGCAAAAAGAAAAGATGAAACCGGCCCGAGCAGCCCAGCCAGCCCGGCCCGCACGCGCGCCCGCGCTCGCCCGCGCGACCGTGCGCTGTGCGGCCAGCCCAGCAAGGCGGCCCAGCCGCGTTCGCCCACACGCTCGCCCGCGCGACCGCGCGCTGCGCGGCCCAACCAGGCCGACGGCCCAGCAAGAGCCGCGTGTGCCCGCTCGCGGCACTGATGCACCGCAGCCGCTGACGATGGGGCCCCACAGTGGGACCCACATGTCATAAGCGCCGCTGAGGTCACCCGACCGACCGCGCACGCTCGCTTCAGCGCTGTTCCCCGACGTCGCCCCTAAGCAACCCGCCTTGACCACTCGATCTCGTGTCGCCTCGCATCGACGCGCGCCCGCAAGCCACCTGGACCGACCAGCCTGCACAAAGTACCCACAGCCGCAGGCAAGATTCTCTGCGCGCGTGCGCACCTGCACTGCCGCCGCAGTGGAACGCTGCCACCGTAAAGAGCTTTAACACCTAGCGCTACCTAGCCCCCTCTCGCTGCTCTATGGACCCAGACCGAGCCCCAGCTACTGACCTGGACCCCCCTTGGCCGCTTGATCAAGCCGGAGCCGTGATCGGTCGTCCGTCAGCCACCTACCTCTGCGTCCGCCCTATAAAGCAAACGCCCCTGGCACCCTAGGGTTCCTAGGCCACCGCCACTGCTCTGGTGGAGCTCAATTCCATCTTGCCAGCCTCAATTGGAGGAGAGGTGAAGAAAGGGGGAAGAAGAGAGCCGGGGAAGAAGAAGAGGCCGCCGCCGGAGTTGGGGAAGAAGACCGCCGCCGCCGACTCGGAGCCGCCGCTGCTACGTTGGGAGCAGGAAGGAGGAGCAGTACCGCGAGCCAGAGCCACTTGGACTTGTACCGCACCTCCATCCTCTGCAATCCGTCGGTGAGCACCGCGCCATCGCCGCTCTCCCGAACCCCCGCCTTGTGTAACACCTCTGGTGTTATATTAACTAAAACATGCCATGTCATCATATGTACTGCAAAGCATTCATGTTTAAGTCAACCTTAATGTGCATTAACTAAAACAAGTTTACATTTCATAGGTTGATTGTGTTTCTGGAATGTTTTGTCACATGAAATAATAAAACCCTACTTTCGAATGTCATCGCAAATGCTTAGTTTATACTCTATGTACTTGAGGTGTAAACTATGTTTACACTAGTGTCAAGCATAGTGTATAAGTCTAAGTCCAATCCTAAAAATGATTTCCATATTTGAAGTTGAATTTGGATTCCAAAGCTTACTTCCAAGTATGGCAATTCAAATTTAAATTCAAATTGGAAATGCTATAAAAGGTTTTTCAAAAGTCAACTTGGTCAACCAAGGGTGTCATTGGGTCAATGACCTAAAAATGTCCTTGGATGATGTTTGTGATCACTAATGACCAACCAATTAAGTTAGAAACCAAATCGAGTTTGAATTCAATTTCAAAAACCCTTTATCTCAAAACCTAGTTTTACCCCCTTTTCTCCAATTCAAAATCTACAAATAATTTGGAGATACTCTAAAAATATAGTTTGTAGATCTTAACAAGAGATACAAAGTTGGTATATAAAGTTTTTCAAGTTTCCAAAAGAGAATTCAAATGAATTTGAAAATACAGTTTTCCAGCATTTATCCCCTTTTGATTTTAAAACCATAATTCAAAAATTATGCAAAATTTTAGAAAATTTTTATATGAAAAAGGTCTGGTTTGGAAAGCTAAACATTTCATAGTTTTGAAGATTTTCAAGTTTTATTGAAAAATCAAAAGTAATTTCGAATGTTTGTTTCTAGGGTTTTATTCCTTTTCAAATCTAAATTCAAATTTTAAAATCCAAACAGAATTTGAGGATGCCAGTTAAAGGAAAAGTGTAGCTCTTGAAAAGTTATACAAATGATATTTTTGGAGATTTTCAAGTTCTTATATAAATTTTGGAGTAATTTGTATTTTTAAACGGATGGCAATTCTGTAATATTCTCGAACAGTACCGAAACCTATCGTCGGCCGCCATCGCCGGCTTCTCAACGCGCGCCGCCGTCCACCGCCGTACCTGCTCGACCGCCACCGCACTCCTGGACGCACGAAACTTCATCTTTGTCGTGTCGCCCGTCCAGACATCGCCTCTGTCCTATAAATAGGCCAGCCGTGGCCGACTTCTTCTCCTTCTTCTCCCTGCCGCCGTCGCCGACGACTTCGCTCCACCGCTCGATTTCACCGTTGTCGTTTCATCTCTATCCAATTGCTCTTGCCAATAGCTCCGCCACATCCTCACGGTCATTTTGAGCTAGTTCATGCTTGCTCTCCTTGCCCGAGCTGCCCGCGCGCCGTCGTCTTCTCCACGGCCGGTCGCCGAGCCGCCGCGAGCGTTTTCGTCGTCGACCGCCGCACAGGGTGAAAATGTATTTCCTTTAACCCCGCCATCGTGTTCACCATATTGTCCTGCCTCTCATGCGCATCCTGGCCGGCTTGATGGTTCACAGGAACGCCGGTGACGCCGACCTTGCCATCGGAGCGCCGCCGCCGCCATCACCGCCGACGTCCGCAGCTCGACCCAGCCGCTCCGAGCCTCCATTAACGTGCGCATCAGCACTGGGGTGAGCTCCTGCAGCTGTTTGCGCTATCAATTTCATCATTCCCGTGTCATAACCGCCGGCCACCGTAGCTCGCCGCCGGCGCAGTGTTGCCAGCGCCGCCGCGTGCGTAGCCGTCGTGGCTGGAGTTCCAGTTTGGCCTCATTTAGTTGCCAAACAAGTTCGCCTGAGTGCGTGCATGTGTCCGTGTAGTTGCCGTCGCCGGAAACAGCTCCGGTGAGCTTCGCCGCTGTGCCCTAACTCCGTCGCGCCGCCGTGGCCGCCGGCATGGGTGCCGCCGCCGCTCCGCCGCGCCGTTAGCTACCTTGTTCGACTCCCCGTGCCAAGCTGAGTCCGATGGTGCAAGTCCGGTCATCGAAGACCTCGCCGTCAGCGAGTAATCGCCGGTCAACCGCCGACGGACCGTCGGTCAGCGCGGGAGTACTGTGCCGATTTTCTTTTTCTATTTTTAGAAAATGATTTAAATGCTATTTTCTTTGAAAAATCATAGTAATTCATATATAGCTCCAAAAATTCTAAAAATTTTTGTGAGTGTTATTTATGATGTCATCTACCCAAAAAAAATATGAAATGCCAAATTTGAGTATTTTGCCATATGTTAAAATTAGCCCTTTTAATTGAAAAATGGACATTCAATGATTTTTAATAAATAAAATAATTGAATTTTAATTCTAAAATTTATTTTGCCATCTAATTAGGCTAAGAGCTTTCTAAAATAAAAATTTGGGCTTAATTTGATAACTTTAATTTTATGCCTTTATTTAATGCTTTTAAATAATTAATTAATCTCTTTAATTGAGTTTAATCATTATAGGATTTGTTTGACTTTGGGATTGAGTGATGACCTTGGGTCATTAATACTAATGACCTTTGGCACTTTAATTAATTATTTGCGCTTACCTTAATCATGTCATTAGGGCTTAATTAACGTTATTTCATGTGTTTAATTAATTTCTTAAATGGCATAGTTAACCCTAATGAATTTTATAAGCGAAGTTTTGTTGGCTTGCAACTTTATCGTGAAGAAAAGTTGTACTCGATCCCTTAATCTGATCATGCATCCATCGAGCATCATGTTTACTATTCCATCATGTTAAAGCATGTTAATTATCGAATAGCTTCCGTTAACGGAGAGTTAACGTTGTCGCCCAGATCCGAAGGAAGAGCAGATTCAGGAATCGGGAGTTGATCCAGAGTTCGAGACCGTCTACCCCGAACATCAAGGCAAGCCTCGGATGCATTCAAACCCTATTCTATTTATAAAAGTTTTATCGCTTCAGCTATGATATGTTGCATTAAGTAATAGGAGTTGAGTGAAAACCCACCAATTGCATTACCTGTCTTATTTCCTTATTCCTTGTTACCTATTTTGGAAGTTAAGTAGTAACGCTTAGCCCTGCTTAATTAGTTAAGTGATCAAAGATAAAAGAATGGAAAAGATGAGATTGGCTTTCTTTGTTGGAATCTTGATAATAGTAATAAATCGAGTCCGGACGGCTAACTTGCACTGGGAATGGAGTCCCTCTGTAGTGTTTCCGTCTGTTGATGCCCTAGGTCCCGTCCGTTGGTGAACTGGTGATATCGAAAATTTAGAAATCCACATGCATGAAGTGATATAAGGATGGTTGGAGCCGTGTATATCATGGAGTGACCTATAGTGGGGCCAGAGTCTCTACATGTGTCATAGTGTGTTTTACTGTGGGGTTTAAGTTCCCATGTATCTTGGTACACTGGGCCGCAGAGCTCACGTGTATCATGTGGTGATATATGGCTGCGGTTGTTATCCCGGTATATCGGTTCATCTGGGGTGCATCGGAGTTAAAGTCTCTGGTATTCCAGTGACCTAGGTCCCAGCTGGGTATGAAAATGGATTCGAATCGCCATTGCTTCTCGAAGAAGAAGACTCGATCGGTGTTCATCATCGTAGTAACAACTTGAACAAAGATTAAGGTTTAATAATGAAGTTGGTTGGTAATTGGAGCTAGTCCAAGCAAACTTTTCTTTCTGTTAAGCATTTCAGCAAAATTTCTTATCACCTATAGACCTTACCTTGTCCCTCTAGCCTGCATTTCTTGAGTCTCCACCCCTCTTTTTCATCGGGTCAGTCTTGTTGAGTACTTTTGTACTCAGGGTTTGTTGAACCCTTGTTGCAGGTGAGCCTCATGGGTAGGAATGCTACGCATCCTGCTGCATGACAGTCGTCGAGGAAAGCGACGACGAGTAAGGTGTTTAGCTCGTGGGCAGAGCTTTTCATTTGGTATTGTAATAAGGTTATATACTGCTACTCCACTACTATTATGGTTCATACAATTTAAACTTATGGTTGTAAATATTTGAAACTCAAAGGTTTGTAAACTTATGTTAATGTAAGTCTTCCGTAGTTTTACTCCGATGCATATTATTTATATCAAACTGTTGTAATACTGCAATGTCTCTCTATAACGATTGATCCTGTTCGAAGAATTGTGGATGATTCGGGATTTACCCGACAGACTTTTTAAGTCGTATGGAACACAGTCATGGTTATTAGGAGTCTGTTTAGACAATAATCTTGCGTGTGGGCCATATGATTTAGAAGATTCTGCCACACCTTGCCTCTCGGCCACGGCGCTCCACTGTGAGCGCGTAGGCCTAGGTCGCTACCGACCTCGCTGGACACACCCGCACACACGGACGAGACCAGCCAAACCTCCTTGGCATCAGGAGGATCCCAGAGCGGAAGCCGCCCTGTCCATCGCCACGCGCCGAGCGCCGCCGCGGTGAGATCACCTTGCCACCTCCCTGTTGAACCTCGCCCTCCATTGATCCCAGATCCGCACTCGCCTTGATGAGATGGACCCCGTGCGCACCCTAGCTCCGCGATTGCCTTGCTAGAGCACTGAGCCGAGCCGTCATGCCGGTACCTTGTCCGCGCGCTGCCGCTCCAGAGCACCGCCGTTCGCCGTCGTTTACTCGCCGCCTCCGACCACCTCGAAGTGCAAAAACATGACGACAAGCTCCGCCATGACTTGCTGCGTCGACTGGACAAGAAGGTGGAGGCCGTGGACCCTCCCGGAGTACTGTAGCCATGCACCGTGGTCACGCCGGAGCTCCGCCGTGGGAGTTGCTGCCCGCGCGGACTCCGCCGTGTGTTTTGGTCACCGTCGGTGCTTCAGACAGGTGTCAAGGGACTCCAATCACACACCTACGTAGTCAATTGAAGTTGGAGTGACTCAGTGTAAGGAGTGCACTGAGCGCCGCCGCCGTCGAGCAGTCGTTCGCCATGGAGATCGTCACCGGAAGCCAAGCCACCGCCTTGAAGCCCATCATCGTGTCCGCCGTGAAGTCCCGAAGTCGTTGGGCAAGATAATGAGGCCGGAGATCCACCGTGGCGCCGAGAATTGGAGCTTCCTCGCCGCCGATGAATAGTACCATTGGGCTGAAGAAGAAGGAGGAAGGAGATGAGATGGTGGACCAGGAGATGGACGCGGTGTACATGGACCTGAGTGGCTGCCAGTGGGACCAAGCTGAGTCGGTGTACCGTGGAACCGAGCAGTGAACCGCGTGGACCGGAGAACTTGCCTGTGCACCCGGCTCACGTGGAATGGAGGCGCTGACAGTGGACCCCAAGGACGCCGATGCACCGTGGACCAGAAGCTGTGGACCGAGCCCGTTGTGGATTCAGTGTGATGACGTGGTAGCACCAGAGCGTGCCACGTGGCCGGCCCGGCCCGGCCCATATCCGGCCCACTCGGTCCAATAACGGCCCGTTAATGGCCCAGTGGGGCCCACTTGTCAGTTGACCATTGACCGTTGACTGCTGACGTCAGCAGTGACGTCACCCCGGACCCACCTGTCAGACCCCTGTTGACTTGGTCAATGATGACGTCAGCATGACGTCAGCATGACGTCATCAGCCACGTCAGCATGACGTCAGCCGCTGTGTTGACTCTGTTGACCCGCATGTGACACGTGGCCCAATCAGAAGCTGCCACGTGTCAGCACCAGATAAATCAGCCCTTTTCTTTTTCAGAAAATGGTTAAATCTTTGAAAATTCATAACTAATTCATACGAGCTCAGAAAATTATGATCCACATATCTAAATTTTCTATAAATCGAGCCCTATCTATCTAGGATATGTTTGAGTGCATTTGGATCTTCTATTTTGCATTCGTTCTTTGTGCTAATCTATAGGGGTCGCTTTCGTGACCGTTAAATCTCGTTACAGGCTCGAGCGAGGACAAGTCTGACGACAGTGACTACCAAGAGAAGTCCGACAGCCACGTCAGTGAAGATGCCACACACCACCCAACCTCGTAGATCCCATTACGCATGGCAATTATAGTATAGCTAGTGCTTTAAATTCATGTTGCTATAATGCTATGCCTGTGCTAGGATTGCATGATAGATTATTTACTTGATGAGCCCTACCTTGTTGTAAACTTTCACCTGCTTACCCGCTGTTATGATAGCCACTTGCTTATCTACTATATTTATATTTCTATACTCCACTCACTTACATTTTGATGCGACGTGATGAACCTGGGAAAGGCCTGGAGGGTGCCAGGCTGGATGTGTGAGTTGATGGATCAGATGGGCATGTGAGCTGATGATGTGGTATCCGGGTTTGGGGTGGAGCTTACGGCGGGTTTGGGGTTGATGGATCAGATGTGGCATGTGAGTCGATCGAGCCGGGATCTAGGACGAGCTTTTGGAGCAAGTCTTTCCAGGGAATGGTTCTGGACATTCCCACGAGAGGAGCCTGTGGCAGGCTAACTGAGATGTAATGGTGGTCTTTGGGTGTGATCCTCCAAGAGGTGGAGCCCGAGACGAAGGTGCCGTGGTAGCACGTTAAAGATAAACCCTGATGAAGATATCCTGGTTTGGTCAAACTTAGGAACTGCTACGCTGGTATCCGGACCTTAGGAATCTCTTGCTTTCCACTCGCTCTCCATGGGGGGAGACGGCCGAACCGCTGGATAGGTCGATGCCACTATTGCTAGGTGAGAAGTGATAGGAAGGTATATGCATGGGATGGAGCTAACACCCTACCGAGACGATCATGGCACCCCCTTCGGGAGTGGGTACATGGCATGGCATCCTCTACGAGAGCGGATACATGCTCTCTTCATAGTTTCAGCGATCCAGTGATGGATGGTAGAGTGGCATCGCCTATGGCAGTAGGCACCCGAAATCTACCTAGGTGCGCGCGTGCATCGATGATGGTTATCTGGTGGATTAGTGAAACCTCTACAGAGTGTATGGTTGATTGATCGATACATATGCCAAATCTTTGGCTATGGACCTTTCCTATGTTTCGCATGCACCGGACTAGTGAGTGGAGTGTTCTACCTTCCCCTGAGTGTATTTTCCGGCCATGAGCCAGATTAAGGGTTGCGGGCCGCTGAGGCAAGCCAAGAGGGAGTTGGCTTATTGACCAGAGTCTGAAAGGGTGTTGGAGGAGATGGGATGATGCTACAGATATGGATGGAGATGGATGATGGGAATGGGAATGTGTTTAACACATAATTATTATTTTATTATTTATATATTTGAATAATGCCTAGGAAAACCCCAGCCTTATAGGTTTCTTTTGAGATATCCTTATTTTTGCATCCACTTCCACAAAGCAATGCATAGGATGGGAGTGTGGCCAGTACAAATCGTACTAAAAATTTGGTTTCAGGTTCAAGAAGTGAGTACTCATCTGGGGAGTACAGCGATTGAGGGTTTTGTGTCTACACTCAAGTTGGAGAGAAGATGAAAGCTTCCGCACCTCAAGCTTTTACTGTTATGCTGCATGAACTCTGATTCCGCCCAGTGGCAATGTAATAAGTTATTGTAACTCCCTCTTTTCTGCACTCTTTTGTTCGATGTATGGATTATGGTTTTCAACTGCTATCGGGTAATGTGATTTAAATGGTCATATTACACTCCGACTCTATGGATTTCCCTTTGTGGAAATCAAGGTCGTTTCAGTTGGTACCAGAGCCATACTTGACCTTAGGACGAAACCCTAGAAATGGACGTTAGTACAGGACAAACCAGTTTTCTTTCGGTTATATACCGACCCTGCATTTCCTCTTATGCAAGGCTTCTCTATTGTTACTGACTTGCTGACCCTTTTTCCCTTTGAAACATGCAGATGACTAGCCTTGGACCCCCGCTTGGACCGTTGAGCAGCATGCCCAAGGCAGAGTTCACCTACGAGGGACAGGAGTTCCCAGGCTTTCCGTACACCCTGCGTCGTGTTCTGGGAGTACTCGGAGTGCCTGTCGAGGAGATCAAGTACACCTGCACTGGAGCACCTGACTTAGAAGGAGGAATCAAGGGTTATGTGGTCACTCACTGGAGATCCCTGCAAGTCAGACTCTGCCCTCAGTACCAGCTCTCCTAGAGATGACAGTCGAGGACTCAATCAAGGAAGGAATCCAGGCTGTGTCACTCAAGGCGCTGCATGAAGTGATGAAGATCACTTACGAGCACCTTCAAAACACAGAGTTTCATCTTCTTCCTCAGGCCCTAAACTCTCTCCTCACACCAGAGCAGCAGGATGACCTGGTCAGACCAATCATCCTAGCTGAGTCCAGCCTTTGCAACCGTGCCTTCGCCGCTCATCTCTTCGAGCAGAACCGCTACATAGAGCACCTGGAGAAGAAGAGATGCCTCGACCACAACACTCTGATCGAATACCAGGAGTTCTGCAAGCAGGAAGATAAGGAGAAAGAAGGACTCAAGGCTACCATCGCCCAGCTAAAGGACGAGCTCGCACATCGGGCGAGGGCTCACAAAGCCGAGGTCACTGACCTGCAAGACAAGGTTGAGGACATTGGGCTCCAAAACTACTACCTCGACGCAAGAGTTCTCCAGTTAGAAGGAGAAAAGATGGACAAGGACAAGGAGATCAGGGAGCTGCAGAGGAGAAGACGGGAAGATGGCAAGAGCAACTTCACCATGCAGTGTGAGAAGTCAATGCTCGTCAAAGCCCTGAGGAAAGCAGAGACAAAAGCACAGTGCAACCAAGGCCATCTGATTGCCCTGATGATTCAGAATGAGACCTTGGTGGACTGGTACAAGAGACTCAAGACAGCTTGGAAGAATGCCAATGAGAGACGTTGCCAGGAGTACGCTGAGTTGTGTGACCAACTTCCTCTGTCTGCGAGACGCAAGAATCCCTTTAAGGAAACTTTCTAGATTGGCCAGACTCTCTTGAGGCACGACCACTATCCAGCGCCCACCAACCTGCCGCTTACCAAGGAGTTCGGAGAAGCTTAGGCTTATGTGAAGCACCTTCATATGTCATAGGAGGAGATGATCGTTCTTGGCAACCGTTTTCACCCAGCAGTATACAACACACCTATGTATGAGTCAGAGTAGTGTGGACCCTGTGTGGCCACGTCATGAGTTAGAGTTGAGCTAGTTTTTATCTAAGAGTTCTGATGTACCTACCCTGATGTACCCTCCAGGAGTTACCTTCTCGTAGTGCGAGTCTCGCACGTCATCTAGCGTAGCTGCTAGAGATGATGCCATGTAATGCAAACCATGTAATGAATGATCGATCTTATCGCATTTTATGGCTTTTATTGCTTCTTTGTATGAGTGTTGGATAGATTAAATGTTTTCCTTAAATCGTCGAAATCATTTAATTATATTTAACCAATAAGTACTAAACAGTTGTCGACCCATGTTGCAGATGTCTGCACGTTGCTCTGCACGTCTGGGCAACCGTCCGCCTCCACCCGAGCCCGAGCTGGGGCATGGAAGATGCTATGGACGAAGGGGAGGTCGTGTTCCACCCATCGACCTCAACCAGGGTGGGAACGATCACGAGCGGACCCCGCCAGCTGGAGGTGCTGCTGTAGGAGGTGATGCCAATGGCAATGGGCCTCCACCTTAGCCGAACCCTCCGCCGCAGCCGATACCGCCACCGCCACCACCGCCAAACCTGGCGGAAGTGATGGCACAACAGACACAGCTACTTTCTGCTTTGGTCAATGGAGCCAATCATCGCTTCGGAGGAAATCCGAATGACTTCCAGAGGAAACTTGAGGGTTTTCTAAAGCTCAGGCCACCCACCTTCGATGGCACCTACAAGGAACCGCTGGAAGCTGATGATTGGCTTCACGAGATCAAGAAGAAACTGGAGCTTACCACTTATACCCCTGAGGAGTGAGTCGGGATCGCTGCTCACCACCTCACCGGAGCTGCGCATTCCTAGTGGGACAGCTACCGCCAAGCTCATGAGGACCCCGATCACATCACCTGGGATGAGTTCACAGATGAGTTCATCGAGTACCATGTTCCTGAGGGAGTCATGGAGTAGAAAGAGGAGGAATTCTGCAACCTCACCTAGAAGGGATGTGACATCTGCGAGTACACCAACACCTTCACCAGTTTGTTGCGCTATGCACCTCTGCATGTCGCGACTTCTGAGAAGGAGAAGATCACGCAGTACAGGAAGGGTCTGAACCCCAAGATCAAGGTATCCCTGGGAGGCACCAAGAGTCACACCCTTCATGACATGATCGATTGTTGCATTCAGATCGAGAAAGACCAGAAGGAGGCAGGAGAAATGTCCAGAAGGGAGAAGAAGAAGTCTGAGGGCTTCTACCGTGACCATGAGCGTAAGAGGTTCCATCGGGACAAGATGTGTAGCCGTCCTCATTACGGCAAGGACTCTACCTATGGCTCGGGTAAGAGTGGTCTCGCTTACTCTGCTGACCACTCACGCTCTCCCCGTGACCATCGCTCCCGTGACCATTACTCTCGTGACCACCGCTCTCATGACCATGCTGGGAAGGATCGCCACCCCCGTGAGCACTCATCGCAGCCATGTCACAGGACCGATCACTCTGCACCTGTTTGTGCTACGCCAAACTCAGGCAGCTGGAAGGCCGCTGCGCCAACCCCTATAGGCAGTGTGCCGTTCACCTGCTTTGGTTGTGGCAAACCTGGCCACAAGGTGTTCGACTGTCCTGAGAAGACACCCGCACCTACTGCACCCAAGTCTCAGTACCATGGATCTGCAAGCCGTGGTCGTCTCACACACATGAATGCAGAAGAAGCTCAAGCTGCCCCAGATGTTGTGTACGGTATGTTTCTTGTTAATGGCATTAAAGCATCCGTTCTATTCGATTCTAGAGCTACATGTTCATACATCTCATCTAAGTTTGCACGAGAGAGTAAAATACCTATCACTCCACATTTAAAGCCTATAGTCACCAGTTCTCCTCTTGGTGAGATGAGAAGCACCCATATGCACGAGAGAGTAAAATACCTATCACTCCACGTTTAAAGCCTATAGTCACCAGTTCTCCTCTTGGTGAGATGAGAAGCACCCATATCTGTAAGGGAGTGAAGCTTTCTATCAAGGGTCTAACCTTTCGAGCTAACCTTACCCTTCTACCATCAAATGGTTTGGATGTCATCCTAGGCATGGATTGGCTTACCGAGCACAAGGGTTTGATCTCTTGTTCACCCAGATATGTTCAGATAATTCACTCTTCTGGCCAAGCAGTCAGATGTGCACCTCAGAAGGATAAATCAGTATCTGTTTTATGTGCCTTGAATGCACTGAAGTCGCAGGAAGAATCTCAGAAAAAGGAGAAGGCTCTCGCCGATGTCCTCATTGTCAGGGAATATGAGGATGTGTTTCTAGAAGAATTGCCCGGCATGCCACCTGACCGAGATGTCGAGTTCATCATTGATCTTGTGCCAGGAACCGGTCCCATCTCCATGTGACCATACCGCATGTCAGTGGATGAGCTAGAAGAGCTCAAGAAGCAGTTGAAAAGAACTTTCCGATAAGGGCTTTATCAGGCCTAGTGCTTCGCCCTGGGGATCGCCTGTTCTGTTTGTGAAAAAGAAAGATAATTTGATGAGGATGTGTGTTGATTATCGCAATCTCAACGCCATCACCATCAAGAATAAGTATCCTCTGCCAAGGATCGATGACTTGCTTGATCAGCTTCGTGGTGCTAAGTACTTCTTGAAGATTGATCTCAATCTGGTTATCATCAAATGAAGATCCGGGAAGAAGACATTCCCAAGACAGCTTTTGTCACACGCTATGGGCAGTATGAGTTCACTGTTGTATCTTTCAGTCTCACGAATGCCCCAGCCTATTTCATGAACATGATGAACAAGGTATTTATGGATGATCTTGATCGGTTTGTCATGGTTTTCATTGATGACATTATGATTTATTCACCTACTGCCGAAGAACATGAAGCACATTTGAGAATAGTGCTTGAGAAGTTGTCCCAACACCAGCTCTATGCTAAGTTCAGCAAATGTGAGTTCTGGCTTGAAGAAGTTGCTTTTCTTGGTCATGTACTCTCAGCAGACGGAGTTGCTATAGATCCTGCAAAGATAGAGGCTGTGAAAGAATGGGAACAACCTTGCAATGTGTCCGAAATCAGGAGTTTCTTGGGATTGATAGGTTACTATCACCGATTCATTGAGAACTTCTCAAAGATAGCTCGTCCTATGACAAATCTCTTGAAGAAGATCAATGAGTTCAAATGGACACCTGAGTGTGAACATAGTTTCCAAACTCTAAAGGAGAAGCTAACCACCACGCCTATCCTAGCCTTACCTGATATCACTAGCAACTTTGTCATCTACTATGATGCCTCTCGCCAAGGACTAGGCTGTGTGCTGATGCAGAATGGGAAAGTTATTGCTTATGCTTCCCGACAGCTGAAGGAGCATGAGCAACGATACCCCACTCATGATCTTGAGCTAGCAGCTGTTGTGCATGCTCTAAAGATCTGGAGGCACTATCTTATTGGCAACAAGTGTGATATATACACCGATCATAAGAGCTTGAAGTATTTCTTCACTCAAGAAGATCTGAATATGAGACATCGCAGATGGCTAGAGCTAATCAAGGACTATGACATGGAAATTCACTATCATCAAGGAAAAGCAAATGTAGTCGCAGATGCTCTTAGTCACAAGACCTATTGTCATGCTCTGTTCATATCAACCCTGCCAACTGAATTAAAGAAAGAAATTAAAGATCTCCATCTTGAGATAGTACCCCATGGCCTGTTGCATGAACTTCACATTGAGTATAATATCACCGAGCGAATTCGTGAAGCTCAGAAGAGTTGTGAAGAAATGGAGTACATACGTGGGTTGATGAAGCTAGGCTACAGCCCCAAATTCTGAGAAGATGAGCATGGAACCATCTGGTTCAAGGACAGAATCTGTGTGCCCAGCAATCCTGCTTTGCGTAAGGAAATTCTGTCAGAGGCACATTCTCTAAGTATTGCATCCATCCCGGTGGTGCAAAGATGTATCAAGATGTGAAGAAGCATTTCTGGTGGAAAGGCATGAAGTCAGACATTGCAAGACATGTGGCCGAATGTGACATCTGTAACAGAGTCAAGGCCGAACACAGAAGACCCGCTGGATTACTCAAACCACTCGATGTTCCTGAATGGAAGTGGGAAAGCATATCTATGGACTTTATCATGGGATTACCTCGATCCCCGCAAGGTCATGATTCCATATGGGTAATAGTCGATCGTCTGATGAAGGTAGCACATTTTATACCAGTCAGGACTTCGATACGTGCAGAGCAGTTGGCAGATTTGTACATCAAGGATATTTTGAGGCTTCATGGAGCTCCTAAGAGTATTGTGTTGGATCATGGACCCCAATTCATGTCCCGATTCTGGCAAGCTCTTCATGAGTCCATTGGGACTGACCTTGATTACAGCACTGCTTATCACCCGCAAACAGATGATCAAACAGAGAGGTTGAATCAGATTCTTGAAGATATGCTTCGTGCCAGTGTTCTCAAATATGGAACAGATTGGGAGAAGTGTCTGTCATTTGCTGAGTTCTCTTACAACAACAACTACCAGGCAAGTATCAAAATGTCACCCTTTTAGGCTCTTTATGGCAAACCATGTAGAACCCTGTTGATGTGGGACCACCTAGGCGAAAGAGCAGTCTTTGGCCCCGCCAAGATCAAGGAAGCCGAAGAAGGAGTAGCTCAAGTCAAAGAGAACTTGAGGATCGCCCAAAGCCGACAGAAGAGCTATGCCGACAAAAGGCGTCGAGACCTTGAGTTTGAAGTTGGGGATTTTGTGTACCTCAAAGTGTCTCCACTTTGTGGTACCGTCAGATTCCATGTAAAAGGAAAGTTGTCCCCAAGATATGTTGGACCGTATCGTATCTATCAGAGAGTTGGGAAGCTTGCATACAAGCTTGAACTACCTCCCGAGTTAACAGGAGTACACCCCTTTTTTCATGTCTCACAGTTATGCAAGTGCTTAAGGGTACCAAAAGAAGAAGCGGTCACCAGTAATGTGCTTGATATCCAGGACACACTTGAGTACAAGGAGCACCCAATCAAGATCTTGGGTTATGACACCAAAGAGACCCGAAGCAAGTGTATCCCTATGTGCAAGGTTCAATGGAGCAATCACACTGAACGTGAAGCAATGTGGGAAGATGAGAATCAACTCCTGCTACAGTATCCTTACCTCTTCGAAGGGTATGACACCTCTTAAATCTCGAGGATGAGATTCCAATGAGGGGGAAGGACTGTAACAACCCAAAAATCCGAGCTACAAAATTTTTTTCTGTCTTTCGACAAAACCCTGAGTGATGTGGTGCTACATGTCATCATCTACCCCCTTATATATGCGTCAACCCTAGCATGTCATGCAAAGCATTCATGTGTTTACAAATTAATCAACATCCCATGTCAATGTTTTATGTTTCATATGTTATAAGACAAAGTTGCAATAGTTTTGTTTCAATGTTTCAATAGCTCAATTATCATGTTGCATTAAAAGAGTGATTGGATTTTATTTGGTTTATGTGTTGATTTATAAAAATGGCAACATAATATTTATTTTGACAAATAAATATTAAGGGGATAATACCCTAACATTATTTGGGCCATGTATACCTACTATTTTATTGCTCATATTTAGCACACTACAAATATATATATATGTATATATATAAACCTATTTGAAAATGAAAAAGAAAAAGAAGAAGAAAAGGAAAAAGAAAAGATGAAACCGGCCCGAGCAGCCCAGCCAGCCCGGCCTGCACGCGAGCCCGCGCTCGCCCGTGCGCCCGCGCGCTGCGCGGCCAGCCTAGCAAGGCGGCCCAGCCGCGTTCGCCCGCACGCTCGCCCGTGCGACCGCACGCTGCGTGGCCCAACCAGGACGACGGCCCAGCAAGAGCCGCGCGTGCCCGCTCGCGGCACCGAAGCGTCGCAGCCGCTGACGATGGGGCCCCGCAGTGGGACCCACATGTCATAAGCGCCGCTGAGGTCACCCTATCGACCGCGCACGCTTGCTTCAGCGCTGTTCCCCGGCGTCGCCCCTAAGCAACCCGCCTCGACCACTCGATCCCGTGTCGCCTCGCATCGACGCGAGCCCGCAAGCCACATGGACCGACCAGCCTGCACAAAGTACCCACGGCCGCAGGCAAGATTCTCCGCGCGCGCCCACCTGCGCTGCCGCCGCAGTGGAACGCTGCCTCCATAAAGAGCTTTGACACCTAGCACTACCTAGCCCCCTCTCGCTGCTCTATGGACCCAGACCGAGCCCCAGCTACTGACCTAGACCCCCTTGGCCGCTTGATCAAGCCGGAGCCCTGATCGGCCGTCCGTCGGCCACCTACCTCCGCGTCCGCCCTATAAAGCAAGCGCCCCTGGCACCCTAGGGTTCCCAGGCCGCCGCCACTGCTCTGGTGGAGCTCAATTCCATCTTACCAGCCTCAATTGGAGGAGAGGTGAAGAAAGGGGGAAGAAGAGAGCCAGGGAAGAAGAAGAGGCCACCGCCGGAATTGGGGAAGAAGACCGCTACCGCCGACTCGGAGCCACCGCTGCTACGTCGGGAGCAGGAAGGAGGAGTAGTACCGTGAGCCGGAGCTGCTTGGACTTGTACCGCACCTCCATCCTCTTTAATCCGTCAGTGAGCACCACGCCATCGCCGCTCTCCCGAACCCCCGCCTTACCTCTCGGCCATGGCGCTCTGCCGTGAGTGCGTAGGCCCAGGTCACTACCAACCTCGCTGGACACACCCACACACACGCATGAGACCAGCCAAGCCTCCTTGGACCACGGCATCGGGAGGATGCTGGAGCGAAAGCCGCCCTGTCCATCGCCGCGCGCCGAGAGCGCCGCCGTGGCGAGATCACCCTGCCACCTCCCTGTTGAACCTCGCCCTCCATTAATCCCGGATCCATGCTCGCCTTGATGAGACAGACCCCGTGCACACCCTAGCTCTGCGATTGCCTCGCCAGAGCACTGAGCCGAGCCATCATGCCGGTACCTTGTCCGCGCCCTGCCGCTCCAAAGCGCCGCCATTCACCGTCGTTTACCCGCCGCCTCTGACCACCTCGAAGTGCAAGAACATGACGACAAGCTCCGCCATGACTTGCTGCATCGACTGGACAAGAAGGTGGAGGCCGTGGACCCTCCTAGAGTGCCGTAGCCATGCACCGTGGTCACGTCGGATCTCCGCCGTGGGAGTTGCTGCCCGTGCGGACTCCGCCGTGTGTTTTGGTCACCGCTGACGCTTCGGACAGGTGCCGTGGGACTCCAATCGCACACCTACGTAGTTAATTGAAGTTGGAGTGACTCGGTGTAAGGAGTGCACCGAGCGCCGCCGTCGCTGAGCAGCCGTCCGCCGTGGAGATCGTCACCGGAAGCCAAGCCGCCACCTTGAAGCCCATCATCGTGTCCGCCGTGAAGTCCCGAAGTCGTTGGGCAAGATAATGAGGCCGGAGATCCACCGTGGCGTTGGGAATTGGAGCTTCCTCGCCACCGGTGAACAGTACCGTCGGGCTAAAGAAGAAGGGGGAAGGAGATGAGATGGTGGACCAGGAGATGGACGCGGTGTACATGGACCTGAGTGGCTGCCAGTGGGACCAAGCTGAGTCGGTGTACCATGGAACCGAGCAGTGAGCCGCGTGGACCCGAGAACTTGCCTGTGCACTCGGCTCACGTGGAATGGAGGAGCTGATAGTGGACCCCAAGGACACCGGTGCACCGTGGACCAGAAGCTGTGGACCGAGCCCGTTGTGGATTCAGCGTGATGACATGGCAGCACCAGAGCGTGCCACGTGGCCGGCCCGGCCCGGCCCATATCCGGCCCACTCGGTCCAATAACGGCCCGTTAATGGCCCAGTGGGGCCCACTTGTCAGTTGACCATTGACCGTTGACTGCTGACGTCAGCAGTGACGTCACCCCGGACCCACCTGTCAGACCCCTGTTGACTTGGTCAATGATGACGTCAGCATGACGTCAGCATGACGTCATCAGCCACGTCAGCATGACGTCAGCCGCTGTGTTGACTCTGTTGACCCGCATGTGACACGTGGCCCAATCAGAAGCTGCCATGTGTCAGCACCAGATAAATCAGCCCTTTTCTTTTTCAGAAAATGGTTAAATCTTTGAAAATTCATAACTAATTCATACGAGCTCAGAAAATTATGATCCACATATCTAAATTTTCTATAAATCGAGCCCTACCTATCTAGGATATGTTTGAGTGCATTTGGATCTTCTATTTTGCATTCGTTCTTTGTGCTAATCTATAGGGGTCGCTTTCGTGACCGTTAAATCTCGTTACAGGCTCGAGCGAGGACAAGTCTGACGACAGTGACTACCAGGAGAAGTCCGACAGCCACGTCAGTGAAGATGCCACACACCACCCAACCTCGTAGATCCCATTACGCATGGCAATTATAGTATGGCTAGTGCTTTAAATTCATGTTGCTATAATGCTATGCCTGTGCTAGGATTGCATGATAGATTATTTACTTGATGAGCCCTACCTTGTTGTAAACTTTCACCTGCTTACCCGCTGTTATGATAGCCACTTGCTTATCTACTATATTTATATTTCTATACTCCACTCACTTACATTTTGATGCGACGTGATGAACCTGGGAAAGGCCTGGAGGGTGCCAGGCTGGATGTGTGAGTTGATGGATCAGATGGGCATGTGAGCTGATGATGTGGTATCCGGGTTTGGGGTGGAGCTTACGGCGGGTTTGGGGTTGATGGATCAGATGTGGCATGTGAGTCGATCGAGCTGGGATCTACGACGAGCTTTTGGAGCAAGTCTTTCCAGGGAATGGTTCTGGACATTCCCACGAGAGGAGCCTGTGGTAGGCTAACTGAGATGTAATGGTGGTCTTTGGGTGTGATCCTCCAGGAGGTGGAGCCCGAGACGAAGGTGCCGTGGTAGCACGTTAAAGATAAACCCTGATGAAGATATCCTGGTTTGGTCAAACTTAGGAACTGCTGCGCTGGTATCCGGACCTTAGGAATCTCTTGCTTTCCACTCGCTCTCCATGGGGGGAGACGGCCGAACCGCTGGATAGGTCGATGCCACTACTGCTAGGCGAGAAGTGATAGGAAGGTATATGCATGGGATGGAGCTAACACCCTACCGAGACGATCATGGCACCCCCTTCGGGAGTGGGTACATGGCATGGCATCCTCTACGAGAGCGGATACATGCTCTCTTCATAGTTTCAGCGATCCAGTGATGGATGGTAGAGTGGCATCGCCTATGGCAGTAGGCACCCGAAATCTACCTAGGTGCGCGCGTGCATCGATGATGGTTATCTGGTGGATTAGTGAAACCTCTACAGAGTGTATGGTTGATTGATCGATACATATGCCGAATCTTTGGCTATGGACCTTTCCTATGTTTCGCATGCACCGGACTAGTGAGTGGAGTGTTCTACCTTCCCCTGAGTGTATTTTCCGGCCATGAGCCAGATTAAGGGTTGCGGGCCGCTGAGGCAAGCCAAGAGGGAGTTGGCTTATTGACCAGAGTCTGAAAGGGTGTTGGAGGAGATGGGATGATGCTACAGATATGGATGGAGACGGATGATGGGAATGGGAATGTGTTTAACACATAATTATTATTTTATTATTTATATACTCGAATAATGCCTAGGAAAACCCCAGCCTTATAGGTTCCTTTTGAGATATCCTTATTTTTGCATCCACTTCCACAAAGCAATGCATAGGATGGGAGTGTGGCCAGTACAAATTGTACTGAAAATTTAGTTTCAGGTTCAAGAAGTGAGTACTCATCTGGGGAGTACAGCGATTGAGGGTTTCGTGTCTACGCTTTACTCGAGGACGAGCAAAGGACCAAGTGTGGGGGAGTTTTTGTTGTATATGTGACATGCAGGTCTGACACGTGGAAATGCACAAAATTCACAAGAAAGCACACCACAAGGAAACGTATTTAGAAAAGGTGCAAACCAAGGATAAATGAGAAAGCCCACCTCAACACCAAACTGGACCCATTCATAACTACGGGAGAGGTCCAGGCCTAGGGAGCAACCGACCAACTGAAGGCGATGGCCAGCGGGCCTAGCCAGGGGACTGGCCGTCCCCTGGTGGGACCTCCCAGGTCCAGCCTTCTCAGGCGGTGATTGGGTCGATTCCCTCACGGCGGTTTCACCTCCTTCCATTTGAGGAGACGCCCGAACCGTCCTATGGAGCTATTAATTGGTGCACCCGCTCCCTCCAACAGAACAACTCGATACAATAGAAAAGAAGAAGGAGTGGTGCCACATTTTCCATTAGTTTAGCCTCTAGCTAGATTAGTCTAGGGTTTGTGAGAGAGAATCAAGAGTTGGAGAAGTAGAAGCAGGGTCGAAGCAGTTCTACCCTTGGGTGGACGAAGTGCCAGACCTGTCGGCTCTCGCTCCAACTTGTACCTCTACAACCATCTTGCTACTTGAAGTAAGAGGTTTGTGCTACATTTTGGTTTTGATTCATTAATTGAGTTACTTACATAAAGCTACTTGTTTGTGGGATCATCACTTGTCCTTTGGATGGGTGCTCTAGTAAGAGGACTCCTGATAGAGACGGAAGTTCCTGGCCATCGCTAGAGTAGTAGTTGCCTTCGTAGACGTGGTGTCTAAGTCGGAGTCTACCTTCGTATGTTGCGTGCGCCCACGGGCAGAGGGGTAGGTGGTAGGTGGTGACAGCCCTGTCCACTCGTACCAGCATTTCCCCACGTTCGGCTGCGGAATAGCGCTGATACTAGTATCGCTTGGCAGACCAAGTGCATCAGTGGGCCTGAAGCAGACAAGTAGTGGAAGGTTATCTTTACTTAGTGTTTCCTGCCTTAGTGTATCCTCTCCACCCAAGTTATCCCTCCTATATTTTCTAGGGCGAACTAGCTAAGAGTCTACTAACATAAGCCGTTTCTTTGGGAAATTATGATACCCTAAATACTTCTGGGTGAAGTGCTACAATGGTACTTCCGTGCACTTGTAGACTTTTCTGTTGACGCTAAGAAATGCCAACAAGCATTTTTGGCTCCGTTGCCGGGGAACAATTGTCATTTTTAGTCCCCAAACCTAATTTCCCATGTATCCTTTGTTTTTACCTTTCTTTTCTCTTACCTCTTTTGTTCCAATGGAGCAACCCACCATTTTCAAACTTTCTGCTCCCAAGGGTGAGTTTGTAGAACCTCCATAATCCATGAAGCCAATCATAGCTTCGAGTTACGAACTGCGCCCAGCTTTTATAGCTATGGTTCGGGAACAAACCTTCTCAGGGTTAGATTACAAAAACCCATATCACCACCTAAGGGAGTTTGAGCAGCTCTGTGCATGCCTAACCATTGTTGGCATGTCACATGAAACAATGTGGTGGAAATTGTTTCCTTTCTCTCTTAATGAAAGAGGGAAACAATGGTACACCCTCAACGTAGGGAAGGTAGCTGGTGATTGGGAAGAACTAGGAAACAAGTTTTGTGTATCATTCTTCCCTATATCCCAAATCGCTGCCCTGCGTCAAGAGATTCTCAACTTCCAACAATAGGAGAAGGAATCCATAGGTGCAGCTTGGGAAAGATTTATGATTCTAATGAAATCTGGCCCAGACTTGTCTATTCCCAGCCATGTGCTCTTACAGCATTTTTGGTTAGGGCTTAGCAAGGAATCTGCCCTACAACTTGACACAACTGCAGGAGGGTTGTTCACACACAAAACCTAGCTGAAGGAGAGGCTCTTCTAGATCGCATCCTAGAGAACACTCCTCCGTTAGAACCCCTCTGTGTAGAGCTAGAACTGTGTCACGAGGAAGTCTCTTCGGCTGAGGCTGAACTAGCGTTACCTATAAAGACACCCTCGCCCGAACCAGAAGATCCAAAGGAAGGTCTCCAACCTTCAGATCTTCCATGCTTTGATGATGATTTCTTCGATGATTACAGGAATGTCTTGAAGTATGCATGCAAAAGAAGCACCCATGTCCTTGTCACTCTAAAACCTTGCCTTGACTCTTTAAAAGAGTCCATTAGGGAGTTGACAGTCATCATAAGTGAAGAATGGATGAATGAGGGGGAGTCTTCATCTGAAGTAGTTCAGATTTGCTCCCCTTCGTGAACCATCCATTGCAAAATCCAAGAGGATTGGGTGGAGATGTTGTACAACCCACGGTAGGAGCAAATCTGATGTCCATGACCTTTGCACGCACTCATCTGAGTGACAAGCATTTTGCCCCTATGACCCTGTCCCTAAGAAATAGCTCACGTACCTGTCAGCTAGGATAAGGGTTCACAACATCAATATTCAGCACGACAATGTCGTATTAACTTTAGATTTCTACATCTTTGATGACATAGACTTTAGCATGCTAATCAGGCATCCCCTAGAGAAATTTCTCTTCAATGCAACCAGCACAGGGGAGTTGAATGTTAAGCTGGGGAGGAATTCTTATTCCATACCTTTCACTCGAGCTAAAAACTCGGTTGTAGAACCTCTCCCCTATCCTACCCTGCCCAAGGAGGTTATGTCGGTTTCACCTTTTGAGCCTCCTTAGTCGTCCTTAGAAAAAGATGCTAACTTATTTGTAGAAGAAGAGGATGATGTAGGAGAAACCTTTGACCTTCCTAAAGAGGGAGTGCCGACTCCACCTCCAGTTGAGCTAAAAACCCTGCCTGAAGGATTACATTATGTCTTTCTAAATGGCAACAAAAGCAATCCTGTCATCATTAGTAGCAAGCTTTCAGGTGAGGAGACGACTAGACTTATTGCCATTTTAGAAAAACGTAGATCAGTCTTCGGGTATTCATTGCAAGATCTCAATGGGATAGCCCAACACTCTGCACTCATCGCATCCCTATTGACCCTGCGAGCACACCTTCACGTGAACCGCAGCGCAGGCTCAATAATGCGATCCGAGAAGTCGTGAAGAAGGAAGTCCTCAAACTTCTTCATGCCGGGATCATTTATCCCGTGCCACACAGTGACTGGGTTAGTCCTATTCAAGTGGTTCCCAAGAAAGGAGGAATGATGGTAGTTGAGAATGCTAAAAATGAGCTTATCCCACAACGTACCATCACGGGATGGAGAATGTGCATTGATTATAGAAAACTCAATGCAGCAACACGGAAGGATCATTTTCCACTGCCCTTCATTGATGAAATGTTGGAGCAGTTGGCAAAGCATTCTTTCTTTTGTTTCCTTGATGGGTATTCTGGTTATCACCAAATTCCCATCCATCCAACCTTCACATGCCTGTATGGAATGTATGCTTATAGAAGGATGTCGTTTGGGCTGTGTAATGCGCCCAATGATGCATGATGTCCATTTTCTCAGAAATGATCAAGGAGATCATGAAAGTTTTCATGGATGAATTTTTGGTCTATGGAAAAACTTTTGATCATTGCCTCGAGAATCTGGACAAGGTTTTGCAAAGATGCCAAGAGAAGAACCTAATACTTAACTGGGAAAAGTGCCATTTCATGGTCCATGAAGGCATTATTCTTGGACACTTATTGTCCGAAAGGGGAATAGAGGTAGATAAAGCAAAGATAGAGGTTATCGAGCAACTACCTCCCCCTGTGAACATCAAAGGAGTCAGTAGCTTTCTAGGCCACGCTGGGTTCTGCAGGAGATTCATCAAGGATTTTTCACAAATCGCTAGACCCCTGACTAGCTTGTTAGCAAAAGACACACCTTTTGAGTTCACAGATGAGTGTTTGAAAGCTTTCAAAACCATCAAGAAAGCACTCATCTCTACGCCCATCATCCAACCTCCGGATTGGACGCTACCTTTCAAGATCATGTGTGATGCTAGTGACTACACTGTTGGTGCGGTCCTTGGACAAACCAAAGATAAGAAGCATCATGCGATCGCATACGCCAGCACGACCTAACAGGACCTCAACTTAACTATGCCACGACTGAGAAAGAGCTCCTCCCAGTAGTCTTCGCTATAGATAAGTTTAGATCTTACTTGGTGGGGGCAAAGATAATTATTTATACTAATCATGCTACATTAAAATATCTGCTCACAAGAAAGATGCTAAACCTCGTTTGATCCGCTGGATTTTGTGGTTACAAGAGTTTGATCTTGAAATAAAAGATAAAAAAGGAGTAGAAAATACTGTTGTTGACCATCTTTTGTGTATGCAAGTCACTAACATGCAGGAACAGAAGATCAATGACTTCTTACGCGATGACATGCTCCTCATGGTCACCGACATAAACTCATGGTATGCAAATATTGTGAATTATATGGTTTCAGGGTACGTACCTCCCGATGAATCCAAGAAGAAGCTAGAATATGAAAGCAGATGTCACCTGTGGGACGAACCCTACCTATATCGGGTTTGTGCTGATGGACTATTGAGAAGATGCGTGCCAACTGCTGAAGGTGCACAAATCATTGAAAAGTGTCATGCAGCACCATACGGAGGCCATTATGGAGTTCTCCGCACACAAGCCAAAATTTGGCAATGCAGATTTTACTGGCCAACGATGTATAACGACACCAAAGAATTCATCCGAAGGTGTCGACAGTATCAGCTGTAAGGCAACATCAGCTCTCGCAACGCCATGCCCCTTCATTTCAACCTCCAAATTGAAGTCTTTGATGTTTGGGGCATTGACTTCATGGGGCCTTTCTAGGAGTCGGGAGACTGTGAGCACATCCTCGTGGCAGTTGACTACGTGTCAAAATGGGTCGAAGCGCTACCATGCCAAGCAGCAGATGCAAAACATGCAAGGAAGATATTCCATGAAGTGATCTTCCCTCGCTTTGGAACACCAAGGATGGTGATAAGTGACAGGGGCTCTCACTTCATAGACAAGGCTTTCAGAGCATTCCTGCGAGAGCTAGGAGCCAAGCATAATGTAGCTACTCCGTATCATCCCTAAACCAGTAGACAAGCTGAGACTTCGAACAAGCAAATTAAAAACATCCTTCAGAAAACGGTGAATGAGATGGGAAAAGGATGGAAGGACAGCTACCTAATGCACTCTGGGCATATAGGACAGCTTACAAGACCCCCATTGGGATGTCACCCTATCAGTTGGTCTATGGAAAAAGTTTCCATTTGCCTGTTGAGCTTGAACATAGAGCTCATTGGGAAATAAAAACATGGAATATGGATCTTAAGACAACTAGTAAAAATAGGTAGAAACAAGTCACAGAGCTAGAAGAATGGCGAGAAAAGGCCTATCATAGTGCCAAGCTCTACAAAGAAAGAACAAAGAGATGGCATGATCGAAGAATCCAGCACAAAGAAGTAAAATTGTTCGGGAAAGGCAAGCTCAGAAGTAAATGGGATGGGCCATATACCGTCATCAGCGTGTCATCACATGGAGCAATCACGATAGAAGACGATGATGGTAACATCCATAAGGTAAATGGCCAGCGTCTCAAGGTATTTCTTGAACCCGAACCCAATTTCATTGATGAAATAAAATTAGTATCTTTTAAAGAGTTTACTAAAAACTTATAAAAATATTTCTTTATTTTATGTTTTCATTACTTTTATAAAAAATAAATATATGTGTTGCATTTATGATATGTCTAAATTGCCCATATGCTCTTTCCTTGCATATACATAAATCTTTTTAATCATAAGTATATTTTCTCATAAATGCATGATAGTGTAATCTTGAGCATTTTTGTATAAATATCGCATTCTATCACACACATTGGCACACTGATCTACCATGCATCAAACTTGATCGTAACCGGGATAGGGATCTACACAGTCAGCAAGGCACCTGGCTGAAAACCAAAGGCTAGCAGGTGGACCTAGGGGACCGACCACCGTCGGGACCGGCCGCCCCCCTAGCTGGCCTGATCGATGCCGATCTTTTTCATACCTCCCTCTGATAGCTCCAGCATCGCGTCCCTGATTACAATCAGTTTGTTTCCTCAACAGAGACCACAGTAGAACCTATTTAAGAATCTGAAAGGCCTCTCCTTGCTTCACACCAAACCTTTCTCCTCTCCCTCTTGCAAAGGTTGTTAAGCTCTCCCACCTACAAGTTTTGACCATGTCTAGCTATGCTCTTTCGCTGATCCAAGCTGCTGGCTCCATAGCCAACCTAGACATAGCTCCCTACCAAGAGAATTCCTTTGTGAGAGATGAAGCTCGTGCCATAGTGGAGAAGCCACTAGCCTTTCTATCACCCCCTAGCAATGACTCCAGCAATGTGTCAAGCTTGAAGTCCACGTCATGCTCCCGTGCACCTGAAGGTAGCGTCAAGAAGAAGAGCACTGCTGCCTGTCCAACTACCAGTGCTCTAGGCCTCAAGAGTAAGGCTCCTAGTAGTAGCGGGCTTAGCAAACATGCTATCGTGATGCCCTCTACCTCCAGTAATCCTTCTTTGTCATCTCCCGCTAAGGATAGTCGCTCTTATACCATTAGGGGAGTACGCAAACCCGATGGAGGGTACGCTAAATGTCTCTTCTGCAAAGGTGAAACACCGGCTAGCAGGCCCGCACCCTCTGCTGAACCCTCAGGTGCTAAGCACAAGTTTGTAAGGAAAGTTATTAGAGGGCAGCCTAAGGGTTTCTTTAGCGATAGTGAGGATGAGAAGCCTCCCAAGGGCCCAACCATCGCCTCACTCAGCGCCAGCAACAAGAGCACATGCCTGAACATTGAGAAGGCGCAGAACCACATAGCTGAGGCTCATCTTAGTGTGAAAGGGCTTAGGGATGAATTAGATGAGCTGCGTCGCGGCTATGGAGAGCAGTTGTGTAGGATCGCTAAGGCAGCAGGAATTGAGCACGTTCTCTAGATTTCTTTAGAACACTCCTACTACACAAATAAACAGGCACACATTTTCCCTTTTCATGATCTTTTATTTTCCAAACATGTTCCCTTTCAATGTAATGTGCCTATTTGATTTATCAATGGAATAGAAGTTTTTATCTTTGTATATATTGCACACTTGTTTTCTCTATATTTCATGATCAATCAAGACAGGAAAGAAAACAAGTGTGGGGCAGGACTCTCCAATTCAAACTTCACAAAAAACAAAATTCAAAATTCGGTCCGTGCAAATTTCTCCCCTCTCTCACTAAAAAGTTTTTAAGATAAAATTGAAAATGATGTCTCCTTCATACTCCATCAAACATGTCTTCCTACGTTTGAAATGTTTATATACTTTTTATTCCCTGCTAATACTCCTAGAGATTTATGAACACTGTTTAAGGACCCCATTTTTATCTAAGTGATTGACGAATGAGATATAGTAGGATGACATGACGCTTGCTCGTTCTTGCAAAGTACTTGGGATTTATTTTACAAAAACAAAAATTCAATAGCATGTTCCTTGAATGATTAGCAAATACCTACCAAGGCCATATGTGATTTCATATGTCAGAACCTTCCACATTAGCCACTTACTTTGTGTTGAGTTGGGTCAAATTTTGTGACCGCTGTTGAGAGATGTTTCATGCTCCCAAGATCAGAATTCACATGCACCCACCAAACCAATTCTCACCCTGAGAGTTGCGCAAAACATGCATCCATTCTTCCACCAAAAATATGCCAACTCTTACACAGGGAGTTGCGCAGTTTTCTCCACCAAATAAAAATGCTAGTTTCTACCCTAAGAACCATGCATTCCTTATGCAAAGTTTTACTTCATTCACCATCATGATACCTCCTTATTCAATAAAGTTTTTCATATGCCAATAAAAGATATGTGCTGTGCTAAAAAAAGGCTATGCCAAGGGGCATAAGAGAATAAATGGCAAAGAAAATTCCAAATACCCATTCAAAAAAATATGATAAAGATCTTATTACTCATATCTTTCCATAAGTCTTATCCAAATAGAGGATCATGATGCATGGAGTACCAATAAAGATTTAGAATTAGGTTTCCACCTCCTTACTTTCCACACACTTGCATATTCTGATCTAGGAGTATGGCGCACTCCCTTCGATATGGTCTTGGGTTTGACTTGACAACATATGCCTCATCATTTTCATCCCTACCTAAAAACTCTAGATAAGCCCTGTTAGAGGTAGGATGATCAATTGAAGGCATCACTTTCTCATGCCTTGGTGAGGAACCACTTACAAATTTGAGTGTCTTGAGAGAATCATTCATAGAACATAAGCTATCTTTACATTTTCAAAATCTTGCAAAAACCCAAGTTTCTACGCAAGGACAGGGTAAGAGGATTTGAATCCAGGCTATTCTATTTTTCAATTACCCAAGATGACTTAGTAGACACTTTTGAAGTTCATAAATCTAGGTGAAGCTTGGAATAATCTGTATGCAGATCTTTTTGAATAAGGAAGATAAGCCCATTTTGTCCTGGCACTTTACTCGAGGACGAGCAAAGGACCAAGTGTGGGGGAGTTTTTGTTGTATATGTGACATGCAGGTCTGACACGTGGAAATGCACAAAATTCACAAGAAAGCGCACCACAAGGAAACGTATTCAGAAAAGGCACAAACCAAGGATAAATGAGAAAGCCCACCTCAACACCAAACTGGACCCATTCATAACTACGGGAGAGGTCCAGGCCTAGGGAGCAACCAACCAACCGAAGGCGATGGCCAGCGGGCCTAGCCAGGGGACTGGTCGTCCCCTGGTGGGACCTCCCAGGTCCAGCCTTCTCAGGCGGTGATTGGGTCGATTCCCTCATGGAGGTTTCACCTCCTTCCAATTGAGGAGACGCTCGAACCGTCCTATGGAGCTATAATGGTGCACCCACTCCCTCCAACAGAACAACTCGATACAATAGAAAAGAAGGAGTGGTGCCACATTTTCCATTAGTTTAGCCTCTAGCTAGATTAGTCTAGGGTTTGTGAGAGAGAATCAAGAGTTGGAGAAGTAGAAGCAGGGTCGAAGCAGTTCTACCCTTGGGTGGACGAAGTGCCAGACCTGTCGGCTCTCGCTCCAACTTGTACCTCTACAACCATCTTGCTACTTGAAGTAAGAGGTTTGTGCTACATTTTGGTTTTGATTCATTAAGTGAGTTACTTACATAAAGCTACTTGTTTGTGGGATCATCACTTGTCCTTTGGATGGGTGCTCTAGTAAGAGGACTCCTGATAGAGACGGAAGTTCCTGGCCATCGCTAGAGTAGTAGTTGCCTTCATAGACGTGGTGTCTAAGTCGGAGTCTACCTTCGTATGTTGCGTGCGCCCACGGGCAGAGGGGTAGGTGGTAGGTGGTGACAGCCCTGTCCACTCGTACCAGCATTTCCCCACGTTCGGCCGCGGAATAGCGCTGATACTAGTATCGCTTAGCAGACCAAGTGCGTCAATGGGCTTAAAGCAGACAAGTAGTGGGAAGGTTATCTTCACTTAGTGTTTCCTACCTTAGTGTATCCTCTCCACCCAAGTTATCCCTCCTATCTTTTCTTGGGCGAACTAGCTAAGAGTCTACTAACATAAGCCATCCTTTGGGAAATTACGATACCCTGAATACTTTCGGGTGAAGTGCTACAACGGTACTTCCGTGTGCTTGCGGACTTTTTTGCTGACACTAAGAAGCACCAACACAGGTCGTGTTTGGCATTATAGATTTCCCATCAAATTTGAGCTAGTTCTTAAAAGGCATGGCGTTTACTAAGAATATAGTTGCTTTAGTAGGGGTTCTGTCTCCTGCTTTCTTGTCTATCCCTACCAACCAAGTAGTAAGGTAGAAATCCTAGTTGTTTTTCCACTATTTGATTAGATTAGAACATGAAAGTAAAATTAGATCCATAGGAACCTTTCTCACTCATTGTCCTCCCATCTAGCTATACTACACTAGTTATCTTTATTTATCCCAGTTAGTTATCTTTGAATCATCACCTTCCTTCTACCTTTCGTTTACCCCCTTGCTAAATTGAGATAAGGATCTATTTCCTATTAGCATTTCTGGCTACTACTTTCCCTTGGGATAAAAATAAATATGATACCTTGGAATACTCCCGGGTTAATTGCTACAATGGTTTACTCTGTGCACTTGCGGAATCATCCAATAGACATTAGAATATGCCCACAGGACACTTCTTGCGTCATCACCAATCTTTGGTGGTTGCATTAAGAAGTGCCAACAATGGGTAATGATGGCAAATACAAATCGTAGTAAATGTTGTTGATATAGGTGAGGTGCTCAAGTACAACTTCATCATCGATGGATGGAAGGATTAGAGGATCTTGTCCTATGCTAGGGTTTTCTTGGGGAGATGGAGTCTTTACCCGCTAAGGCGCTACGTCTACTCTAAGTGATATTCTAATTGTGTGTATGAGTGTGATTCTGCCAATGTGGCGATGTAATAATTATGTGTAAATCTCTCTATTGTACCCTTCTAAGACAAGTATACGCTTTGTATGAACTATGACACATGTTGGATTTCAATATTTTGATGGCATGATTTCCTGGGACAATCATACTATAGTTTATTTTGTGGTTTTTTAGATTAGGAGTCCTTAGGAAAAGATTCTAGTACCTAAAAACCCTTGGCATCTGAAGAACAACCAATATGCATGGAGGACTCGCGGAGGAGCTGGCTACCCGAATAACCATGGCACCAGAGGGGCATTTGTCGTGTGATGAAATCAACTGCCGAAGGCCCTCGACACCTGAGGAACATCTGATGTATGAAGAATTTAGTCACCCGGGAACCCTCAGCACACGAGCATCCTATATAACAATAGTACCAGAAGGACATGAATCATTGGACTGGCTCATCGCTAAGTCCTACGAGGGTACATCGGATATATGGGATAGGGAGACCTGACTACATGTATTGATGCCTAGGGCTATGGGCTGGGCCCATGATGATCAATATGAGGTCAGAGGAACCGAGCACACTATCCTCGACCTCGTTGCCCGGTGTCGCTTCTGTCATGCCTGTCCCCGCTCCTGTGGATGGTTTGGGCACAGTCGTTACCCCGACCGCCTTGCGTTGGGATGAGCTCGGTGGAGGTGGATGGTTCCCTCTTCATCGACTCATTGTTGCTGCCCTTGTAGGAAGACCTGGCGCCGAGAGCGACGCACTGGCCCGGTGCCTACCGATCTGTTTCCTCGTCGTATGTTTGTATTTATTAAGTGCAACAAAAATATGAAAGTTATCTGCAAGTGCACAAATAAGATACTGATGTAGCACTTCACCAGGATCACCCAGTTTTAAATATCGAACCCAAAGGAACGGAAGGAGGGATCTTGATCTATGCTTAATCCCTGAGCACAATCAAGGATGAGATGCCTAGAAGGTTGAGGGAGATAACTAGGGCTTTCGAGTTCTACTTTTAGAAAGTATTGCTCTTATCAGTCTGCTATGGGATTACAATGGTAGACCGCAAATAGAATACAAATCAACCATGTAACCAAATCTCCTGCAAGTCCTATATTCGAGGAGTGGACTACAGAGGACTCAACGGAGCTATAAAATCACCTTCATGATCTACCACATGGCCCGGAACATAGGGGCATTCCACAACCAATTGAACCTAAGCACCACGCTTATGAACTAACCCTAGAGCTACTAGGATCAAAGTACTCAAAGAGTTGCAAAAATAGAAGAACAATAAGATCAATTACTCATAGACTCATAGAAGTTGATGGCTGAAGAAATCTCTGGTCCAAACTCTTGAAGAACTTGAATTCGTAGGTACAAGCCGTAGAGGAGCACTGATAGGCCCAGGGCTTCCTCCAGATCTTCTACCTCTCTCTCTTCTAGTTCTAGTTTAAGACTAGATCTGAACCTAACATAGAGGTGTACTAGTTTTCTTCTTCATTACTAAGCCCTAGAGAGGTAGTCCATTCAAGGGACCCCTCTCCTGAGATCTACTCTAGAAATGAATAATGATTTGTAGATTGGTAGATCAATGCCTTTAGGGGGGTGGTCTACCCTTCCTTATATAGCCCGGTGGGATGAACCACAGCCCTTGAATCAAACCGACTTGAAACAATGGTCAAGATACGTTGTAGAGGTCTGTTGGAGATCCAACATCAAAGGGGACCGATAGTGGGGACCCACCTAGGCCGTGGCCTCCTGCTTCGCTCTGGTGTTGTCTAGTGTGCTCTAGAACCTTCTCGTCAAGTTTCACGAAAATCCGACGTGATTTGCTTAGGTTCCTTGACTCCTACTCTTCCTCGGTTATTTGTGATCCAATTCCTGAAAAATCATAATTCACGAAAGCTGTGGAAATTATCATGTTAGTCCATCAAACTATTGCTTGGTGATGATTTCGGTGTCTTCTAGAAGGTTTAAAGCGTATCCAAAGTGGACTCTTCTATCAAGACTCCAAATATAGCAAGTGATATGACCGTTTTGATCGTCTCGACGAGCTCTTCACAATGGTGTGCTCTAATTCTTCATCTGAGACACTTTTCTATGATAAAATAAGGATAATCCTACAATCAAGTCAAAACACAAACACTCAAGGAACTTGTTAGTTTCAAAACCGTACAACTATGCTTTATGATTTATTTTAGATGTTATCAAGCAATAATTGATAGGTATATTTAGGCATTAGTTGCTATCAACATCATAGCGACTGGCTAGCAGCCAAGGCATCCTTTTAGGACCCCAATCCAGAGTTGCAAGCCAAGTGTGTGATGCTCAACAAGGGATCACAGATCGAAGGACGTCTACATCCCAGACGACATGATTCTAATAAAACTCCATGAGGCATTTGGGGAGCCGGTATCCTTGGAAACTAGGGAGGCCATGCGTGAGTTTTTGTACCCCATGCATGGTAAGCAGCTCGCTGCACAATTATTCCATTGTGTGTGAGCCACCCTCCTCCATCGTAGCATTAGTTCGTTAATTTGTACAACCATGCTACTCCACCACTCGGTGGCGATTTGTGTTATGTGTGCCCTCCAGAATGGCTATGATTCCTCGCTCGACTATTCCTATAGATTATAAACTAACCTGATTCCACTTAATGAAGCACGTGCCAAGGCACACTTTCAAAAAAAAATGATCAGTATGAGGCCCAGACATGCCAAGTGTAGTAACAGATATGATGATCAAGGCACCTAGCAGAGTAGCCTATATTCCAATCTTTATGGGATATAAATATTATTATACTTCCCATGTAACTAACATGGAAACAAGTATGTTAGCTGGTAGGATATTCCTAGGATATCTATGGAGGGGTATAGACCCCCCATCAGTATCTTTACATCCATTCTAGCACTTAGCAACAATCAACAACCCCTATAACCGAGCATACAAACAAAGAGAACTACTTATGTATCTTGTGTGCTACTCATCTGATCCCTTGTGTGTAAATATGCCATCAATATCTTTTACATCCATTAGCGCTTAGCAACAATGAACAACCCCTATAACCAAGCATACAAACAAAGAGAGAAATACTTGTGTCTTGTGTGCTACCCATCTGATTCCTTGTGTGTAAATATGCTTATTTTTATTGCTGGAGTAAATACTTCAGACATAAGTAGATCCTAGATTAAATTTTAGAAGATCTGATTCATCCCTCATGTTTACATATATAGCATAATAATAAAGAACTAAAGAAGACGGCATGGTAATGAAGGTGGCAATGAAATAATGGATAATTTTGTGCATTCCATTTCTAATTGGCAAATCTTCTATCAGCAGACTTAGTTATCCAACCATTAGAGATGATCGGTTCTTCAGGGATTGTGATCTCCAGCACCCGTTGTGCCCGTCACGCCTACATGCCCATGCCACCGCAGGATGTAGTCACCGTGGCGCTAGTGATCTTATCAGCGCACTCGTTTGCTCCTGTGCAGTACGCTCGCCCACACTCTATCTATAGGCATGAACAAAGGCCACTGATGTTTTTCCTTCTGCATGGTATCATCATCCAAGGTTTTATAAAATCCCTTCGTCACCTCTTCCGCATCAATGGCATCCTCTCCCAACCACTCTGACGCTTCCTCCAATGATGGATTTACCGTTGTCCCTACCTCTGCTTCTCAAATTCAGGGCTTCTCCATCCACCATCATGTTCCGATCATCCTTGACATGGACGAGGGGAACTATGGTTAGTGGTGTCTCTTCTTCGATTCAACACTCGACAAGTTTGGCCTCTAGAGCCATGTCCGTTCCTCCGCCCCAACAACGAGCGTGACAGTGAGTGGCGCATGATCAACTCATACATCATCAACTGGATCCTCACCAACATCCACAAGTCCGTCTTCATCATTGTTCGCCGTGATCGCCACGACGCCTTCTCCTTGTGGCATGCCATCACGGGCCTCTTCTAGGACAACGAGCTACAGCGTGCCATGTATGTGGAGGCTGAGCTGCGCTCCTTGCAATAGGGTGACATGTTGATGAACGACTATAACACCAAGCTGAAGCGGCTCACCGATCAACTCCTCGACATCGGTCAGCCACCCCATCTCTAAGCTGAGCCAGGTGCTCAATCTTCTCCAAGATCTCAATCCCTAGTACCGCTATGTCAAGCTAGTGATCACCTCCAAAGTACCGCTATGTCAAGCTAGTGATCACCTCCAAGTACCCGCCACACAATTTCATGAGCGACCTCTCCTTCCTTATCCTCGAGGAACTCAGCTTCTGGAATGACGTTGCCATTGAAGCCGGTCAGGCTCTCACCACCACTCATGGTGATCGTTTCAACGTGTAATCTAGCTCCACCTCCGCCACCAATAATGAAGGGTCCTCCGCCTCCGACGCACCCTGCTCCTACAACCGCTCCAACAACGACGGCTCCAGCGACCGCTTCAACCAGCACCGAAATAGTGGCGGCCTGTGCCCTAAACACTCCTCCAACAACTAGGCCGCCCCATGGGCCTTAGGCTACAATCCATGTTAGGGCATGGTGCAGGACTGGTCCATGCCTTTCTGCGTGCCTGGGGACGGTGTCTTCGGCACACCTCCACGATTCCATCCCCAACAAGCGATGACGATGGCTCACCACGGCGGCGCACCTCCGAATGCCTTCGATACCAGGGTGCTCTACACCGCCCTCAACTCCGCCAGCATCCCATATGCTCCACCTAGTGCATCAGATTGGTACCTCGACACCGCCAGCATCCCACATGCTCCGCCAGCGTCTCCCAGTAACTTCAACTCCTATGTGCATCCTTCTTCTCCTGTCATCATATAGTAGGCAATGGTGCTCGCCTGCCCGTCACACATCAAGCACAAACAACCATTCCTACTGCCACCTCTCCTCTCCAGTTGAACGACATTCTTGTTTCGTCTTCACTTATTAGAAATTTGATCTTTGATCGTCGCCTCACTCGTGACAATAACATTTCGATCGAATTTGACCCTGTTCGTCTCTCACCAGGGCGGAGATGCTCCGATGTGAGAGCACAGGCGACCTCTACCCTCTTTGGCTCCTGCATTATCAGGCCTTCGCTGCATCTTCAGATGTCTCCCTATGTCGCCAGCGGCTTGGCCATCTAGGGCACCCCGTCCTCTCCCACATCTTGCAAAGTTTTCAATTTCAGTGTAATAAAGCCGATGCTCATGTTTGCTCGTCCTGTCAAAGAGGCAAGCATGTGCGTCTGCCATTCAGCAATTGTACTACACACATATATTTTCCCTTTCAGATTTTGCATTCCGATATTTGGACATCTCTAGTTTACACTGGCAATAAATATTATGTCGTGTTTCTTGATAATTATACACACTATCTGTGGATTACTCCCCTTCGGCCAAAATCTGAGGTCTCGCCCACCATTAGCGCTTTCATCGAATGTAACTATGTTCAAACTCAGTTCAGGCTGCCCATCATGGCATTACAAACTGATAACGCAAGGAGTTTGATTCCCGTGCCCTCCATCTTCTATTCTCAGCGCACGACATTCAGCTGCGATTGTCCTGCCCATACACTTCGCAGCAAAATCGGAAAGCCGAGCAAGTGCTCCATACGCTTAACGATTGTCTTCGAACTATGCTTGTTCACTGTGCTGCACCGACGGAGTTCTGGGCCGAAGCGCTCGCAATGTGACGTACCTCCTCAACCGCCGCCCTTGTCGCGCTACTGGCTCCCTGACGCCGTACCAACTGCTCTTCGGCATCACGCCGAACTATGACGATCTGCACGTGTTGGGCTGCTGCTGCTTCGTTCCCCAACCTCACAGTCCCAAGCCGTACCACCTCTCGTCGACATCATCGCGACACATCCACGCCCGATCGACGCGCGCAGCACCCTAGCCGCCACCATCACCACCGGCTCCAGACAACAGGCCACCACCATCACCACCGGCGCTAGACAACAGCCTGGCTCCGACGGATTCACCTCCGCCATCACCAAGCTCCGCGCCTTCATCACCCGTGACCATGTCGCCACCACCAAGCCCAGCGCCTTCGTCACCGGCGACCGCACCCACCGACCCACGTCACCGGTCCTGCCCGCGGCTGCACCGGGCGTGACTACATCAAGCATCGTGGGCCATCCCATGGTGACCCGCGCTCGTGCCGGCACCCACAAGCCGAACCCGAAGTACGCGTTGACGGCGTCCCCGACCATCTCGTCGATTCCTCACACAGTGTCCGCGCCACCGTCAAGGATCCACATTGGTATGCAGCCATGGTGAAATGTGAGTTGATGCATTACAGGCCAACAGAACATGAACCCTCGTCCCTCGTCCACCGGGCGCTCGAGTCATCACCGGCGTGTTTATGCGCAAATTCGGGGCTTGTGGATCAATGCAATGCAGGTTGGATCATATTCCTTCTGTGCTTTCCCTTCTTCATTCATCTACAAAGCCACTCGCCCGTCAGTGAAACACAAGAAACAGGTCGTTTTGACTGTCTAGTAGAACATGTCAAGCTCCAAATTTCTAAGGTAGTAGGAGACACTGCGGCCCAATTGTCCATTGACGCTGTTACCTTCTACTTATTTGCGTTGACCTAATAAACAAGTGGAGCTCATGAGCATGGGAGGAACACATAAGTAATGTAACTTTCATATTGATGTTGAACGGGTTTCATTAACAATTTTTCACATATGTATACATATGTGATGACATTATGCCAATATAGGCAAAAAAAAAAAAGTAGGATGCATACATGAACAGCAAGCACGCCACGGCCGCGGTTCGCCGGGCGCTGAAACTCCGCCAAAACCACGAGACAGCACGTCGGCACTCGCTATACGAACAAAACTAGTAGGAAGATCAACAAACACATCGAACGCTTCGTCCCGGCCGATCGATGAATGGATCAGTAGTAAAACTGCTGGTTGGTGGAGTAGGTCTGGCCGAACTGCCACCACGTCGGCGCCACGTTCAGGAACTGTATGTACTGCCCTCCGGTGCTAGTGACGGCGAAGCTGAGCGCCTGTCCGGTGAGCCCCGAGAGCGCTTGCCAATTAGCGCCCCAGTTCCTAGACATCTGGATCCACCCGGTGTTGGTGCCCTTCACCCAAGCAGCTGAAACTGAGCCGCTGCCGCCGAGGTTCTGAATGCTGACGAGTAGGAAGTAGTTGGAGCCGGCGATGTTGAAGCGCACACCGCCAGTGCGCGAGCACTTGACCTGCTGATACAGCACCGGGATGATGCCGCCCTGGGCGATGCCAATGGTCTCCCATGCCGGCTGCGACATGTCGAAGTGCGGGCGTCCCGGGCCGCACCAACCGCCGTTGGCGAGCCCGTAGTTGGGCGGGCACAGGTTGGTGGCCGTGACGGTGACGCTGTTGCCGGGCTTGCAGTACTGGCTGCCCGTGCGTGATCCTGATCCATCGCACGTGATGGTGTAGCACTGCCCGCACGACGCGCCGTCGTTGAACAGCGTCTGGCTCAGCGCCGCATTGTTAACGCCGTACCCGGCGTTGTACAGGTTGCCGTACCCGCACGCGCCGCCCATTGTCCCGGACCCGTCGGACCCGCCGTAGAAGGTCGCTGTGCCCGGCGACCAGCCTGCCACACCGGTGATGATGGTGGACGCCGCAAGAACACCCCACAGAACCAACATCCTGGGCGCCATATTTGACTGGGATCTTGCTACGCTAAAAAGGAGCAGGTTGTCTTGTTGTGTGACCTGGAAGCTTTGAGTTGCGACTGTGGTGGATGATCTCCTAGCTTGGTTCCGTGCTTAAATAGGAGGAGGAAGTAGCCTGGAGGCAAAAGGGAGATGGAGCTGAAACTTGTCGAAACTAAGTGGGAAAGATTGGCGGCGATAATGTCGTTGATCGTGCATCTCATTTGATTTCTCATGTCATTGAACACGTAATGCATTAGCGCGGTGCGAACTGGGAGCACATGATGCACTGCAGCTAACTGCTAGTTTTTGACTTTGATTGCGCGTAGTACAGCATGTCAGAACGACGGTTGATCGGAGAGCGCGGGGGCTGATTTGTTTTTGCAACCAACATATTCGTTCCACACACTGCAACCTGGGTGCGGCTCTTGGAAGTGGAACTAGTCAGTTAGCACCGTTAGGGGATCAATGAACGGTCATCTATGGAGGATTCCGGCGTAGATTGGGGCCGCCGCCGCATTGCATATGGTGGCGTTCCTTAAGACAGGTATCTCAGTCCATGGAATGAACGATCAAGCATGTGCGTCTGCATGATTGGAGGAACAATGTGGCCTTAAATTTAACAGGGTGTGTACTTTCTGAAGTGAAACTATACATAATTATTCCTTCCTTCCCAAACTATGAATAGTTTTTTCATTTCCTAGATATATATAAGTTATACTTAGATACTCTCTCCGTTCTAAATTGCAAGTCGCTTTTGACTTTTTTGGTACATGCATTTTATTATGTATCTAGACAATATATCTAGATACAGAGCAAAATGTATGTACCAAAAAATTTAAAGCGATTTACGATTTGGAACAGAGAGAGCACATATTAAAATTTTGTTTTATAAAAAAGAGACAAAATGACTTATATATTATAAAAGAAATGTAAAATTTAGGCTAAGTTAGCAGAGAGCCATTTTTTTGGCAAATTACACAGTATTGTTGGGGGAGTTGCCCTGCGATCAAAGGACTCAACAACGAATCTCACTTTTGTGAAAAGCCTATCTCGGGGAATTTGCAGGCAGGATGAAAGAACATTCAAAGGTCTCGGGATTGAAGAACAGTCAAAAGTCTCGGGATTGAAGAACAGTCAAAAGTCTCGGGATTGAAGAAACATTGGGGGTCGACAGCGACGAGACAGCCGACTTGGTCCTCCGCATGAATAAGTGTTGGAGGCCGTGATAAAAAGATCGGAAGCGGAACCACTAAGTTGGAAGACATGAAAAAGTGTCGGAGGCTGGAATGGAAAGATTGGAGGCCAAACCACTAAGTCGGAAGATATGAAAAAGCGTTAGAGACTGTGATAGAAAGATTGGAGTCCGAACCACTAAGTTGGAAGATATGAAAAAGAGTCGGAGGACTTCTAACAAGTTAGAGGCCAAGACACTACGAAAAACAATCAGAGACTGTGATGCGTTGAATACTGGGTTGAGAGGCCACACTCGTTAAGAGCCCACCAACAAGGGCGGCAACAAAGACACTCAAATGCCCCGGAGGTGTAAGTATATAACAATATGCTGGAATATGCCATAGTTGGCCTAGGGGCATTTTTGTAATCGACAAATGATGTAACCATATATACCCTGTAAAAGTGGGGAGTCAGGCATCTCGGCGAAGAGGATGGCATGTATTTCGAAACCCTAATTATTGCCTCGATAATTTTGCAAACACCATTTTGTACCCAGACCTCCACTAGTTGATGGTTTGCGCCCCAGTGCGGAGCATCCGACCCCAAGGTGTCGTGCAGCAGCGAGCTCGCTTCTCTCACTTTCACTCTCCATCGGGATCCCCTATTTCCCAACAAGTATATATAATGCAGACACTCATAACACACTCACTGCCTCTATGAACACATGTAGATAAACCCTATCTTTATGAACATCTTTGAAAACCGGGCTAGCAAAAATCCTTTAACCATGTGCAAATGAAAGATCGTGCTTTTGGTGTTGGAAGGTTGCATAGTCTAGTAACTATAAATCATGAATACCTCTAGGATCTAGATTTGACTTTGAAGGTTGGTTAACAAAAATCATCCATTTGTGCAGTCCCTTTCAACGTGGCAAATTAAGAAGCCATAGGCATTTGAGTGAAGCACAAGAAGAAACAAGTAGTGTAAACTGCCTAGAATATGTGAAACACTAAATTTGTCAGGTAGTAGGAGGCAGTGGGGCCCCATTGTCGATTGACGCTGTTACCTTCAACTTATTTGCGTTGACCTAATAAACAAGTTGAGCTCTAGAACATAGGAGGAACAGATGGGTAATGTAAATTTCATATTAATTGAACGGGTGTTATCAATTTTGCACATATGTATATTTGTGATGACTATATAGGTAAAAAATTGTAGGATGCTACAATGAACAGCAAGCATGCCACGGCCGCGGTTCGTCTGGCCCTGAATAACTCTGCCAAAACCACGAGACAGCACGTCGGCACTTGCCATGCGGACAATATACTATATGAAGACCAACAGAAACAGATCGAAAGCTTCGTCCCTATCGATGGATGGATCAGTAGTAAAACTGCTGGTTGGTGGAGTAGGTCTGGCCGAACTGCCACCACGTCGGCGCCACGTTCAGGAACTGTATGTACTGCCCTCCGGTGCTAGTGACGGCGAAGCTGAGCGCCTGTCCGGTGAGCCCCGAGAGCGCTTGCCAATTAGCGCCCCAGTTCCTAGACATCTGGATCCACCCGGTGTTGGTGCCCTTCACCCAAGCAGCTGAAACTGAGCCGCTGCCGCCGAGGTTCTGAATGCTGACGAGAAGGAAGTAGTTGGAGCCGGCGATGTTGAAGCGCACACCGCCGGTGCGCGAGCACTTGACCTGCTGGTACAGCACCGGGATGATGCCGCCCTGGGTGATGCCGATGGTCTCCCATGCCGGCTGCGACATGTCGAAGTGCGGGCGTCCCGGGCCGCACCAGCCGCCGTTGGCGAGCCCGTAGTTGGGTGGGCACAGGTTGGTGGCCGTGACGGTGACGCTATTGCTGGGCTTGCAGTACTGGCTGCCCGTGCGCGATCCTGATCCGTCACAGGTGATGGTGTAGCACTGCCCGCACGACGCGCCGTCGTTGAAGAGCGTCGTGCTCAGCGCTGCGTTGTTAACGCCGTACCCGGCGCTGTACAAGTTGCCGTACCCGCACGCGCCGCCCATGGTCCCGGACCCATCGGACCCGCCATAGAAGGTCGCCGTGCCCGGCGACAAGCCCGCCACACCGGCGATGACGGTGGAGGCTGCAAGAACACCCCAGACAAGGAACAGCCTGCTGGGCGCCATGGCTGGGACCTTGCTACGACTATGAGTAAGAGCACGAAGTAATCAGAGAAAGGAGCAGATTGTCTTGTCGTGTGATCTGGAAGTTGGGAGTTGCAACTGTGGTTGTCTGGTGAATGATCTCTCTAGATAGGTAAAGTGCTTAAATAGGAGGTGGAAGTAGCCTGGAGATAGAGGGGAGCTCGAGCCCTCAAACTTGTGGGCTAAGTTGTGAGATTAAGTGGGAAGATCAGCGGCGATAATGTCGGTGGTGTTCTTTCGATCGTGCATCTTATTTGATTCTCATGTCATGGAATGGAACACGTAATGCATTTACGCGGTGCGAACCGGGAGCACATGATGATGCTCCTCCGATCCACATGCAGTAGTGCAGGTAACTGCTAGTTTTTGACTTCGATTGCGCGTAGTACAGTACGTCAGAACACACGGTTGATCAGAGTTCAGAGAGCGCGGGGGCTGATTTGTTTTGCAACTAACATATTCTTTCCACACTGCACCTGTTCACAGCGCTTAATTTAGTGCGTGTAACCAGTCAGTTGCCACCGTTTAGTGGATGAATGAACGGGTCATCTATGGAGGATTCCGGCTAAGATTGGGGCCGTCGTCGCATCCCATGCGTGGTGGCGTTCCTCAACCTCAAGATGAGTATCTCAGTCCATGGAATGAACGATGATCGAGCATGTGCGTTTGTATGATTGGAGGAACAATGTGGCTTAAAATTCAACAGACTGTACTTTCTGAAACTATTACTATTCCATTCCTTCCCCAGACTGCAAATCGTTTTGCCTTTTCCTAGATATATACACTACACTATATATTTAAAAGCACATAGTACAAACTGTTTAAAAAAGCCAATTACTTACAGTTATTAGGAACAGAGGGATTAGCAGAATATAGGTGAGTGTACTGTGTTAGAGACATACATAAATCTGGGCTCAGTTAGTTGGCAGAGAGCTATAGGATTCTTAGATTCTTTAACAATGTGCAAACGAAAGATGGCAGAAGGTTTCATATAGTCTAGTAATTACCTCTAGGATCTGGATTTGACTTTTGAAATGAATTTTAAGGTTGGTTAACTAAAAGTCATCCATCTATCCCTGCCAACCCATAAAATAATATAGGTATATATCTCTAGAGATTTCAGAGGGGGTCGTTACTCGGTTAGTTGAAGGCTACGGTTCTTTCTTCGAATAATACCGTGGGGTGTTATTGTTTGATAAAATAACTTAGAATCATGCGGGTGGAACGTGTCATGGATGACTGTATATATTCTGAGGACTTTATGTGCATCAGCACATGCCCACAACTACCAGATTTTGACGTGCTTGAGCTAATGATTTGTTCTGATGCTCTGCATTTCCTTGTTCTAGCTCCTCCTGGCTGCTGTAGTCAATTAGATTAGCTAGTCCATCAATATTTGCGGCTACATGTGCTAGATCTCAAGAATTAGATTAGCTAGTCCATCAATCTTTGCGGCTACATGTGCTAGTTCTCAAGAGCGACATGACTATAATTTTTTTCCTTGTTAGTGCCTATAAGTAATCAAAATTCCTTACCTATTTGCTTTTCCTTATTTTTTGTTTACCATTTTTAATTAATAGACTTATATAATTCTATATAATTTATAATTATGCTGATTGATAATAAAATTATCAATTACTTTATATGTTTTCCATGCGTATCCTTAGTTTTTGTATTTTCACATGGCACTTCATGTGTCTTCATTATCCATTTTGTTAAGTTGTGGTGGCTCTGTTATACCACATCTTATGATGTTATCAATCTAAGTTTGTTTACTATTAAATTTATATAATGTTAGCTGCATCAATTTTTGTACACAATAAGTTGATCAGGGTCTTGTACTTATTATAACTTTTATTCAATTTCCTTAGACAATTTATGAAAAAGTAAGGATTTTAGGTCTCTATATGATGCCACAAGCCATCATTTAATCCCACGCACCACAGGACACAAGATTAGCAAGTAGGTTAAAGCGAGATCTAAGAGGGGCCGAACAGTGGTGAAGGTAGAGGAAATTGAAGAGAGTGTGCTTGCCTTGTGTGGGTACATATATACATCACTTGTGTTATAGAGGGTGTATATATGGTGGAATTTTAGTAATTATAACTGACCTTCAATTTTTGGTGTGCATTTGCACCCCCTAATCACAATACAGCTTGGCTCATAGTGCCAAATGATCTTAACATAAAAAGGATATTAATATTTAAGCCTATTTATTTTTTGTTACTTCAAGTGAATTCAGAACTCTACCTTTGGTCTGAAAGAAAGATTTTCAGAACAAAGGTGTATGAGTTATGTCATTATGGTTTGTTATAATTTAGCTATATATAGTGAGTGCTGAACCAAGCATGAGTTTTAATTACCATGTTATAGATTAACTTGTTGAGAAGATCATGTAGTATATGTGCTATTTCTGTTTTCCACTTGGCACAGTCTATGCATGGATCTCCAATGCAGCCGGCGTGGACTTGCATTAATTGGCTCCAAGTTGATGTAATAATGTAACGCTTTGTTTCAGGGGTCAGCGGCGCGGGTGTCGTCTGTGGTGGTTGACGATGCCAGTGGTCAGGTTTTGTAACTGCCTGGCATGTGCATCTATCACGTCCCTTGGACTTTCTTGTGCCATATGAGAGTTCTGCCGAGAGACACCAGATATGTTTCCTTTAATTGCGCATATGTGAATGCCTGACAGCAGAACGGCGCCGACACCATCCTTGAAATGGTGGCCAAGCAACAGAAACCAAGCAAGAGCCGAAACTAACCGTAACCAGTAGGATTTTGAACGACCATCATGTGCAGTGCACGTTCTCAGAAATCATATCATATACATGTATAGTGTGTTGTACATATCTACAACATTGAAAGAAATATCCAAAATTGAAGAAATATATCTACAACGTTGAAAGAAATAAGAGCAGGCCATTTGATCCACCACAGGAAATGGTGATCGACAGGAAGATCCAAGCACTCTGCTCCTTGCATGCAGGTTCTATATTAGTAGTAGAAATTATGGGTTGTGGTGTAGGTCTGTCCGAACTGCCACCACGCAGGCGCGACGTTCAAGAACTGAATGTACTGCCCGCCGGTACTGGTCACGGCGAAGCTGAGCCCCTGGCCAGTGAGCCCAGCGAGCGCCTGCCAGTTGGCGCCCCAGTTCCTGGACATCTGAATCCACCCAGTCTTGTCGCCCTTCACCCAGGCGGCGCCCACGGAGCCACTGCCACCGAGGTTCTGGATGTTGGCGAGCAGGAACTACTGGGAGCCGGCGAGGCTGAAGCGCACGCCGCCGGTGCGCGAGCACTTGACCTGCTGGTACAGCACCGGGATGATGCCGGCCGTGTAGACGCCGATGTTCTCCCACGCCGGCTGCGACATGTCGAAGTGCGGGCGCCCCGGGCCGCACCACCCGCCGTTGGCGAGCCCGTAATTGGCCGGGCACAGGTTGGTGGCCGAGACAGTGATCGACCTCCCGGGCTTGCAGGACTGGCCGCCCGGACGTGAAGTGTCGCAGATGATCAGGTAGCACTGCCCGCACGACGCGCCGTCGTTGAACAGCGTCGAGCTCAGCGCCGCGTTGTTCACGCCGTACCCGGCATTGTACAGGTTGTCGTACCCACACGCGCCACCTGCATTGGTACCGCGCTGTTAGCAAAATGCTAATGTGCATAGCTAGCTCTTGCGCCGAAATGGATGCAATGTCTAGTTACGAGCTTGCTTAGTTGCCGGGAGACCAGCCCGCGGCGGCGAGCGCTATGCACGCCGAGAAGGCTACGCACAAAACTAGGGACCTGTTCATTCTCATGACGACGTCGATGTTGATTGGCAATGGAGAGATCAAGCGTACGTGCTCTGTACCTGTGTACGGTGAGATGAGATGAGATGCATGGTGTTGGCCTGTGCTTGTTAAACAGTGGTGATGGAGGCGAGGAGCTTTAGAGGGGCTAACCGCCGGAGGAAAGAACGGCAACTGAGGATAGGTTGGGTGACGAGTAGGGGGATGATGGTCGTGCCTTGCGCGTCAGAACCTGAGTCAAAACAAAGGAAATCCGTGTTCCATCGAAGCAAGCACATGGATTTGGATGCATGCATCGTGCTCGACGATAGCTCTCCAAGGCCCGACTTTGGAGAACTAATCATATGGACGTTTTCTTTTATTTAGTTTAGTTTATTATATATGTTTTCATCTGCTAATAATTAGCCTATAATATATTATAAGTTAGGAACAAACAATCAGCACTACCAGGAATTCTTTCCACATTGCTTCGTTGAAACTCTGCTCATCATCGCAACAGTTATTGACAAATTCAGCTAAACCAAACTTAGATTGGACCCGGATGATGAGTTAGCTAGTCGCGTTGCTTAGACATCTTGGATGGATATCGAACCAGAAAATGGTTGTACCTAAGAACATTTTAATTAATAGCCGTACCTAAGAGTACCTTCTCTTCCGGTGTAGGTTGTTGATTTAGCTTGAGCTGAACCGATTTTGTGCTTCAATTCCTGAGTTAATGTGAACGACAATACCATGCGCTTATATTAATTTTTCCACATATATGTATATGGTAGCTTAAGAGAGATCAAGGTAGATATAGTAGACAGTCTTTCATATATGGCAGCGTATCCCGTGAAAACTAAGGTTGCTGTGCAACCTTGCAAACGATCTGAACTACATGCTGTGCATCCGATGGCTAAAGAGATTAGTAGGTTCAATTTGCGATTAAACGCCCGCACACCAGCTTGGCTAATCGGTTTCTTTGCAAATCACCCCCTAATCACAGCGGCATGCCAATCACAGCGCCCGGCCTCCCCGCGGCCTTTTCCTATCTGTGTCGCTTCGTCTAGCCGCCCGCCATCGTTTGCTCTTCGCCGCGCATAGTAGAGATGCGCCGCCGGAGTCTCTGCTTACCATGGAGTCCGGCCGGGGTGCGCCGCCCGTCATGCTGACCATGGAGTCCGACCGAGGTGCGCCGCCCGAGTGTGCGATGGAGTCCAGTGCGAGCGACGCCGTTGAGCCTACCGCTATGGAACATGCCGTCATCACCGTCGTCGACGCCGGAGTTGGAGCCCACCTTGAACATCCCAACACACCATAGCCAAAATCATAGAATTTTTGCATTTTGGTCCCTTTTAAAAATATTTTTTATAAATAGCCGTCCGTCAAAACTTTTTCTAAAACTAACCCGTTTTTCGGCGCATTAGAACACGACGCCGTGGTACGAGGCTCGACGCTGTGTCAGACGACGCCAAACTTTTACCACGTCAGCGCGGACTCTGGCCGCAGTTGCCATGAAGGCGTTGGGCCCCACGTACCTCGGCGCTGTGTTACTCCACGCCAAGCCGCACACCTCGGCGTGGCACACCTCGGCGTGGCACGACTCCACGCCGAGGTCTGGGCACTCAACACAGAGGTCTGACATGACATGACTCGACGCGTACGCTAGTAGCAGTCCGTGCAGACGTGCAGCAACATTAAAGCGGCAGACTACAACGCGGCCCTACTACAGCATCCACTATGTGCGGGGTCCACCCACGTCTGCCTCCCGCACACCAACAGATGTAGTACTGTACCATTAGCAGTTACAATATTTTTTTTGTCTTTGTCCATCAACCTGCTATTGAGTTCTTTGCTGATTTTTTTATTGAGTAATTTTTCTTTTTTTATTTTTGCACTTTGTTCATCCGTTTTTATTAATATTTATTTATTTACATCTCTCAATGATTAAGTAAGTATATCATTATTTTTACATTTCTTTCTATACATTTTTTTCTTTACATTTCTCGATGATTAAGGAAGTATATCATTAGTTTTATATTTATTTTTTTTGTCTTTGTACCCATTGTTTTTTTACATTTCTTTCTTCGCACCCATCAAAGTATATATATAGACATATGTTATATCCAAATACATAGCAAATTAGATTTACCAAAAAAGTCAAATCTATTTTGTACCTTTTTTAGGTAAATATAAATATTTGAACATGATGTTGTACATGAAACATCTACTCAGGCCATACAACTACTTGTACCTTTTATTGGGACAAAACTTAAGCGCTTGTTCTAATTTCCATCAAAAGATACCAACTTTCTTTAAAATTATAACCAAAATTTATTTAATTTTCCACTTCATCCTACTGCTTGGAAACATTTTAATGTTCATTTTTAATATCCTATTTTATTTCTTGCTTATTATAATTGTTTTTCTTGTCTCTGCCCTTACATATTTTCTTGTTTTCATTTTAACACGCGTTGTTCCTCACTTGGCGCGTGTTTTTATTTTAATACACGTTGTTCCTCACTTGTTTTCTTATCCTATATCCTAAAGATAATGTGTCACACTTTTCAGTATAGTCAAAAGATTTCTACTTTCTCCAAATATTTATGATACTAAATAAGTATCATAAACTTTAAAATTTTAACTTAGTTAGGAAAAGAAAATAAATAAAAAAATAGAATATAGAGTGTTGCTTAGAAAAATATTTGAAAGATGTATTTGCATAATTATTTAAGAAAATAAAATGAATAAATAAAAGTAAGGTAAAATTACGTGAGTGGAGTAAGGAGTAGTACTACTCCTACATCGTTCATTCAAACTGTGTGAGAGGACCTGGAGGCATTAAGTGGGTGGGCTCCGCACCTAGTGGGTATTGTTGTACCTGTACTGCCGTTGCACGCCTACACGTGTTGCATTACCGCTGATGCTGCATGTCTGCACTGGGAAAGCTGCTTTTGTACCGGACGTTGAGTGCCCAGACCTCGGCGTGGAGTCGTGTCACGCCGAGGTGTGCGGCTTGGCGTGGAGTAACACAGCGCTGAGGTACATGGGGCCCAACGCCTTCATGGCAACGACGACCAGAGTCCGCGCTGACATGGCAAAAGTTTGGCGTTGTCTGACACAGCGCCGAGCCTTATACCTCGGCGTCGTGTCCTAATACGCCGAAAAACGGGTTACTTTTAGAAAAGTTTTAACGGAGGGCTATTTGTAAAAAATATTTTTAAAAAGAACCAAAATACAAAAATTCCACGTCAAAATCTTGATGTATTCCTGAATGAGCACACTACACCACAGCCAAAAGTAAACGGACATGTCGACATATAAGCAAGTAGGGGATCATGATGCATGCAATTCCACTTGACTCAATCTCATTATGAAATGTCAGAACACATTCGATTGCATATTTTCAGTCACAATCTTTCCGAGTTTCAGAATACACAATCTGTACATTAGTTGATAAATCTTGCTCTGTACAGAAACTGGAGCACAACAGCTGACCGTCAACTAACAAAGTCGACATTCACATTCAGTCGACATTCCATCTTGTTCCTATTTAATTCAGCACCCAATCATTATGGCTTTCTTCCTTCATTCAATCGGCTGGTATTTAGTCAATCTTGCTCTGTAACTAAATTCGAAAACTAGTCAATCTTGCTCTGTAGCGCCTGCGTTCCTGGTTCCAGCGCTGCATCTTGACTGGCGTCAGTGCTGGAAGAGCATATCGCCACGGTGGTGAGAGGCGTCGGCAGGAATCGCACCTCAGCGGGCCGGCAACGGCGTCGAGCCGGCTGGGCAGAGACGCGGCCGCGGTGGTGAGCTGCAACGGCGAGAGGCACAACTCGGCGGGCAGGGAGCGGCGAGGTGGAGGGCGGCCCGCCGGCGAGTCGCGGGCACGCGGCAGCGAGGCGGAGGGCGCCAGCCGGCGAGTCGCGGGCACGCGGCGGCGAGGCGGAGGGCGGCCTGCCGGCGAGTCGCGGCCCGCGACGGCGAGGCAGAGGGCGGCCCGATGGCGACTCGCATGCGCCGCACGTAGAAAAGAAAAGGCATGTGGAGGCCGCGCGCTGGCATGCCCCTATGATTACAGGGGTTGATTTGCAAAAGAAACAGATTAGCAAATCTGGTGTGCTGGCGTTTAATTGCAAATTGAACCTACTACTCTCCCTAGCCATCGGATACACAGCAAACCTGGTGTCAGGTCAGAGCTTAATTCTAAATGCAGAAGTCCTTTCCAGCATCATTTAGTCTCTATATATAGTGACGTATTGTATATACCTCAATTGTACAGTTCACTCATCATGATCAAAGCCATATTCATTATAATATATTCAAGATCAAACTAAGATAAAAATGAACGTTATTATATATTTGTTATGGTATAGGGAGGACTACCAATTACAACGTCATTCCTAATTAGTGGCATTCTATGCCCTTATAAATATATGGTATTTTTAAAAAAAAAATCTAAAATGTTAGTCAAGTGGTGTGGTAGCTAGATTAACACTGTGAAATAAATTAATACACATGAGTCTATTACTTTTTCTAGGTTATTACGCGGCCATCTATTTGGTCGACTATGATCATCATTTTATTATATATCGACAATGGCATATAATATTCTATTTTTTAATATCTCCACTGTCATGCATTATTTACAAATAGAATACTTAAATTAGACCTCTAATATTCACATGAAATATGCTATTATAAAAAATAATATAAAGTATCCCATAAACTTTTATCTAAATTAGCCATTTGCATTATATCATTAGCAATAATATAAATTATCTGGAAACCTAAATATTTTTTATGGTCATTATGAGGAAGTTTACCAAAATGCTTTTATAGTGATCGAAATTATTCACTCATGTTATTACTAAACTATGAAATTAAAAATTAACTCGGATCTATGCATATATGTTTGTGCATGTAGTGAGCATAACGATTTTCAAGCCAAATATATTGTTAAGCTAAAATATATGGTTAAGGTTTTGACAAAACATACGTTGAGCACAGTGATTGTAATATGCAAGGGTGAAACATAATTATGAATGGGGATGGAAAAGTATACAAAATGGTTGGTAACTCAACTCTATAACAAGAGAAGAAAAATATTAATACAAACATTCTATAAAAATATTAACACAATTTATAAGTACATATCCTTCTCTGCTATTATGAAAGACGATGTATAGTGTAGCCCCCATGCATTTAGAATGCCCATATTGCCATTATGAAAATAATATAAAGTAACACCTTTGAATCAAAGTTATCAATCTTTGTCATTATACAATAAAAAAATCTCTCTCAAATATGCATGCAAATACTACTATAACATATCATGGAAAATAACATGAAAAACAATCCAATGTTTCTGAAGTATGATATATATATGTTTCTAGATTGCGGACTTCTACACTCCTAATAAAAAATAAGGAATATGCTATGTTCCATTATGTAGATCAGGTAACCACATAAACAATTGAAAAATATTTATTTTAATATCTTATCAAACTTCAAAAATGGTCCCTTAACAAAACTACATATCAACAACATGGACAACTCACTTAAATTTACATTAATGCTCTATGATGCTGAAATCCGTAGGTTGTTACCTCAAATAAATGTATATGTTTTGATTTAAAAATTGTCTCACATCAATATTCATAATTTATCTTTGAGCGCTCTATTATATTTATAAGTGTTTTTAATGAAATGCTGCACTGCAAGCTGAAACATATATTTATGTCACTATATGAACTAAAAAGGTAGCCTAGGACATAAAGACTTCTTTCAAAAGAAATTTAAATGTGAAAATATTGAACTCAAGATATAAAAAGTACTAGAGGTTTAACTTTACGTGTGAAAAGAAAGTAGCAAGAACTAGATTAAAAGTTGAAAGCTAAAATATTGGTTCGTGATGTTATAGGAAGGGGAGCAACAAGAACTTATATAACTTACGATTACATTTCAACTAAATATATGTTGTGCTAAAGAAAGATCAATCCTAGAAATTCTATCCCCCCCCCATGTATGGTCAGAAGTTTAGTAGATAATTGTACAACTGGTAATAATAGTCATTTGATTTATTCTATTTTCTAAATAAGTACTCACAGCATAAATCAAAACAATATTTAGATTACTTACCAAAAAACATGGCCTAAATGAACCTAAATTTACATCTAATTGCCTAACGACTATTAAAATCAATGGCTGAGCTTCAAGTGAGATTTAGAATAGGGTACCAATGCTAACCTAAAGGGGACATGAATATCAAATTCTTATAGCTTTTCCTGAAAATTAATTCCCCTATGTAATCTAGACTAATGCCTACTTCTCATGATGTTGAATTTCTTTTTTAGTAATAGTAATATGGTATCAATATAGATAATGTTTTAGTTAAAATATATAAATATATAAAGTGAAAACTTATATAAATTATGTGATCGTTATTGATATAGCTATGAATGATTTTTTTAGTATTTTAGTATTATAAGTATATGAGTTGCGAAGAAAATGTTTTTAGTGGTTGGTGAAACACAACATATATATTTATTGCTCAGCATCTAAACTATCACTTATATCATTATTTTAGAAACTAGGTTATTGACATCTTCGACTACAAAAACAATTTTAGTGACAACAAAGCACATATGTGTTAGTATGTGACCTAATTATATTAATAATAATATGCTACGATTTGACTAAAATAAATGTATATATTGTGTCACCATGTAGATTATGAACACATGGATGCATAACAATAAATATTTATGTACTGTTTTGACTATCATGAAAAATATTTTCTTAGCAACATAGATACTAATCATACTAAAAAAATATTTATAAATATATTAACAAAACTGACATAATTTAATAACTTTTCACTTTATATAGTTATTCATTTTAACTAAATGTTATCTATATTGGTATATATAACTATTATTGCACATGTAATTTTTTGAAGAATATATTCATCATGAGAAGTGGGCGTGAGTGCAGATCACAGTTAGTGCAGATCACGTCGGGGATTCATTTTGAGTTAAAAAATAAAAATTCGATATTCATATTCCCTTTACATTAACACTGCTACCTTATTCTAATCTCACTTAAAGCTCAAACAGTAATTTTATTTGGTGCGGAACATGTATTAATTGATTGTTTATGTCATTATAGTACGTCACATTATAGTTTATGACATACAATCATTGTTTTAGGAAGTTAAAGGAAATGTAGTAAAAGATACAAGAATATTTTGAATTTAATTTTAGGGTAAAAATATGTAATGAATAACAATTGAGAAAATTAAAAATATAATTTCATATAGCACAATAAGAACCATAAAAGTAAAAATTCATTTCAACTAAATACATAGTAAAGATAAACTCTGGGGCCATGGAAATTTAAAGGAAGAAACTATGGATATAGATGAAAAAACATAAGGGCCAGTAACTGAAATTTTGAGACTACAGACAAATAACGTACTATCTTCTGTGTCTATTTCGTTAGAAAATAAATGAAGTGAAAATATACAATTTAATATTAGAAGTTTTTATTAGTGAGATTATTAAACAATAATAATGCTTATTATGTCTTTCAAGATTCTACCCGGTGCGAGGGCACGGGTTGATGGACTAGTTAACATAATAAGGAATCATGCTAGCTGTAAATTAGCTCAAACGATGTAGCTTTAGGAAGGAATCCAGGTGTTCCTGAGGATCGAAGGAAGTCAGGGACGACCCTGCATGATGATTGATCATGAACGCGCAATAGTTTTATTCCTTCTCAACCATAGCTATATGTAACATTCGTTGATAAGACCAATATTGTAAAGATCTCCGATCCTTTCCCCATCTTCCCGACTAATCATTTATTGCATATTGCAAAGTGATCGATCTTTGTAAGTACGTTAAACATGAAAGCAAGAAAGTGCCCTGTGTTAGCACACAAACTTGCCCTAGTGGCTTTGTTGCATGGCCAATATATAAAAGGAAATAGCATCTTTTTATTTTGCCTCTAACTCATGTTCACCACACTAGTACAAAACATGCCTTTACTCCTGCTTCCAAACCACACTAGTACTAGAAGATAACGTATATGAGTTGTTAGAGTAACCTAAAAAAAGGCTTGTTAGCTCGGGCTCGGGGAGGAAAGAGTGGTAAAAGTTTATCCTAAAAGATTTAATTTCCATTTTTATTACAAACTTGGACTAAAGATCAACATTTACTCCCGATTGAAGCCGCAAACTGGGAGTAAAGCTTTAGTACGTCCCGGTTGGTGGCTCGAACAGCCACTAAAGGTACCTTTAGTCCCAGTTGGAGCCACCAATCTAGAGTAAAGGGTGCCTGCTCGGGATGGAGAAGTTGGGCATGGACCTTTAGTCCTGGTTAGAGCCTCCAACCGGGAGTAAATGTCTTTTACTCCCAGTTGCAAAAAATTCCGGGAGTAACCCAGAAAAGGGTGCCGAGACAAGAAGTCTGTTCTCTACTAATGTCAAACAAATATTTCAAATTCATATCATTGCCTCTATAAATCTAAATCTATGTATTTAACATCACATTAGAGTATAACTGCAACATATAATCACATTAGCTTCACATTGCAGTATAATAACCATCATTTTTAGAGAATCGATTATCTCATAGTGGATTGTTCTAAAAACATAAACCTTCTGCTAACTTAATTATTTGTTTTAAAAAAAATGAATGGAGAATGTCGGTTGGACGGCTCACTGTAAGTTGAGGATGTGGGCGGTAGTGCTCCTTGGGCTGATGATGGCGCAACGGTGGATTGTGGGGTTGATGGGGATGGGGATTGCATGAGACAGACGGTATGTCAAGATCGGATAGTTGGAGGCAATAGAAGTTATCTTAGGTCTCCTTTGGTCAGTCTGGATGCAGACAGTGGTGCAAGAGAGATGAAATGTTGACACTAGGGAGACAAATCGGATGGCAGGGAAATTTTTTTTCCAATTTATAGGGAAGGATCACTGTCATTTTCCATCTTCAATTGTAGTGTTGTTCAAGTACCACTTTTGGGTTAGTTACAAAACTGGCAATGATGTGCCTAGATCACCGTCAGGTTAGTTTGTAACTAGTTGTGATGTCCCAGTGTCTTGTCAGTGTCTAATGGCCGGCACCCACGTTATAAGGTTACGTGAAACAAGGATTATTGGTGGCTTTCGCGTAAGCTAAACTTGATTATGAACACAAAGATACCGATTTATATAGGTTTAGGCTGCCGGATAGTGTAATACCCTACGTCCAGTTGTCATGCTGCCTTGCATTGCGTTGAATTGCTTTATATGATGAATGATGTTAATTAAAAGGGGGTGCTCCTGCCCCTCTTTATATAGTCTAGAGGGTGGGTGTACATGTCTAGTCCTAGTCAGTTACAACAGAAGATTTCTAATCCTATTACAGAGTCCCCTTCTTGCTCTGTATGTACTCCCGTGATGGATGAGGGTCCGCATCAGTGAACAAATGTTCCTAAGCATCGATGCCTCCTTAGTAGGGTCTTTAGGGACCTTGTAGGATTCAGATGGCCGATGAGAATAGGGTGAATAGTCATTTTAAAATTAATCTCTACATCTAACCAATTTAAATGCAGGAGTGAACTAAAGGTCTATCTCTTGACAACACCCCTCTATCCAAATTTGCTACAATCGTGAATAAAGATATAATAATTAGTAAGTAGGTAGTAGGGTACTGAGCTAGTGGGCGCTCTCCTAAACAATTTTTGTTTGCAAGGTCAAATAATCTAAGTCAATAGAGCACAAGAAAGCACACTGAAGATCAACAACACAAGCGTAATATAAAACAATAAAGTATACTTGCGTTGAGATATGCAAACCACAATGTAAATGATGATAGTTTGTACCATGGATTTATTACTTGCCGGTCAGTTAGTCTACGTTGAGGCGAGTTCCATGCTTGTGCTCCTCTTGTTACTCCAATGACAAAAAAAAACTAATACTACCCGCCTGTACTTATATAATGAGAGATAGGGACACCCTTACATCACCTGACCATCGATCATAGCAACCCTAGGCAATTTTTTTTTATCAAGGCCTTGTAAACATAGAGCATAGGAGATAAGAGATCTACTCTCCACTGGACACAACCTGTACCCAACCAATATAAATAAGTGTCTCAAGTGCTGCCCAGTGCTTGAATTACTGATCTACATTGCCACAACTGATTCCTCGAACAAGACCCATTTATGACTGTGGATTCTATCATAGTTTGGATGAGTGTCCTCTTAATCTTGGTTTGTCGTATCCTTGGTGGTTCATCAAAGATGTGGACAACTCTTCGAGGATGTGGAGCAAAGGCAAATTGCAAGGATGTAGAGACATGTTGCTTGGCTGAGAATCTCCACAGTGGATGTAATCTTTGTGATAGGAGAGTCATTTCGGCAGGGTGCGTGTCGTCTAAGTGGCTTGCGGCAAGGTGTGAGTCTAAGTGGGAGCAAATAGTGAGTCTATGGTCAGTCTTAGTGAGGGTTTGATCAGGGTTTCATTTGTATTTGATAAGCTGCACCATATAAGTGTTTTTGATGACATGGCGACATTTTTAAGAAGAGAAAGAAGAAGTGGGTTCTATGAGGATGAAACTCTGTTGGCACGATTTTGAATTCTCTATGGGTCATAAAATTAAATATCTACAAAATAAAGAACAAAACTCTCCATTAAGAGTAAGTGTTTATTACATGTTTTATATTTATTTCATTTTATATGACATGATAGTCTTAGAAATAAGGTCATGAAACTCTCCATTGAGACTGACCTAAGTAGGTTGACTCCAAGTTGATGCATGTAACACTTTCATTTAGGAATCAACGGTGTGGATGTCGTCTGTGGTGGTTGACAATGCCATTGATCGGGGTCACGTGTCTTGGACTTCCAGTTAAGAATGAAAACCGGTAACGGATTTTTTTAAAAAAAAAAAAAACGTCCCTTGCACTTTCTTGTGCAATGAGGGTTCGGCCGAGTGGCGAGAGACGGTGGCTCAGCAGATGTGATGTGAATGCCGCCTGACAGTACCAGCAGAAAGCAAGTGGCGAAAATAACTATAGCTAGCCAGTAGGATTCAGCTGAATGGAACATGCATGTGGAGTGCACGTTCTCGGAAATATAGTGTGTTCTACATATAGCAGTATTTACAACGCTGAAAGAAATTAAGAATAGGCCTTGAGGCGAGGCCGCATTCCTCTTCCTACCCTTGCCATTTGCTCCTGCAGGCGGAGCACAATAGCCTGGACGCAACGCAGAGGCCATTTGACCGGACCGCAAGAGATCCAGCACCACTACGCTGCTAGCGGGTGTTTTAGTAGTAGAAATTCTGGGATGTGGTGTAGGTCTGTCCGAACTGCCACCACGCAGGCGCGACGTTCAAGAACTGAATGTACTGCCCGCCGGTACTGGTCACGGCGAAGCTGAGCCCCTGGCCGCAGAGACCAGCGAGCGCCTGCCAGTTGGCACCCCAGTTCCTGGACATCTGAATCCACCAAGTCTTGTCGCCCTTCACCCAGGCGGCGCCCACGGAGCCACTGCCACCGAGGTTCTGGATGTTGGCGAGCAGGAAGTACTGGGAGCCGGCGAGGCTGAAGCGCACGCCGCCGGTGCGCGAGCACTTGACCTGCTGGTACAGCACCGGGATGATGCCGGCCGTGTAGACGCCGATGTTCTCCCACGCCGGCTGCGACATGTCGAAGTGCGGGCGCCCCGGGCCGCACCACCCGCCGTTGGCGAGCCCGTAATTGGCCGGGCACAGGTTGGTGGCCGAGACAGTGATCGACCTCCCGGGCTTGCAGGACTGGCCGCCCGGACGTGAAGTGTCGCAGATGATCAGGTAGCACTGCCCGCACGACGCGCCGTCGTTGAACAGCGTCGAGCTCAGCGCAGCGTTGTTCACGCCGTAGCCGGCATTGTACAGGTTGTCGTACCCACACGCGCCACCTGCATTGGTACCGCGCTGTTAGCAAAATGCTAATGTGCATAGCTAGCTCTTGCGCCGAAATGGATGCAATGTCTAGTTACGAGCTTGCTTAGTAGCTTACCCATGGTGCCCCAGCCGTCGGGTCCGCCGTAGAACGTGGCGGTGCCGGGAGACCAGCCCGCGGCGGCGAGAGCTAGGCACGCCGAGAAGGCTACGCATAAAATCAGGGACCTGTTCATTTTCATGACGACGATGGATGTGGATTGACAATGGAAAGATCAACCCTGTACGTGTTCTGGACTTGTGTGAAGTGATGAGATGCATGGTGTTGGTATGCTAGTGCTTAAATAGTGGATGAGCTAGCTAGCTGTGGAGGGGCAAACCGGAGGAGAGAGCAACAACTCACGATAATTCGGCCGTGTTCCATCGAAGCAACTCACATGGCAGACGCCTCATGCACGACGATACTAGCTAAGCTCCAAGGCCTGACTTTGGAGATGGAATTAATCATGGGTAATTGCTTTAATTTAATTTTGGTTTTCATATGCTAATGATTAGCCTACTATGTAATATATAGGTTAGCAACGAACTATATCAACTAACTCGAATTCTTCCCACATTATTTCTTTGAAACTCTGATCAACATCGCAACCGCTTCCGGAACATCAGTTTGTTTCGTCGGTGGCTACCATGGCGACGTGTCACCGTCACCGATACATCATACATGCATCATGTTGTAAGTTGTAACTACCGTAACGCATCAGTCAACGCCTAGCCGCGTTACTCCATCTATTCAGAAATGATAAGCACATTTTAATCAAACAATGGATTTTGATCCATAATTTATCTTACAATATATCATATATTGCTAGAAAATCAATATTATCTTTAAGGTACTATGAACCGGATCAATCGATACACGTTTCACTAATATGGAAGTCTTTTGCGCGGCGATTTTGATTTTCTATTCTAGACAAAGGAGTCCGCCGCGGTTGTAACGTAAGGTAAATCATGGCCTAGCCACGATGGTCCCCTTTGCCTGAGCAACATAAGGTGCGTGACGGGCGCCTTATGTTGCCGCAGGTGCTTGGGAGAACATCTGGATAGACAATAACCGTGGCGGACAAAATTTGTGCCCTCCTCGGTAAACACCTGGGGGTGCCTTGCAAAATCATCTGTGTGGTAGTGTTTTAAGTTCTAAACTTTTTTCTTTGCGAAGTGTCCTCAACTTAATCATATTTTTTGACTAATTGTTGGTCTAACTTTACAAAACTTTACTTTTACCTGATCAAAATATATATTTACCATTCTAAACAGGAGTACCTTGCATGAGCTAACTATTGTTCTCTAGCGAGTTACCCATTGAAGTTAATTGCTCTGTAATCTATCCGGCAATAAACAATTTCAGGTTTCGAGTCCATGCAGATCATGACCTAGTAATGAATGTTGCACTACTCTAAGAAATTGTAATTTATTTGTGTTGACTCATACCATACTACTTGTATAATCCACCGTTATTGACAAATTCAGCCAAGCTAGCTTAGATTGGACCCAGATGATGAGTTAGTTAGGGGCGTTGCTTGATCATCTTGGATGGATACAACCAGAAGAATATGGGTTGGTTGAATCAATCATTGAAATGAGCGAGGCCGTGCTTGGATGATGTTTTGCTACGATCCTGTGCTTTTGTGTGATTATTTGATGGAATTCCATCCCATCATGAAGGCAATCTGGAGTTAGCGCTTCAGAAAATGGTCGTACCTAAGAGCATTAGTAGCCGTACGTAAGAGTACTGACTTGTTGGTGTTCTCTTCCGTTGTATGTTGTTGATTTAGCTGACGCTAAACTAATTCTGTGCATCAGTTCCCAAGTTAAATTAATCGATAAGACCATGTGGTTATATAATTTTTTTCACAAATATAGTACCTCAAGAGAGATGAAGGTAGGTATAGCACAGTCTTGCATATAGCGCGTTATATACACAGCTGTGCTTCTCACGCCTTAAAAAAGAGAGGTAACATTGAAATGGTTTTCTCCTCATAGTAAAAACCTTGTAGACCTAATTACATTCTAATTTTGCAAATACATCAGAAGGGATGCTTTATAGATTTTGGAGATAATTTTTTTATTTTTTAGGGCTCATTGGGGGAAAACACCCCCACCTATTTTTTTGTATCAATGATAAAAAAAGTATAGCTGAAATTAGAGGTGCACGAGGGGTGCAAAAAGGGCTTGCAAAGCTCAAAAGAAAAAAAAACTATGAAACAATAAAAACTATTTACTAACCAAGCTTTTAAAGAGCTAGCACGGCTATCCTTTGCTTTGATACATATCAATCCAAAATCCTCTCTGAACCAAATCTTCCAACTACCTAAAGTGCAAGCTTTGTTATAGAAAATAAGTCCATTCTTGATGTCCAGATGGTCCAGTAGGCTGTAATCATCACATCCTTGAAAATGCTGCTCCCAAAGCTTGTTCTGTCATGGATGATCATGTCGAGAGGGGGAAGGGAAAGGTTCCACTAAATTCCAATCATATTCCGGCAAACCTGAGCAAAGGGGCATTCAAAGAATAAGTGAATGATAGTATCCTCTGATTTAGTGTTACATATGGCACAAGAGTAGCTGTTCAGATACGTGTGCTTTCTTCTCAAGGTATTTCTAGTTTTCATTCTATCTTTGAGAATTAACGAGAAGAAGAATTTATGTTTACCAAGATTATCTCCAACCCACATCCAAGAGGTGAGATGAGAGGCCTCCAACGTGCCCTGCAAGGCTTTATATGCTCTTTTGGAAGAGAAGATATTTGATGAATTGCAAATATATCTCCAATAGTCAAAGTTATTAGGATCCCAGTCAAAAGATAGCAGAAAATTTTGTAGGCTTTCCAATTCATCAGTAGCTTCTGGGGAGAGAGGTAAGCTAAAATTAGAATTACCATCCTTCTCCATGAACAGTTTGTTGAACACTTCTTCATCTTAGCAAAAGAGTAAATTATTGGATACAGTTCTTAGAGGCAATTATTTTCCCAATAGTCAGGAGCTAGACACCTAAATCCACATGAAGTTTTAAAAAATCCTTCCACCAAAAAGAGCCAACCAATGATCTAGCATGAGGAGGGGTGTTGCTATTTTTGTAAAACTTGTCCCATGTGAGTTGTACGAAAGGAGTCTTGCATGATTATAAAATTTGTCCAAAAATTTCAGAAGAAGTACTTTGTTCTGATTACTGATGTCAATAACACCAAGTCCCTTCCCTCAAAAAGAATAACACCAAGTCCCCTTTCCTCTCTCGATTTACAAGCAGGTTCCTATGCAGATAAACAAGTTCCCTTATTAATGTCCCCACCACTCCATAGACAATGTTTTCTGTACCTATCAATATATCTTTTGTACAACTCTAAAGGAGGGAGCATGAGGGTGCACATATAAAAGGTAGGCATAGCTGACAGGACAGAATTGACCAGCAGAAGCTTACCATGGTAGGAGAGCATCTTACTCATGCCAATTAGCCTAGCTTCTATTCTTTGCAACAAAGGAGAAAAATAATGTACTATAGCAGGTTTATTGATTCCAAGAGGAAGACCTAAATAAGTGAAAGGCATGGACCCAGTTGAGCATCCAAAGTGTTTGCGAAGTGAGATAGTCTGCTACTGTCAGTGTTTACGGGGGGTCATGAAGGATTTTTGAAAGTTGACATGTAAACTAGAAGAGTTTGAGAATGGCCTCAAACTTGTTCAAATTGATAGTTACCCTTTTAACAGCAGTAACAATTAGGACAGTGTCATCACCATACTGGACAATTGGATAATTTCCCCCAAAGTCTTGACAAATAGGCTGCATGATAATTCCTCTGTACTAAGCTTCATTTATAATAGATCACAACAAATCAACTGTAAGAGCAAAAAGGAGAGGTGAGAGGGGTCACCCTTTCTCACTCCTCTAAACATTTGAAAATCCTCCCTATATCACTATTTAAGAGTACAGAGGAAGACCCAGATCCTAACAACATTTTGATCCAATTAATCCATTTATCAGGGAAACCTTTATGGGTTAAGACATCAAGAATCAGATGGTGTTCCACCTTGTCAAAAGACTTTTCAAAGCCCCATTTTAGAATCACTATTTTTTTCTTAGAATGGTGGCAAATGTGCAAGAATTGAAAATCCCTAGCCAAGTAATCCTATATGCATGTTTTTGCCCTTAATAAAACCATACTGATTAGGATGAACTAGTTGAGGCATGACACCTTGTATTCGTAGGGATAAAATTTTGGTAAGACACTTCATGGAGTAGTTGAGTAAGCAAATAGGTCTATAGTCATCAATAGTAGGGTTGGACTTATTAGGAATAAGGGCAATATGGGAGTTATTGATGCTGCTAATGTCAATGGTATAGGGGTTGAAGATATTTAGGTACCTAACAAAGTCATCTTTTATGATGTCCAATAATTTTGAATAAATAACCCATTGAAGCCATCTAGACCAGGGGCATGGTTTAGGGTAAGCTTTTGATGATTGAAGTAATCTCCTCGATGCTAAAATCACTAGCTAGAAAATCAAGTTCCTATCTGTTCAAGAGAGATGCTAGATCAAAACAAACCCCTAAGAATTCACTCTAATCTAGCTTTGAAGGCATTCCACAACAAAGCTGCCTTCTGATCATGATCAGTCTAGAATATTGTCCAAAGTGGTGAGACTGCCAATGTGTTTCTTAGTGTTGTTGATAGTGGTCATAGCTTGGAAGAAGGAGGTGTTCTCATCAACCAAGGTAACCCACCTTATTGTACTTTCTTGCTTCCAATATTTTATTTTAGATTCTAGTAAGCTAGATAAATGTTTTTTGACCAATGTTGTGAAATTTGATTTAAGACTACTCAAGGGCCTTTATTCTTCTAGCCCATTCACAAGTAGAACTTAGCTAGAATTATAAATCAGCTTTTGAGGTTGGAAAGTGTCTTACTCCAATTTCTAAGGCCAACTCTAACTTGTTTGAATTTAGCAGGCAGGGGTGTGGCAACATTTGCATAGTGGGGGCTTGTGTTCCAATGAAGTTCTATAGTATGAAATCAGATTGGTCCACATAAAAATTTTCAAATCTAAATCCTAATCCTTTTGGGGTCTTACTGCAAATGTTGATGTAGTAAGGAATATGATGATGAAGGGGTCTAGATAGAGGCATGAATGTAATTGTAGGAAAAGATAGTCCCTAAGGACCTAGTCATGTTTAATAAGAAGAGGTTCTAGTTGCATGTAGCTCCAAGTATACCTTCTCCCACTGAAGGCATGTCAATTAGCACTGTTAAACAATTGCATTTCAAAGAAGTCACCCCTAGGTCTACTTCTGTCTTCTACACTTATGTAAAGGTTGAAATCCCCTGTCAAAATCCAATCCTCAAATTTGGAGTATCTAAATTTATCAACCAAGTGATAAAGGTCATTTTCCCATCAGCATGAGTAGGTCAATAAATATTGGTCAGGTGAAAAGAACTTTGATCTTGCAAGCAGGTGACCTTGACTGCCAAGCCATAATTATTCTGTCATAAGCACACATTGGTACATGCTGCTATTCCAGATAATTAGTAGCCCACCAGAGGCACCAGTAGAGGGACAAAAGCAAAAGAGTCTAAATTTCTAGGGCATCAGATATCTTCTATCAAAGTTTTCTCTCTTTGTTTCGTGTAAGAATAGAATATTGCAAGCACTTTTTGTGTAATTTTTTCATGAATTGCATCCCATTTACCCTAGCGATTTATTTCCCTAATATTCTAGCTCAAAATCTTGTGCATTCTATTTCTATTCATTGGGAACCACTTTAGGAGGGAAGCCTGCATATTGGTTAGACACTGACCAAACTAGAGAGGACAGAAAAATAATTGGAGGATAGTGTTCCTAGAGCGAGAGATCATGGGGATGAGCAAGAAATAGATAGAAACTAAGCAACAATAAAAGGTAAAGGTCTTGATCATCAAGCAATAGAGTAGCATCACACAAATACTGACTACAAGCAAACCATCATCACACTAACACTTATTAACCCCACATATAGGTAGGGCAGATTGAAAGCATGTTCTTAACCAAAAGTAATCGTTAGAAAACAATAAGTTGCCCCATGACCCCTACACATCAGAATTACTTCTTATGATTAATATGAGCCTTTATGATTGCAGCAGATGCAATCGCAGGCTGTATCTAGAGGATGCCAGTGGAGGTGCCCATCTGGATGTCTTGTGGCAGGTGAGGAGAAGGAGCTTGTCCTGGGTGAGGGACACAGCCAGAGGCTTAGGACAGATCACTTCTTTCTCTTTCCCATTTACTATAGGAGAGGTGCCTTTGAATCCACCAAGCTTCTCGGCCTGCCTCATGCTGCAACAGAGGAAGCGGTCTTCAATATGCTCCCAGGGTCTGACATCCCTCTTCTTTCCTGGGGTGAAGTCGGCAGCAGTACTCTACATAAGATCATCATCATTTAGAGTGGAGTTGGATCCCCCAATTGGTTCCTTTATCTGGGGAGGAATTAGAGTTGCTAGATGGATCAATAAAAGATAGCCATCAAAATAAGATGGGATGGGCTTATCGCAATCAATATCTAGAAGAGTGAGATTTGAAATGAGTTGATTGAGTAGTTTTGGATATGAAATTCAATACCTTTCCAAAAAATAGGGAAGGGAGGATCCTTGGAGATCACAGGAGCAGCAGGGAACAAGCCACAAGCAACTGGAGCTTTGGAAGGAGTGGGGACCACAATCACTAACTTTGGGCCTAAACACAATACCAGCCAGTGCATTCTAATTTGGTGGAAGTTCAGGTTGAGCATTTGTAGTAGGTACCACAGTTTCATTCTCATCTAGTTAAATAGAGCTCTAAATTTTTGGAATAATAACTAACTTTTTGCAGCAGCTTCTTGCACAAGGGTCAGATTAGCGATAGACTGTCCACTCCCTTCTATTAGAGGCTGGATTTCCCCAACAACTTCTCCTATTGCCTTTTCTACATTCTCAACTTCAACTGCATGTCCAACCTTAGAAGCAATAATGTTCATGTCTATTGTCACTGGTTCAACAACAAGAGTTTCACTGTTTTCCATTGGATCAATAGGACCTTCATCCTATACTACTGGATCAACATCCATGTTGACAGGCCGTGGTGCCACATATTTAACACCATCCAACACCATGACATCCTTAGCAGCAAGATCATTCACATCTTTAGCAGCAATGTCATTGACAACCTCATGGGCAGCAAGGTGAATTCCATGGGCATCATGATGCACATTCCACCACTGGCTTCTTCAACCACATCATGGGATCTAACTGGAGTAGCATTAGGTGTACCAGGGGGCGTGGCCCTGCCAACTATTGGCGGCGCTTATGGAGCATTTTTAATTGCCAACTTATGTCTAAAAGGAGAGAAATAATCATGCTTTAACACATATACATATACTATTAACGGAATTCCACTTGTACCTCTAGTGTTCTTGTTTTGCAGGTTTATCAATGGAAATAAGTGCAAATACACAACACAAATGAGAAAGCACAAAAGTAGAATACAAATTTAGGAAATGCGCAATCAAGAATGACTAAGGAGCCCACCTTCATTTCAAATCTGGGCCCGAACATAACCACAGGAGAGGTCCAGGCCCAGAGGGAACCAACCATGTGAAGGTGATGGCCAGAAGGGCCCACCAGGGGACTGACCACTCCCAGAGGCGGCCGTCCCCAGCTGGCTCCTCCCGGGCCCAACTCGCTCAGGCAGTTCATAGGCGGTTCCCCCACGTTGGTTTCACCCCCTTCCATATCTGATGACGCCGAAACCGACCACCTTGAGCGATAAATAGAGGGCGCTCCTCCATTCTCAATACACACATTCATTTGGAGTCACTCACCTCATACTTCTTGCTTGTATTGTTTAGAGTAGATTTAGTAGTTTGTGAGCAAGGAAAAAGCTATCAAGGAGAGCTTGTCTCCTTGGAGGATGAAGAACATCTTGGTATGAATACAATTCAGTTTTCCTCCATGTGCAAGTTCTCATCTTATTTATATAATCATGCATATGAATTAGAGTATGGTTATGTTCATGTTATGATCATAATATATGGACTAGTACATAGTTTATGTATTATGTTCTTAACTTGTTCATCATCGTTCTTCATTGTTCATTGAATTAGTATGAATAGAGGAAGAATTAGGAATGAGGTGATGGTTCATCGTGCCTTTTTGGTTGCTCTTAACATGAACACAACCATACTCCATGGGGTTAGGAGTTGTTTCCAATTACACGGGCATGGTGCCCGGGTATGCGAAGATCGGCGGATATGTCGGTACTCCATGGATAGAGGGGTAGGTGGACAGGTAGTGACAACCCTGTTCATCCTTTGCATTCCCCCAGGTTCGGGTTCAATTAGGAGTTCATAAAGTCTCTATCGGCTGGCAGACCAGCTACGGGGATCTCCCTATCATCCCAGACTTAGTCCTGATACTAGACATGCTAGTTAGAAGTTTACTATAGTTCTTTGCATATATATATGTATATGATCAATGCCTGCTCTGGTTAGTTATATTCTTTTATTCTTTATTTCTCTTTTATCCTTGAGGTTGGCTCAAATGTGTGTCCACTATCTTTGAACCATGATTTACCCCTGTTTATGCTATGTCTATCCCTACACAATAAGTAATCATGTTTATACCAACGCTAGATGCATATTGGCCTCCTACCGGAAATTATAAATAACAATACCCCTTGAATACTCAAAGGTGAAATACTACAATGATAGTTCTGTGCGCTTGTGGATTTATTGTAAATTTGTACTGAGCTATTATGATTGGCATACCTAAGTACCATTACCTAAGGACTGTAATTCTTGTTGCACCCTACGGCGCCGTGCTATAGGATTGCACTCGTAAGTAATGATGGTTAGAAAGGTGTCATAACTCATTTTCAAAGACAAAAATAAGATATATAAAAGCCTTATATGCACCCTAGGATGTCGCACACACAAGTTAACAAATCTTAAATAGTACCAAATCAGAGTTTATTACATAGCGCACGAGATAGAACACATAGTTTTTAACAAAAATAAGACATAACTAAGATAAGTCTTTAGAAGAAGCTCCACCACAGAGACACTTCAAATGGTTGACACAAGCTAGTAGTCATGTCTATAACTCTTGCTCCAATCTTGATCTGTTACCCATCCGGGATTTTCCAAGTAATGAAACAAAACAAGTGTAAAGTACATATGTACTTAGCAAGCATAGAAGGGGTTCATGAGGCTCAAAAGGTTGACATGGTTTAAACTACAAGTAGCTTTTTAGTGTATGTCATATTTTAGCAATTAGCATCAAGGTAGTATCAAACCCATAACCACATGATCAGGTAAACATAATTAAGAACATGATGAAAACAATAGTATTAACATGTAGTATAATTTAAGTTGATGATCCATTCCATAAAAGTCTCCAAGGCTGCTCTAACCGTGAGCATGGACGATATATTAGTTTAACTCTGCGCAGAGGTGTACACTTTCACTTTGAGTCATGATTTCTAAATGAGTGGGTTAATTACTCCCAAGCACTCAAAAACCATATAAAGCCACTCATGGGTTCGCCTAACAAGTTAGGGCCGCAGGGTCATCAGATGTAAGAAATCCCTCCTTCCAATATGGCGCATGGCCTACCCGGTTATACACATACTGAAGAGGCCGTCCTATACCCAACTTGCAGATCCTCTAACTCGCTAGAAAAGGTCCTATGAACAACTAGAGCTAGAGCCATGTAGCCCCCACAGTTGTACATTATGTCCCGGATGATCACTTACAGTTTGGATCTTATTGAAAACCATCTTTAATCATTAGTTGCATAGTCATTAATCAAATTACAAGATCATTATTATAAAGCACTAGCATAAACTACCCATATGCAACATCCCCAGCTTAACAAGGTAAAGGAGTTCAAATCTAGGCAATCCTTAATAGGGTAGCAAGGAGACACATGTATATGATTTTAGTGTGTATCATGAGTAGGTAACAAGGATGGTCACTCTCTGTACCCGAGCAACAATCAACAACAAGCAAGCAACGAGCAATCATACACGAGCAAAAAAATAGAGATGTTGGCTCTACCTTGCTAAAAGAAAAGAAAAGAAGAGATTAAAAAAATTATGTATATATATATTGGAGGAGAGGAAAGGAGCACGCTGGCTTCACATATTTGAAGATACATATAGAAGTGCTAGCTGACTTCACCAAGCATTGCTTCCACAATCAAGATGGTCTCAGCTCCATGCCTTTGCAACAACCATCAAAGCCCATGGTCCATACACACTAAGTCATGTGTGTATGGCCAAACTTTGTAGTTTCCTTGGGAAGATCCATCAAGCGTCAAGAGGAATTATCTACATCTGTTATTGTTAAATACACCCAGGTATGCAAAGGTAATATTCACCAATTTGTTTACTCACGTTTGTCCCCATAGCCTGACCCTGCATTTTCATGCTTCCTTTGTTTATGTAATTTACTCTAGCTTAAGTGTTGTCACATAGGCATATGTGGCACATTCATGGGTCTTTTTAATTTAAGCATGGAGTTTAGGTTTAAAAGACCTTCTTTATTCAAATTTTGGCATGGTGTCGAAATTTGATTAATGAGCTATGAGTTGTTATCATAAAAAATGGAGGTCTATTTTACTTTGCATCTTAAGTTTGACCTTGTTTGAGTTATGCGAATTAGATGAACAAAAAACTTTATAATAAAATAAAATATATAGTTAATAAGTAAATAAAAATAATCATAATAAGTTTTAGGCTCTCTAGGGTTCAACCTAGTAGAGTCCTTGCTTATTTTATGTTCTCTTTGTTTTTTGTTTCTTTATTAAAATTAAAAATAGGTAAAAAAAATTGCGGAGGAGATCTTTTAAGGCACAACTAACACACCCTTCAAGATCTCCCCTGGATGTTGCACAAACATCAAGCAGGTCATCATATAGAAGGATAAGACACATGACTTTCATGAACTCCTTCTTCAACACCGATGGTTTGTGCAACACCTCTCTCACTCCCCTGACCAACCATGACTCCATGCATATCTTGGATCGCACTTTGTTTAAAGATTCTAAAAAAACAAAGGGGGAGTCATGGTCGTAACATTTATTTTAGATAGAAGCTTGCATGAAGTTGTTCCTCCTACTTTTGTTGTATATGCAAGCCACTAACATGCAGGAGTTAACAATGAATGACTTGCTACATGACAACATGCTACTGAAAGTGATGGACTCCAACCTACGCCTTGGTAGTCACCTAAGTTGGAAACCAAGCACCGCAGCAGCAACTCTGATGTTTCATCCATACATGCTGTTGGTACACACATTTAGGTATGTCAAGGTAATATTGACCAACTCATTCACTCATTTTTTCCTCCATGAAAATATAACATCATGCTCTTCCTCTGTTCACACCATATGCTCTAAGTTTGGGTGTATTCACATAAGCGTACTTGTGGTATATCCATAGGATTTTTAAGTTAAGCATGGTGCTTAGGTTAAACTAGCCTTCTTTAATCAAAATTGTGACATGGTGTTGCATTTTGATTAATGAACTTTAAGTTGTTATCATGAATAGTGGAAGGAATTCATGTTGGAGATGAAGCAAGTCTTGCCTTCTTTTTGAATCTTTATCGTAGCCCTATTTGAGTTTGAATAAAAGTTTGGCTGAGAAAACTTTTGATTGGTTCCCTTGTTCAAAGATTTGCCTCTGTTGAATGATTCTTGGTTATCTTGTCATATTTCCTTTCTCTATGATAATAAGTTTTGGTTTGGAAGTGTTGGTCCTACATCTTTTTAACTAAGCATGGTGTTTAGTTTGAAGCTAGGATGTGACATCATGCTTCTATAGGCTTTTTAATGTAAGCATGGTGCTTAGATTCTTGAGCCTACCTTGACAAATTAGACGTAGTGTCTAGTTTGATCTTGGAACTAAAGCTGCTAGAATAGATTTTGGTTAATCTTATGGACTAACCCCTTATAGAAATTTATCAACTCCATGAGGGTAAGTCTTTGAGATGATAGTAGAGACAAGCATTTCTTTGGTGAACCTTGAAAAGAAAAATATAATGACAAGTAAAATCTTGATAAAAATGTAGTAATATACCTTTCAACCCCAAGCTTTGTTATCTTGTTATCTCAATACCACCATAAAAACAAGCTTGGGGGAGCTTCCTAGCACGCTCAAGAGAGGCCACGAACTACACATCAGGCCGAAGCACCACCAACTTGGGAGCGGGGCATGACTTCTTGTTGGCCAGCCTGTCGAGCGCCTCTTTCAGGACTCTACACTTGCTTAGCATGTGACCCTTGCCGGGGTGATGAGGGCAATCCTAGCTAATGACCCTATCAAGCTCTTCATCGTTGGGCCTCTTCTGGCCCTTCACCGCATTGATAGAGGAGTCGCTGCGATTACGCCGACCACCGTTGTAGGTGTCCTGACCATGTCGCTTGAACGAACGATCATCATCGCGGTGGTCGGGCTCGCGATTGCCATCATGGTTGCGGTGATCGTTTTGCCGATCTGGCTGGCGGTCTTGGTTGTCGTCGTAGTCGTGGTCGTCGTCACGGCGGTAGCCTCGGTGGGGGGAACGGGATCCGCCCCGTTCCATCATCGAGATGAGCAAATCTGTGGGCGATGGAGAGGAGATCTTCCATGGTTCTCGGCTGCTTGAGGAGCAGCTCCTTCTTGAGGTCGAGGCCACGTGGTTGGACCGGGCCGGCGACAAAGAGGTCGATACCTTCTGCCGGGGTGACGTCGATCGCATGATTCCATGCGTCGGAGAAGCACCGGATGTACTGTCATAGCGATTCCCTCGGATGGTGGCATACTTGCACCAGAGTGTACTTGGTGTTCGGCTGTACACAGGTGGGCTTGAAGTTGTCGATGAACATCTGCCTGAGCTGTGGCCAGTTGTGGATTCTACCGGGACGCTGGCGGAGCAACCAGGAGGTGGCGGCATTGCTCAAAACCACCGGGAGGTAGTTGTCCATGACGAACTGCTCAGAAAACCACTTCGTATAGCATGATCCAGTGCTCAGGATCGTCTTGCCTGTCATACATCTTGACATCCCCAATCCAGAAGTTCTTTAGCCAGAGAACGGCCTTGAGTCCTTCCGAGAACTAGGCTGGCCCGCTCGTGTGTCACCGAGCATGAAACTGTTCATTGAGGTGGTCACGGAGATTGTGATCTTGAGGCTGCTCGACCTCCTAATTGCGCTCGACACGGCGGTTGGCCTACTGCCTGTTGGCGCGCTGGCGATTACCTGTGCTTTAGTGGCGATCAGAAAGTCACGGATAGCTTCAACCCCAGGTGTGTTCAGGGGAAGGCTATTAAGCCTGTCCATGGCCACAGCGATGTTGGTCGTGGGAGTCTCATGGACGACCTGATTGCCGACCACATTGAACTCACCGTTAAGGTTGCGCTGGAGGCGGCGCGGCTGAGGGCCTACACCGTTGTTGCTGCCATTGTTGGTGACGTTCAAGTCTTGTGCTTCCTGGAGGCGTCATTGCACCCGATCAGTGTTGCGTCCTTCTCTTGCCTGCCTCTCCTGCTCCGCCTCATTTGGAATGGGAAGCTTGTCCACGTTGATGGCGAACACCGCACCGTTGAAGCCAGGTGGGGTCCTGGGGCTGCCCGGTACCCTGTCGGCTGAACGGGTCTGGTGGTCGGTCGGTTGTGTTCTCCTCGACGTCCTCCCGACTCTGAACCTCAGGACTCTCTTCGTCAGAGAGGAGGTACTCGGTAAGGTCAAAGGAGATGAAGGGTGTCCTGTTGAGCCAAGAGAACTGATCGGACATGGCGTCATCTTCAGGGATCATTGCACCTGATTTGGAAGGAATCTCCTGCAAAGCCACCATGCTAACCACGGGCCTTGGATCTTCCGGAACTAGAACCAGATTGGGATCTAGATCCAAGAGGTGGTCATCACATCACCGGGGAGCATCCTGCAGGTTCCTCGCATTAGACACAGATGAGTTGCTCGACCCGTGCAGTAAGATGGATACGTTGTTCGGGCCAGGGGCGATTGGATCTGCCAGTTCCAGAGCAGGTTGCATCTGCTGCACCTAGCGCTATTGCCCTCACTCTACTCGGACTCGGCGAGCGGTGTGGCTGCGCGCGTGTTGGCGCAGGTGCACGTCAATGAATTCACCCTCCTGACCTGGGGCGGAGCCCGGGTGGCAGCCAGAGTTGGATCTAGCTGGCGTGGGTGATGAAGCTGACTACGCGCAGGGCGCTGCTCATGGCGCCCCTAGTTGGGCACGGGCTATTGTTGATGGCGCTGCTCCATAGTAGGAGGCCTGCCTCAGCGAATGGCTGGTGCCGTTCCTCTGTGGTCGGTAGGCGGTGCTCGGGCCGGAGCTAGATTTGGATCTAGTCGGCGTGGACCACCGGCTTGGCCTGAACATCCTTGCTGGTGCCGAGCGTTGCCACCCTGACGGACAGGTGGCGGCCCATGAACCATGGGCAGATTTGGATCTACGCGATGTGATTGGTCGGTGCGATTGCGCCGGCATGGTCGGACAGGGGTGAAGTCCAAGTACTTTTCATGGTGCCGCACAGGAGCGGACTCCACGTACTCAAGGAGTTCAGCCAGACCTGCCCCGTGCCGATCGATCATGTCGCTGAGATTGGAGTTGTCGATGTGCCTCCTCTGGTAGCGAGGAAGCCGGCAGTTCACCGCTGGCATGGCCATCATCTCCGCCCGCATCATGGGCAGCGCAGACGACCCCGGGGGCGGCCTCGAGATCTGGGTTGTCAGAGAAGAGATTGGCGCGGTCGGTGCTGGGGCCGACTGTGTCACAGCCGGAGCTAGGACCGGCTGCACTGCCCCGCGAACGTGAAGGACGTCGCCACGCCGGTGGTCCATGTGAGCGAACCGATGGTGAGGGAGACGCCCGCCTCGAAGTCCATGGAAGCCGGGAACAAAACCATCTTGATCACCTGCTGATCAAATCGCGCACCCCCTACCTGGCGCGCTACTGTCGATGAAACCTCGTTGGCAGTCTACCACGGGATACCACGAGGCATTAGATTGCGGTGGGGAGCGCGCTAAGACCTACGATCTAGATGTTGAGACACAAGACGAACACACAGGACAATCGGGGTTTATCCAAGTTCAAGCCACTCGAAAGCGTAATACCCTACGTCCTGCGTCTCTGCTGCTGTATTGATGAGATGTTAATAGATGCGTTCTAGGGGGTCCTTGCCTACCTTATATAGTGAGGGGCAAGGTTACATATCTAGGGTTTCTCTATGGTCGGTTACATTGCGCCGTATCCTTAGAGTACACGACTAGATCTAACCGACTAAGACTCCTTGCGTGCCAAGTAGCCTTCAGCTCCCGTGTGGCCCACCAACCTAGTCGATAGCGGACCACGGGCTCCATCTTGTCGTCCAGCCCACCGATCACGATGATGATGGACCAGCCTTCGTCTTCTAGTCTTGGCCGTCTTGTACCGAACAGCCCAAAGTCTAGCCATAAGGGTATATGGGGTCTATACCCCCACAGTTGCCCTATTGTTGCTATCCAGTTCATACATGACGGATCAAAAAACCAACCTATGACATTCCATTTTAGTCCAAAAAATGTATGACGTGAGATACATAACGTTTTACTAGATCACCATCATGAGTTAATTGTGACACATTTTCGCTTGTCCATAGCAAAAGAAAATCATCATGTATAGGGATTTTTTCTTGTAGTGACACTTCTGCAGCCCGTTCCCCCCACTACCCTTGCTAGAGCTGCTCCTTCTACCTACATGTACTTTAGTCTCTACCTCGCAATGGTCTGTCTAACCTCTTGGTGTAGTCATGGTTGTTTGGTAACTCTTCTACTTTGTTGGATGCTTTGTCATCATTGATGCTCGGGTTGATACTTAGCCACCGACATCACTTCAGGCTTCCCCTTAGGCAGTTACTACTGAGCATATGATGCCCCATATTGCCGCCATGGTTCATGCTCGAGAGGATGCTTTGGCTCTGAGTTTCTTGGTGGATGCTTTGCCTCCGTGGCTTCATCTACATGTTGACAGCCTTGCATTGTTGTATTTTTTTACAGGTCCAGTTGGTTTGGTTTGTGGTGTAGGGCCTCTCCTTTTTGCCTTTCTTTCTGTTCTGTTGTTGTCTTAGTTTCAAACAACATTCTTTTTGGTTGTGTAACCAATGCTATGGGTTCTCTATAGCTGCATCGTGTAAGCCATTCTTTTGGCAGAACGACACTCTATCTTCTCATTAGTGAAATACATGTGAAGTTCATGCTCTCCAAGAAAAGTAACGAGAATCTGGACAGTTTTGGATCTATTTAGTTTTTACACATCATAATGAAAAAAATTTAATCTTTTCATATGAACAAAAACAATAGAATATTCCTTAAGTTTTCCATATTGGCAAAGTTTATATTGTTTTATTATTATATCTCAGGTTATCAATTTTTTATGTTTGATGTTCTACTTTGAACGTCAGTTAAGTTCCATGGGTATTTACTCCATGTTGGAAGCCACATCTCCATGACAAGCAGTACGCAGGGCCCCGCTAGTATTACGAGGAGCTGTGCTTGGCTTTAGCGACCTCGGGAGATGTGAAAGGCGAAGGGAGAGGGATGAGTCACCACTTTTGTCAGGTGAGATGTAGGATGCTGTTTGGTATTTGAGATTTTAGGGGTCTTTCACAAGTTTTGGGGGCAAAATGTGGTAGAGTGGTTGATCAATAATTTTTCCATAGTATCTATGGATGGCTAAGATGATTTTAATAATTATCGAGGCTAGTCCAGTTTGACGAATGTGTGAATGAAATTGAACCAGCCAATGCAAATTCACGATTGTGATCCTCCGACCGTTGCTCGATCTTCAACCATGGCACATGCACCGAACAAATGGTTTTCGGTCTTTATGTCAACAATAATGTGGAAGGAACTTTTTGGGTTAGTTGATGGTCCGTTGCGAATCTCCTTGACGGAGGCAGCTAACTCCATCAGATCAATCAACCATATATCAATGCAAAACGGCTGATTCAGACCAGCATCCATGCATGATTACTTCCCACGTCAATGGCAGTAGTCTAGGACATGCCTTTGCGCGTCGCCAAACGTCCGTGATATGTTGCATCGATCGCTTGTGCTAGTTTCCAATGAAGACACGGATTGTTTTCTCGTGTGTTCTAACTTGTAGCTGCTTGTGACACAAGGCGAGATAGATCGACCATCATTCCCCTAAACCTCCACAGCTATCGTGTATTTTATCTAACTCATGCATTCTCCTACCTTCGGTTAGCCTGAACACCTCCTCCTCTATTTAAGCAGTGGTATCCCAATGGCATGCATATCAAACTGGCCGGCGTCAAACATTGATCCTCATTCTGCTTAGGAACACACACCTGACAACACCTCGATCACTTGTTCTCTATCTGCAGCCAGCTCTGCGCATTTCGAACGACGACGTTCCGTGGAAATGTCTAATTCCTTTAAGCTGTGCACGGTGGTTGTTGCGGCGTGCCTCGCAGTCGCCACCGCCGACTGGTCTCAAGGCACTGCCACTTTCTACGGCGGAGTTGACGCGTCCGGCACGATGGGTAAGAATTATACATGGTACATTTGTGTATGTACGTATACTAAAGAATCACTTCGTCACTAACGCATGCATGTTTGATATGCTACACAGGTGGCGCGTGCGGGTACGACAACCTGTATAACGCGGGATACGGCGTCAACAACGCGGCGCTGAGCCCGACCCTGTTCAACGACGGCGCGTCGTGCGGGCAGTGCTACACCATCACCTGCGACCCAACACGCCCGGGCGGGCAGTGGTGCAAGCCGGGCAACTCCATCACGGTGTCCGCCACCAACCTGTGCCCGTCCAACTACGCGCTCCCCAACGGCGGCTGGTGCGGCCCGGGGCGCCCCCACTTCGACATGTCGCAGCCGGCGTGGGAGCACATCGGCGTCGTGCAGGGTGGCATCATCCCGGTGCTGTACCAGCGGGTGACGTGCTCGCGCACCGGCGGCGTGCGCTTCAGTCTCGCCGGCTCCCAGTATTTTCTGCTCGTCAACATCCAGAACCTCGGAGGCAGTGGCTCCGTGGGCGCCGCCTGGGTGAAGGGCGACAAGACCGGGTGGATCCAGATGTCCAGGAACTGGGGTGCCAACTGGCAGGCGCTCGCTGGTCTCTGCGGCCAGGGGCTCAGCTTCGCCGTGACCAGTACCGGCGGGCAGTACATTCAGTTCTTGAACGTCGCGCCAGGGTGGTGGCAGTTCGGACAGACCTACACCTCAAACCTCAATTTCTACTACTAAGACCCTACTTATTTTCCGACGCCGAGGAAGCCCGATCGATCTCTTCTTGCAGTTCGGTGGAGTGGCGAGTGCATGTTCTTGATTCTGACGGAGAGCTAAGTGCACTTGTTGCCGCTGTGTCTTGTATCATTGCTTCTTCTTTGGTGACCCCCGGATTGACGCCCATCCTACGTGATGCTCCAGCTGCTGGAGGAAATGGAAGGGTAGAATGAAACAGAGGAGGGGATCGGTGACACATCATGTACACCGTAATGCTTTTTACAACTTCGTACATACGGCACATTTTTTTCTTAACACCGTGCATGGGTATATACACGAAATTATATATAAGTTGTATCAACAATGTGTAGATTACGAATTTGCATATTGTGGATAACTTGCATCTAGCAGACATTTCTAGTTATTCGGAAAGGATAAACCAGTGTGCTGCCCTGTTTCCCCCTCTAAGAGAATTTCTTCTGCCTAACTTCTAATAGTAGAGACTTCGGTGAAAACAATACCATCCAAGAGACTCTTTAATTCGTTATCTAGATGACATGGACATAGAGCAGGCCCATTTGCCTGCTACTTCCAACTGCTCCTGAAAATAAACAAAGAACCAGAGCACAAGGCTCAATAAGATTGACAAGGGTTTTAAGTCAGCTGCTTGCAAGGACAGGGATTGTGTTGGGTGCTCTGCCACCCCTCCAACAATATCCTCTTCTACCATCTGGGATTACTTTTTGTAACATTGATCCCCAGGAGTTGACTGAAGAAAAATTGGCAAAGCCTCCAAAAGGAAAACCAGCAAAGAAGACTATCAAGAGAAAAGCTAGTGATCCTTCTACTAGCAAGGGAGGTGCTGCTGAGCGTATTGCCTAGGCTGCTGCTATGTAGTTTCAGCATTTCTTTTGTCTCTATGTTTAGTCATGAATAATAGAAATTGGAATGTTTTGTGTTGGAATATCAGTGATAAAAAATGGAATGCTATCAGGGAAAGAGTTGTTGAAAGTAACTCTGATGTTATTTGTTTACAAGAAACAAAGAAAGCTCATTTTGATCTAAGGTTTGTCAGAAATTTCAGTCTCCCTGTTTTGATAAATTCGTTTCCCTCTCCCTTCAAATTGTGCCTTTGGTAGCATTATTATTAATTCTCTGGAAACCATCTATGCTGTTTGGCCAGCTTGTCTATCAAAATAACTATGCTATATCAGTGCAATTTTCTTCTTTTCATAATGGAACTTCTTGGCTGCTAACAAGTGGGTATGCCCCTTGTACACAAGATGAAAAGAGACATTTTATTGATTGGTTTAAAAAATTCAAATGCTTGACCATGTTGAGTGGCTAATTTTGGGAGATTTTAATCTTTGTCGAGGCCCTGGTACATCTTCAATGAAGCTATAAGCTCTTTGGGTCTGGTGGAATTGCCCCTCAAAGGTAGACATTTTACTTGGACAAATAAACAGTCATCTCCTTTGCTTAGACATCTTGATTGGCTTTTTACCTCTGTCCATTGGACCATCTCCCTATCCAAATACTTTTGCATCTCCTCTCTCACATGGAAACATCTGACCATGTGCCCTATGTTATCTCAATCTCTAATAAAATCCCAAGAACCCCCATTTTTCATTTTGAAATTATTGGATGGATCGTGATAACTTTCTGCAAGTTGTAGTGAAAGCTAGGTAGCACTAGCTCATCTTTCTGATGCAGCTCTAATTCTTTTTTCCAAGTTCAAGAATTTGAGAGGTCTCTTAAGAATTAGAAACATTCTTTGTCCAACTTGAAAGAAACTAATATGAATGACAAATTGGTGCTCTCTTTTCTTACTCTAATTGAAGAGTTCAGAGACCTTACTCTTCATGAGTGGAATTTGTAGGAAATTCCTTGGCTAAAGCTCCAAGCTTTATTAAAACAACAAAAAACATATTGGAGGCAGAGGGGATGAATCAAATGGGTGAATGCTTTTTCATGCTCATGCCACTTTCGATATAGAAAAATCTGATTACTCATTTGGACAATGACTTAGTGTTCTAGTAATTGATCACCATCAAAAGGAGCTAATAATTTGGAATTCTTTCATGGAGAGGCTTGGAATTGATTACTCGGTTTTTGATCTAAGATTGCTTGGACTGGCCTCGAGAATATGTTCACTTATGCCATCAATCCATGAAGGAAATCATAATCTTAAACCTTGATTTTGAAAAAGCCTTTGATAAGGTTGAGCACCAACTAATGATTGAAGTTATGCAGAATAAGGTTTTCCCAATTAATGAATTTAGTGGATGCATATGATTTTCAACTCAGGCACTTCCTTTGTACTTCTAAATGGTGTTCCTGGCATGGTATTTCATTGTGGGAGGAGGGTAAGGCAACCCTTATTGTTCATCCTGATAGCTGACTTCTTACAGACTATTTTAAACAATTCCAAGCAACAGGGTCTTCTCAATCTTCCAGTCAACTTGGTTCATAGTCAAGATTTTATAATATTTTAATATGTTGATAGCACTTTTATTTTCATGGAAGGAAATGCCATGCAACTTTTCTTTTCTCAAAGCCTTGCTCAATTGTTTTGCTAAGAGCACTAGACTTAAGTCAATTGCAATAAGTCTTTCATGGTCCCAATAAATATTGCTAATGATAGATTTGAGCTTCTTGCTAATACCTTTGGTTGTTCCAAACACACATTGCTAGTCACTTATGTTGACTTGCCTCTAGGCTTGATTAGCTAGACCTATTGTTGCAAAATATTAGCCTTTAGTCTCCAGATGTGAAAGAAGGCTTAACAGTATTTCATCTTTTTTGAGCAAGGCATGAAGGCTAGAAATAACAAATGTAGTATTTTTAGCCTTGCCCACTTTTACAATGTGTACTTTTCTCCTACCCAAGACAGTGGTCAAGGAAATAGACAAGTTCAGAAAATAATGTCGAGAGGTTGTGATATCAACAAGGCTCCACCCAAGGCTGCTTGGAAGAAATTAGTTTGTGTCCCAAACGAAAGTGGAGGGCTTGGAGTTCTAAACTTAACAGTGCAGAATGAAACTTTGCTCCTTAAAAATTTACATAAGTTCTTTATCAGCAAGATATCCATGGGTGCATCTGATCTAGGATAAATATTACTCCAATGGTAGACTGCCAGGTACAGATTCTTCGAGACATGGATCATTTTGGTGGAGGGACACTACCAAACTTGTTAGTTCTTATAAAGGCATGGCAAGGGTCTAATTAGTCAGATGTGTTTTTTCTTGTTTCCTTTGGCAAGATCCATGGCCCAACCAGGTTTTGATAGAATTCCGATCTCGGCGAGAGAGTAGGAACCCTCGAGAGACACACAAGCACAGGTGGAAAACTCGAGAGGTATTTTGGTGCTGCAAATGTGGCAGCATTTTCTGTTGATTGCTATCTCTATTTAAGCAAACTACATGCAGTATACATGGATACAAATTACTAATACAATCATGGCATGCTCGTGGTCAATTGTTGCCATCCCAACAACCTGGGACATGCCACAAATGTAGCCGCTAATGATGGCGCTAATTGCCTCTACTTACTATAGTTAGCACGCTCAGGACTTATTCAAACAATCTCCTCCTAAGTCCTAGAGCATCTAGACTAAATTCTTCATGCCAATCTCGACAGGGAGCTCCTGGAACCGAACACGCCTGTCGGTGTTGGGACCCGGGGGTGCCCTAAGCCGACAAGTAATTGTGTACTGCGTGTTCCCTAATTTGGATGGTAATGCAAGATGAACACACGAAATTTATCCTTGTTTGGACAAGAGAAGGCCCTACGTCCAGCGGAGGGAGGAGATTTTTATTCTCTTGCACCGAGGTGCTTGTACAGGGGCGAATACAAGCGGGCGAGTATAGATAGATAGGGTTCAAGTACAAGGCCTAAGCAGGAGAGTGCTACGCCTATGCCTTGCTAGTTATGACCTCAGGAGCTGCTAAATGTTGTCTGGTGTGTTCGGGTGTTCAAAATCCAGTTGGATCTGGGAAGTCCCCCTGAATTAGCCCCCAGCGTCTCCTTTTATAAGCCAAGGAGAGGCACGGGTGTACAGAAATCCCTAAAGCTATCATAGGCAGTGATGTAGAGGGCTCGGTGCTGATCATGTCACGGTTGCTGTAGACGCGTGCGCCGGGCATGGCTCGCCCTGTAGCGACGTGCTTGGAGTCGACGGCCGTCCTTCAGGTGCATCATGATGACGTCAATGATGGTTAGTGAAAGACCCATGCCCATATGGGGACATGCGGGTCTTTGTGGATGTCGCGTCGGGAGTTGTTGGAGTGTTGACCGGAGGCGTCGAGTTTAGACTCGAGGGGGTGGCTGATGACGCTCGAGGCTGTGTCGAGGGGTAGCCATGGGAACTGTGGTCGAATGGATAAGATCGGACTTCAGGGAATCCGAAGCTTGGTGGCTGTCGCGTAGCGTGTCAAGGGGGCGTTGGAGGTGGAACAGTGCTCGGTAAGGTGCAACAGTACCGGGCAAACCATCACATGTCCAGGGATGGGTAGTAAAAGCAGGATTCAACTGCTGTACCCGATCACTGGAACTCCGCTGTAGCCATGCGGTTAGGCGGGAGTAGGTGGAGCCATTAAATGCGTTAGACTTCGTACGAGGAGTAGGTGAGACAAAGTGGGTGCAGTAATCGATGGGGGGTCCTCCGCTCGAGCAGCTGTTCGTCCCTCGATTTGCGGTCATTCGCTCGCGCCGAGTTCCGCCACTCGAGGGCCTCCACCGAGGGGCACCTGCTGGTGGGTGCGTCGCGTTCTTGGGCCAGCCCAGTATGAATTGGTTTTGAGCGTCGGGCCATGTATCGATGAGGGTGGTAATAGGTTTGATTTTGTGGGGAGTTTTTGGTTGATTGCTCGGGGATTAATGCTCACAGATGGAGGTTTAGGGTATCCCTTTTCTAGGTACCCGACAGTAGCCCCTGAGTCTCTGTGCGAGTGCGGCACTCACGAAGAGGCTCATGATCTAGAGTCTTAGCATCGGTATCCTCCGGTGGGTGAGTGCGAGTGCACCCGCCGGGTGTAGCCCCTGAGGCCTTGGAGGAGTAGAAGACTCCTTCGAGGGCTTTATACCTTACTTGTCGAAGCGTGCTCGAGTGGTCGAGCCCTCGGGTGGTCGGTTCCTCTTTCGACGAGGCCATCCGGTTGCGAGCGAGCCCGAGCCTCTTTCATCAAGGTCGATCAGGAACAAGCCCTTTTTTTGACCCTCGCGCTCCCTTTCATCGGGAGGAGGGGTGAGAAGCGTCGTGCTACCCTCGTTTGGGCAAGCTCCGACATCTCGGGTGAGCTGTTATCGAGAAATTCAAGTAAGAGCTCGTGCCCCGTTCGATAGGGGTCAACTTGTGGCCCTGAGGCGCTCTTATTAAAGCAAATCAATGAGTCCCAGGGATGCCGACCCCTTACGATCAGGTTCAGTGGCTCAACGCCTCCCTTCGAGGGGATTCCAAAGTGGATCCTTAGTTTTGCCTTGAATATGTCCGAGGGGGCTTCGAGAGTTCGTTCTTGAGCAAGGGACTCATGTCGGCACCCCCTCGATCATCCCTGACTCTGGTACTCGAGGGCTGCTGTTGAACCCTTTTCGAGGGACAGCCTTCACTCCCTTGAGATTTTCGAGGGGCCGGGGCCCGCGTTTCTTACCGTGGACAGCTCCGTCTATGGATAACTCCTCTCGTTTGTCTGTCGCATCTTTTTAAGCAAAAGTTGGAGAGGTGGATACTCCTTCGCCCGTTGGGCGCATCTTTTGAGGAGGAAGTCAGAGCGGCGCGGTCATGGTGGACCCGTCTGATGGCTAGTGCCCGCGCGGCCGACGCGTGTTTCAGGGAAGATATCGCCGCGGATACTCCTCTGCCCATTAGGCGCATCTTTTGAGGAGAAATCGGAGTGACGTGGTTGTGGGGGCTCGGGGCAACGGCCTGGGTTTGAAAATCCCACACGTACCCCTGTACCCAAAAATCGAGGGGGCGATTAGGTAGGTGCAATAAATACGGGGATATACCTGTCTTTCGATCGGATCCGCCCGTTGCCTCTCGGCCCGCCTATAAATTTAGGAGGGGGTAGGGCTTCGTTCATCCTTCATCCTGCCTTCCTTCTTCCATCGCTGCTGCCACCAAAGAGCTTAGCCATCCTGTGCGTTAGCGTGCAAGAGAAAAGAATAAAGAAAGATTAGGAATCTTCCCTCCCGTCTGTCCACCGAGCAAATCCGCGCAGTCGCCATGGCGCCGAAGCTTCTTTCCCTGGAGGATTGGCTCCCATTGGCCATGATGGAGGAGGAACTTGATGGGTTGGTGGAGGAAGGGCTTCTTCGTCCGGTCGTCACGGCCGACCGGCCAGAGTGGATCTTGCCACCGAATGAGGACAGGGAGTCAAACCCGCCGAAAGGGTACGTGGTGAGCTTCATCAAGTACCACCGGATGGGGTTTGGATCTCCGCCGAGCCGGTTCATGCGGGGGCTCACCCACTTCTACGAGGTCGAGCTGCAGCACTTCTCCCCTAATGCCATCTCTAACGCGATGATTTTCGCCGCCATCTGCAAGGGGTACCTAGGGATGGAGCCGCAATGAGAGCTGTGGCTCCACCTCTACAAGGGGGAGTTCTTCACCAAGCTGGTCTCGCAGGGGAGGAGAAGCATTGCCCGCGTCGGCTACTGCAACCTCTCCTTGAAGCGGTCGGGTCTGTACATCCCGATGGGGCTATTGTCTGGCCATGGCGGGTGGCACGCCCGATGGTTCTACATCCGGAATGACGAGGGCTGGTTGCCGCCCTTCACCAGACGTACCACCATGGTGCGCCCTGACCGTTGGTCTCGTGGCATAGTGAAGGAGCATCAGGCGAGGCTGAACCCCCTCCTCGAACCATCAAGGACTCTGCGCGAGCGAGGGCTGACCACCGAGATCATCATCTTGGTGTTTCACAGCCGGAGGGTTCTCCCGCTGATGCAGCGCCCGCTGCGCTTGGACCTGATGGTTCCCAGGGCACCGCTCGAGGGGTGTCGGATGTCGTCCAAGGCGCTTCCTCTTGAAGAGGTCGCGAGGCGGGTGAGGGGTGCGATGGCCGGCGCCTTCGCGCCGCATGAAGTCAATAGCATCCTGATGCTGCCAGATGATAGCTACATCCAACTGGTGAGTATTTCATTGTAATGTTATCTTCAAGCTCCTTTCTCCTTGGACTTATCCTTGTATCCTCCATTTTGTGTGCAGGGGGCCAGACTTCTGGGTGTCGATGCCTCCAGTTAAGGAGGATGGGGCCGCTCATCAGGCGATGCGCTTCTCTGCCCAGCAGTAGAAGAAGACCAAGGACGAGGATAAGAAGAAGAAGAAGAAGCGGAGCCTTGAGTGCCTGGTGTGGGAACAACTGGGTGCAGCAAAGGCACGAGGGGCTTCCCGAGGAGGAGTCCCCCTTGGAAGAGGAGGAGGAGGAAGGCAGTGATGACAAAGGGGTACAAGCGCGCCTTGACGCCTTGGTACCCCAAATGGCCCCGGTCGATGCCCCTCCTACACAGGGAGCCATCAGAGTTGGGTCATAAGCGCAGGCCTGAAGGGCGATGAGGGCCTCGAAACAGCCCTGGGGGCAGGGCTCAAGCGACCCCTTCACTTGAGGGAGGTCGTCGTCTCATCGCACGCGCGGCGGGACACCTCTGACTCCTTCACGGGGGGTCGAGCACACCGCCGCTCCGGACCAGTTCCTCAGTACCCGGTGCGGAGACCCAGAGCCTACTGGCCTCGGAGAAATGAGAAGCCCCGAGGATGTCATCGGCGGTGGCTCCAAGCAGTTCAGGTTTGGACAAGGGGCCCTCAAAGGGGGCTCCAAAGCCCCCGAGCAGGTCGAAGACGGGCAAGAAGGCGCCTCCTATTCCCGAGGGGTTAGTCTTCGGCAACTTGGTTTATTCTCTCCCTTTCTGTGTCGCTTTGGGCATTCTCAACATCTCCTACCTATGTGTGGTTCAGGTATAAATGCGCTCAGGAGACAGTGGCTCCTTTGCCTGCCAAGCGCCTCAAGACTGACGCCGCGATGAAGATGGCGATGTCGAACCAGCTGCCACTCCGACGCCCCCAGCGATGACGGCAGCTTTGGTTGCGGTGGCCCGTGCTGCTATGATTCGAGGCACCGCTTCCACTGCGGGATCGGGCGCCCCAGAGATGGTGGCCGAGAGGAACGCAGACCCTAGCTGGGAGTGGACCGACGTGCCTCCTAGTACTGTCGCTCTTGGGGACGCATCCTGTAGTCGACAACTGGGGTCGACGGAGGACACTCTGATTATCATTGAGGGTGAGGAGGCAAACACCCCCACCTAGGATGCGAAGGAGACGGCTGAGACCCCTCACCAGCCACTGCTGGGGCCGGTGTGGCCTCAGGGGCTGCACGAGCTGGAGCGACAGAAGCTGGAGCAGCAGCAGGAAGAGTGGATCGAAGAGGGCTAGCCATAGCCACAGCATCAGGAAGAGTGGCTCAAAGAGGGCTAGCCGCAGCCGCAGCAGCAGGAAGAGTGGCTGGAAGAGGGCCAGCCGCAGCCAGAAAGGCCGGCGATTGAGAACAACCCAGCGTGGGGGAAGGTCGGACAAGCGGCCCCGTCAGGGACGTCTACTGGGGCGTCAGGCGATCCTGGCCTCCTTGCCAAGGGGAAGTAGAAGGTGGAGGAGGCCGAGTCTTCGAGGGTCAAGGAGAGGGCAGAGTCACCATTCCCTATGCTAGCTGACCGAGTGCTCGAGCGCGGTGGCTCGGTCGAGATGGGGGACGGTATTATGGCGGCGGTGCAGGAGCGCATCAAGGCGAACCTCCCTCACTGGGGTTGGGAAGCCATTCTGCTCTGGGACCTGATGGATCCTGATGCTCCCAGGTTAGAAATAAATGACCCAGCGGAGGTCGAGAGATGGGAGCACATCAAGGAGTTCTGGGCCTGGTTGCAGCACACCCTGCGGTTGGCGGTCGAGGTTGCCTTCGACGACTTGGCACGATGCTTCGGGGTATGTGATCTCCCTTTGTGGCATGGGGTTGACTTACTTGCTTATATGATCTGCCCCCCTATTTTTGTGTTTCTTTGTTCTCAGGCCCTCAAGAGGCGCTCGCAGGCCAAGTCTCACTTCATCCACTTGGTGAAGGATAAGTGGGAGCAGGTTCCCGAGTTGCAAGCGGCGCTCGAGGCTGCCCGGTCTGAGGCAGAGAAGGCAAAGAAGGATGCGGCCAGGGCACGGGAGGAGGTGGAGAAAGTGAAGGTGGACACCTTTTTGGCTCAAGGGGAGGCAACCCGAGTCAAGGAGGATGCCGCCAAGAGCTAGGAGGAAGCAGAGAAAGCCCTTGGGGCCTTGTCTACCAAGAATGCCACGCTGAAGAAGACCCTCCAGGAACAGAGGCAGGAGGTTTTCTCGGCAGGCAAGGCGATCAAGGATTTGAGGATGGAGAGGACAGAGGCAATCCGCGCCCTGAAGGCGGCCGAGAAGGAGCACACCGAGCCGTAGGAAGGGTATACGACCCTCGAGACCCAAGCCACTAGTGAGTCTTATTCTTTGCCTTTGGATTTTGCCTCTATCTCTTTTGTCATGGTTGACTCCTGTTTTGTATTTTAGTCCTTGATGAGGAGCTGGCCAAGGCTCGGGGCAGCATCGAGACGCTCTAGGATGCCTACTTGGCTGAGATGAAGCTGACGGACGCCCTTAGCACCACGATCAGCTCGGTCTGCGATGATTTCGAGGTTGCCCCTCAGGCGGAGGTCAGGGGCAATCTATGTGGGAGCTCCTTCCTTGCCCAGCTGTATGAACTCAGCCGCATTGTGAGGGACCAGGTTTGAAACACGCTCCATGTCGGTGTGAAGTGGGCGATGACGGTCGTGTACTCAGGCTTCATATATGACATGGAAGTGGTCTCCCACGGTTTTGTCAGCGACCCCTCGATGACTAACGCCGAGAATGAGGAGAGTCAGCTGGCCCTGATCGAGGCTGCTGAGGAGCCAGGCGGTCATCTGGCAAAGCTGTTCGAGCCCGAGGTCTTCCCGTCGAGCGCCGATGACAAAGAAGATGGCCTGTGAGCCAATCCGGGCAAGGAGGCCCATGTAATAAGTTAGTTATTGTAAGTTGTGGTGGTGTGGCCTTGAGGGCCTATAAACATGATGTTTATATGTATTTCGGATGCTTTTGATTTCGAGTCTGTCGTTCCTTTTTTGCTCGAGCTAAGTTTTTTACGAAGTCTTCTTGGCGTACGGTTGCGCCCTTCGGTGTGGGGTGTGAGTGGAGGTACCATAGCCCGGAGGCATAGGTGGTCTCACGGCTCGATGGCCCCTCAGCCCTAGGGTGCCCTCGTGACCTTATCGACTATGTAGGAAGTCGTACCGAAGCATATAGCAGCGCTAGATATTGATTTTTTTGAAACCGTGTACTTTTACTAAGTCTTCTTAGCACGTGGTTGCACCTCCTAGCATCAGGGAGTGAGCGGAGGTGCCATAGCCCAGAGGCATGGGCGACCTCGAGCTCGATGGCCCCATGAGCCTTAAGGTGCCCTCGCGGCTTCGTCGACTTATGTAAAAGTTTTTCAAAAAATGCGAGTTTTTAGGGACTTCGGGGGTTTCTCCTTTTGTAGCCCCCAAGGAAGGCTCGACTCTGATGAAGCAGAGTCAAGGCTACCTCATGCATGTGAAAAAAAGTTGGCTTGTAAATGAAAGTACTTTTATTCATTCATGACATGAGAAAATATACAAAGCATCGAGGCCCCAAGGGTAGAAGCGACGTAGCTGTTCAATGTTCCATGCGTTGGTGACTGTCTCGCCCTTGTCATTGGCTAGCTTGTAGATTCTAGGCTTCAACACCTCAGCTACGATGAAGGGGCCTTCCCATGGAGGAGTTAGCTTGTGGCGGCCCTTGTTGCTCTGCCGTCGATGCAAGACGAGGTCACCAACCTGGAGGTCTCTCTTGCGCACGTGCTTGTCGTGGTAGCACCGGAGCTTTTGCTGGTACCTCATGGAGTTGAGGAGAGCCATATCTTAGGCCTCCTCGAGTTGGTCGATGGCGTTGGCAAGTGCTTCCTCATTAGTTTTCTCATTGTAGGCCTTTAGTCGAGGTGACCTGTATTCGAGCTCAGTGGGGAGGACGGCCTCAGACCCGTAGACCATGAAGAATGGGGTGAACCCCGTGGCTCGACTTGGCATTGTCCTTAGGCTCCATAGGACCGAGGGTAGTTTGGTGGCCCACTTGTTTCCATGCTTGTTCAGGCGGTTGAAGATTTGAGGCTTCAGTCCTTATAGAATCATACCGTTGGTGTGCTCAACCTGGCCGTTAGTTCTAGGATAAGCGACGGCGGACAAATTCACATGGATGTGATGTGGTCGTAGAAACCTAGGAACTTCTTGCCAGTGAACTGTGTGCCGTTGTTGGTACTGATGACGTTGGGGACCCCGAAGCGTTGGATGATGTCGGTGAAGAATAGAGCTGCCTGCTCGGAGCGGATGATCCACTTGGTGAACTTGTCGACGGCTATGAGCAGGTGAGTGTAGCCCTCAGTTGTCTTCTTCAAGGGCCCGACGAGATCGAGCCCCCATACAACAAAGGGCCACGTGATGGGAATCATCTACAGAGCGTTGGTGGGGAGGTGCATTTGCTTGGAATAGAATTGGCACCCCTCGCATGAACGGACGAGGTTGATGGTGTCGGAGACGGCGGTCGGCCAGTAGAAGCCCTGTCAGAAGGCATTTCCACCGAGGGTTCTTGGAGCAGCGTGGTGACCGCAAGCCCCGAGTACAGATCCCTCAGTAGCTTCCTTCCCTCCTCAATGGTGATATAGCACTGGAGGACTCCGGTGTGGCTCAGTCGATAGAGCTCCTTGTCTTCACCATAGAGGACATAGGTCTTGACCCGTCAAGCAATACGGCGGGCCACGGTCCAGTCTTTCGGTAGCTCCCCTCGAGTAAGGCAGTCAAGGAAGGGATACGCCAGTCTGGTTCGGGGGTTGGCGGAGGAGATGACCCCTCGATCTCCATGGCCTCGGCCCTTGTCGTGGGGTCTTGATTGAGGAAGGGGGTTAACTCCGTGCACTGTAACTCCTTCCCCTGTGCCTAGATTGACCGAAGGCTCGAACAGGTCCTTTGAGAAAATGTTAGGTGGGATAGTACCTCGAGTTGACGCGATTCTTGCCAGCTCATCTGTCGCCTCGTTGTATCTGTGGGGAATGTGGTTGAGCTCGAGGTCATAGAACTTGTCCTCCAACTTGCGAACCTCCTTACAGTAGGCCTCCATCTTGGGGTCATGGCAGCTCAAGGCTTTCATGACTTGCTCGATCATGAGTTGTGAGTCACCACAAACGTCGAGGCATCGAACCCTGAGCTCGATGGCGATACGCGAACCATTGACAAGGGCCTCATACTCTGCAATGTTGTTAGAGGCGGGGAAGTGGAGTCTGATCACGTAGCGCATGTGGACTCCAAGGGGCAAGATGAAGAGAAGGCCCACGCCCGCTCCCATTTTGATCAGCGACCCGTCGAAGAACATCGTCCAGAGCTCCACTTGGATCTGAGTTGGAGGGAGTTGGAGGGAGCTCCGCTTGAATATCCATTATAGACAATTTGTATTAATTGGCAATTATGTGAATTGTTTGTGGAACTCAATTACTTGAATGGTTATTCTAAAGTTGTCCCTGGTCGGTGTTCTTGTGAGAACACACTTGAATATTAGACCAGCACATGTATTAGTTGATGGCTATGTTTCACAAGTCATGGACATGGAGATGTCAAACTAATAATGTGGGCACATGTGAGACATGTAGGTTGGACTGACCCGACATGAGAAAGTCTCTATTCACGTCATATACATTATGTCCTTAGACCTGAGATTGTGGTATGTACTCAAGATGTGAAACGGCCTACTTAGGGACCGTCAAACGCTACTCCGTAACTGGGTAGTTATAAAGTTGGTCTTCGGGTGGTCGGGAAGCATGCTATGAGACATAGACAATCAAGATGGAATTTGCCCCTCTCTACTCAAGAGAGATATCATTCGATCACTCAAGTGATTGGATCAACAAATGCATGGCCGTGCTTGGGTTAAGTGTTAACCCACGAGTTGAACCATATATTGAGTGACAAAAGGAATAACTTATATATGGTCGTAGTGGTTCGTCTGATATGATCTTTGTGTGCATGTAGGAGTTGTCATGCCTTGCTAGAGGCTGTTGTCAACTATTGGGCGAATAGGAGTACTTGGCCCATGTCAATGTGTGCGTGAACCCATAGGGTCGCACGCTTAAGGGGCTGGATGCCTAATTCGGGTTGGACCCGAATTAGACAAGGCTTAGGGTTACTAATGGGCCTCCAACTCGTGAGCTCATTGGGAACGCCTATATAAGCAAGGGGTAGGGCGCACGGTGAGGGTTACACGCCTTGAACAGCCGCTGTTGCCCTCCCCACACTCGCGCCTTTTGCTTCACGTGGACCTAGCAGTTTGGAGGCGCATCACTTCTTCCCTGTACATGTGGGATACCTCGGAGGTGCTGCATCCGGAGCACTAGGATGAACCGCGCAAGGGGATTGACTTGACGGATGACCACGCAACTGCACTGCCTGCCGTGACACGTATGACTACATTGAGTCGTCTTCCGCTGCATCCGCGCATCTAGTGGTAATCCCGTGACCTGTAACTAGTAGTAGATCCTGGTTTATGAGGCAGAAAAGTTTTGTTTTCTGGCTAGCGTAGCACCCTCATAACCCTTCAGCATGATGACGAGACCGGTGCAGGACCCATCGTAGAGTCCCAGGACTGCTTCTTCTCGAGCTTCTGATCAAGAGCAGGACCATGTCTTAGCTAGAGCCTAGCGACATGAACTCCAAACTCCAAACCAGATCACTGTGCTGAATGGAAGCAATGGTATGAAGTCTTCCATTCAAAAAATGGCAGGAAGTGATTGTGACATGCAGATGCCCCTACCTGGCGCGCCAACTGTCGGTGTCGGGATCCGGGGGTACCCTAAGCCGACGAGTAATCATGTACTATGTGTTCCCTAATTCAGATGGTAATGCAAGATGAACACACAAAATTTATCTTGGTTCTGGCAAGAGAAGGCCCTACGTCCAGCGGGGGAGGAAATTTGTATTATCTTGCACCAAGGTGCTTGTACAGGGGTGAATACAAGTGGGCGAGTATAGACATACAGGGTTTGAGTACAAGGCCTAAGCAGGAGAGCGCGATGCCTATGCCTTGCTAGTTATGAGCTCGGGAGCTTCTAAATGTTGTCTAGTGTGTTTGGGTGTTCGAAATCCGGTTGGATCCGAGAAGTCCCCCTGAACTAGCCCCCGGCGTCTCCTTTTATAAGCCAAGGAGAGGCATGGGTGTACAGAAATCCCTAAAGCTATCGTAGGCGGTGACGTCCAGGGGTCAGTGCTGATCATATCATGGTTGTTGTAGAGGCGTGCGCCGGGCATGGCTCGCCCTGTAGAGATGTGCTTGGAGTCGATGGCTGTCCTTCAAGCACGTCGTGATGACGTCGACGAGGGTCCATAAAAGACCCATGCCCATGCGGAGACGTGCGGGTCTCTGTGGACGTCACGTCGGGAGTTTTTGGAGCGTTGTCCGGAGGTGTCAAGTTAGACTCGAGGGGGTGGCTAATGACGCTTGAGGCCCAGTCAAGGGGTAGCCATGGGAACTATGGTCGAATGGATAAGATCAGACTTAGGGAATCCAGAGCTTGGCGGCTGTCGTGTAGCGTGTTGAGGGGCGTCGGAGGCGAAACAGTGCTCGGTAAGTCGCAATAGTACCGGGCAAAGTCCAAGGATGGGCGGTAAAAGCAGGATTCGACTATTGTAGCTGATCACTAGAACTCCGCTGTAGCCATGCAGTTAGGCGGGAGTAGGTGGGAGCATTAAATGTGTTGGACATCGTACGAGGAGTAGGTGAGACAAAGTGGGTGCAGTAATCGATGGGGGGTCATCCGCCCAAGTGGATGTTTGTCACTCGATGGTGGTCATTCGCCCGCTCGAGGGCCCCTGTCGAGGGGCGCGTGCTGGTGGGTGCGTCACATTCTTGGGCCAGCCCAGTATGAATTGGTATCGAGCGTCGGGCCTTGTCTCGATGAGGGTGGTAATAGGTTTGATTTTGTGGGGAGTTTTTTGTTGATTGCTCGGGGATTAATGCTCACGGATGGAGGTTTAGGGTATCCCTTTTCCAGGGGCCCGACAGCGCCCGAGCACTTTAGTGAGAATGTCATCCAATTGCAGTTCTGTGCCAACGAACTCGACATCGATCAGCTTCCCATCATAGCACTCCCGGGTGAAGTGGAACTTCACATCAATATTCTTACTCCGGTCATGATGGACAGCATTTTTCATCAATGCAATGGCGGACTTGTTGTCCACCTTGAGCTTGGGTGCAAGGACTGCTCCTCCGACGAGCTCAGCCAGCAAGCGTGCCAGCCAAATCACCTCACACGCAGCTCCAGCAGCCGCGATGTATTCTGTCTCACAGGAAGAAAACGCAACAACCTTCTGCTTCGCCGATTGCCATGCAATCGGCCCACCTGCAAGGAAGAGATGAGGCCGCTGGTGCTCTTCCGATCATTGACATCTCTGGCAAGGTCACTATCAGAGTATCCCAACATCTTGGGAGTGCCTTCATTCTTCCTCCCTGGATGATAGTGCAAGCCTCAATGCACTGTGCCCGCAACATAGCGGAGGACACGCTTGACCGCTGCGAGGTGTTCTTGATGCAGTGCCTCCATGAACCACCTGAGGTACCCAACCAAATAGGCCAGGTCAGGTCTTGAGTTGCACAAGTACCTCAAGCTCCCAATGAGGCTGCGATACTCCGTGGTGTCGATGTCGGCGTCGAGCCATCCTTCAACAGCTTCAGCTTCATCTCCATGAGCGTGGCGCTTGCATTGCAACCGGCCAGCCTAGCCTTATCGAGGATCTTGGTGGCGTAGGCGCTTTGCCGTAGCATGATGCCATTGGCACCTTAGGTGACCTCGAGCCCCAAGTAGTAGGAGAGGAGCCTGAGATCGCTCATGCGGAATGTGCTCAGCATCTGCTTCTTGAACCTCTCCACAGCGTTAGCATCACCTCCTGTGATGATGAGATCATCGACATATACGCCCACGATCAAGCGCTCAGCTTCGCTACCACAAGTGTACATGTCGTACTCATTCACACAGCGAGTGAACTCGAGACCCAGCAGCTCAGTGTCGAGCTTGTGGTTCCAGGCCCGATGCGCCTGGTGGAGACGCAACACCTTGTACTTATGTTTGCCGTCGATGAAGCCGGGAGGTTGTTGAACGTATACCTCCTCCTAGAGCTCGCCATTCAAGAACGCTGATTTGACGTCCATGTGATGAACACCCCAACCAAAATGAGCAGCAATGGCAAGGACCAGTCGCACCGACTCCAGTCGGGCAACCAAGGCGTACACCTCCTCGAAGTCGATGCCAGGTCGTTGCACGTACCCCTTGGCGACGAGGCACGCCTTGTACTTGGCAATGCCACCCTTCTAATCACACTAGACTTTGTACACCCACTTCAAGCTGATGGCACGGTGTCCTCGTGGAAGCTCGACCAATGACCATGTTTGGTTGTCGCGGATTGATTTCATCTCCTCCTCCATGGCAGCAACCCAATTGGGGTCACTGTTAGCTTCTTTGAGCGACCGCGGCTCCTCCACACTCACAGCATGGCTCACCGTGTGCAACTCGCCCTTCTTGGTGTCGTGGTGCCCCAGTCCAGGTGTAGCATCCATGCCGAGGATGTTGTCGAGGGTCCTGTACCAGTGCTGCACTTCCTCATCGTCGTATGCGTCGAGGTTCGGGCCGGTGGTGAGGGGCATCGCGAACTCAATCTGCGTCCCAGCCCGAGGTGGTGTCGAGTGTGTAGAGGCAGCCTCGAGGGGTGTCGAGTCGGCCTCGAGGGGTGCTTGGTCAGCCTCAAAGGGTGCACGGTCGGCCTCGATGGGTGCACGGTCGGCCTCGAGGGGTGCTGGGTTGGGCCTGTGCTTGCCTCCCAGCACGTAGTGCTCCGTGATGGTGAAGAGGGGCTCACAAATTATGTCTGAGGAGCCTGCCTAGTCCCAGCGCACGCCCTCGTCAAAGATGGCATCGTGGGAGATGTCCACGCGCTCGGTAATGGGGTCCTAGAAGCGGTACACCTTGGAGCCATCCTGGTACCCAATGAAGACGACCTTGAGGCCATGGTACTCGAGCTTGCTCAGGTGTGGATGGATGCACTTGATGTAGGAGACACACCTGAAAACTTTGAGCAAGTGCGCGGGTGGCTTCTTGCCGTACCATGTCTGGTACGGGGTCTGGCCGTCGAGCGCGCTCGTCGGCGCTTGGTTGAGCAGGAACACGGCCGTGTGGACAGCTTCTCCCCAGAAGTGCCCAGGTACACCACAGGAGCATAGGATGCTCCTAGTCGTGGCCAGAACCATCTGGTTTTGACACTCAACGACGCCGTTTTGCTGAGGTTTCTATGGCGATGAGTAGTGTCGCTAGATGCCTTCACCTGTGCAATATGCACCAAATCCACCGAAGTGAACTCACCAAGATTTTTGGCATGGAGCACCTTCAGTTTCTTTCCAGACTCACGCTTGACCCGTGCCTGGAATGCCATGATGGCCGCCGGTGCATCCGCCTTGGACCGCAGAAGGGTGAGGCACATATAGCGACTCATGTCGTCGACGAGCAGGAGGAAGTAGATGTTCCCAGCCGGCGTTGGTGGTGAAATCAGGCCACAGAGGTTGCTGTAAACTAGCTCAAGCTGATCCTAAGCTCAATGCATGGCTGCTCGAGGGAACGCCGTGCGCTTCTACTTCGCCAGGCCACAGTCTTCACAAACCTGCTCAACATGGTTGATGACAGGCAATCCATGCACCATGTCCTCGTGCCCCAACTTCCTCAGTGACTGGAAGTTTATGTGCCTGAACTGCTTATGCCACCTCCAGCTGATGTCGATGGTGCATGTGGTGAGACACACTGGGGCGATGACGTTCATGTTGAGGAAGTAGAGCCGACTTGAAGAACACTTCACCTTAGCGAGCAGTCGGTGTTGCAAATCATAGAGAAGCAGAATGCCAGACTCGTTGTCAATCTTGAAGCCGTCCTCGTCCATCTGGCCGAGACTCATGATGTTAGTGGTGAGTCATGGAATGTAGTAGACCCCCTCAAGCCGGCGGTGTTCGTCGGACTTGCAGGCGAAGAGGACAGTCCCTTTTCCCTCGATGTCAACCATGAAACCATCACCAAACCGGACGGTTCCAGTGATGGTGGTATCGAGCTCAGCGAAGAAGCTTCAGGTCCCCGTCATGTGGTTCATCGCACCGGTGTCGAGCACCCAGCAGCGTGGTCCCACGGTCTCCTTGTCCTCCTCGCTGAGATGGAGTAGGATCTTGCGCTCGACGAGGTGGACTCATGATTGAGGATTAACGGTGGGTGGTAGCGGCGATGGAGATGGACGGCTTAAATCAGACTGAGTGGTTGAGAGAGATTCGAAGGGGGTCTCAAGAGATTCGATGGGGGCCTTGAATGACAGACGTCTGCCCATGCGGACGAACCCTCGTCGGAGTCCTCCCTCCGCCACGGGGGCCTCTAATGACAGACTTCCGCCCATGCGGACGACCCCCGTCGGAGTCCTCCCTCCGTCACGGGGGCCCCAAGAGATTCGATGGGGGCCTCGAATGACGGACGTCCGCCCATGCGGACGACCACCCCGTCAGGTGACCGATCTCCGCACGTACTTGCCTGAGGCAAAACCTCGATGTACATCAAGGCCTGCTCCTCTTCCCCCTCGACCTGGGCCACATGGGCCGTGGCCTTTTTCTTCTTGTGGTAGTCTTTGGCCCAATGGCCCTTCTTGCTGCAGTTCTCGCAGCGATCGCCCGGGGGTGGGCGCCCGCCACCGGCGTTCCCGGTTTCACCGATTTGGCCTTTGCACGTCGAGGGGCCTGAGCCGCCGCGGCCACAGCCGCGTCCTCCGCACTTCCCTCGATTGTTGGAGCCGCAACTGCCACCAGAGCTCTCCTGCTCATGGTGGGCCTTGTGACGTGCCTCCCAATCTTCCTCGCAGAGCATCAGGCGCCCCATGGCGTCTGTGACCTCCTTGGGCTTGCCGTGCTCCTCGAACACGCACAGCCGCCCGATGACCTCCTCAATTGACACCTGGTTCAGGTCGAGCAACATCTTGAGGGAGACCGCGGCCTAGGACAGCCAGTCTAGGACCACCTACAACAACTTTTTCACTACCTCAGCGTCCATGGTGTTGTCCCTGAGAGTGCAGAGGTTGGTGGCGAGCATCATGATGCGGATCCCGAACTCAGTGATGCTCTTGCCCTCCTTGAAGGAGAGGGCCCCGAATTCATGGCGGAGTTGCTGCGCGCTGGCATCACGCATGCGTTCGTCGCTGATCCACAACACCTTGACCGCGTCCCACACCTCCTTCACGGTCTGCTTTCGGGCGAGGGTGCTCCACAAGTCGGAGGGAACCGAACGCAGGAGCCCCGCCATCACCTGGCAGTCATCATGGTACTCATCCTCGTCGGGGTCTTCCTCGATGCCGAGGTCGATGGCGTCCCAGACACGGAGGGTCTGGAAATTCACCTCCATGACCAAGGCCCACTTCGGATAATTCGTCCGGGTCAGCATCGGCCATGTGATGTTTGCGGATGGCCGCTCGATGACGCGCTCGACGACGCGTGAACCGGAGCGGTTGTGCGAGCGACGGCCTGAGGAGCGGCCACGGCGACATGGCAGCGAACGCGACGGCTGGACCTTCTTCTCACCAGACTGCGAGGCCATGGCCACGGCGAAGAACTAGTTCCAATGCCAATTGACAGAATTCCGATCTCGGCGAGAGAGTAGGAACCCTCGAGAGACACACAAGCACAGGTGGAAGACTCGAGAGGTATTTTGGTGCTGCAAATGTGGCAGCATTTTCTGTTGATTGCTATCTTTATTTAAGCAAATTACATGCAGTATACATGGATATAAATTACATATACAATCACGGCATGCTCGTGATCAATTGTTGCCATCCCAACAACCTAGGACATGCCGCAAATCTAGCCGCTAATGATGGCGCTAATTTCCTCTACTTACTATAGTTAGCACGCTCAGGACTTATTCAAACAGGTTTTAGAGCAGATTTTCCCTGAGTTTGTTTCTTAAGCTAAAAACAAATCAATCACAGTTTAGGTTGCTGGGCAGGATTTACCAACTCATGATTTTGTTCTATTTTCTGAACAAGCTTTCCAACAATTCCAAGATTTCTCTGATCTCCTAGAAAATACTCAACTTCATAGAAGAGAATGATGTTTGGACCTATAATTGGAATTCTCTAGTTTTCCCTTCCCAAAAGGCCTATGCTAATCTCACTGGAAGAAGACAAGTGCATCCAGCTTATTCCTGGCTCTAGAAAAGTTGCACTCCAAATAAAAGGAAAGTTTTTTTCCGGCTGCTCGCGAAGGACATGCTTAGTACAAGAAACTTATTGAGAAGGTAATGTATGGCCCTGATGACAACAATTGTGTTGTTTGCAGTTTGGGTATAGAAGAATGTCTTCTATATCTCTTCCTTGATTGTCCTTCTGCTGTGGACTACTAGGCGACATTGGGTCTGCATATTGAGGGCTACACCAATCCTTTTGATACAATCAGCTCTTTCAAGAATCAATTAGCTATTTGTTTTTCAATGGAGATAATTATTTCAGTGTGTTGGGCCATCTAGTCAGTGAGGAATGATGCAATTTTTAGAGGAATTCAACCGACCATCATCCAAAATGCAAGAAGACATTACAGAGTTGATTTTGCTCAAGTTATCCTTAGAGCAAAAAGAGATATGTTCCAAATATTAGTCAATGGCTATAAGCATATGTGTAATAGTTATGATCTTTTTTGTTTCTAATCCTGGCTGTAAAGGCTGTTTTTCATGTTTAATAAAAGCACAGTAGGGGCTGGCACCCTCCTATTTTCATCAAAAAAACATCTTTTATTTTAGACTTTTCACTAGAAAAAAATAGAAAATGAGAATGACTCTCTAGAGTGCAAATTAGATATGAAATATTGTTCGAGAGCAAAAAGATATAGAGAACGATGTTTATACAAATGGCTCTTCAAATAATGATTTAGAGAGTAACCTTTAGACAACTCTCGAAGATGCTCTAAACACATAGTATTTATTTTGTTTGTGTTTTGTCTCTAGCCTGCCTAACTAGCTAAGCCTACGTCTTGATGATTTTGGCATGCCAATCCTGTATGAAAGTGGGCGCCAGAGTCCGAGTATATTCAAAAGGAATATGGATAATATTGATGGAAACCACCTTCTTAGTGGAATCATGGAAATAAAAAAAATATAGTAACAGGTTGTCTTAAGGGCATCTAATAACCGGATTTTGGACCCTACGACCATATGCAGTACCTTTCCCTATCGTTTGATCCAGCTCTCCTTCTGGGCATCTCCGCAAGCTGCCCCCCGGCGCGGTCACACACTCCCGTGGAGGCTGCTCCGTCGCCGCCCTGCTCCCCCTCCCCGACACTGGCTCTCCCACCGTCACCACGCCCCAGGCTAGCCCTCCGCCACCACTCCCAGGCCAGCATCGCCCTAGACCACCCGAAGCTTCCCTGCGCCCATGCTGCTGCTCCCCACCATGGTCGTGCTTTTGTCGTGGCCTTGGCTGTGGTTGTCGTCAGCATGGATGTGGATGTGTTGTGCTGTCATCGGTGTGGCTGTGTTGTTCCTGTGCTGTCCTCGTCGCCATGGCTATGGTTGTTGTTGCCATGGATGTGGATGTGCTGTGCTGTTGTTGTCACCGTGTTTGTAGCTGCGCTATTGTCATCGTCATGGCATGGCCGGTGAGCAGGCGCCGCCAGCGATGATGCGCGGTTTGCCATGCAGCAGGTGTGGCCGACGATGTGGCGCACGTGGCCATGGAGCCCGATGGTTTGCCAGGAAGCATCCGTGACCGGCGAGGGGGGCGCGTCTATGCGCGGACGCGCGCTGCACTGGGTCGAAGACGGGGCAGGAGCGTTGTGCCGATGCGGGGACGAGCAAACGCCGCCATAGATACTAACTTGAAGAGGCCCGATGGGAAGGATGGGAAGAGAAGGGATAAGGTTGGGACAGTGGAGGTGTCTAATTTTTTTTTTGGGGGGCGGGGTGGGGGGGGGGGTGTATTTGTTGCTGGTAAAATAACCAGTTGATAGTTAGATATAAATTGCTATGACTTTTTTAGTAAATGTATTTTGCTATGCAATTTGGAAAAGAGGGAGCACTTCCGTTTTCCAAATAACGTATGCAAATTTGAATTTTTCCCTTTCTAGTGGACAGAAGCAACATAAATTTTTCGTTTATAAGGAATATCCAAGATTGGCTTTCCACCTCAAATCAATAATCTATAAATTCCACTATATTTTTTTATCTTTGTATCACCCTGACCTAAGGCTTAATAGGATTAATAGGATACTAGTACCAACAAGTTATAATCTTTTTTAAGCCCATCTCAAAAAAAACTCTAAAGTTAAGCGTGCGCGGCTTGAGCGACGGGTGACGGATCAGAAAGTTTTTTTCGGGTGCGCATGAGTGAGCACAAAGTGCACAGAAAAGATTAGTGTTGGTCTGTGAGGTCAGTATATGTCCTATATAGGTGGCCAGATGTAAGCAGATCCGGCCTCGAGAAGGCAGGACGTTACAGTCTTCATGCAAGGTGTCCACATCATTCTTCACTGAGTATCCTAAAAGATATTTTATCTCTTCATACGAAGTGTCCACATTATCCCCACTAAATCCATGTCATCTCTTATTTAACATCACTAGATATTTTTTTCTCACCATGAATTATATTCCACCACCATACGCACGGGGAATCGACATTATAGTATTATATATGTCCTACCAATAGATGTTATTTTTTTGCCATATTTAGATTTTTTTCACGATAATCCATCCCGAAGGTGGTTATTTCACTGATGTATTTCCAGAAGACCATGAGTTTGGCATAATTAATTGAAGAAAAGTCAACTAATTTCTAATCATCGTTGTTGTTCGGCGTGGAGATATGTCACTGTCACCACCAATACCTGTTGTAACGAACTTAACCTCTTAAGTTGGGCCCTTTGACTTGCGCAAACTATTGATTGATTCCCTACTGCTTCTTCCACTATTAAAATTTGTTCAGTGTATCTAGCTAGTAATAATCAGCTTGTGCTTGTGTCCATGAAAATTTTGATCAGGTCATAAATGTTACACGAATGATGGTTATTATATGGCTTTGGGTGGGTTTAGCCACTTAGCTGAATACATGATATTTTAGAGAACTTGTACTAAAAATATACTGTCATTTACGAATTCAGCTATACTTGAGTCTAGGTTTTTTTGATGGTGGTTGAGATGATGGTTCTGGTGAGTTAGTTAGAGACGTTTCTTGATCATTTCGGGTGAATACAAACCGATGAATTTGGGTCGCGCGATCAATCATTGAAATGTGAAGCCAATGCCTTGATGTTGCAATGATCTTATAACCGTGTATTGCATTGCATCAGCAGCAACACTATCTAGAACCGCAATATATTAATTCCATTCTGTAATGTATTAGCGTGTCGTGGCTAAGTACATGAGTCAGTATTTTTATATATCAACTCGAAGGCACGTTTTTTGCAACTAAAAAGAGGGTAAGATCATGTAATCTTACGTGTAGGAAGTAGGACGGTTGTATGCGGTTGTAGAGTCCCGAATGTTTCCATTTTCTAAAACAAACGTGTAGGAATGAAGTAGGAACTGATCACACGTCTGTTCGGTTGTACCACCGTACCATCATGCCCAGGACTGGGCTTCAACTAATGTGGAAGGAATTGGAGTTAGTTGATGGTTTGTTGCTTGGTGAATCTTTTAACCGAGTGGGCTTCAACTAATTTGGTTGGCTTCTTTTTTGTCTGGCTTGATCTTCACCTACACATGATGTTAGAGGGAGCGTCAACTAATCTTTGTAATCATTAGTGTAGACTTATGCTTCATATCTTCCAGTATGCTGGATTCCAAACTCAATCTTTTTCATCATTAATTGAAAAAATAATCAGAAAGGCATAAAACATACAAAGTCCTCGTCAACATCATCATATCCGCGAATTCTGTTCATTCCAGTGCATGTCTCTTTAAGCACACCGGCGTCCCTAGTGCCATGCATCTCATTTCTCACTGCACACCACACAGCTAAATTAAACAGCCAAACAAGATCCTCATTGTCATCTCGTATTTGTCCACAACAGAAATGGCCAGGTCCCTGATGCTGTTCGTCACGGCGCTCGCGGCATGCCTCTACGGTGGACCCGATGGCTCCGGCACCATGGGGAATCACCTTCGCATATGCACGCGTTTCGGTACATGACGAGACAAATTAATCAAATGTACAAAAATGCTAATCCACGCATGCATGTTCGTATCTGTAATGCAGGAGGCGCATGCGGCTACGAGAACCTATACAACGCCGGGTACTAGTAAACTTTTGGGTTCAATTCCGTTTTAGATGCAAGCAAATGAGATCTTTAATTTTATAAGTTTGTTGGAACTAGGTCTTTGTATTCATAGAATCTCATTCATGATCAATTGATATTCATAGCATAACATAAGAATAACAGGAACTCGGCTTAATGGAACTCAAATATATGCACGAGGAAAAGCTGAACTATGCATGGATCAAATAACTACAGGATATATATCTATGGAAATGAGTATTGGTTTATTGAAAATTCCATGTATATACTTTTAATACTAGTCAATATTGTTTGGTTCCCAGAAATTGAGAGGAATTGGAAAGTAATCAAATAATAAAATAGGAAACAATTTGTAGATGTTGGTTTCAATTCATGGGATCCAAACAAAAAATAAAGTATTGAACAAACTCTTCGTTGGTGTTGAGGTAGGACCGTAGGAAATCAGAATAGTCATGGACTTTAAAACTCCTGATGAGGAAGTTCCACTAATTAAGGAACTTAACTAGCAAATTAAATGAGCTACACAACCAACATTTTTTTTGAGTGGAGCTACACTACCAACTTATGGTTTCTCTTGATGGACACTTGTACACATGCACATACAAGTTGTTGGGTTCATTAAAATTGTTACGATATCCCCTGGAATAATTTATATTAATTTCGAAATCCATTAAGCATGTCATCTCAAACAGAAATGACCAACATCTCATACGGTTGATATTCGTTCTCGACCGACGTGGAGTTACAAGTGGCACGTCGTTTGCCGGCAGTTTATAATTCAAAATTTGTGAACCATGCATGTAATCTTTCTGCATCGTCACTACGAATTCACATTTGGGATTGATCGGTTGGCCGGTGGTAGCTCTATCTTGAGAACCGCAGAACATGCAGCTAACAGGGTTTCGACTACTAATGTGGAAGGAATTGGGGTTAGTTGATGGTTGGTTGCCTCAGAAAAATCTTCTTAACAGGCCGGTCGATCATTCTATCAGCTGGTATCGAACTGCGATCAACTAACACACCTTATTGCAACGCCAAAGTCAAAGGCCTAGCTTGGAACACGCTATCGGTGCATCCGCAGCCATGTGCTTCGATGGAACACGGATTCTTGGCAATCAGGATAATCGACCATCATACCTCTAATCACCACCGTACCTCCTGTGATTAATATAATAAATTTCTTGCTCCTGAGGTTAGCCACGCCGCGGTTCTTCCTCTAGCTATTTAAGCACGGGCCTCCCAGCTGACGTCTTGCATCTCATTCCATCCACAAGCTCAGCTCAGGAACTTATACGTCCATTTCACAGCCACTTCGATCGTCCTCACCAACACACCCTCACTATTCTCTGCATTGCCGACGACGTCCATATATATGGATACGTCGTCCAGATCCCTTATCCTGTGCACAGTCGTCCTTGCAGCGTGCCTTAGGCTCGCCGCCGCAGGCTGGTCTCCGGGCACCGCGACGTTCTACGGCGATGCCGACGGCTCTGGCACGATGGGTATGTATGATTACATTGTAGGAGTATATATATGTATATATATTCGCATATGCTACATTGTATTGCTGTACATGAGTGTGCACGTTCTGTATAGGTGACCTTGCTCCATCCGCACAGCTTAGTACGTAGACTAACCAATCCAATGCATATATATATATATATATGTAGGTGGCGCGTGCGGTTATGACAACCTGTACAACGCCGGGTACGGCATCAACAATGCGGCGCTGAGCCAGACGCTGTTCAACAACGGCGCGTCGTGCGGGCAGTGCTACCTCATCACCTGCGACAGGTCACGGAACGGCGGGCAGTGGTGCAAGCCGGGCACCTCCGTCACGGTGTCCGCCACCAACCTGTGCCCGCCCAACTACGGGCTCCCCAACGGCGGCTGGTGCGGCCCGGGCCGCCCGCACTTCGACATGTCGCAGCCGGCGTGGGAGCACATAGGCGTCGCCCGGGGCGGCATCATCCCCGTCCTGTACCAGCAGGTCAGGTGCGCCCGCACCGGCGGCGTGCGCTTCAGCATCGCGGGCTCCCAGTACTTCCTGCTCGTCAACATCCAGAACGTCGGCGGCAGCGGCGCCGTGGGCGTCGCGTGGGTGAAGGGCGACAGGACCGGGTGGATCCAGATGTCCAGGAACTGGGGCGCCAACTGGCAGGCGCTGTCAGGCCTCGTCGGACAAGGGCTCAGCTTCGCCGTCAAAACCACCGGCGGTCAGTACCTTAAGTTCCTGTACGTCGCGCCGGCGTGGTGGCAGTTCGGCCAGACCTACGGCACCAACAGCAATTTCTACTAAAACATGCATGCAAGCTAAGCTTGCTTCGGTCACCATTTCTTGCGGCTCGGTCGAACGTGGCGTGTGCGTGTGCTCGTGATTTTGACAGAGCAGCGCTGCACTTGCCATTGCATCCTTGGTGTTTCGGTGACCGCCGGCCTGATGATGACTGGCGGCTTCTTCAATTCCCTACGTGATGCTCCGACCGCAGGAGGTGCGCGCCATATATAATTTCAAACCTCGTCCTCTATGTATTTTGTTCTTCTCATAGACGTGTTTATTGTCGTCCCAATTTCATTTTTAAACATTGTATTTTTTGAGTCTTAGATTTTTATATGTAAGTTCATTGTTTGTAAACCTTATATACAAGAACAACGTACGTGTAAACATTGTGTTATTTGGAGATTTATTGTTATTGAGTCAAAAATCATTATCACTCTACATCAAAGTACGTATTAATTGCCTCCTACCCAATAGCAAAAATAAGCGGTTTACCAGTAAACAGCTTATTAGGATACTATTTTTCTTTAGAATTATTCTTATAGGCGTATAAATAAAGAATAACATATAGTATAAAACAATAGCAACACATAGGTCCGCAAAGACATAAGTTCAACACATATCCACCAAGAAATAATTTTGTATGCCAAAGCTACAACATGCAACATATATATATGAACAAACGAAGTTTACAAATTACATTGCTGCATTCAAAATAGCCTTTTGTTAGAAGTGAGTAACGCGTACGAGCTCACAAGGTTAGTTATCGAAGATAAAGCGAAAGAGAGTTCCAAGTACGTGCCATCTCTATCAAATAATTGTCCTTTTCTATCCATTAATAAAAATGATAGGGTATGTGCACAGATTGTTTTTACTGTAGCAAAAACACCCTTATAGTTTTTTTTTTTTTTGATCGGACATACCCCTGGACCCCTCCATTCCAAAATAATTATAAAATATTTTGGCTTTTCTAGATACATAGTTTTTATTACATCTGAATATATATATATATAATATGCCTAGATATATAGTAAAAATTATGTATCTTGAGACGTCAAAATGTGTTATAATTTGGAATAGAGAAAGTATATGACAATTCTATGGTATATTGTGTCATAAATTTTGTATTATTTTTATATAGTTGGACTTTGCAGATACATTGCAGACGACATAAGTGAAAAAAAATTGTGCATTTCAAGTTTCAAGTAGGTGCTCTTTCAAAAATCTTAAAATACCATTTTTCCTTCGAGTGACCTTAATTTTTCATTATAATAGGTGCGTCCGGTTCCTAGAAGCTACAAGTTATATGAATTACGAACTTTTATCACTGTGGTTTTCTGAGTGAAAAGAAATCACTATAATTTATTTTACATCATCTTAAACTGTAAACGTGCATTTATAAGAAACAGTAAACATGCATTTATAATTTATTTTACATCATCAACGATGAATCCAATGGTCCAATTATATTGACAGCCTCAAAAAAATAAATTGAATTTAACAACCTATATATGCTGGTGCCATGGAACAACTAACTACCTCAGTATATTATCATTTATGAGAAACTGCTCTGCTGTAACGTCACATGATCACCAATCAGCATCTCATGGGACAATTCTGTTGTTCATTAACTACTAATTAATTATTAGAAGGTTTCTGACTTTGAGGTGCGTACGTGTGTCTGATGCCAGAGTAGTTGTATTTTTAAAAAGGAATGATCCCTGTTGGTTAATAGTTGTAGTTACAGATTGGTTAGTTTCAAAAAGTAGAAAGGACTTCCAGATAAGGATCCCAACGTATATATTGAGGCCCCAAAACACTGTTTTTTTTAACCATTAATTTTAGCATCCAACAGCTCACATCTCATCCCAAACTCCACATCCTCACCTCTTCATTCTTTTTACTTCCCCTTTGCGGCCACTGCCCATTCATGGCATCTACGCCCCTGTGTTCCACCGCCTCTTCCATCTCTGACGGCTCCTCGCCGTCAAATCTGAAACCGCCTACTGTCACCAGGATAATCCGCCTTCGCCAAGCTCATTGCATTTCCCGTCCAACTGCCTTCTCTCAGCCCATTGCCTGACAAATGGTACCACCGCCACCTCACCCATGCCACCACCACCAGCAGTTTGTTATCCACAAAAATTCCCTTTTCTTCTAAGCCCATCAGGATTTGATGAACCCTAACTTGTCGGAGGCCTCACCAGAAACGAAGGCGATGACACAAGGACGATGCTAAGTAGTATGTGGCGTCTTTTTATTGATAATAAAAAATTGAGGGTTGATAAATGTAAAACAGTCTACTATAGAATTTCTCTTGAAAGGTAAGAACCGGGCAGCTGCCAAATGAGCAACTACATACATGTTGACCTGATAAAAAGTGAAAATTAATAATAGCGTGTATATATACCACTTAACAAAACAATTGAACAAAAAATACATTGGTGATGTGTACATATATGCATGTTCAGATCATATATATAGAACTAATAATTCGACAAAATGAGATCATGCACAGATCAAAATCCAGATCAACCCACATTACGTACACCATTAGGTCAACTGGTTTTGATCAATAAAAATTTCCAGAGGCAGGCAAGGCACATGCAATTATGCGGCCGATTCCGCCGATGGAGCGAGCTAATAGTCAAACTGCACGTTGGTGGCGAACGTCATGCCCAGCACCCACCACGCCGGCACGGCGTTGTTGATCCACAGCGTCTGGCCGCCGGTGGAGGTGAGCATGAAGGAGAGCCCCTGCGTGAGCAGCGCCGAGTTGCTCTGCCACTGCGCGCCCCAGTTCCGCGTCATGCCGATCCACCCGGTGTTGGTCCCCTTCACCGACATGGACTGGATGGACCCACTGCCGCCGACGTTGGTGACAAGGATCAGCTGGAAGAACTGGGACCCGGTGATTCTGAACCTCACGCCTCCCTGCCTCGAGCACCGCACCCTGGAAATATAATTGATGAGCCATGCGCATATCATATATATCGATCGACGATATCGAACTAGAAATCTAGAATACATATGCGCTCTGTATAACGGTCGATATCGAACTAGCTAGAAATCTAGAACATATGCACTCTGTGTACAATGAGCTAGCTTACCGCTGGTAGAGGACGGGGATGATGCCGCCACGGTAGATGCCGATGTTCTCCCACGCCGGCTGGGACATGTCGAAGTGCGAGCGCGGCGGGCCGCACCAGCCGCCGTTTGGGAGCGCGTAGTTGGGCGGGCACAGGTTGGTGGCCGTGACGGTGACAGTGTTGCCGGGCTTGCACCACGCGGACCTGGTGGCGTCGCACTTGATGGCGTAGCACTGGCCGCACGAGGCGCCGTCGTTGAACAGCACCTGGCTCAGCGCCGCGTTGAGCACTCCGTAGCCCGCGTTGTACAGGTTGTCGTAGCCGCACGCGCCACCTGCATGCGTCGACGCATAAGCCAACAATTATCCAACTGCAATAATCGGCAACAAGAGGCTTGCCTAGCTGCATGGAAATCAGTGACGATCGAGCTCGATCGCTCGCAATTGATGTGTAGTATACGTACCCATGGTCCCGGAGCCGTCGGGGCCGCCGTAGAACGTCGCCGTGCCACTGTTCCAGTAGTCCGCCATTGCCGACGTGACCAGAAGCGCAAGGACGACCACGGCCAAGGGCTTGATGAGCTGCGGCACCGTGGTGCCCATCTCGATCGGTCGTCGCTTGTATCGATGGCCGGTCGATGATCGACAGCAGCTGATCGACAGCAGCTGCGATGGCTTGCTGCGAGAAAGAGATGGAGAATGACCGAGTATAGTAGATAGATCAGGATTATTTGATCAATGGAGAGGGTGGATTGCGACGGCCATGGCACGCAGTACGGCTTAAATACCATCAGGAGAGCAAGATGATCATCGGAATGATGGTCGTTGGCAGGGAATATAGGGGCATGATTGATTGCACGGCGCGTACGTTCCTCTCCTGGTGCTTGGTGGGTAACAGATATTAGCTGCGCTAGCGAAGCTCACATGCTTGCGTTTATCATGCAACACTAGGGCAAAATATGTCAAAGGCTCAAAGCCTTTGACAACTGGTACGGCATGTCGAGGCGACTCGGTTGATAGTTTACTACTACTACTTGTAGGCGAAGACCTCTGTGATTATTACTATCAGTAATCCCTTCAACTAGTACCATCAGTAGTTGTGGCCTCGCTAGCCACAGCATACTTAATTCTACTAGTAAGCCATTACTTCAGAGCTGATGATTATATTGAAACGAAAGGCAAGCAGAGCATCCACAAAGAACTCCCCGCTGGGGCTAACGAAGGTTGACCACAATGAGCGTGGCGATAAAGAAATGGAGGACCCACATGGGACCACGAGAGGCAGCGAAGTGGCCACATGCATGGCGGTTGGGACAGAGGACGAGCCCGCGCGGGACATGCATGGTGACGCCCCGGCCTCGTCATCGCCGACTTCGCAATGCATCGACGACAGGCCAGGCTCCTCTGTTTGCCATGTGTGGAGCCGCGTTTTGCAGCAGAGAGCGGTCGGTCTCGGCCACGACCGGCGGCGACCGCGCGCCCCCGAATGGCCAAATTGATCCTTTGCTGGCTGAGAGCAGAGTGTCCCGAGACTGTCTTTGGCTCTTTGCGCAGGGGAATTAATGGTACGGTCGAATGAGATCAGGCTCACTATAATACCTCTGTCAACGTTCTTTTTTATTACTGGATGTCAAAGTAGTTCACCCCCTGTTGTCAAAAAAAAAAAAAAAAGGTAGTTCCCCCCTACAGCCTTTGGAAATTATGTGCTTCTAAGGCCCTCCACGTTTGTGGAGTGATGCCTAAAAGCCACCGAGTCTCACTGAGCAGATTTTGGCATCACGCCTACAAGGCCACAGCGTTTTCCAAGGATGAGCTGATCGGAATTGGTGAAGGCTTCCTCCAGATGTAGCCTATGGCTGTGTGTGCTGCTCTGCTGACAGCTAATGATCTTGATGATTAAGTCCAAGCAAGTTGTGATGGAGGCACTTTCCTGGTGGAAGTGGTCTAGTAGTTCTTTAGGTTTAGTGTCTTGCTCCTTTGCCCAGTCTGCGAACTGGCATAATAAAATGCCCATCTGTCAATCCTGGTGTAATAGCACCTTTAGGAGCTTATATTTCATGTGTTGCCTGTCGAACAAGTTGGTCTTACCAGTACCTAAGTGTGTCTACTCTGGTTAATACTAGTTGCTGCTTTTTTGTCTATCCCTGCTGTCCTACCTATTATCATGTTCATGCCCTCACTTTTGCTCATAGTACCTTTGTAAAATACCGGTGTCAGAACATGATGATGCAATGGGTTCATCCTTTGAGATGCAACCAGCTCACCAACACCATAGTTTCTTATGGATAGCAACAACAGAACTACAAAAGTTTTGTTCTGGAACATCAGGGGTATAAACTCCCAAGCCAAATGGGATGCCATAAGGGAAAAATTAATGAGAGTGCCTGTCAGATTCTTTGTTTACAGGAAACTAAAAGAGACAGTTTTGATTTATTCTACATCAAAAAGTTTTGCCCAAGGAACATGGATCAATTTGCCTTCTTTCCCTCCATTGGAGCCTCAGGAGGAATCCTAACAGTATGGAATAGTAGCCTCTTCGATGGATCAGTGGTTCAGTGCAACTCATACTCTATCAATGTAAAATTCCAGAGTAGACTTGACAACAAAGAATTTTGTGTATCCAATATATATGGCCCTACTAGTGGACCTCTCAAACAGGCTTTTGTGACCTGGCTCATGAACTTTGACACATTGTCCTTCGATGAATGGGTCCTGGGTGGTGACTTCAATCTCATCAGAGGCCTTGAAAATAGAAATAAACCAGGAGGTGACATAGATGAAATGAATATGTTCAATGAACTAATTTCTAACCTTGACCTTGTGGAGGTTCCATTCAGTGGGGGGAAATTACACATGGAGCAACATGCAGGAAGACCCTCTCCTAATCAAAGCTAGGTTGGGTTTTCACCACTACAAGCTAGACCCTATCCTTCCCAGGAACCTATGCCCAGCCAATAGCCAAACCCATCTCTGATCACATCCCTTATGTGTTACATATTCAGAGTAGCATACCAAGATCTAAAATCTTCAGATTTGAGAATTTTTGGGTTGACCACCCAGAGTTCATGGATACTGTTAAGCTACATTGGAAAAATCCTCCATACTATGCCAACTCAGAAAAAACCTAGCATGCAAATTCAAACAGATCAGATATGGTCTCAGGCAATGGGGAAAAAATTTTCCAACCTGAATAAACTTATCTACAATTGCAACTGGGTTCTGATCCTCCTAGATGGACTTGAAGATCAAAGAATTCTCTCTAGAATGGAATCATCCTTCAGAAGATTGGTCAAACAACATCTTAATGAACTGTTGGAAGAAAAGAAGAAATACTGGAAACGGAGAAACACTGTCAGGTCAGTAATGTTTGGTGATGAAAACTCCCACTTTTTCATATAATGGCCACAATTGCCCATAACAAAAACTTCATTGTGTCCCTGTCTGACTCACATGGTAACTCCTATAGTGACCATGATCAGAAGGCTAATCTCCTTTGGACCTCTTTCAAAGAAAGAATGGGGGTGAGTGAATACTCTGGAATGAGTTACAACTTGGATGAGCTCCTGACATCCCATAACCTAGACCACCTAGCTGAGGATTTCAGTGAATCAGAAATGGACATGGTGATCAGAAAACTCCCCAACAACCATGCCCCAAGCCCAGATGGATTTAATGGCATGTTTATCAAGAAGTGCTAGACTATTATAAAGCATGATTTTCTCAGACTGTTCAATGACTTCAGTAGACATAACATTGACCTTACAAGCCTCAACTCATCCCTCATTGCCATGATCCCAAAAAAGGACAACTCTAAGTCTGTTAATGATTACATGCCCATCTCTTTGCTCAATTACTCATTGAAATGCATCACCAAAATCTTGTCCACCAGACTAAAAGAAGTCATCCAACAGCTTGTTCATACCAACTAGTATGGGTTTATTAGGGCCAGAACCATTCAAGACTGTTTAGCCTAGTCTTTTTAGTTCCTTTATCTCTGCCATCATTCAATGAAAGAGATTGTCATTCTGAAACTTGATTTTAAGAAGGCTTTTGACAAGATAGAGCACCCTACCATCCTAAGCACAAAGGCTTCCCAGAGAAATGGATCAAATGGACTGAAAACCTTTTGAAATCTGGCTCATCCTCAGTCCTCCTCAATGGCAATATCCTAGAAAAATGTTCCAATGCAAAAGGGGGTTAGACAAGGTGACCCTCTGTCCCTCCTCCTGTTTGTTCTAGCTGCTGACCTTCTACAGAGCATAGTTAATAGGGCATGGCAAAATGGTACTCTGAGCCACCCCCTAAGTGATACTTTTGGAGGTGACTATCCAATTGTCCAATATGCTGATGACACTCTCCTAGTTCTCCCAGGTGATGCTAGAACCCTTTTCAATTTGAAATGTCTATTGAGGCCCTTCTCTGACTCTACTGGCCTCCATATCAACTTTGCCAAATCTATGCTGGTTCCTATCAATATGATTGGTGACAGAGCCAATCATCTAGCTAACACCTTTGGTTGCCAAGTGGACACAATGCCATTCACCTATCTTGGTTTACCCCAGGGCACCACCAAACCAAATATAGAGGAATTTTCTCCCCTCTTGAATAAGATCAAAAAAAGACTTAGTGGCATCAGCAGGCTATTGTCCTACCAGGAAAGACTCATTTTGGTCAATTTTGTCTTCTCTGCTTTACCCAATTTTTACATGTGCTCACTCAAACTTCCACCAAAAGTTGTTCACCAGATTGATGTATATAGGAAACACTGCCTTTGGAGCAAGGGAGACATTAACAGAAAAGGCACATGCCTAGTTGCTTGGGAAACTGCTTGCAAAGCCAAAAATGAAGGAGATCTGGGGATAATTGACATTGAATGTCAGAATGATGCTCTCCTTCTCAAATATCTAGATAAGTTTTATAACCATGCAGAGGTACCATGGGTACAGCTAACTTGGTCCAAGCTGTATAGAAATGACCAAACTCCACCACATAATAGAAGCCCTGTTGGTTCATTCTGGTGGAAAGACATCATGAAACTGTCAGATAAATACCTACATATGGCAAAATGTAATCCAAACAAAGGAAATTCAGTATCCTTTTGGTCAGATATAGTGGATTGACCATAGACTAAAAGAGAGATTCCCTCAGCTGTTCTCTTTCTCTAGAAAGCCCAAATGCTCAGTGAGATTCTTCCTCAACTCTTAGCTTGACATGCTTTTTAGTCCCCTCCCTTTGCCTCCTCTTGCAACATCCCAACTACAGGAAATCATGGAGATCATTCAAAATAGGAATTGAATTGATCAAGAGCATGACAGTTGGAGCTATAACTGGGGCCCTTCCAAGTATAGTAGTAAGAAAGGATACAACATCTTGATTGAACACACGAAGGCCTCTCCCCTTTTCAAATGGCTATGGGCCTCAAGCAATTTGGGCAACCAAAAATTCTTCTTCTAGCTCCTTTTGAGGGATAGGCTTAATACCAGAAATATATTGAGGAGAAAGAATGGAAGCCTCCCTGACTACTGTTGTGTTCTCTATGATCTTGATTGTGAAGAAGCATCTTTTCATCTCTTCTTTGAATGCTCCTTCTCCAAGGATTGTTGGGACAACATTGGCACCTCCTGGAACTTGAACTTGGACCCCTTAGACATGATTCTTTAAAGCAGGATTGACTTTGGTAGGAATACTTACAGGAAGATATTGATAACAGCCTGCTGGGTGATTTGGAATGTCAGGAACAGAATAATCTTTGACAATGGTCAGAGAACCTTCAATACATGGAATTGCTTCTTCTTGGATGAGCTAAAGCTGGTTTGCACCAAGGCCAAGCCCTCCAAGAGTCATTTGCTTAGTAGCTGGAGAGACAACCTCTTATGATGTCTCCTTTTCTTCTTTGGGCATGAATGCCTTGTACTTTCTTTTTCTTTGGTTTTCTGTTTCATAGTTCCTATTTAGCTTGTCATTTTTTGTTTCTGTTTCTTTGTACTTAAACATTCTTTTATTCAATTGAAAAAAAAAAGTAGGTCAGGATTGCCTGACCGATTTGGTCAAAAAAGGCCACAGCGTTTGGTGGGCGCAATGCAGCATCGCTAGGGGCCCCACACGATGTATCAAGAAAGGTAAAAGCTACACTCATTGCTTGCTTTTTTTAGAACATGCAAAGCATGTATATCATTAAGAAGAAGAAGAGTTTTCCTTGCCCCCATACACGGTAATCTGAAAATTACCGAACAGACACGCACACGCACACGACCCACTAGAACTCGCACGAGGTTGTGATTACATATAACAAATTTGCTCCCGAATCCTAGTCTTCCCGCCTACGAATGTGCCCTCCTCACCACCAAGACACTAAGACGATGGAACCCGGCCGCCGTCCAGAGGTCCGCCTCGTCCATGATAGCGGCCGCTAGCTGAACTGGTGATCTCACAGGTCCTCCAAAAGTTCTTAAATTTCTTTCCTTCCAAAGGGTCCATCCTATCAGCAGCAGGAGAGCATCAAATGCTCTATGGAGCGCCTTGGGTAGGGGACGCCTGGACTCCATCCACCACTCAAAGATGTTTCATTCATGCACGTGGATAAGCCCCTGCAAGTGGAACACCGCCAAGCATTGCATCCAAACTTCTCTGCTGAAGATGCAACCTAACACAATGTGATCCATCGTCTCATCCCCTTAGTCACAGAGGGAACATGAGCACAAATCTTGGAGGCCATGCCTCCATCTCCAATGAGCCGTCTAGCACTTTCCATGTAGGATCAACCAGAAGAAGAACTTTACCCGCGGGGGGGCGAGACTTTCCACAACACCTTCGCCCCCAAAGGTCTAGAGCATCCTAGGGAAATGGCCCCGTAGGCCGATGCCAAGAAATAGCACCCATCTGCAGTCAGCTTCTAGACGAATGTGTCTGGTGTTCCCGGCAAAAGGAGAACCTGTTCCAGCATGTTGGAGAGTAGGGCGAAATCAGCAAGCAGCCTTGCTAATCTATTCCGCGAAACATGGTGTACCCAAGCACCATCATGTAACGCCTCCGCGACCATGCACCCCCTCCGTCTAGCCTTCTCATGAAATGGCAATCGGACTCTAGCCTTACAAACCAATGTTTGAGGAAGATGGCATCGGTGCCTCTACTCGATCCGCTCCCAGTTTTGCAAATGCGACCACTGGTGGTTGTAGTGGTGTCAGTGTTGTCTGAATCTTCATTTTCCCTTCAAAGCACCACTTTAGCTACACACTAGAGAAGGCCTTATAGTTGTGTAGTTCACGTGTTTTTTTTAAAAAAAATATTTATTTTTCTTCTCCCATATTGATCCACAACTTTATCTATTATATTTTATATAACTAGCAAATATGACTGAGTTGTGACGGAGAGATAATAAAATCATGTTACAAAGGTATTGGATGTTGCCCAAACATCAAGCAATTGAGGCTGAAATCCCAGAGGTCAGCTTGACCTATGGGCCGCTTAATTGAATCTTAAAGTTGCAAAGCGTATCTCTTACAAGGGGTGGCTGCTTCTTTATATAGAACAGGGCTTTTATGTACTATCCAACATATTCTTGCATAGCAAGATGCTTTAGACTACTTTGTTGTCAAGGCCTCTCAAGATCAACTTGAGAGCCAAGGTACCTCTAATGCATAAAGGTAAAGTGTAGAAAAGTAAGATACATGTGCTAGCGTAACCCATCATTGGAAGATAAAAAAGAATATCCTTTAGTTGTGTAGTTGTGATGTAGAAACATAGAACAAACTTAATAGCTTCAAGAAACAATTTATTAATACAAGACATGAGTTTTGATTCAAAATTATCTGTTTTAATCTCCATTGGGCATCATTGGGTGGAACCCAAAACTTGAAACCAATCCTGATAAGTTTTGGGTCCCTAAACTCAACCATGGTTGAAAATCGCCGCACCCGCATTTGCTGGATTCCGAAAACCACGGGGATAGATCCGAAGCTTCCCCACTGTCATCCCTACTGAGCCCTCGAGCTTTTGGTGTGAGACCTTTGCTTCAGCACCATAGATTTTGTATCTAGGCATTGTATAGGGCTAGCATGCTATTGGCCTAACATGGAGACTAAATTCTTAAATATATATGCCAGAAGCCCAAAACCAAATTACACATAGAAAGGAAAAGGTTTGCACAATAGCAAGATGCATAACGCTATAGCCAGAGATCACTCTCTAACCTTGCTAGGTACTCATGCTATCCAAAGAGATCAACTCGCTCATATGGTTATTCATAGTTTGGTGGTCACATCCATCCAGATGTTACCACAGCATATGTCATCGTCATGATGAACCCTAGAAAAGACAATGATGCTACAATGTTAAACCACATGATATATGTTGCTAATATCCAATCAGAACTTCAAATATATTTTTTGTCTGAATTCTCCCGTGCATATCTCGTTGGTTAAATGAGATGTTTCTGCTTAGGAAAACATTGTTTGCAGTTTGCACAAGTTACATGTGTTGCTATTTGCAAGGATTTGTCTTGGCCTACATCTTTCATTTCATACTAACCAGGTTTCAAATTATAGGGAACCTTAGATTTGAATAATTTAAAAATGGTGAACAGAAACATCGAGCATGATTTTAGCAAAATTAAAAAAAAGTTTCTTATTTTTCTGAGATAAAACAAAACTGTTATGGTTAAATCATATTTTTAGTACTTTAAAATTCATTTTTAGAAAGTTTTTGGATAATCTTTTCAAAAAAACTACATTTTTCTTGACAAAGTCTAATTCATCATCTAAAGTATTAATTGGCATGAAAGTTTGATTTACTTTTCTCAAGGCTAATGTGGTGTCATGTATGATGACTAATACTGTGACATCAGTGAGGTAATTTGATAATTTCAAAAGTTAAGAAGTCTAAATTCCAATTTAGGAAATGAGAAGGAAAATCACACTTTAACAACAATTAAGAAATATGGACCTTCTCTGTCTACCAGGTCCTTTGCTTCATTTTTTTTTTTGTTTTAGCAAATCCTTAGATTCATTGTTGCCTGCAGCGACAAGTCCAATTGGCCAAAGGCCCCAACCATGTGCATTATGTATTCTGGCGTGGTTGAGGATTTGAAATATTGGTGCCAATGTTGTTTTCTAGGTTCCCCTACATCCTCACCAATGCCTTAGCGTCCCTGTCGTGGCTATCCAAATTCGAAGAAGTCAAACTCGGCTGTGGCAAGTCTTCATCTTGTGCATCCTTCGTGTGGCTCTGTTTGGTTAATCTTATAGAAAGTGTTTCTACTATAAAAAAGCGGAAAGTCAACTAAACGAGCATAATCTGAAGCTGTTTTTTCATAAGTTGTTGCTTTCGTGTCGCATAAAACCTGAAGCTCAAGTTTTTGGTTTTTGTCCTTTTACTTTTTCAAATGGGTGGAAACAGAGAGATGGTTCGCAACTGTTTTTAAGGGATATAGAGAAAGAGAGTAAGTTCTTAATTGTTTGAACCAAACGACTTATACCTAAACATAGTTCGCAGTTAACTTTAGCTTTTTCGCAACAGCATTTTCATGCCTTACAAATAAATCAAAAAGGTGCATGTGTGTGTAGCAGAAGGATTTTACATTGAACTATCCAAAAATAATCCCCCTCAAAATCATCTCGTTAAACTAGGGTTCACCTTCTAAATCGTCAACACTCTAGCTTTTCACAAGAATAGTAGCCAGATGGTTATGGTCCTTCTACCAAATCATAAGCTTGCCAAAAGCAACTGTTTTTTCAACATTAGTTTGCAACAATTCCCGATTGATATTTAATGTCTGATTGTTCCAAGCTCTGTTTATGCTCCGATCCTTTTGTGATATCTAACTAATCTTGAACTGATCCAGTAAAAGGTACATTATATGATTTGGGATCTTATAGATTGTAGTTTGTAGCAATGGCCATGTCATTGTGACATTTTTTTTTTTTTGGCAAATCACAATACAACAGCACAATAGCAGACACACACATACATATAAGCAAAAAGCACTATAATTGATATAACCCTCGTGATCGGCCTTGTTCCATCAATCAGAACCAAATTGCAGCCCCTAGGCATGAACGGTTCCGGGTGTCCAACTAATTTTGTCACAGGTACTCCTCTTAATCAAATATGAAAGAAGTTACATTTTGTATTCAGGGCAGGGTTGTACAGGACTAGCAAGCCGCTGGCCCGATCGACATAGAGACTAAAATCTTAATTACTGCCAACGCAAAACCAAGTTACACATGCAAACTGAAGGAAAAGATCTGCACAAGGTGCATGCATATAGCCACAGCCAGAGAGCTCTCTCTCCATGGTCCAAGCTAACTATCTACTGCTGCTATCCAAAAAGATGGGCTCGATCGTCGCTCGCTCCAAGCTAGATAGGCTTAGTAGCAGGGCGCGCGCTATATACATGTATAGTCAGTAGGAGAACTGCAAGTTGCTGGTGAATGCCATGCCGAACGACCAGTTCGGCGGCACGACATTCTGGAAGACGATGGTCTGCCCGCCGCTGGACGTAACGCCGAAGGTGAGCGCCTGGCCGGCGATCCCGGCAAGCGACTGCCAGTTGGCGCCCCAGTTCCTGACCATGGGCACCCGGTTGGTGTTGGATCCCTGGACCCAGGCGCTGGCCACGGAGCCGCTCCCCGCGACGTTGGAGATGAGCACGAGCTCGTAGTAGTTGAACCCCGTGATGGTGAAGCGCACGCCGCCCTGCTTGACGCAGGACACGCGCTGGTACAGCACCGGGATGATGCCGCCCTGGTAGATGCCGATCTGGAGCCACGCCGGCTGCGACATGTCGAAGTGCGCCCGCGGCGGGTTGCACCAGCCGCCGTTGCCGCCGGAGTAGGCGTAGTTGGGCGGGCACAGGTTGGTGGCCGTCACGGTGACGGCCCCCGCGCCCTGCCGGCACCACTGCGCGTTCGTCTGAGTGTCGCAGGAGATCTGGTAGCACTGCCCGCACGACGCGCCGCCGTTGTACAGCACCTGGCTCAGCGCCGCCGTGTACGAGCCGTAGCCCGTCGCGTACAGGTTGCCGTACCCGCACGCCCCGCCTGATCGATCATAACATGCAGTCAAATCTACTATACTCCTCCTATGCGTAGTAGTAACTAGTATAAGTAAGCAATATTACTAGCTCAAGGGTAGGGTGGGGTACGTACCCATTGTGCCCGAGGCGTCGCTGCCGCCATAGAACGTGGCGGTGCCCCTGGACCAGCCCGCGTGGACGGCCGGCGCGGCAGCCAGCGCGACCACCGCGAGGAACACTACGGCCAGAGGCTTGGATATCTCCATTGCTGCCACCCTTACTGTGAAGATGGATCACACGAAGAAGCTCACGATAATGGAGGGAGGGATCAAGGAGCTGTACGTCCGACGAAAGGTGGTGGTATGTGTGCTTCTTAAATAGAAAGGGTTCTAGTTCGATCAAGCTGACTCTAGCAACAGCTGAATCCAAGTAAGCGATCGAGATCGAGGGGCGCACGACGGCACATGAGCGCGCGCAGCGACAGTTGCGCTGCGCATGCATGCCGATAGCCGATCAGATTCAGATCGGCGCTGCAAGTGCAAGCGTTTCTGGTCGAGTGCTCTAGCTCAGCTCCGCCCGCGCCCGCGGCTGTTGTTAATTCAGGGACAGTAACATGCGCGCATTCACAGCACACAAGATTCTGATCTGCATATGCTGCAGTTATACTAGCTGCTTCCATTATTCTGGCCGTGTCCATCAAAGTCAGCTCTGACACCCGGCCGATGGAGGCGGCGGCGATTGTCAAAACAAAGGCCGGGTTGAATTCCGTGGACAGAATGATCAGAGATGAACTGGCGGTCGTCTATTGGGCGTGTTGATAAGTACTGTAATAAGAAGCTAGCGCTGATAAGCAAAAGAACTCGACAGATAGTATCGTGACTTCTCCACCGCTCCGACAACTTGAGCTACCGTAAAACCATTTGTTATTCGATTCGAACACGGGCACGTGAGGCCGGCGGCGGTCGACGTACCCAGCAACCCCCGCCCGCCGTAGCGATGGCGTTGACGACGCGGCGTGTGGAAGGGGCCATGGCCCATGAGATCGTGCCGAGATGCTGAGTGATTTTCCTTGTCACTTGGTCAATGTTTTTGCTTAACGTACGAGTGATGATATGCTTGTTCACCGTGTGTTTAATTACTTCTCTGTTGTAAAACATGTCATAAGTGGTTAGTATCTTTTACTATCCGTCCATTCGTGATCAAAATGGCAAGTATATCGAGACCAAATCTATTTAGATGTGTTTTAGTCTCTAAATATCTGGCTCTGGATATTCAACATTGGTATTGTATCCATATCCGAATACTCAAATAGCATACTTATGATGTCGATATCCAATCATATCTTATCTAGTATGGTGATTGACACTATTTATATTCGAATCCGAATCCGAAAAGAAATATAAAAACAAATGTAATATCGGTGATATTCGTTTGGATCCGATATGTTTTCATCCCTATTCGTGATTGACACACATTAGATGAAAATAGAACAACGTAAAAATAAGATAGGAAGACTAATATTTATATTTCTCATAATATTGATGATTACCGTATAATATAGCTCCCACGTATGACATATATGCAGAATTGTCTAAGAGTTTGGTAAACGCCCATATAAATAACATTACCATGATTGGTATTTCTCCTCCTCATTTCTCTTCTAGAGTCTGGGTAGTTCCCAACACATGGATGCCACGGTTATGCTCAGTGGTTTGCCTCTGTCTCGTTCTAAAGCTCCGTGACTCATGACCAGGCCACCATCGCTTAGCGCATGCCCTGGCGCAAGGCCGACGCTGCTTCGTACACACTCGGCTGCCGCTCCCCTTCCCCAAGATGGCTGCGGAAGAAGATGGCGATGGCGGTGGCTGGGACACCAGTAGGCCGGCACTGGCGGCCAGGAGCAATCACTGCGGTGGTTGTTGTACACGTTGGCTTAGGCACGGGCACAGGGCCCCCATCGACGGCCTCCCACGCGTCGACTTCCTCCGGCGCTTGTATGAGAGTGTCACCCTACTGTGGGTGACGTGTCCGAGGTCGTCCTTGCCACGCTCTGCTTCTGGCCTTCTGCTTCGTAAAACCATGGGGATGGTTTCTTATAGTGGGCTAAAATCACAGTTTGGTTAGTGCTTTGGTGTAGTACGAGCTGAAATAAAACAACATCTGGTGTGGTTGGTTTCTGTAGACCATGGATAGGACTGAGTGGGTTTAATTTTTTTTATTGCTAGCAGAGATTGGGGTGGATACAGATCGGTTTTTAGCCCATTAGCAGGGTGAAATATGGGCTTATACTTTTAATCCCCACACAGGCTACGCCGCTATGTCCCATTCACCCTCCAAAACACACTCTTAGGATAACTTCTTTTCTTTCTTTTTTGAAGTTAGTACTTCTTTAGGCATAACGCATAACATGGTAATTCCTCTATGGTAGGTGCTCTTTTCCTATGTAATGGCTCTCCTCCTTTTTCATAACTCGTGTGTGTGCATAAGCTCCAAAGTTCCCTTACCCACCCTAATTTATCAAATAGTAAGACTGTTCATTTTAAATGAGGAATTGACAACTCTTCTTTTTTTTACTTTATAGAGAGAATTTTCCAGCGTGTACTATTCATATTAAGCAATCAAATAAGCAGAGACAACTACATGAGTAGGCAAGCATTCATTTGAGCTGCAACATAACACTTTTGTGTAAGGAAGTAAGGAAAGACTCGTTTCTTAAAATTTATAAGGACTTAATTAGCATGTCATATTGAGAACAGATAATGAGTCTCAAAGAGAGTTTCCGATGGGTTACATCAACTTCCATTCCTAGTATGCAAAATCAGTAAACGTGAAAATCTTAATATAAGAAACTTTTGTTCCAAACTATGTCTGTTTGTAATCTCAGGAGCCAAGATGTGATTGAGACTGGACAACAAATAATGAGTCTCAAAGAGAGTTTCCAATGGGTTACATAAAGTTCCATTCGTAGCTAGTATGCGAAATCGGTAAACACAAAAATCTTAATATAAGACATTTCTATTCCAATCTATCTCTGTCTGTGATCCTGAGCCAAGATGCGATTGACACTAGAGCATTGTGCCTCTCACCGACTTGATTCCCCAACTCCTACCATCTTCCCTATCGGTCACCCAGCGTGCTATTGTAGCCCAGCATATGAACTCACTCCTAATGAAGTTTTACACTCCATGTGCTCCTAATGAAGTTTTCCACTCCATGTGCAACAAGCTTCATGCAACAAATCAGTCGCATGCCGATATCTATGGTCATGGCCTTGCGAAGCTCCTGATGAGTTCCACCTTCTTCACTCCCTCAGATTAAACATTGCTTACTTCGGATTTTATTTCATTTGATATCGAGCAATCGTGACTTGCTATCAGGTCTTCATTAGATTCTATAGATCTTGCTTTGTGATTAAGTCTCTCAAAGTGGATTAATTTGCTTCTTGCTTTTGATACTGACCCAAAGATCCATGAACCATTTTTTGTTGATTTCTTTGTTGGAGTAGAATTTTTCTAATTTGCTAATAAAAGGTATGTGAGCGATGATTTCTTTGCTCTCATGAGCTTACCAAGGTGGCTCGAGCCTATTATTGAGTCAAGCTGAACTACACTTTTAGCTCATTTCCTTAATGAGTCAAGCTAAATTTTTAACTCGTTTTGTTAATGAGATGAGCAGAGTCAACTTGATATCTAGCCCTAGCCAATGTTGTTGGTTCATAAGTGTGTTTAGGAAAGGGATTCTGAAAGCACATTGAACTATCGTGTAACACTTCGCTTGATGAGTACCAATTGTTGAATTTATTTTTTTCCAAAGGAAGGCGGGTTTGCTTTGGGAAGTTGTGGATAGATAAGCTATGTGCGTGAATGTAGTGTGGATGATGGACAGAAAAGTAGCTAAAAGTGTAGTGTAGTTTGAGTGAAAGAGGAAGAGTGTAATCTAAGACAACAAAGGTAACCAATGATAGCGGGAACATCTCTAGTCTAAGGGGTGTACTTTCCTTGAATCTAATCAGACACAAAGCATAATGAGCCCTATGTTTTAATAACTAGACCCAACGTGGTGGAATACAAAGGAAATATAGGGTTGTCTCCACTTGCTACTACAATGTATTTTTGTATCTAGCCATATCTATAGACAAGATATAGTCTAAGCAACGCTTAATCTCTAAACTCGTTGTCTCAATCTGAGCTCTGATGAAATGCGATTAAGACACATTAACCAGATGTTAGAACGAATACTGGTGAACAACAAACTAAACACTAAGATAATTATGATGCATCTGCCACAAAAAAAGGCACCTAAGCTCACTAAGATGAACAAGAGCAAGATAGGGCTTGAACTAAAGCAATGCTATATTACTGAATAAAGTGCTAAACAATGTAAAGTACTAAATAAAGTAAATGCTAAATAAAATATTACAAAGAAGCTATACCAAACTCGAAGACTCCAGAAGACTCTTTCGGACCCCAAGGTGAAGCTCCACTTGACTCTTCACACTACTAGCTAGCTATTGCTTCTAAGACTACAACTAGAGCTAGCTAGAGAGCTATTCTAAGCTAGGAAATGCTTGATGCTTCTTTGTATTACTTGGGATGCTTCTTCACCGAGCACCACACCTCCTATTATAGCACTTGGAGAGTAAGGGGGTACTAGTATGCAATGGAGAAGGTCAATGGAGGAAAGGGGCGCCGGTCGATGTAGGGGGTGTCAGCCAACAGTCCATCCCACCGCCTCTCCATCCAACAGTGATGGTTGGCGCCCAATGGTTGATACTTGGACATCACATGCTTTTTCCTGGCTGGTAGTCGATTGTTGAGTCGGTTTGTGCCTCCAAGTGGATGACAGTTGGCCCATGGATCCTCAATAACTCCACAACATGCCTTGGATCAAACCGACCTAATTGGTAGTGGAGACGACCTAGGATCTTCTCCCACAAATCAGTGATATGGGAGGGGCCAAGTGGCATTGCCTGACACCATGTGGTGTCGGTTGACATGGCCATGTGGGCCCACGGTGCCCTGCCACGTCCACTTTCCTTCTTTGACTCATATTTGTCCATTATTGGTATTTTCCAGCAATTAAAATATTTTTTCAAGTACAAGTATAACTAGGTAAATTATAAACATAAAGGACACTTTTGATGTTGATTTAACTTAGTTTTGGGTGCAATGTTGATGGTCAAAGTGGGTGTTAGTGACCATCAGTAACCAATAATGATGATGTGTGTGCTTACTATATTAGATTTCATCTTCATGATGATCCTCTTCATAATGTACTTTTATCTTTGTGAGGTATTCTCTTCGTGAGAATGCACAAGTTTGTTTGTGTTTTATTTAAACAAGTATACACTAAACTAAACTCACAAACCTTTTGATAAATTTTGTCTTGATAGTGTATGATATTTAGTTTACTACTAGCAAACACTACTTCTTTTACAACTTGACTTTAAATTACTCTTAGTTTTCAAAAATATCTGGCATATACTTGCTTCATGTTTCAAAAGAGCATTAGCCAAATTATTATTTGATTTAGTGCTTCAAGCTTCAAGGAATGTTTTTCTCTTAAGTCCATTTTTCTTCTGTGGAGCTATTTGACATTCAAAATATGCTTTTTATCACCATAATGTCAATATTAGATTTTTAATAACATATTTCAAAAGATATCACCTACTGTGGGCTTAAAATAGTGGGGCCCATTCATATCCATATATCCTAACTATAAGTGGGGCCTATTTATGTATGTTATGATGATAAAATTTTATAAAAAATATTCATGCACATATTTAAAAAGAAGGGATATTACTCATTATACGCAACGAGCTAGAATATACAAGTGCTTAACATGAAAGTTCAACATACATATAGACTCATGTTATCGACATATGTCATAGTTTGAAAAACTATATAACTATCTAGCTTTTTATTGTTTAGCCCAAAAGATCGACTAAAAGTACTCATACATAAAAAATAGATCATATACTTCAAATATATAAAATATACAATATTCAAATTCACATGATTTTTTATAGATTTTTGTAATTCCAAATCTTTATAATATTTTATCCACCAATATACATCCCCGCTATAATCTAACCCATTTAATTGGTCATTTCTCTATTGACTTAATTTCATAATAGCCTACTCCCTCGATCTTAGACTACTTGGCCACAAACCAATCATTTGCTTATGTATGCAATATTGAAAATAAAATATTCCTTAGTTCATCGAGAATTATATGGACACAGTATGCTAGCTATCAATTTATAATTTAATTATGAGAGAAGCGCAAATGTAGTTACTAACCAACGACAAACCGACCAAAACTGGGTGGCCTATTCTATAAATTGTATAGAGATTCGGGTAGCATGAGAAACTCTAAAACTACCCACACTCATGAAGCTCTATATTCGTACTCTATCCATCCTAGTCATTAAGATTCTCTACTCTAAACCTAATTCTCCCGCATCCATCCATACTCTATCCCGTTCTCTATATCAACTACCCACTCTGTGGGTCCCACATTTTAGGATTTTTTATCCCTTCCTACCCAGCGCTCTCCATTTTCTCCCTCCCAACAACAGCAGCACCGGGGCAGCGCCGCCGCCCACCACGCCCTTCCTCCCCAACCCTCTCCATTTTCTCCCTCCCATCTCTTGCTCCACGGTCAAGTCAGAGCCCATTCGGAGGCGACGAAGCGCGCGTCGGCGGTGAGCTGGGCGAGGTCGGCGGCGGTGACGGTGGCCTCCTCTCTGGGCGGCACGGTCCTCTGCTCGACGCCTGCGAGCCCGCCGTCGCCGCCCGTGGACGCAGGTGGGCCAAGAGCGCAGAGGTTGAGCTCCGAAATCGCTGCCTCGCCCTTCCACGGTCCCTCCTTCTACTCCTCCTAGCGCTCTGCCCTGGTCAGGACGCCGCACTCCTTGTCCTCGCTCGCCCTCCTCTCCGTGTGGGACGGGAAAGGACATGGCAGCGGTCAGCCAGCACCCGATGTAACATCTTAGATGTTAAGCATGCATTGCATTGCATTTCATAAGCATAATGCATCATTATGCATTTCATAATCTTGAGCATATGATAATGATTAGCCCTTAATTAATTTAAAAAAATTGTTGATCAACTTTATTGTACATGTTAACTGAATGTTGTTTTTCAGTTTCGAGTGCATGTGTTTGGTGACATATCTTGCAAACCATCAAGTTTCGTCATGTGATCTTTTAAGGAAATATGTTATATACTTGTAGCAGTGCATCGTGGTGCAATTGAATAGTGTTTGGCTTTTTCGTCTGAGAAATAGAGAGGGAGAGAGTTGGGCTGTCAGGCAGCTGGACAACAGCTACAGTACCACGCCTAGCACCTTCTCTGCTGTACACAGACGAGCAACGTCGGTGATTTTCTCGTCGTTTTTTGTTGAGCCATGCAGCTGCCATGAACAGGGCCAAACCGTGCTGGCGAACCTGGAGAAGCATCGCCATGGCTAGTTAATGCCCAGCGCCGGCCAACTCCATTGTCCTTTCCTCTGCATACTGCCGGCCACCACGTCGCCTCCTCAAATTCGACCGCTGTGCTCACCTATTTTCTAATTCCTCGCATCCATAGCATCGTCACTCGCCTCTCTTCTGTCCCAACCCAACGGCACCACGCGCCGTCGCAAGGTGAGCAGCCCCGAGTCTTTGCCGTCGCGCCATGGCTGCCATGGCCGCGAGCTCGCTCTCGCCGTGGCCATGCACACCCTGCCTCCCTCTTCTCATTATCTTGCATGTTCTAGTATCACCATGGGTCATGGAAGCTAGAACCGAAGCCCGTTTGTACCCCACTGCATCGCCCTCGCCGGAACATGGCTCACCGCCGCGTGCTCTGGCCGTGCGCACGCCTGCTGTGCTGCTCGCACCGCGCACACGCCACGCTTGCTGGGCCGGCCTGCCGCTTGCTGGGCGGCGCCTCACGCACGCTGTTGTCGCGCGCCTGCTGCAGGACCGCGTTGCGCCTGCATCGCATCGCGCCGCGCCATGGGTCGAAAGGAACAAAGTCGGCCCCAGGCTGTTACTTCGTTTTTAGAAATTCGTTTGTTTTCTGCAACCTTTTAACAATTTATAACTCAAGCTAGAAAGATCCAAATTTAGTAAAATCAATCTTGTTAGTTTTGTCTTGCTGTGCTCTGCATGTTAAAATCATATAAGT
>CM041628.1:46929965-46944226 GCA_023333625.1 Bothriochloa decipiens | reverse complement strand
TGTATTAAGTCTACAATTAAATTTATCTGCCCGTGTGAAGTATGCCAAATATGTTCTTCAGAGCTATTCAGTCTGCACTTGATATTTATATTTTCTTTAGTCTTAACAGACTTTCCTGTATTAACTTCTAAATTCAGATAATGTAACTTTTCAATTTTTACTACTTAATAAAACTTTTAAACTTTGAATTTTATTAACCTGTCTCCGATATCACACAGTATAAAATAAAGGTAAATTATATGACAGGTATATTATTTAGAGCCAAGCCAAAACTCGGGCTCAACATTCAAATTTAGAATTTATTCGCTTTACTATTCAAATTCTGCGGTTACTATTCAAATTTGGGAATATGAATAGTGCACGGGCGCTTGCACGCGATGCACGCAAATTATTAAATATTAGAGCACACTATGCGGGCGCTATTCGATGCCTGTGCAGGATATTTAAATATTCAATGAGTAACAGTATTCACCACTATTTGAGACTATGCAAGCAATATAAATATTCAAAGGCACTGTGTGCACAAATATTATATGCGTGAATGAAAGCGACGTGCGTGATTATTAGCGCGCGTGATTATGATGAGCGCGATTAATTATGCGTGATGTGGATTGCGTATGCGGAATTATATATGCGCGTGATTATCAAGATCTTTGCAAGGCTGGCGAGACCAAACTATTTCAGCCGGTCGTGTAACTTATGCTTGTGTGTGTCCTACTCGGTACTCACCATATGCATCACTAACTTGCTCTTTAGAAGCAGAAGCAGCTAATCCTATCCCTCTACGGCCATTTTACGTCGTGAAGCCGAACGCTAAGACGTCTATCGTCTCCCCAGGCAGTTCCACCCGAAGGGAACACTTCTCTGTGACTCAGAGTTCTTTCAGAGTTCTCTAAAAACGCCGCTACCTGGGCTAACACGAGAACAATACAAGAACAATACGCACAGAGGTTTCTCCTATAGGGTCCATAGCATAGACTCAAACCTACATGGATGGCCATAGTAAAGCAGGGATTCTCAAAGCTCAAGCTACTCCATTAAAACAAACAAGCTTACATACGGCTTTCCCTTTCGGGAAGCCCCAAGCACTTAGCACAAACCTTGATTACCTTTACAAGCACGGGAAGTCGGCGACCTTCCTTATTCTCTAATTTACAAGGGTGGTGGAGTAATACAGTGGTTGTAGTGGAGTGCTACTATTATGGTGGATGATTCCTCAGAGTGCTTCTGAGATCATGGCTTCATGGTGGAAGTGGAGTGTGTGCTGATTGTTCTGTTGCCGATGGTTGTCCGCCGATGTTGAATGCTGGCGCTCGCCGTCTCGTTTTATAGGGCAGGAGGAGCCTTCTCGAAGTCCTTCGCAGATAAGTCTTCAGCGTCCTTCACGCTTATCTGGCTGTCCTTCGTGAATGACTCATCGTCCTTCGCGTTTATCTTCTGAGAGTCCTTCGCCGTGAGGACTTCAATTATATGGTATTACTATTGCAGGATGGCGACCTGCCGTCGTTGCATGGTCATCAGGAGGATGACGATCACTGTTGACCGATTGCGACACTCTGAATTTTTTATTCATATTCACTATGTATAGCTTTTGCGCTGGCTGTTGCGCTGGCTGTTTTCATTCGTTATTCAAGTGTATGGGTATGGTCTTCCACGCCCGAATGATTAATGTTGCAAACATTAATCAAAACTCTGGCATGTGTATAATATTCTTCCCCGGGCCAAATTGTTGATAACACCTTATCAACAAAAACATTAATCAAATTGGGATGAAATGATATATCTTACACTGTTTATGGCACAGACAGTATTGTTTTTCTCTAAGTACTAGTTCTGGACAACCCATGACCTGGCTCATCTTATAACTTGTTTATTATGTATGTGTATACATAAGTAAATGGATATGTTAATAATTATTGGAGAACAATACCAACTTGTCCATGCATAGATTTGCTCACATGCTTTCTGTTATGTAATTTCTATTTGCTAGATGCAAGATAGTTGGTCATGCCATGTTATATATGGAACCTTATGTAGCTTTCCATCGTTTGGCATATAAGTGAAACATCTTGTCATACATCTCATTCCATATCATATCATCTTATCATGCACCTTATATGCATTCTCTATATTTATACATCACTGTCATGCATATAGGATCGGAAGAGGAAGCTCCAGTCGAGTACGTGACCGTCGAGGAGAACCCTCAGGAGTTGCCACCCGAAGGCGAAGGACAAGCCTCTGACTCACTTCCGGAGTGCCCGAACCACGGCCCCTCCACTTTTCGCCGAGGCAAACCCGGAGCATTCGTCTCCTACTTCTCTTTTAAAATATATATATACTTGAGTATACTTTATGTATTGTGCACTAGGTTATAGGAGTAATGTGAAACCGTTGTTGCATATCCTATCTTGACAGAAAAATATAATTCCCCCTTAACTAGAACAGGTCGTCTTATGCTTAGCCATGCTTAGACCGGTAGAAGTCGGGTGATTTCTGTCAGCCGCGAGATATAGGTGGCTACTTTATCACGGCTGGCTATATTTGCTATCGTGAAAATGAACCATATGATTAAGGACTGTATCGTACTCTGGACTTAGAGTGAGATTGAACGTACCTTCACATAACAGACGGATAACTCGTTCCGATTGTGAAACTAAATAGCTCATTTGGAGTCAGTTCTGGACCGTTAGCAATTACAGGGAGGGGAGTACGAAGGGATGGGACTGATCCAAGACCCTACCTGCTACTAAGCCTGGGCAAAATACCCGATACCCATTACCCGAACCCGGACCCGGATTACCCGAACCCGAGGTACCCGATACTAATTTCGGAGAGTGATTTTGATTACCCGAAATTAGTTTGGGTAATTCAGGTAATACGCTCCGGTACCTAAACTACCCAAAGTTTTGTCTTGATCTTTGTATTTATCATTTGTTGTTAGTAGAACACTTGAAATTATCACTTTATTAGAATATAATTCTTTTGGTTTGAACAAGTGACTGTAATATATTATTCTCTACAAATTTTTGTTGAAATTATACATAAATTATTGATCAAATTATGTATAAATTACAACTAAAGTTTTGTGTATTTTATTGTTTTTTATAAATTCGGGTAGATCGGGAATACCCGAACCCGAAAAATCGGGTACCGAAATTTCGGGTACTGCTTTTTCGAGGCTAATATCGGATAGCAATTTTCATTACCCGAACTTTGAATTAGCCGAATTACCCGACCCGAAAAAATCGGGTAACCCAAATGCACAGGGTTACCTGCTACGGGCTACAGGCTGAATGGGCATGTCTTTTGAGGATACAGGACCACGAGTTTTTGTGAACGATCCAGTCTCACCGCCGAATAGAGTGAACGGTGATCCACGCGACTCCTTGGCTGAGCCGGAATCGTATGGGTGTGTGATACGGGCTTTATCTGGCTGGATTAAATCGATTCGAATCGCCGTCTCTCCCGGACAGTGAGAAATTTATTTCTTGCTCCAGGGTCGTGCAATTAGATGGAATACAATGGTTAGGTTAATACTGCCAAATGTGATATGGTTACTAATGTAATGTTTAATAATCAAGTGACTGCTCACAAAAGACGCAAACTTAGCTCTAAATAGTTTCACCTAACTTGCACTAGTTTATTGATTAAAAATATTGGAAGTAGGAACTGATTTTTAGTAAGCTCTTTTGCAAAGCTATGCTAGCCAACAAATCCACCATATAAAGCCTTTTATTAACCCTGGAGTCTTTTATTTTATCTCCCTGTCGGGTAAGTCTTGCGAAGTACAATTGTGTATTCAGGTTTTTTTTACCCTCTATTGCAGGTGATATGTTATATGAAGGATACTGTATCACTTGTCTTAGTCCCGCGTTGGACGATGACGAGTAATGACCAGAGGGCATGGTCGTATTCCGTAACTCCTCCACTGTGCTTGTACTGGAGATGTTGAATAAACTGCCTATGTAATAAGTATGTTTGGTATTGTATTTTCAATAAGGTCACTCTTGTATTATATTGAACTTGGTATTGTAATAAGTATGGTGAACAAGTTTGTTATTTATTTTCTATTGTAAACTCTGAATATTATGGTGTATGTTGTTCTCTTAATCATATACGATCCTGATTGTGACGTTGATTTACCAAGGTCCTTCGTGACACTCGCGGACTACCGGGTTCGTATAAGAGATAGTATGTGCGTGTCAACGTGATTAGCGGAGACAACCGTACTTAATCTTATATAAATTGAATGGTTCTATTACACCCGGCGGCAACAACCAGTACCCCACGACAAGCACGAGGACCTGGTGGCAAAGCATCCGACTGCATGCACTAGCACCCGGCGGAAAGCACCAGGACCCGGACATAGTACGTAAAGAGCTCAGGTGTTCCCAATTTGATTAATTGAATTCAATTTTAATCTTCTGAAATTATGTGTTGGCAAATTGCAATTTAGCTTGTCGGATGTCGTATATTCAATCACTAAAATGAATTTACATTATATTGAAGAGGTAGTATATATTTTGACATTGTAGATATGTAGATTGAAGTTTTTTATTGACAACAATATGTAGATTGAAGGTTAAATGCTGCAGTGGAGAAACAAAGTTGTACCTCGTCTGTCAGCAATGCCATGTTTGCTTCTCCAATATTTCTTGCTGACAAATCTGGTAGTACTTACGCAAAGCTGGTGGGCATGCATCTAGATTAATGCCGAGGATCCTTTCATCTTCTTTCTTCTCCTCTCTGAACTTTTCTTCATCGTGCCTACGCTTTTCAATCTCGTGCTGCTCACGTATGAACTGAAGCTTCGACTGCTCAATCTGTATCAATGCTTCATTATTTCTTTGCATTTCGTCGAAGTGCCTCTCATCGATGGAGGCAAGCTGCTGGAAACGTTCACTTCGATGCACAGGTTCCTCTTGCATCATAGTATTTCTTTGCAATGAAAGATTGCATTTTTGCTGCGTACTCTGCAGAAGACGATGAACCGGCATCGGAATTTGCTTTCTTCTTGGCTGCTTTGGCTAAATCCCTGCCCATAGGCCTCCTCGTTTGAGCTCCGGATCGTACATGGCTAGACTGGCCCTCTGCAGGTTCCCCTGTGTCGGTTGCTGCGGTACTTTGTTTCCCAAATCCTTCACTTCGTGCAACTGTTGCATTGACATTTTGCCATTTGGGTGCATCCTTCATAAGCACCTAATATGCAGGTAACCAAACTTGCGTTGTAGGACAGTAGCAAAGTTACGTACTGCATGAGTGGTCTGCAATAGAAATGTGTTAGCATAGATTGATACATACAAACTGAATGTAAAATAAGCGTGTAGATAACACATACCTTATTGGCATCCAACATCCCACTAGAATTCTCTCGAATGTTATCTGCATAGTAGAATGCAAACAGGGTAATTCAGTCCTGATTATGTTCCAACGGCTCTGTAGAGACCTTAAACTCTAGGTTGGATCCTCTCCTAAAATTGTACCGTTCCATGATCCGCTGCTTTTTTTTCCGGTACTTGTAATTGGGTGACAGCTTATTTCAAGCCATGACTTGACAAGGTTCTTATCTTCATCTGGATTGAAGTTACACAACTTTGTCCTAGTGGTTGATTTTGCCCCTTATTTTGCCTCAAAGTGGTGTACGTATGAGGCTGCATATAACCATCTGGAGCATGGCCACTTGGATTCATCACTGTAACATTGGGTCCATGGGGTTGGAATCCTTGGGGGATCCATCCTAGAGGAGGCCGGTACTGCATAGTAGGCTGGTACGCATACATGTACCGGTTCCAGGTAGGCTGCTGGTATGCTCCAGTGTTAGGACCAGGAAATTGCCGTTGTGATCCTTCAGCACCAGGGAATTGCCCCTATGATCCTTCACCAACATAGGACTGCCTAGGGTCCATTCCATAAAAACATGTACCAAATTATCTCAAATGGTTTCTCCTGAAAAGTATACCCAGTGCACAACTCAAGTCAAAACAAAAGGCCAAATGAATGGTTGAATGAAACATCCTTCATTTTCCACGAAGGGAAAATACATAGAATGGCAAATAATATAATAGTTCGAAGCTGAAACCATCATATTATCCAGCAATAGTTGATATAGAAATCCATACTTTGAACAAAAGAGTATAATTAGGAGGGTTTACATAAATAGTCTATCGCCACACTGGCGGAATCATCAGAGTAGCAGCAGCATCAGAGGTAGCTGCGATAGGCGGAAGTACAACAAATCTCCAAAAGAAGCCTGAGCGTAGGAATATGACGTCTAGTCCTCATCGTCATCGAAGTCATAGTCGGGTTCACATGCCAAATAATTTTTAGTACGGTTTGTACTGGCCACTCGTCTCACCATATGCTTTGCTTTTGCTATGTGGTATTTGGTGGATGCATAGAGTATAATCAAAAGACCTAATATTTGGCTGTGTTTCCTATGCAAGTAGTATCAATCATCATATAATAGTAATTCATCAAGTTTTAATCCATTCTCATCCATCATCATTCCCATCCCATCATCACACACATCTCACCCTCTCACACTCATTCGACAAGTCCAACTCCCTCTCGGAGCCTGTCTCAGCGGCTCACAGCCGGAAAGGGTAACACCAGGGGAAAGAAGAGAAGGACTCATCTCACTACTCCCGAGAAGCGTAGGTCAAGGGAAAGGCCAATCCGAGGCCGCAGACTATATATAGATTCAAAAACTCTACAGAGCTTGTACTCCCGTAACCACAAGATCACCATCATCAGTGGTGCCCCGCCTAGGCTGATTCCGGCTGCTTTCTAACCAGTGTGATGCCACCCTACCACTCAGTACTGGGACATCCCGGAATACCACCAGCACACTAAGACTGTGAGACATAGTACCGGGCCCCCGAGGTCACTATGTTGTCTAAGGAGGGTGTGGGTCCCGATGCCCGTACCTCCCGACACTATCTGCTATCAACCTAGTAGTAGTGGCACCGTCCAATCTAGTCAGTCATCCGTCTCCCGCCCATACAGGAGCGAGCGGTGAGCACGTAGGTCCTAAGGTTTCAGTTCTCAAGGGATATCAGGTCCTAGAGGGATCAAACAGGATTATCTTCTCATAGGGTCTACAACAGTCCATGCTACAACAGCACCTCCTACACGGGGCCTTGCTCCACGGAGGCTCTCACCCCCGGGATCACCTTATACCTCACAATGTATCCGCCATAGGCACCTCTCACGGGGATTCCCAGAACACATCCCCCGGCAAGACTCGCCCAAGGCTCATCATAGAATCATGCTCGATCGACTCAAACCCTCACCACACACCCAAGACACATGCAACACTCTCCCCGAGTAAAATGGCACCGCGTGCCTTATCCATATATCCATACCTCACCACACATCACATCGCAGATATAAAGCATAGTAGAAGTAAAGCATCATGAGTAAATAAGCATGCGCCTAGCCTATTAGCGAGTGTGCAGGAGTAAGGTTGCGACAAGGTAAAAGTTTCATCAAGAAATTCTATCATGCAACCTATCACAAGTGATATGCATAAATAAAGCTCTAGCAAACTAAATATTATGCCATGCGTAATAGGATCTATAAGGTTGGGTGGGATGTGGCACCTACATAGTCATCACCGAGCTCCTCCTCATAGTCAGGGTCGTCCTCCTCAAACGGCTCCTCCTCTGAAACGAAACGTAATAGTCGTGTTAGTGACTCCTATAGAGTTAACACAAAGAATCAATAAAGTTCAGTAACTCTGAATGCAATCATACATAAGCCTATGACGTAGAGCTCATTTTTATAAATATTTGGATGCTTGGTTCATATTTTTTGAAGTTTGTATGAAGAAGTTATGATTTTCCGAAGTTTAATCTATTTTCTGAAAAAGAAAAAGGGCGGATTAACCAGAGGCTAACACGTGGCGGCTTCTGATTGGTCCACGTGGCGCTGCGGGTCCAGCAGTGGTGGCGCAGGTCTGATGTCAGCGTGAGTCCGGCGACTTAGTCACTGACAGGTGGGGCCCACTATTTTGATCGCTGACATGTGGGGCCGAGGTCAACGTTGACCGGTCAGCAGTCAACGCTGACCGAGCCGCAACTAGGCCTCGGAGGGCCTAGGCAGGGCCGAATCTGGGCCGGGGTGGGCTGGCCCGGCCCGGACATGTGGCAGGCAACGGGGTGGTCCACGTGGCCCCATGGGCTCCTACTGGGCCGAGTCTATGGCTTGCCGGTCCATGGACTTGGTCTATGGTGGACCAAAGGCAGTGAGGCCAGTGGCGATCTGTGACTGGTCTAGGGTGGCACCTGCGGCGGACGCGGCCCACAGAAGGGGGGACTTTCCCCTTCCTCTCCCTAACGCGTCATGGCTGGCCCGATGGGGCTCGGCCAGCGGCGAGCGGTGGCACATGGCTGTGGCAGCTTGGACTAAGCAAGGCAGTGGCAGAGCTATGCGAAGACGACACAGAGGTGGTCGGTGGGCTCACGGTGCACGACTGGTGCTCCTGCTCACCGGCGCACGTGCTGCGACGGCGCTGAGCGACATGGCTGCGGCGGTGGGGCGCATCAGCGGCTTAGCGGCGGCTTTGACTAGCGCTTTGGGTCCGTGGGGCCAAGGCGAAGGTGGCAGGCAAGATCAATTCGGTCACGGGCCTTCTAGTGAGGCAAGCGGTGGCGGCGGATCAATGACGGCGAAGGCCGACGGCGGCGTCAAATTCACCGGCGGTGCGTTGATCCGGCCCCCATCTTCTCTTCCTTTCTCAACTGGAGCAGCTGGGAGCTCCAATTCCTAGCTATCGGGGCCAGCGGAGGCATGGCGGAGTGCGCGCGGCCGCGAAGGCCACAGCGGCACACCAGCGGCCAGAGTCCAGGGACCGAGCAGGGAGAAAAGCGCTCTCGCACTCACTGTTGGTCACCGGCTCCCCTAACCTTACCATCTACACATTCTAGCCCTAGGCGGACACGGTGGGGGAGTTAATGAAGCCTATCGATGCACAGAGGACAGGAACGCGGGGGTCGAGCTGGCCAGTGGCCATGGGAGCGAGCAGAGGAAGCTCACCTACGCGTGGTGGTTCCGGTGGCTCGCGGTGCAGCGACGGGTGACGAAGCGGCGGCTTGGTGAAGGAGAAGCAGAGCGGCGTGTCGGTGGTGTAGTTGTTGCAGTCAAGTAGGGTCCTCTTCCGGCAAGCACAGGCGGCGGCACGCGGACCTCCGCTCCTCGCCGCCTTCTGCTCCTCCTCCCTCTCCTCTCCTCCTTCTCAGGTAGACGAGCAGCGAGGCGGCCACCAAGGTTGTGGCTGGGCAGCTGGCAAACCCTAGCGCGCCGAGGACAGTCTCTTTTATAGGTGGCGCGGCAGCGGCCATGGCGGCTTGGACGGCACCGATGGCAGATGCCGATCGGGCGGCCGAGGCGCGCGTGCGATTAGGGTTAGGGCACCCGGGGTCGCACGGCGCAGGCTAATAGCACTAATGCGGCGGTGCATGCACGGGCGAGGATCAACGACGGGGGTCGGCGTTGCCATTTTTGGCGCGGTGGACAAGACACGCCGATGGACAGAAATAGGAAGGGGGAGGAAGCTGACAGGCGGGCCCCACACGGCAGTGACAACGGCGAAAGCCGTGGGCGCGCGGCGCTTGGCGGGCGCCTTGCGGGGCCTCGGAGCGGCGCGGGCGGGCGAGGCAGGCCGCGGCTGTGGGCGAGCGGGAGCGCGGCGCTGGCGGTGGCCTTGCTGGGCCGCAGAGCAGCGCACGCGGGCGAGGCCTGGCAGGCCGTGGCGGTGCGGGGTGGCAGGTCGTGGGGCGTGAGGGGTGACAGGCCGCCCTGGCGGCTTGGGTTGGGCTGGCTGCTGCTCTGGGCTGCTTTGGCTTTTCTTTTTCCCTCCCTTTTTAATCTCTTTTCCATTTCTTTCCAGGCCTCTAATCCATGCCATGACTTGATCTTGTTAGCAAGAAATATTAGTGACCAAGACATGTACTTGGTGGGTCCCCTAGGGTCTCATGGGGTTGTTGGGTGCCATGTCCATGGTTAGTGATACATATATACACATGTGATATAAAAGGGCTATTGATTTTATTAACAACACATAAAATCAATAAGAGCAAATCATACTTGATCATTAAAATGCAAATGCTTCATCTAACCTTAGGTGCTACTTGTGCAATAACGAGTGGGTTTCCTATATGACACTCACCAACCATTGGTTATTTTAGAAAAACTTTTGTTGGTCGTGATTTTTGGTGTTGGGAATTTTAGGGATGTTACATTGAATATCTAAAACCTTCAGAGATCAATTGTTAAATATCTAGAACTACTAATTGATCTGTTAATATAAGGATGACAGACTACTAAATCCTATTTTCCACAATGCAACATGAAAATTCAGAATAACTCCTGATGAATTATTGTAGAAAAGATAATACGAAATTGCAGGCAATATAATAATTTAAGGACTAAAATTTGATGGTTGAGGTACAAACCAAGTTTGAGTCAAACATAAGCGGCTGGAGAAGCACACTCACACTTGTATTCTCAATCATCGAACCGGGTAGGTGCGCAGCCTGAGTGGGGCAGGACGCCGGCTGGAGTGCGCGATGGAGCTCTCCTCTGAAGATGCTGCTTGGACCGGTGAACCTTCCCGCCGTTGCTTGCCTAGAAGCCTACCGGGCCGGGCCTCCTGCTCGTGAGCCCCAACTCCAAGAGCCCCCGATGCAGGGGTGCACTTTCATTGTCCAGGATGGCCCCCCTGCTCCAGCGCCACCAAAGACGGCCTTTGTCGACGCCGGCGGCCGACACGCACGAACCCCGGCCTTGATGCTGAACTCGCCACATATCTGGCCCCACCAACCTCCTTGCCCCTCGCGCCGGCCTATCGCGAGGCCCGAGAGGCGTCGAGCCGCTCCGGCCGGACGATCTGGACGGTAGCGTCCAACTGAGGCGCCTGCGGGTCAGGGGCGCCACGCTAGGGACGGGCAGGGAGAGGGACCGACGTTGGGAAGGTGCGGGGAGGGGCCGCGACGCTAGGGAGGGGCGGAAGGAGGGTCGCGCTTGGGTGGGGGCGTGACGGCACGGCGGATCTAGATGGGGCAGCGTTGCCGCCAGCCTTGGATTCGTTGCGGGGGACGGCGCTGGGGTGGAGGGATTTGGGCGGGGGACCGTTGCGGGGGAGAGGAGGAGGTGGGCAGGTGGGCCAATGCTGGGTAATATAGAATCCGTACGACGTGCTATTTGGCGCATGCCGCGGCCTCTCTGGTTTACAGCGCTAGGTACCATAACCGCTACGACATTTTTTTTATGTATTTGCGTTACCGCACCAGTTTACGGCTATCGGTGCGGGTAGTCTAAATATCCTCCCCAAAACACTAAATGTCCTCTCCTTGGCCACCTTTAGATGGTGCCTTGCCTAAACCTACCCAAAGGCTAGGTGGCCTCAGCCTCAACAACACACACGATCTTCTTAGGTCACTTTGGACTGAATGGTTATCCAAAGTTAGCTCAGCTCTCATGTAATCAGTTAGCTCTGTTTTTGGTGTTTCAATAAACTATAATATAAATTTTTAGCCCTTAATTTTAAAATAAACTAGCAAATATGCCCGTGTGTTGCAACGAAAATTATAACTTGTATCATTTGTTCTAGTACACTTTAGAATCATATAGCGTATATTGGTCGGACATATGCTATCTAACTCGCATGAATATAAATCATGAGTATAGACGGCTATGTCTATGGCTAGCGGCGTCACATGTTCATTTTACAGTGTGCGGTGGCAACAACTGCCCTCAACAGCGGCGTTAAGGCCAGTGGCGGCTCCCGTTCATTTGGCCTTGTGCGCCTCGCTACCGCCATCATGGCCTTCCACGTCCAGTCCAACGCGGACGAGGTCCTCGCAGCGTCAGCTAGCCAAGCTCGCCGCCTCCCCTAGACAAGTGGATCTGGTTGGCAGTGCAGACTGCGAAAGCCGGGGCGCGGAGTCTTGATCTGATTTTCACTTGGATCAATTCGTGCTAGCCAAGCTCGCTGCCTTGCCTGCACAAGCGGACCTTGATGGCGGCGTTGAGGCACGTCGCGGGTGCTTTAGGCGACCTGGAGGCTCTGATTTCCAAATCGATCGATTTTTGTATGGGTGGATTGGTTTGATTTTATAAGTTATTTGTATTTTCGGAGCTATTTTCATTTGAGCTTGGATTTGGATGGGAGACCATCTATAATGATAAGTGTCAAAGTTGAACGACAACAAAGTCAATTCTTATTCATGTCAAGTTTTTTTTAACTATGTTTTCATCTTTTCTCTTGCGTACTATTCTTGTTGGATTTAGATTTACCTTTTACCCGATCTTCACCGTCCGAATAGAAGTTAGGATGCCATAATTAAAGTTCTAAACGGACTCTGAACGCAAACTGGAGGAGAGGCAGAAAATTAAATATAATCCTAATTCAGTACAGACCGGATGTAGACGAGAGGAACCTACCGTCACCGATCCAAACACAGAGGTGAAAGAAAATTGGATGGAGAAATTTTCGCTTTGGCTGGATAGGTATAGATTATAATAATCTCTGCGTCTCAGATATACCAAGAATCTAGAAGAGTCAAAATATTTCAAATTTGACCAAATCTATATGACAAGATAGTAACATTTATGATGTTAACTAGATATTATTAAATTCATTATTAATTATATTTTTATACTATATCAATTTAATGCTGTAAATCTTTATGTTTCTCTATAAATTTGGTCACCCTATACTTCGCACCGAGTTTGAAATCCAAAATCACGCCTAATTGTAGGAGTCCACTTCGTATTGGAAACGGTCAGCCTTATTCGAACGCAAATATCTACTCGTTTTTTTTTAAAAAAAATCAGGGTATCGCCCAATTCAGAAGGCCTCTACCAAATTTCTAGTATAGGGTTTATTACTAGACTTTACAACAGTTCTCCTGCCTCCATAGTCCCTTCCCCTCCCCATCCCCAACCCCAACGCGCCGTCTAGGGTTTCACAGCCGCACCCCCGATCCACTCCAGCGCCCCACCCCGCCCCGCCCCGCCGCGCCGCCATGGAGTTCGACGAGTACGAGTATCTGGAGAAGGCGGTGGAGCCCGCTCCCGCGCCGGCCAATGGTTCCGGCGAGAAGGACCGAGGGTCGCGCCGCCGCGAGGGCGGCGAGGACCGCGTATCGAAGCGCTCCCGCTCGGGGGAGGACCGTGACCGCTACCGGGATCGGGACCCGCACCGCAGCAGCCGGGAGCACCGTGACCGGGATAGGGATGACGGGAAGGAGAAGGAGAAGGAGAGGAGCCGCGACAGCCGCGGGAAGGACAGGGACAGGGAAGGGAGAGAACGGGAGAAGGAGAGAGGGGACAGGCACCGGCCCAGAGAGCGGGAAGTGGAACGGGAGCGGAGGAGCCGGAGCCGCTCGGAGCGGCGCCGTGCCGAGGAAGAGGAGATGGTAAGGGAGCTGGAGCGGGAGCGTGAGCGCAGCGACCGACACCAGTATCGCGGTGACGTCAGGTACGAATTCGTGAACTCTCCTGTATAATGCCATTGGAACACATCTGATGCAATTAAATTAATGGCGTTGTTACAAGCCTGTTGAATTGTCAATTGGTAAAGCTCTGTGATCTGATTCATAGAGGCTAAGTTTCTAGTTCCAAACCCTTTGTAGTGTCAGTAACCAAAACCAACATTTTGTCATCCTGGGGCTTGTTCTTGTAAGTGTTTGTACAGGCTTTAAGTCTTTGAGAGACTAGGGCTGGGGGTTGGATTTGCTTAATTGAGTGCGCAAATGCACATTAATCTTTGTTGTTGTAGCAAAATCTGTTTCTAGAAAATGTCTTGTAATCTGGAATAGAGGGAGTAGCTATGTGTTGTAATGTGCAACTTATATGTATAAGTAGCTTTATGACTTTCTTTTGGTACACACATGTCAACAACAATAACAACAACAACAACAACATAGCCTTTTGTCCCAAGCAAGTTGGGGTAGGCTAGAGATGAAACCCAAAAGACGGTTCAGGCACGTTAATTGCTAGTCTCCAAGCGCTCCTATCCATAGCTAAATCCTTAGGGATATTCCACTCCTTAAGGTCTCTCTTAACCGACTCGTCCCAAGTCAGTTTAGGTCGACCTCTACCTCTCTTTACATTATCGACCCGCTTTAGAACCCCACTACGCACCGGTGCCTCAGGAGGCCTCCGTTGGACATGGCCAAACCATCTCAACCGGTGTTGAATCAATTTTTCCTCAATTGGTGCCACCCCAACCCTATCCCGAATATCGTCGTTCC
>CM041628.1:46906436-46924965 GCA_023333625.1 Bothriochloa decipiens | reverse complement strand
TCTTCACTCAAATATTACTGAAGACCAATTGAGACAGGTACATTTGACATGATCTTTTGCTCACCCTTGTTATAAGCTTTTATCATTCCTTCTTGTCACTATATGATTTTTTTTTTCAAATTCCTGATGGAAAAAACACCAAGGCAATAACAAAAGTTTTTAGTATATTTTGTTAATCAATTATTTGCTTATGTATTGGGATATGTTGGTTCTTCATTTTAATAAGGCGTACTAAATAACTGGGGAGCATATCTAGTGCAAACCAACCTCTCTGTGCAAACCAACTGTGTGGGAGAGGTTGGAGGGGGAATTTGCAAAAGTGTGATTAGGAGCAGGCTGTTAAGTACCTCTCCCCACAGTTGGTTTGCACGGAGAGGTTGGTTTGCACTTGATACTTTACCAAATAACTGTTGGGCTTCAGTTAGTCCTGTGAGTTTCTGGGTTTCATTTAAAATCTAATGTGACCAAAACTGCTCTTGACAAAATAGTTTTGTTCGTTGCTGCATGTTGTTATTTGGAGAATTAGTTTTCGAAGTAGCATGCTTATCGTTATGTTCGAATAGGAATGACCGAATTGCTGCTACATGTATTTATTTCCTCACTATCCATTTTGTGTGATGATAAGTTTCTGTCTCCAGGTATTTGAACCATTTGGGCAAGTGGAGCTTGTACAGCTTCCTCTAGATCCAATGACTGGATTGTGCAAAGGTTATGGTTTTATTCAGGTAAGTTTTTCCCCTGAAGCTCCACCATTGGCCATGTCTGTGTTTATTCTTACTATGTTGTGCTATACAGTTTGCACGGCTTGAAGATGCAAAAGCTGCACAGAGCTTGAATGGGCAGCTTGATATCGCCGGCAGAGTTATTAAGGTAGCATTTCATAGCAGCAGTTTTGTGGTTTACGGAACAGATAATACATGATTGACAATAGTCCATTCATTTAACACCCTTGTTTTTTTTTTCTTTTCAACCAGGTTTCAGCTGTTACCGATCATGTGGGAGTGCAAGCTAGTGGAGCAACTACTGGAGATTTAGATGATGATGAAGGTGGAGGTTTGGTGGGTGAACTTATTTGGCTCAACATGTTGGATGATAACCTTATATAACTGGGGATTTCTATGCCTTCTTCTATAAGTGTTTGCATATGTATTACAAACAGAATCTTCAGAATTTTTGGGAGGTTCCGTTCACATAATAATCTTATAAAAAATATGTTCATTTAATTTATCAAAGAAAAATATGTCGAAATATTTAATTTATTATTTTTAAGCGTTATACAACTATCAAGATTTATGTGTTCTTGTTATTAGACATTTTGATAGAAATGGTTTCACACTGAAAGATTTGCCAAGTTGTATGTGATAGGGAAGCTAGAATGCACATAATGGACTTCTGTGGTTACATTTTTTATTCAGATATTTATCTTCTATATTATTACAATTTGCAAGCTACATATGTCAAAAGGAGAACAGCTGGGCCTGGATATGCATATCATAGCTGGATTCATATAATTGTGCTGTTTGTATTCTGTCGTATCCTGTAGAATTGGCAACACATTGTACCCTAAACATATGAATATTTACATTCAGCTTTTTTTTTCATCATTCAGAACTCTCATAGCCTCTAAATTGTTTTGATGTTACCACTTGGTAGTTTGGCATTAATACATTATGCTAAAGGGGAAATCTGGGGAATGGGGTGGTCAACTAGTCATCCTACATATATCAATGCTTCTTGCTAGAGGATTTTGCTCTATCTGATGCAATTGTTAAACATGTGCAGGCACTAAATGCAAGCTCCAGAGCTGCTCTTATGCTCAAATTGGACAGGAGTGGTACTACAACTAGGTATTTGTTAAATCTTCCCTAACAGTGCACTTGGCATGACTCAATCGATTTAGCTTCATTCCTGTCTTCAGTTGCTAACTTCTTAACTAGGGTTATTTATCAGTAGTAGATTAAAAATTTTGTGTCAATTAGGTTAACAAGGTTGCACTGCACACCTCTTGCCTCTGTCCTATGGTGTTATTCCAGTGGTCGTCCACAGATTGTTGTCACCTGCAACATACTGTTGGGGATGGAGTTTCACTGCTTTGAAGAATTAGATAAATAGAACGGAAGTCCTCTGGGATCATCTTTTTGTAGCAAAGCCTATTTTGCAGATGTACATATTAGCATTAGGATTTATTTTTCCTGGCATGTTGTTTGTTAAGTTCATTCTTCACGGAGCTTGTTTCATTATGTACAAAATTTTGGTTGCTTCAGATAGATACACTAATAATTTGGTATTTGTGTGTTGTTGGTTGACTTTTTTTTTTCCTTGGTTATCTACAGCTTAACTGGTGGTATCGGTGCTGCTGGAGTGGCTTTACCAACTACTTCAGTTATTGGGGCTCCAGGAGCTGCTTCTCTTCTAGCACCAACAGTTGCTGCTGTTGGATCAGTTCCTGGGGGACCTGTGCTTCCTGTTCCCACTCAGAATGTGATCATGTCTACACCTACAGAATTCTTGTTGCTTAAAAACATGTTTGACCCAGCGTTGGAGGTATTTCTCTTTTGTTTCTTCATGTATTTTAGGCATTGTATTGCTAATTACGTTTGTTTCAATGATACTTAATACTATCAAGTCACACATCTGCATTTTATTTTTCAGACGGATCCTGATTTTGACTTGGATATTAGAGATGATGTCCAAGACGAGTGTTCCAAGTTTGGTGCAGTGAAGCATATTTTTGTTGACAAGTAAGTCGGCTTTCCCATTGTTCACTATCCTTCTGTTTGATGAAATAATAGTTCAGCTTATTTAATTTTATAGAAAAATCCACCGACATACAACATCAAATTAGTTTCCCTAAATTCTCCATGAAATATGTTTTGATAGTGCATTTATTTGAATTTGTAGATGTTACTATATTTTACCAAAAACTGGATTGAATTTAGAGTAGTTTGACTTAGGATAAGTCAAAAGTATGATTTGGACGAAATGAGTTGAATTTGTCTTGATTGTCCTAACAATAGTAGTGTAATGAGTACTTTAAAAAAAATCTGCTGAAGAAGTTTGTGCCTTTTTGTAATGGTGTTTTACTTTGGTTCTGAAACTCCAAGGCTTATGTGGCCGTGTTTCCTATCCTCAACTTCTGATCAACTAACATGTCACTTGTGTTGCGGTTGGAGCAGGAATACTGCAGGCTTTGTGTATCTGCAGTTCGATAGTGTGACTGCAGCAGCAAAGGCCCAACAAGCACTTCATGGAAGATGGTTTGCGGGAAAGATGATTACAGCCACATTTATGGTAATGTGATCTTGAATTGTAGATGCCATGATTCTTAATGGACAACTTGTTCCTATCGTTTGTTGGACTTCTTTAAAACATTTCCTTTATTTTCTGCAGTCCGCTCAGGAGTACAGTGCGAAGTTCCCAAACTTGTGAGCATATGCAGGGAAGAGTTGGCGAGACCTGCATAGTTGGCTAATTGGCTCGTAGTGTTCGCAAGTGCTGTATTGTTGCATGGTAGACTAGACGAACACCTTATTTTATTATTGAATTGTATGACAGGATAGTTGCAGCAATGGGCGTCAGTACAATGTATTATTTATGTACTTTATTTACGGCATCACACAGTGCCAACCCTTATTTTTGTCAGCCGAATGAAAAGCCCTATGATCTCCAGGCTTACTGGGATATGGTTAATTTTCTGGACATCAACAAACTCAGTGGCCATCACGAATCGATCACAATTAGATCCTTACGCATTACAGTGGCGCATTACAGTGGGCCCCCAACTAGTGGTCTCTTTTCATATCTTCCTCTTGCGTCTCATGGAGAAACACGTGCACCAAGAAAAGGGACGGCAGGGAACACGGTTGCTGGGCGGTGCTTCTTCCTCTTGCGTCTCATGGAGAAACACCGGAGGCTAGTGGAGCAAGCCACTGAGGACGGACAGAGCACGCCGTTAGGGCAGGCTAATGGGAATGGATGCAACATAGAGATCGCAACGGGCCTGATCCCCGATTTCAGATGGCAGGAATGGAGATGAGATCCGTCCCTCCGTCCCAGATCCCCATAAACCTGACCCGCTAAAACATTTAGTGTCGCAAGCTTAAATTTCATATCAATTGTGTATTTGTGAGATTTTCTGACTTCATGCTGACACAAGCACTTGTGTATTTGTGACATTCTGTGCCAGCGAAGGAGGCAAGGAGCTATGGTAAAGTAAACGATTTTCATGATGATGCATGAGGTCAAGGATGCAATAATTAATTACTAAGTGGAACGCCATCACCTCTTGCTCTTGGGGATGTTTCCATTCCACTTATCTCAAAACTAAACACCAGTACGGAGTGGGATATCCTATGTGTCCCTGTCCTGTCCCCAAACAAAGCATAGTGTGTTTGACAACTATGTGTGAAGGGGCATGAGTATTAGTGGTGTGAGTTTGAGAGAATTGGGCATGAGTATTAGTGGTGTGAGTTGATGGAGAGAATTAAGGTAGATATTTGATTTTGAGTCGATCTCTTATTTATGGTTCATAGAGGAAATAAAGAGGGCGAGTTAAAGAGGGAATTTGTATACCTTTTTTGGTGTGCAGATTTTTTAGTTTGGAAAGAGGGCAAGTCATGATGGGGTTGAGAATGTATCCTAAACTCCTATAAAGTAAATGCCCACTGGCTATTTTTCTAGCACCTCCTTGTGCCACATTATCTAGAGGTCCCACCATAAGTCCTAAGCAGCCCAAGAATTAAGAATAGTTGCTAATTCAAGTTCCATCTATTCATCCATGCGGCACTTAATCCTTGCAAGTGGATAGCAGTTTGAACCAGCAAATTACTAACTGTAGGAGACATGCAAGCAACGCCAAGGAGGTGAACCCACGACAACATTCAATTCTGCTCATTCATCCGAACCGTCTCAATTTACTCTACACCATTTCCACACCCATCGAATTGATTCATTGTTTGAGAGTTCCCTAAATCTAATTATCTATATAAATTATCAACTTTTGGTGTCTGATTGTTTGAATAGATCTCATCGGCATCGGGTTTGGATAATCCATTTTAGCGGTTCCACCTCGCTAGGTGCCCATGTTTATTCTGCAGGAATCCCGACAACCAACAATTAGAAGGTATTCACTAATCACTTCCTTTTTTTTCTTGATTTGTCAATGCTACGAACTAAAGTTACACTGATATTAGTGGCTCAATTTATCTAGATATGAAAACATGTTTCATTTGATCACTCTATCGGTTCTTGCCTTTTGTTTTCTTAGTTAGCCCAAGTTCTCATTTAACAGAGGGTAATACTATTTTTTTAAAAAAAAAAAGGTCACATGATGATGCATTGATGCTTTGAGATGCCTCAGGCACATTCTTTGAAATATTTACTGAATGTATATGAGAATGTCTATCAGGTTGATAATTGTACCTTTTTTTTTGGCATAACACCTTAATCTCCAAAGCTCTACCATTTACACAATAATGTCAACAATTCCTGAAATTTCCGTAGCAACGCGCGAGGAATTCACCTAGTTTATCTATACTTAAAAGCACAGTTTACATCTCTACCGAGAGAATTGATTAGTGGGAGTTGGCCCTTCGAACTCCCACCCATTCATCTTCCTATCAAAATTTTACTCACATGAAACAAACAAAAGGTTTCTGAACTCTTATCTCCAGCTCGCATTCTCTTTTTTCAATTGCCCCCCCAACCAAATGTGTTGTAAGGGGAAGTAAGATATGAAATTGACTATTCCACCTTTTCTTCAAAAAAGAGTTGGAATAATGGTAGAGCTTTTTTGCCTTAGCAGGAGTAAGATAAGATTACATTATTAGTATTCATACACGCATGCTCACCTCTATAATGCACACATACACGTCCCTTATGAGCACATAAGAGAGATTGACACTCACCTCTGTAATTTACCGTAAGTGCCTCATTGTTAATGATGGGTGCATCACCTCCTGGCAAAATGTAGCGCCGTTAAATTTAGAAATTACTTGAAAATGCTAGCACACCCCATGCCGGCCAGTCTCGAAGACTTGGTTGGACAAGCTATAGCATAAAATCCAATTAAATGGGCTATTCTTGTGAGTAAGAATTTGCCGTAATTCTACTTCCTTCACTTTTGTTACATATATATAATGCTTACATGAAAAATACAGAAAACTAAAAGATTATTTATAGTAACAAAAGAAACCAAATTGGTTGGATTTATTTTCACATATATCACTAAATCACGTGCACAGTACGGGTTCGTGCAGCGTGTCCCGTCGGCGTCAATTAGGCATTATTAATAGGAGCAAAAGCGGGTGACAGGGTGCAAAACCAGGCCTGTGTTTTTCTTTCCGACCAGTCCTGCAGCCTCCCAGACATCGACATCCTTAGGCTCCACTCCGCTTGGCAGCTTCCAGTCAAGTGGTACAGAAGGCTGGCCAGTGCAAGCTCCATGTTGGCCACTCCAAGGTTTACTCCCGGGCACATTCGACGGCCAGATCCGAACGGGAGGTACTCGTAGGCTGACCCCTTGTAGTCTAGGCTTGTGTTCTCGAACCGCTCTGGCTTGAATTCCTCGGCGTCTTCCCAGTACCTAGGGTCCCTACAGATGGCCCAGACGTTGATGAACACGCATGTGCCCTTGGGGATGTCGTAGCCCGTCTGAGCGCTTCCTTCAACACCAGCTTTGAGGTAGCTGAGGTTTGCCCTGGCAAGGTCGTCCTCCGTGATCGTGGTCTTCCCCTTGAAGGCCTCCCGGACCTCGGCCTGCGCTTTGGCCATGGTCGCCGGGTGCCGGATTAGCTCCGTCATACACCAGGTCAGCGTCGTCGACGAGGTGTCGCTGCCCGCGGCAAACAAGTCCTAGCACGTCGTAGAGATCGACCAAATTAGTTGAACAGCAATTGATCGATCGCCATTACGATATGATCGATGATAGGAATATATAAGACTGATCGACATACAAACATGAGCGCCATGACGATGTCGTCGGTGAGCTCGACGGGCAAGCCGGCCTCTTTCTGCAGCGTGAGCAGGACAGAGATCATGCTCTCGTTTGATGTCTTGTCGCCCCGGTCCATGGCTTCCCTGGTCTCGCGGATGATCTGCCCGAGGATGCGCGCCATCTCGTCGCGGCTCGCCATCGCCCTGCGCAGCGACGTGTCAAGGCTCCGCAACAGCCTAGACGACGGGAAGATGTTTGCCACGCTTAGCTCCGCCGACACCGGGATGCCAGTGTCCAGGGCAGCCAGGTACTCCTCCTGATACTTGACCCGGCTGCCAACGGACTCCCTCACGAAGACGTTGTTGACGAAGCTAGAGACCATCTTGTTCACGTCGACGGTGGCGCCACCGGCGGCGGACGCGGCGAGGCTCCGCATGAACCGCACCACCTCCTCCTCGCGGATGCGCCGGAACGACTGCACACGCGCGCGGTTCTCAGCAGCTCCAGCACGCAGAGCTTGCGGAGCTGGCGCCACTGCTCGCCGTAGGTCCCGAACACCACGTCCCTGCCGTTGAAGGTGAGGATGTCGACGGTGCTGTTGATGTGGCGGTAGGCGAACGCGACGTCCTGCGACTTGGTGATGGCCTGCGCGGCCTCCGGCGACGACACCACCAGCGTGGGCACCTCGCCCAGCCACAGCATCATGAGCGGGCCGTGCTTGCGCGCGAGGTCGCGCATCGCCCGGTACGGCAGCGGGTTGCTGACGAGGTGGTGCATGCTGCCTATCAGCGGCAGCGTCCATGGCCCTGGGGGCAGCTTCAGCTTCGGCTTGGTCACTAGCAGCGACTTGAGCTTGGAGAGGACGGCGACCAGCGCCACCACGGCCACGGCGAGGAGCACCTTGTCCTCCATTGTGGCTACCTACTTAATTGCGTACGTATGCTCGATCTTTTCGTGTATTTATGTCGTTGGTCACGGTGACAACTGTGGCTAAATTTATAGGTATAGGCTAGCAGCAATGGCAAAATGATAAAATGCAATAGCTTCATTTTAAATTCTGTACCATGCTGAATGTTATGGGTGGAGGCTACTGACGTTCCAGGTCAAACCATCGTGGTTTGACATTTTTCTTTAATGTAAGTGTCAAAATCACCGCACTCAAACAGGCAAAAGTTCATCTCTTACTTATGTGGCTGTATGCAAAGAAAGGCGTGTACTACTACTAAAGTACTAATGAAGTATAAATTTATTGAGAAGACTATTTCCAAAACAATCGTGAGCCGTGACGAACTTGTGGTGGCTGTGCGACGGAGTCATGGCGGAATTGGAGCACAGTAAGTTTATGAATATATAATCAAACTAAAGTTTTACACTTGGGCAATAGTAGGAACCAAAATGACGACTCCAACAACATATTTTATGGCATCGGACGTAAACCCAATATTATAACGCTGGAGCCTGGAGGACTCTTCGCAATGTTACCGATGCCTCAAAGAATTTAACCCTGCTGACGGCACCGATGCTCGAGGTTCTTCAAACTCACAGTGTGGGGGCACTGGTGCCTAAGCTCCCTCCCGAAAAAAAAGTTGTCTCCCTCCCTCCTGAGCGCTCCCAGCGCGACCAGGCAGACCGCGGCGGCAGCGAGGTCTGGTCGAGGCGTGGCCGGCGGGTAGCGCGGCATGGCGGGGAGCCACAGTTCTGCGGCACCGGCGGAACAAGTTTTTCCTCGGGGCACGGCGAGGCGCACCAGTCCTCCTCGCCCGCGGACGCCGGATCTGGGGTCCTCCTCGCCCATGAACTCCTCTGGCGGCGTGGCGGTGGAGCTCCCTTCACGGCAATGCGGTTCCTGACGCCGGGTCTGGGCGGTGGCACGGCTCCCGGCGGCGGATCTGGGCGACAGCGCGGCTCCCGGTGATGGGAGTGACGACAACAATGCAGGCCACAAGCTGTCTAGGGCCCATCGAGCAGTCTCCATCACCCTCTCCCCGTCGCCTCCTCTCTCCCCCGCTGTTTCAAGCACCGATGAACCTACATGCCTCCGTACTTGATTTTTCTCCAACTCGCGGCACCGGTGCTGAAAGAGGAGAGAGAGCATTTCAGCACAGGAAAAATGCAACATTGTGGGCTCTCTTAGAGCATCCCCAAGAGTTTGTTATCTCAGCTTAGTATTCATATAATTTTGGTAAAAAAATAGTCTCTAAGAGCATCTCTAACAGTTTGGCAAATATAATGATTTGGTAACTTGCTAAAATATATGGCAGGTAGAAAAATGGACTTTCTCCAACAGTTTACTATTTAGACTTGCTAAAATAAAAAAGCCGTTAAGCGAAAAAGAGCCCCGCTAAGAAATGAAGAGCCCCGCTAACGAAACGAAGAACCCCGCTAAGAAAAGGAGAGCCCCACTAATTAAGCAAACGAAGAGCCCCGCTAAAAAACGAAGAGCTCCGTTAACGAAATGAAGAGCCCCGCTACGCTGCCGGCTAATCTCGGCGTCGCTGCATCTCCACTGGGCGTCGCTCCATCTCGGGGAAGGCAGTGGTGTTCAACCGGGGAACCAACAACATCTTCGTCTCCTGGATCTCCGCCTGCTGACGCCTTAGGCGGCGCTGCGGCCGCGACGGACGCGGACACGCGAAGCGGACCGTGGAGGAGCACCGCCGCACGAGGCGAGGGCAGGCCGGAGATGAAATAGAAGGCCGCCGGGCTTTAGCGTGTGCGGGAAGAAGTCAGGAATTGTCCCTCCGTGCGAGGGAAGACCAGCCGCGAGGCGCGGGCTCAAGATGACAAGTGTGATAAGCGCGCGTAAAGATACAAGCGCGGAGGGAGGAATAGCAAGTTGAAAAAAATAGCAATCTCATTTGGCAAACTGTTAGATATGAAATTTGGTTGTTTTGCCAAATTTTCAAAGATAGCAATCTCATTTAGCAAAGTGTTGGAGATGCTCTAACAGGTTGGCAAAACAACTTGGAATAAATATCAACTTGGCACATCTTTCCTCCGCGCATGCAAATATACGCATGTGTATACGGCTTGGCATCCGGGGCTCTTCATTGCTTAGCAGTGCTCTTCGTTCGTTTAGCGGGGCTCTTCGTTCGCTTAGCAGGCCTCTTCATTTCGTTAGCGGTTTTTTTTCGTTGTACCAAGCCAAAAATGCCAAACTTTTGAAGAGAGGCTGTTTTTTATTTGGCATATAGTTTTGGGAGTTGGCAAGAGATAGCCCAGTTTATATGAAAAGCTTATCAGAGGTATTCCATCCGACAGGTATGCCATCTTATACAGCTAGGTGGATTCCTCGCGCGTTGCTGCTGGAATGCAAAAGTAATTTGATTTGAATTAGGTGAAATATGATGCAGAAGGAATCATGCTAAATAAATAATTATATATGTGGTATAATAAAACTATATGAACTTGAATTGAAGGTTATACCATGGGGCATATATTTGTACCATGATTACTAATTGATTTAAATTTGCTTATATGAAAATTATACATTAAAAGAGTTGCATCAGTAACTAAATAAAAGGCAACACTCTAATCTTCAACCTCATCAAAGAAAACACAATTACTAACCAGTGGAGAAGATTATATATTGTGAGCTCATATACGACAAAAAATTGGATATGTATCCATGAGAACACGAATTCCACTGCAATTGTAGATTTGGATGTCTGTCCATGAAATCCACGGGCCGGCTCTGCCATCAAGCATCCATATCCTCCCAAGCGTATTATTAAATAAAAAAGAAAGAAAAACCATGTCATCACGCTATGCAAATGCAACACAGGAGATGCGCAACTGCGCAAGGATGCAAGCGAGAAGGGTGGTGGCAGTGGCAGGATCGGCCGGTACGGGAGGCTGCAGGCAGACATCGAGTGGGCACTGGGCAGGAAGCACATCTCCGAGTTGGAGCACCTTGCCTTGACTCTGTCATGGCCATCTACACATCTCCGATCAGGTACAGGCTGCGGAGCTGCGCGTGCGGGTGTCCCCGCACAGAGGTGGATGGACCTTGCGTGGCAAGCTCCTCACCAGCACTGGCCGCGGCATGCGAGCTGCTAGGCGCAGATCCAAAGGACACCAGCGCGGGGATGATTGTGGATGGTCAGTTCGTGTTGTGTGTGTTTCGGGGATTTTTTTTTTCGAGAACAATTATTGTAATTACAATCACGTGCACCGGAGTTGTGTGGGTTTGTGTCAGTAATCTACGGATTACTGTATAAGGGCTTGATCTATTCATGTTTAATGAAATACATGTCCATGCATGTTTCAAAGAAAAAAAAATTATGGATGCTCAGTTCGGAGAAGGCTCGTCCCTCCTTGGCCTTCGGTTATGTACTATACACTACAGTTGGGAGATGAGCAGTGATGGCAGCGAAGATGTAAGGGCGAGTGCTCAAATTCAGTGGACACGATCGATTTTAATTGCTTGTTCGCTTGGTGTTCTCAAGGAACAAAGGAGGCTGGCTATTGGCCTCGTGCTGTCTTTGCATGAGGGAGTGGGATGAGACGTTGGCGCGGCTCCTGCTAGCCTTTAGGTCAGAGGAATTAAGTTGCCTGTGGCTCCGTTTGCGTCTTGGTGTCTCCATTTGCGAACAGAATGGAAATGCAGATCGACAATAATGACATGGTTCAGGACTACTGCATGATGTAAGCAGGCAATGTGATGTAAGAATACAGAAATAGGCTAGTGGACATTAGTTTTATAGGAATTTAAGATTTAAGACTTAAAATAATAAATCAATGACCCAACACGTCACAACTAGAACGAGATCAGTATAACCCCAAGTACGATGGAAACGGACTCCAGCTGCCACAACAAAAGAGAAACGCGTGGCTTGCACCTAAACAGGAAAAAGAAAGAGGGAACCCGAAACTCGGCACAAGTCACCAGCTCGCCTGCTTTAGGAAGCCAAGAGTTAAGCCACTTGTTTATTAGGGGATTTGATCACAATGTTATAAAATAAAGTAAAAGATCTTGGAAGTTAGCGTAATAAAGGTTGGGGCACTCGACCATCTTAAGCCGCCTGTTTCATTTATTCCTCCTTGCCACAGTTAAATTGGAACCATCCCAATTTCTCCTTGGCAGCTGTTGTGTTATTTGAATTCTTTCATGCCAAACCATCCATAAGGTTTGCACTTCCATAGGAACTTTAGTGTTCTAATAATTTTCCATCATTCTCACATCAATGACACCGGCGAAAGTTGTAAATCTGTAAAAGATTTTTGTGGTGTATTTCCCAGACATTTCCAACTTCCATTTGACTCTATCATAATTGTCTGTAAGATTAGTCTCCTCTATTATAGCCATCTCAGTTCTCTCCACTCACCCATCTTAGCATCACCAAAGCACCTTCTGTAGTTAGATTCCATTCATTACCCCTATTGTATACAGTGAAATATCTTCATCATGGCAAATTTTAAACAGTTTTGGATTAGCTGATCCTCAAGGGCATTCATCCAACCACATATCTTTCCAAAAACCTGTTTCTTTGCCAGTTCCAACAAAATGACTCTTTCCTTTTTCATACTAACTCTTGACAGAATGGAGACCTTGCCAGAACTGCGAGCTCCATGTGCTCTTGCTTTGACAAAACCCCACCCCTCTCAAGTATTTTGTCCTCAACAGGTTCATACACATTGTTCTCTCCACTTTCCAGCCAAAAAATCCAATTTACAAAGCAGGGCAGCGCTTGTCGCTCTGGCGTCAATAAAGCCTAGACCCCCAAATTTCGTAGGTTTATCTAGAGCCTCTCATTTAATCATGTGGTATTTTTCTTATTTCCTATCCCTTCCCAAAAGAAACTCCCTCTACTAGAATGAAATCTTTGGTGGGTTCCTTCATGCTGCCAATAGAAGCCCATGGTATACGTTGGTACACGAATAAGACTGGAACTTATAAGAAGGATCTGCCCCCATAAGATACATGGCCACACTTCCAAGTTTAGAGCCTTTCCTCAATCTTATGAGCCGAGTCACTTAATTCAGTTTTACTCAGTCTCCTGTCACTTATTGGTAACTGGTAAGCCCGGATACTTCAAGGGAGCACCCCAAGTTTACAATCAAAAGCCTGAGCTACCCTCGCACTTTCTAGTTCAGAAAGTCCAACTGTGAACACCTCACTCTTAGAATAGTTGATTTTCACTCAAGACAGCTCCTCGTAACAAAAAAAAAAAAGTAGAAATCCATCGCATGATCAGATGCTTAATAATGCGTATCTGCAGGGTCCTTGGAATTTCCGTATCAGAGTCGACAGAACAAGTTGGCACGCGAGTCGACAGCACCGATTGCGACGGACTGAAAGGGACACTTACAAACCGCTCGGCGTCACATCTGTTTGCTCGTTTGTTTCGAAGAAGAGTCAGATCAGAGCTGCTGTGCCCCCGAGTGCCAAGAGTAAACTCGTAATGAATTACTACTAGACAATCATCCGCTTGGCCCCATCGATCAGCCCTGTACGAAAAACACGGGCTGGGTTTCGTCTCCCTGAAGAAAAACTGACACTACAATCTACAAGCATCAACATTAGCCTGTGATTCTTTTATTGGGTTCCGGCAGGTCAGCGCCTCAGCCCAATTTGAGCCACGCACGACCAAGGTTTTTCCGCGCATATGCTTCATGCTTGGATGAGAAACTAGTTTCTGAACTCTGTGTGGACATGTATTCGAGTATCAGCCACGCCCGCGACTTGAACAGTGACATGTAAGCTTCTGCTGCTCGCGACAGCTTATCCTACAGTTGCAACTCGTCAGCAGAGCGCTGATGCATCGTTCAGCGGCAAGGCAAGCCGGGAAGGGAAGCCATGGAGCCAGCTGGGCCAAAGCATCCACGTCGACGGTGTCATCGATCGAAATCTTGGGCAATTGATTATATTAAATTCAAAATAGCTGCAGGAAGTCGTGGCATTTAGAGTGTCAATAATGCTACGACAGCTGAAGCATATGCTCCGCGAGATGGTCTTCTAATGGCAGGTCAGATATACTTGCCAAAAATTCATTGTTCAATTAGATTGTTTAGAAATGGTGGAAATTATGAAGACGAGAGGCAACTCTCAATTGGTGTTGCATCTGCTATCTACGAGGAGTATTACTTTTTATGCAGTGCGTTCTCTGATGTCAAGTTCGACTATTGTCCGAGGAGGCCAACATGGTAACGTATATTTTAGCTCGTAACTTTGAAGGGCCCTTGCTCATTCTTTGGGAACATGATGTAACTATTATTGGAAATTAATAATAGAGATTGTGGAGCCAAGATGAAGCAGAGAGGTGAATTACTAATAATTGTACTTCTCTACCTAATTTACTCATGAGGAGCATATTCATATTGAGCTAAAGATATCATGCGACCAGTCAGGCGATTGGGAACCGTGTAACCCATCTTCCTCCTTGCCGGCGGTGCCCCTGTGGCCCTGTACATGCCTTTCGCCCTCACTAGCACCCCTCCATCACCCCCTTCCTCGTGCAACCACAATGGGTGTACGGATTTGGACACCCACCGCACCATCACGGTGCGCGCAAAGCTTGAGACATACATAATAATTGTATTGTAGCATCATCCTGCAATAAAATGTTCTAGATAATAAATGCCCTAGCTCGCCCGCGGCGGCTCCCCTTCTTCCCCGTCCCCCGCCCTGCTCCCCTCGCCGCTCGCCGGAGTTCGCCCCCACCGCCTGCCCATACCCATCCGGCCATCCTGCCCTGCTCGGCTCGGCGCCGCCGCCGCGCCAAGCTCACCGCCGGCAGAACCGCCGCCAGGCCGGGCGGACGGATTCTATAGCCGGGGAGGATGGCCGGAACCCTAACCGCCGTCGGCACCTCACCGGAACCGTAATCTCAGGTATGTCGCCGGACCCTAATCTCTCGGGATGGCGGCGCCGCCTCGTCCACCGTAGCCCCGGCCGCGGCGCCCTCGCCGCCGGCCACCCCTGCCCCCTCCCGCCCCCTTCTTCCTCATGCACGCGGGCATGCGTGCCAACAAGGTTAGTGGCGCGCGTGCGCCAAATAGCGTTGGTGACGCATGAAGGATGTCCAAGTCGGTGCAAGCTCACGACGACAATTCGATGCTTAGAGCACGAGTTGTGTGCGATAAGTGACGGCCAATGACGAAATATATTCAGTACTTAGATTTTTAACAAGATAAGTTGATTATAAAGACTGTTCCAGTTTGGAACTTCCAATTGAATTCTAAAGCTCACGATTTTCAATTCAAAGATAAATTTTCGTGGCAAATATTACATGAACCATCAGTAGTTGAAATTCACTCTTTGTTAAAGTATAAACTCGAGTTTGCTGGCCTCACAAATTCCTTCCCTTCTAGAAAAGAAACCTGATTTCGGCATGTTACATGTCCCCAAACTTAAAGTCGGATATTTTCTTAATGAGTTTTTTTTCTTTCAAACCGTATTTGGAGTAGACTGGAGCCACATAAAAACACGAAAGTCCAAACCCCCAATTGTGTCTTCAAGTTAAATATTTTAGCAGCTAGTGACCTCAGCTCTTTTTTCTAATATGAAAAGAATAGAACTTAAGGGAATACAAGATTCTACGAGACTATGATGTCCTTATCTATATAAATAGATTTGCTATACTAATTTAGCGATTGGATGTCTACATGATTTTTGCTCAATAAGCAAAACTGTTACGGCTCAACTATATCATGCGCTTGTAAAATATGATTTTGCAAAGAACAAATATACATAGTAAAAAAAAGAAATACAGGAATTCGATACGTGCCATTGCCATCAAAAAGCAATTGAATTGAAAACAAATATTTGTCTTTTATTGTATATAGTATCACTTGGAGTGCACTGACAACACTGTATTCCTAAAATCGGAATCCCCCCCCCCCCCCCCCGCCCCACACCCCAGCGTCCCCGCCCCCCTCACCCCCAACACCACAAACACAAACCGCATAAAAAGAGTACAAAATCTACTGCCATATGTCCCATAGATACGATATGCTGACTATTTCAAGAAGATAAACTGCACAATTACACTTTAACCAAAGATTCTTTCCCTCGACCAGATAACTAAATACTAGGAGTTAACGTGAGCAAGGCGTATGGTACATCATGACATCCATCGAACTATCCATCAGCAAAGTCAAATTAGACCGCGATTGCCCCTACCGGCATAATTTACAAGCATTTTCTACAGATAAAACTAAGCTGGGGAACAATAAAGTAAATAGCTCATTCGACACCACCAAGCATATCAAAGCCTAGTGTTCAGGCTTGACGCGCCCTTTTAGTATCCCTGGAATAGGAGGCGAGTTTGGTACCCTAACTCCTCTTGGCCCTGGACGCTGCGGTGATTGATGCCAATAATTGTTCGGTGTACTTGAGCACTCACCTCCATTCACAACAGGAGCTTGGGTACAATCAGTTTCTTCTTTGCCAGATAATCCCATTGCTTTCAGCACAAAGGAATCATCGTGCAACTCAAATGGAGTGCTGCATTTTTGAGAAATATGCAAGTCAGAGGAGCCCTTCATGATCAGTTATAATGACTTACAGCCTTCAGAATGTATAGGAAACCTTGAAAGCAAAGCAAAAAAAAAATGAAAACATCTATTACAGAAATGAGAAAATGCTCATCAGTTCATGCGAGTAAAAAGGCTAGTTAGATGTTCTCATGTGAATAATAATTCAACGAACTGGCATTCCATCTACTCATATATTAAGATATTAAAATCACAGAAGGGAGAAGTCATCAGAGCCCCCCTGATTAGAAATAGACAGGCTGTACTTTCAAAAAAAAATAGCCAGCCTAGCATTCACAAATCATTAAAGAGAGTTTCATGTAGTAATTGCAGAAGAATCATGGAATGAATCATCCAGAAGATGTTATAGATCTAACACATTTGTATGAACGGGCACCTTTCCATCAGGAGTCCAAAATCAGGAGATACATACATGTTAATAAAGACTTTATCTGGCTCACAAGATATATACTGCAAAGGGGAACAGAATGTAATTCTTGTCTTACCTATTGAAATCAAAATGAACAAGTTGCATATCTTCTGATATCTCCACTTCTACAGTTGCATGAGGACGTGTCTGGTTACACAACAAATGGAGATTAGCACATCACGGCCAAAAAAACAAATTATGGAACTTACATAATGAACTCGAGAAGGCAAAACAATGAATAAAAATGATGAACAGAGGTAATGGTAGCAAAGCAACAACAGTTCACTAAGAATGCTTCTGCATGGCCTTAATGCTAATGATTCTTTGCCATTATAGTTAACTAAAACAGACCAATTCAAAAGTCACAACAACAGATATATGGCAACAAATGCCCAGTTCCTCCATCAACAAATTCGTGTGTGCCTCGAGGAAGGTGGAGAAGGGCCAGCTTCATTGAAGATGCATGCCAATGGCGGTGAATTTCTCAGTGAGGCCATGGATGACATTGAGGACGAGGGTGCAGTCAATCACAGGCTTACCGAGATCAGAGAGGGTGTCGGACATGATCTTGAAGCACCAGCAGTAGTCCACAATCATAGGCTTACTGAGAGCCGCTGCCTTGAACAAAGTAGCAAAACTTGAATCAAGGTAGGGGACACATTCCTGGTTTCCAAGAAACTAGGTCTCAATGGTGAGCCAGGTAGTGCATGCAGCCACGGTGTTTCAACACCGGCCTGACCAACTCGTTGCAGATCGTGCCAAGGAGCATTGACTTGACCTCACAGTCTAGGCGCATCCAATCTGGTAGACTTGGGTCAGGGTCATCGCTGAGGACATGGGCCTCAAGGGAGGACTTCCCAAGAGTGGAGGAAGACCTCGTGCCACCTAGAATTGTGGCCAAAGGTGAGGTCAAGGATGAGAGGGACGAGGGTGCAGACGTTCTATACAGCGACCATCTGAGCATGGGCGTGGGCGTGAGGTTGGCCAAGGCGGCAGTCTCATGGAGGGTGGATCATGAAGAGGACAGGGTCCGTGTGCACTGACTCAATGTCAGACTCCACACAGTCATCATTGGCCTGCTTGTCAAAAAAAAAGTCATCATTGGCCTGGATGGCTGCACGCTCCAAAGCGATGTGCTCATGGTCAATGGCATCCTAGCAACCCTGAGCAGCGTCGGCTTTCATGCTTAGCAGCCTCCAGGGCGTCGGCACCATCAGTGCCAAGGTGCCACCACGTGCCTTGGCAGTGGCAGTGATGCGCTAAGGCGCATGTAGATTCCTCAGCTTTGGTAGCTGTCATGCGCACGCTATTGGCGGCTGCAGCAGACTTGGAGCACTCAGCATCAGTGGGAGTGCCAAGGGAAGGAAAGGAGGCCAGTGGCAGCTCATTAGGCATGACAGCTGGAGGGTGGAGTTAGGGATTAAGCGGAAGCAGAAGCTCGAGGATCGACCAGCCTAATATACCATGTAAAAATATGGCACGAAATGGATTGATTATGGAGGATAAAAGGTTACATATATATCGGCAAGGATGACCGGATGACCTAGGGTTTAGCTTATAGGGCGTACCCAGTGCCCTAGGCTCCCGCACTGCGGGGTCTGGGGAAGGGAAAATAGCCAGCAGTCATCCCTGCACAAATGTGCAGAGGCTGGGGCTTGAACCCTGGACCTCTTGGTCACAGGCGGTAA
>CM041628.1:46834405-46906426 GCA_023333625.1 Bothriochloa decipiens | reverse complement strand
GCAGAGGCTGGGGCTTGAACCCTGGACCTCTTGGTCACAGGCGGTAAAGCTCTACCGCTTGCACCAGGGTTTAGCTTATAGAACAGAACTAATCAATGGTGCTTCTTGCCTACAATGATTCAATCATAACCATCCTAATAACCTAACTATGTGTGGGCACATGGCCCATAGTGACATCAACCGAGCCCATTGGGCCAGCTTACCATGTGTCGTCTAACATAAAGATACCGCCAATTTCAAAAAAAAAATGTTGTGGTACCCACCACCCACTAAACAAAAGATGAAACAGCTAGTTCACAGTGTTTTCAAGAACTTGCTCGGATTCCAACTACTGAGCTACAAACTCCTGTTATTCAAAATCTGTCCCAAACTCAACAATAGGAAATGGAAATTAGTCATATAGTGAAACCTTGTTATTTTATGAATTCAAGACTTCGAAGTTAAGTATCAGTTAGCCTAAAAAAAATAAATTTCTTGATCAATAAAGTATGTAGCATGGGGCGAAATGATGAGGCATTTCTATCAAAAAAATAAAAAGTAGAAAGTGGACACTACGAACGTCTAAACAATTAAATAGGGCTTTGGATGGTGGAACATTTCTATTCAAATCCACAATGGAATTCATTTGCTTCCAATGATATCTCGCTTGCTAGGATATCTCTGAAATGGCTCAAATGTTCTCTTTCGAAACTGGCATTGAAACATAATGATAGAAATAAGTATCAATGTTTGAAGAAGATGGAGGATTATTTTTACCTGAACTAGTATAAATGGCAAGGCCACTCCACCGGAGGGTGCATCTCCTGACCCATACAGCTGCTCATTCCGTCGAACCAAGTTTTGGAGACATACATACTTCAAAAAAAAAACCATAAGATTCATAAAGCATGAAGTAACATAACAAATGAGTGAGTTTTGATATTTCAAATTCAACATTGAAAAATGAAGGAACAAATATCATCACTAACTCAATCTGCAAGACTGCAATGGAGAAATACAGTTAACAATGCATGGCTCATTTACTAAAAACGGCTTCATATAATGTTCTGGAACATGACTTTACAATGATTAATTCTGATTGAGAGACACTTAGTAGCACAAAAGTTCGCTGAGCAGGCGAGCAGCTAACTAGATATTAAAAATATCACTCAGCCATACAGGACTCTCCAAATCCTTCCATCCCAAAATAAGTGCACATCTCACATTTCAAGTCAAATATTTTCAAGTTTCAACATTTGTCTATCCAAATAGGTTTACTATGAAAATAACTAGTGTGATTAATCTAAAGATTCTTATTCGGTATCATGAATATTAGTATATTTTTTAATTAATATATGGATCAATGGATTGGTTGACTCCTCGAAACGAGAGATGTGCACTTATATTTTGGGATGGAGGGAGTAATTCTGAAATCCATGTAGCAACTAAATCACTTTTGCTTTCATTATACAATCCAAAAAAACTCAAGGGTACATCTGCCTTTTGCTTTAATAATGTAACAAATGAGCAGAAAAGGCCAGGCATTCACCTAATTCTGTATGCACCTGGTTGTTGTGCCACATTAGCATGCAGAAGCGCTTCGAAATTTAAGATCCAGCAGAGTTAAAAGAAATTAATGCTATTCTCAAAATAGTCTCATGGAAAAATGTACAATTAATTTTGAGTGCAAATACATCACCAGTCATAGTTTTATATGAGATTGGGGGACACAGAATATTCATAGTATCAATTGGCTTATATCATGAGGAAATTAAGAAACACGGGACCAGTCAATTCTTACTTGATCTTGTAAATCCTGCAAATATGCATTTTTTTTGTCAATCCGACCTTTCAGTCCAATGATCTGTGTCTGCAATATATGCATATAAACTTAATGAAATGAGCAGAAAGTCAAACTCTCAGCAAATCCACATTATTAGCGATAAGGGGCAGAACCTTCAATTCTTCAATATCATTCATACTTGTCTTGGGCAAGCCTCTCCACTGTATTTCCTTTTTATCTTTAGATATAATTTCCATAGCCATTAGGACATTCAGCGCATCATAAACTCTTCTTCGAATATTTTTCTCATCATATTGTTGCTGCATTTTTAACATAATCAGAATGTCATTTAACTACTTGATAAATCACTGACCAAGAGTCATAGTAGTATTTCTTACCGCAGAGGGATTATCAGGATCTGGAGAGTCAATATTAATATTGGGATCTGAAAACTCAGCAACCAGTTCATCTGCCACCTGAAATATGCAGACCATATGCATAAATTCTGATGCATCAACTGATTGACAGGAGATGCAGGAGAAAGGGGATGCAATGTTTTCATTTAACTAAAAAATAATGATGTGGAGGAAGGACCAAAGCAGAATCTCCATCCCACACTGTTAAACCAAGATATATTCCTGATATAGATCAATATCCCATATTATGAAGTTGTGATGATCCACAAGAGTACCTTCCCAGAATATTGTTCATTAGTTAAAACTTACGAGCTAATCCTTTTCTGAAAAATAAGAAACTACAAACAATAGTTTGTTGTTTGTGTTTTCATGCCCCAGAAAGGCGCTGATATTGACAAGAGGTGGCAAATCCACACAGTGACAGTTTACTTACACATATCAACATATGGTGTGCTCCCTCCATTCAAAACTGAAAATCGTCTTAGCCTTTTTAGAGACATAGATTTTACGAAACATCTAGACATGGCATATATCTAGGTGCATAGCAAAAACTATGCACTAAGAAAAACCAGAATGACTTACAGCTTGGAAAGGAGGGAGTAAATATAACAGTTTATTTGCCACTTCGTATCAATATCAGCGTTCTTCTGGAGATACCAGCTCTTCTGCTAAAAATCCACATAGGTGTAAAGTATATGGGACAAATGGTTGAACACATGTGGTTTAGTTGCAGACTCTGGAGGTGAGTCTGTATCTTCTGTGCTACTCCTATGGCAGTAACTAATGTTCACTGACTGCTTATACTAATTTCTGCTTTGCAAAATGGGATGTTATACTTGTAACTGTACCAAATTTAAGACTAGGTGTAGCTAACATACAAAAGAGAGTGGATACCTCATTGTAGGTTGTTCTCCCTTTGCTTTCGACTTTCTCACAGACTGAAAAGGGACAAATAAAAACTTCATGAAACTTGTAAACCTAACATGCAGTGAACTCCAGCTCAATAAATTGGCCCACTCAAGCATAGTACAGCACATGTATTATGATACAAATCAAAGAAATAATTAAAAAAATTGTGGCATGCGCAGTTGAGAGAAAAGAGACTTTTATGTCAATCTCATTTCTTTTATGGACACATAAACCAAAAACAAGTGAAAATCACAGGTATGAGTGGTAAAGGAACTCTTTAAATCACCTCTCATGCTAAATTGGCGCAATCCACGACCATTTTTATCAGGGCCAACTGCACGTGTCCCTCTCTTTTTCTTCTTGCTGTATCATAAATAGAGAACCAGTTGTGTTTTACAAATGTGTTACGTAAATGGCCAGATAAATAAGTGAAAATAAGATATGATGCAAGTTACCAAATATGAAACAGTAGCAAGCTGAAGTGACAACATGGTGAAGCAAAACAAAATTTAAGTTATTATTTAAACATTACTAGTTCTGGATCAATCAATAAGCTAGAATATCCAACCTTTGACAAAATATACACCTAAAGAAATCAAGAAGGTATACTAAAGGTGGCAATTGATCAATAAGCTAGAAAAATCCAACCTCGGAAAAGAAATATACACCTAAAGAAATCAACAAGGGTGGACAAAAGATAGAAAATCATCCAAAAGTCATGTTCTCTGTGCAAAGGTGCCATGAGCTGCTACAAGAGCTATAAAAAAGCGCAAATTCCAGAGTTTCCTTTTCATGATATAATGAACAGATACAACACCAGTACGATTAAGATGCCACAAGCGCTAGCTAGAATTCCCAATATTAATACAGTAAGTTGAGAAACAAATTTAAGAATAAATTTATCAATCATGCAATCAAACTAACAACAATGTTGTGCAGCTTGTTTTAACGCGCTTGTAGAAGAGCCATAACAATTAAGTCAGGTTCAAAAGGACCCTCTAAAAACACTAGCGACCACTTCGACCAATACCGCAATTCCCACACTCCATAACAAGCTAAATACCACACATAAGGCAAATCTAGAGCAGGAACAAATGCAGATCGGCATGGTAGCATCAACACGACCAAAAGCCCTTAGCTCAAACCCGCAAAACACCACTAGCTCACACGACACATCACACAATCCCTCTGAGCAAGTAATTAAGCAGGGGGAGCCGAAACCCCGCCACCAACTCGACCAACGATGGACGGAAGCAAGCCGGCGGGGGTCACGCACCTCGCGGCTGGTGGCTGCGACGATGGAGCGTCGTCGCCCTGGAGGTCGAGTCCGTTGAGGCGGCGAGCGACGGTGCTCTCGCTGGCCGGCGTGGAGACCGACGCCGAGGCCGAGGGCGCGGCGCCGCCCCTGTCGGAGGGGGAGCCGCCCCCGCCACCGGTGGACGAGGAGTGGACTGCCCCGCCGGAGGGTACGGCGCCGGAGACCATCGCGAGCTCGGATCGGCCGGAATTGGGGCGGAGGGAGAGGGGACAAACCCTAGCGACGCGAATCGAGAAGTGCGAGGGAATGGAGGCTGGAGGGAGAGGAGATGCGAGGGAACGGCAGGAGTGCAGAACCGACCAGAGGGAGAGCGCGGAGAAACGGACTTGACAAATTTTTCTTTTTGTTTCTTCGGTTTTTTTTCATTTGACTCCGTTCTACTCCTCCTTACCCCGGAACGGGCCGTTCCACGCGAGGATTTGATTCGAGTGTCATAAAAAATTGTCCGGCCGAAAATCAAGCGCATGCTCCCTCCCTGCTAAAAAAGAACGAATGCGGTTAAACTTTTTCAGTTTTACCTAGAGTAATTCTAACCGTTTTGTAAATAGACTTTGCATTATTATTTAAAAAAAGTCTACAAAACTGTTATACAATAATTTGACAAATGGGCTTTGTATTTTTGTTAACTTGACAAAATTTTAGCATGGATTGGCATATATGTAAGCTCTTCTCTCCCGCGTCGCCAGGTTTCTTTTTTTGGCCATAAATTCTGTAGTGAATAATGATAAACCGTCGGAGATTGACTCTTTTTTGCTTTGTCATTCATTAGGACTTGGCAAACTTTCAATTTTGCCAAATAAAATATGCAAAATCGTTGGAGTTGCTCTAAAGTTCATAAAAAATATAATATTTTTATTTTTAAATAAATTTATTAAAAACCAGACTTAAAGATCTTTCCGATGATATTAATTACTTAGCATAAAGATTTACATATTTTAATATATTATTATTGGTATTTTAAAAATATTAATTTTTTAAAAAGCTATAATAACATTTATTTTGAGACAAAGAAAGTACAACCAACGAGGCCTAACAGGTTGATATTAGATTTTTCTATATGGGATTCGCGAGCCCATCGAGCTCGAGTTATGCGGTCACAAATAGTGAATTTCAACAACTAATGGTTACTCTCATCTTTTCCACGAAATTTCATCTTTGGAAAATCATGAGCTTTTGAATTGGAGCGGTCCACATTTAAATATCTCAATAATCCATTTATCTTCGATAAACCTATATGTCACTCGAGTGACCGGATCGGTTTGGTCACTTGATTTTTGCAACCGTCCGATCTTGCTTCCTCTGATCTGGTCCATTTGATTCTCTTGGATTTTTCTGTATCTCTGTCTTGTGGGACCCATCTGTCGGCGTAATTTTATTTTGATTTCCTGTACCGCGTATTTTATTGCCCTGTTTGGGGAATGAACCGTCGAGTCCGCCGCCCAGTTCGTCATCTGTTTCCAGTCTCTCGTCGTCTTTCTCTCTCTGGAGGTGAGCGGAGGCGATGCTAGGGGTTCGTCTCGGGTCGCGACGCGGAGGCGACGAGCTAGGGTTCGTGTTTTGTTTCTCCCAATCTCGATTTCATTTGATTATTCTTGTTTTAATCCCTTTAGGGTTCGGTTCTCTGATGGATTTCGTTTGCGATTTTGTTTTCCCCTTTCGATTTCGAGTTGGTGATGCCCTGTTTTGTTGTTCTGGAGGGTGCAGAGGTGACGATTCAAGGTGCGTTCTCTTCGATCTGGTATGTTTTGTTTTGATTCTATGGAGTTGTTGTTGTTTTCTAATTTTTTTTTGGTCTGTGATTTTTCGAGTTCATTGAGGCGTCGCTAGGTTGTTGACCTCCGCGAGATAAATATTCAAGTATTTGTTCCCCGCTCGTCCTCCCTATTCTTCGTTAACTGGCTAACCTGAATATCTGTCCTTATGTAGTGTAGTCAATCTATGTTTCTGTATTCAATCAAGCATGGATCCCTTCTGTTTATATGTTTGCCCTTTTGATATGTGTTGGTCCAATCATGTTTGCATGTACCTATTGATATGAGGCCTGGTTGATGCATTCATGAATGTTGTTGTTTGGGTTGGGCTGCGTACCGACTAGTACTGCTTGTACTGAAGATAGTGGCACGAGGGAGGGACCCGGCGCTGTTGTTGAGCACAGGCACAACTATCCTCTGATCCTGATTCACCCACTTGGAGTTGCATTCGATAGAGTTTACACCTACACCTACATAAACCCTCCGTCGTTGAAGTTGGACTTCCCTCTAACAAATTGGAATTTGTGTCAGTAGGCTGCTCTGCTTGTGTTCCACTCCACATTGACACTGATTTGGTTAGATTACGTTAATTTACGAGGCACGACTGCCATCTATTCCTATTCAGAACACTTGGGTGCAGCCTATAGCCATGCTTTGTTATGAAAGATGAAAATGGCCTGGCAGAGTATTTCAGCATGTTCCTATAGATTTAGGTCCTGAAATGTATTATGTTCCATTGATTTTTTTTGGGGGGGTTTTCGGTGTTACTGAGAATGTGTAATGGTTGGCTCTGATCTTAGAATTCGAATGTGTAATTTAGTCTGACCTTTTTTTTAGAATGCCAACTGATCCAAACATGACCTGACTTTATGTTTCTGTCATGTATTACATAGATCGTTGACCTTTATGATAAGACTAATGATTTCTTAGAGAGGTTAGGATCTGCATTTTAATTAAAACCCATATGAATGTATATATTTTTTGTTTCACATGTCCCTTATCATTCTTCAGTGATGGGGTTTTATTTAAATATATTTACAGTCTATGATCAACAATTTTACATCTGTTAATGCCATGTAAATTCTGTGATTGAGGGGTGTAAGTAATTTTTTGGTTCATAGTTTAAATCTGTGAATATCTGTGATAATTTGTATTTATGTTTTTCCTTGATTTTTTTATTCTTTCAATTTTTCCATGCATAGAAAAAATCTGTTAATATTTTTCTCAATCTGTAAATATCCTTTTATTTTCTAAGTATTATCTTCTTAGATTGCTCAATACTTTGGCTGTACCTCTCGGCTGATCTCCATTGTTTTATTGGCTGCAGGACATGGGAGATGTTAAAGTGCTTTTATTCCAGTCATGTTGGATCTTGATGACTTGCCTATCGATGAGTGCTTGACTAGTCGATGTGCTCTCTCTTTGGTGCACAAGTGTATTTTCTAACTTATTATCTCAATTTGGAGTTGTGCCGGACTGACTTTATGTTTTTGTCATGTGGATTACAAAAATTCTTGACCTTTATGATAAGACTAATGATTTCGTAGAGAGGTTAGTAATGGAAGATCTGTTGATATTTTGTCATGTAGATTACTAGGGAGGATGGGGTGGTTTGCGGTCTGTATTTATCTAAATCTGATTATGTACTGCATGTTAAAACTGCTATAATTAGTATGAGTTCCGTTTTTTCAATCCTTTTAAGGTTTGGTATCTATGGTGTTGGTAAGAGCATTTACAAAATCAGAAACTAAATCTGTCTTCTCCTGTTGATGTGCTGCACAAAATGGGGCTGAGCATGCTGCAACTATCTTCTCTTGATACTTGATCGATCTTCATGAGAAACTAAATATGTCTTCTCATGTTGGTTCAGTCGTCAGTAACATCGACATGAATGGGATAAGCATGCTGGATGAACTCAAGAAGTCCCTGTACAGAATGGGGGTGCTGGTAAGAGCATTAGCTATGCCACTCCCATCCTCTCTTCCTCTGTCATTGTTGCTATTTGTTAATATATTTCTTCTTTGGTTTGCAATTTTAAAAATTTTATAAATTTGCCTTCCATAGAAACTATCTTTCAATATGTTCTTTTTTATTTTGTACAAAATTTATCAATTGTCCTTACATAGAAACTATCTGTCAATCTAAATTGTGAAATTTTTTAAATTTATTTATTTTTTATTTTCTTTGCTGACTTGAGTAGTCTCAACTGTGAAACTTGATCGATCTTCATCAGAAACTAAATCTGTTTTCTGTTGGTGCAGCCATCAGGAGCATGCCATCCCCTCACTCGTTCTCCAGTTGCTTTGTCAGAGTGCATGCATGTTAGCTGCAGAACTAGTACTACTATAGCTAGAGAGTAGAGACTTCTACAGTGAGTGTGTGCATACTCCCTTGGGCTCTTGCCGCCTCTTGGTTTCAGGATCCTCCAGTAGTTTTCAGGCTCCAGATGCATGGGCATCAGCAGCATGTCACCGCCTTTCCACAAGTTTTTCATGTCCTGCTGTGAAAAGTCTTACTGCTACGGAACATCATCTACTCTAGTTTGTTTTCCATTGCTCGGGCACACTCTTGGTCTTGGAGTATAGGAGAGTACACAGTACAATACATCTCCTCGCCAATCTAAATGATGAACATCCATCTCTCTTACTATTAGCATAGTTGACATTATTTATTATTCTGGTTTTTAACCCCCGAATTGGCAGCAGGAATTCATGTCTGCTGCTGAGATCCAACACTGCTGGAATCCACTGGACTACAAGTGTTGTCCTGTCCAGTGGATTAGTATGCTCAAATTCCTTGTTGTGTTACCTGCTGGAGGCAAGGCTGCAAGAGCAATGATCAGGTGACCAGTACTACAGAGTCTCACACACAAACTGCAGGCAGTAGATGCACTGCATAGTGGAGAGGGAGCTCAAAAGATCTTCCTCTCCTGAAAAGCTATAGCACGATTTGTAAATTGTAGGCAGTAGCTGCAGTCTTTGTAGTTTTATTCAAATGTATTTTACAGTCTTTGGTCACCAATTTTACACCTGTTCATGCAGTGTAAATTCTGTGGTTCAGGGTGTAAATTCTGTGGTTTCGGGGTGTAAGTTAATTTATGGTTCGTAGTAAAAATCTGAGAATATTTGTGATAATTTGTATTTATGTTTTGTTCTGACATTTTGAATCACTTCAATTCTGCCATTCATAGAAAAAATCTGCTAATTTGTATTTTTGTTATGCTCTGTTTTTTTATTCCTCTTCAAATTTGCCATTCATAGTAAATATCTGTAAATTTGTGTTTGATTTTAAATTTTTATTCCTTATTTTCATTTTTTGCATATCTATTTATTTGAATCGTTGTTTTTTGATCTGTGCCTAACAGGATTCGAGTGACATGATCCTTACAATCACTCGGATTTCCTCCCTGTAGGAATCGAGTGACCTGGTCCTTTTGGTCACTCGAGTGACCAGATGGCTAGGTTCACTCAAGTAACAGGTAGACAGACCCTTTATCTTTTATTTCGCAAAAAATCCATTTATCTTTGGCTTAAAATCTTCATCATTATCCATTCAGATCACTACTCGTCTATTTCACAGTAATTTACTGCTTCTCTACTCGTAAGAGCATTCATTATTCAATGAGTGTCCATCTTCTCGATCCAACCATGCACCCTCTCTAATCAAATGTTAGATGGCCCATCTTTGAGCTTATTTGGATGGACTTTTATCACCTCAATCCACGTGTATTATAGTGAAGATATGTGTGAACTGCTGTCGAGCTTGGCAATAGCAGTGGAGAACTGTTGTCGAGCTTGGCAATAGCAGTGGAGCTCTGCACGAACGTCATCGCCGGATCCACCTCCGTTGTGAAAAGGGAGAGAAAGAGATGAAGGAGAGAGAGTGAGGATGAGAAATACGAACGAGGGACAAAGGAGCTCACCAGACGACATGCTCACTGCCATATCTCGATCCGCCGAGATGGCCACCGCTAGATATTGGCTTGCCTGCCTACCTGCTTGTCGTCGGATCTCGCGTCACTCGCATGCTCACCACTGGATCTCTGCCCCCTGCACTGTCACTAACAAAGACACAACATTGCAGCAACGAGGTGAGGAGGATGCGAGGAGGAGGGGGACAATGGTAGAGTCCCTTGGCGGTGTTGTGACGCAACCAACAACTCAACTCGTTACCGAGAATGCCATCAACGGCGGAGGAGCAGCAAGACAGAGATTGTCAACATCTAGTGTTAAGGTTTTTTTGATGAAATAAGGGTTTCTTAGTGTTACAAAGTCTAAAGTCATTACTGTGGTGAGATCTGCTCAACCTCCATTGCAAGCCTCTTAAAATGGGCGGTACTTCACTTAGTGTCTCCTAAAATCGTTTGTTCACTTTTGAAAACCTGCATTTTAGGAGACAATCACATTTTGTGACCAACTTTGTAAATAAAATGAGCAATCTTCTAAAATCTTTTATGTAACAGTTTCAGAGATGGTGAGCTACTAAATTTAGAAAGTCATTCCCACATTGTGTTGGAGACGCCTTTTCTTTTGTAGTAGTCACATTTGTGTTTAGAAAACGATTTGACTAATCTTTTAACATTGTCATAGTTAGAAGTAATGTTTATTAGGGCCTGTCTTTATTCTAACTTGTTTGCCTAGTATTATTGTTTGTAGACGATTTTTGATTAGGCTACTTACCCTCTCTAGTTATTCATATACCTTTTTAAATGGGTCATGGCATTTTTAAGAAAATAATAACAAATAAATGTCCATTTTTTGTGATATATCATTAGCAATTAAATGTCTATGATATGTTGCTTGTTGTCCATGGCCTCTCATCCATTGATAATATTAAAATGTGTAGTCTATATTATTACAACTTTCTTGTTATAGTATGTACTTAATACTCTTGGAGTCATGCGGACGGCCTATGGCCTAGTGGCAAGCTCCCAGGGGTGGGAAACAGCTGATGGGGTTCGAACCCCCGCACCGCACCTGGCCCAAAATGGTGCTTTTATAAAAAAAAAATACTTTTGGAACAATGTATATATTTTATATATGTGCATAGTATGCCGTGGTTAAATATTGCAGAGCAAAATCAATGTAACAGTTTCAGTTATAATATCTGTATCTTGCTATTGTTTCTAAACCATGATCTCAAAACAATAATTAGTGGTGTCCAAATCTTTGTCCCACAACGCGTGTCCTGCTATGACATGGCATAATACTAGCGGCATGTCATACGGCATCTTAACACGAGAGCTCTAGGCCTGGGACCAAATAAGGATAACTAGTTTTTTTTCACCTTTGTACCCAGCCAGCCACATATATATATATATATATATCTCTTTAAAGTTACACATGATAATTTTCAAGAAGCTGTCACTGAATCTATGTTCGTTACGTAGAACTATTTCGGGGGCGCAAAAGCGAAGACAATATATAATACCTGAGTTATGGTGTGCTTTTTTTTGAATGTAAGTTATGGTGTGCTTTGATATTATTTCTTGATAATGAGCGCTGAGAAACAAGTTTCATACTCGTTTTGTCCCAAAATAAATCTGTTAATAAGCGCTCGAACAAGTAACAAAAAAATACAGTACTAGAGAGTTAATACTAGCACTCGAAAGTTTGGTGCGCTCTCTCAAGTGTTACCCCCTTCTGATCTTCTCTCACCACTTCGTTTCCTATGAGACGAGCGACAGACCGACGTTTTCTTTTCGGCTTTGTCTCATCTCCACGCCGGTGGTGGGTTGAAATGCACGGAAGGAAGGAACAGGCCAGCCCGTCCCGTTGGAGACCCGACGCGTGCCAACCAGCCTCGGCTTTGACAAATGATATGGTTTTCCCGGTCAAAGCGCGGGCGCCATATATTTCGCATCTCCTTCGTCCTTCCCCAACCCATCCGGGACGGACGGACTACGGAGATAAATCTCGCCCAAACGAAAAAGCACAGAGATTTGCAGGCAGCGGCAGTAATAGTCATAATTGTTTTTAGAAAAAATCGTCTGTTCATATTTAGAAAACGATATGTATTTAGGACACAGTCATAATTTATGGCCGTCTTTTATTTCCACATTAGTTGGAGACGTCTTTTCTTTTGTAATAGTCATAATTGTCAGCTATATGCATCGATCAATGCGGAGGCTGGGATATTAATATATTTCTTTCTAAAAAAATCATAATTGTGTTTAAAAAACAATTTAGCTAATCACTTGTCTCTACCACACTACTTACATTCTCTACCGCACCGCTTATATTATCATTGTTAGAAGTACTCCCTCTGTCTCTTTATAAAAGACGTCTAAGCAGTCATCAAGCTACAATTGGATACTCACTGAACCTGGACATGAGCTTGGCTAGATACATGAGACATGCAATGAATATAGTCATATAAATGTAATGCTAGGATGTCAAGTATATTAGGACGAAGAAAATAATGTTTACTAGGGCCTATTTTTATTTTAGGTTGTGTTTGGATGTAGACATCGAGGGAGCCGGAATTGAATTGGGTTCAATACCAAAGCAGCCATGTTATTAAAATGGGTGTTGCTGGCGCTCGGACGTCCTATGCATAGGACGCCCATACACCCAGCCCATCTTACGCGTGCGGTCCGCATGCGTCCGCCTCCGCCCATGCGGCCCACATGCGACGCTCATGCAAAAAAACAGTTCGCGCCCTACCCCCGCATGCCTCGGCCTCCGCCCACGCGGCCCACATGCGACGCTCATGCAAAAAGGCAGTTCGCGCCCTACCCCAACACTCGCACGGGTCCTACGCCATCCCCATCCCACCCCCACCACATTAGAACCACAGCACCGCCACCAACCTCCACCTCGCCGGAACCCTAATGCAACAAGGGAAAAAAATACAAATTTCAACATCGAAAAAAAACTATTTGCAACAAACGAGAAAAAACATCAAAACCACAGCACCTCCACCTCGCCAGAACTCTAATGCAACAAATGCAAAAACATCCGCTGACACAATGAAACCTCCCACTGCAACAATAGAAACAAAGCACATTGCAGAATGCAACATCCAGAAAAAAGCTAATGAAAAAAGAAAAATTGCTTGTTGCAACAGCAAATCCAAAGCTACTGCAACAACAAATTGAAAGCTACTGCAACAACAGAAAAACACAATGGACTCCCGCGCCCATTGCCTGCGTGAGCACCCCCTTCGTTGCGACAGACGCGTCCGTGTCCCCCCATGCTAAAAGAAGAAATCGCACCCCCTCGAGTCTGCCCCGTGCCCAACCTCGCTGACCTCAGCAAATCTAGCCTACCACCAGCTCACAACCATAGTCCGCCCCAATCCCGCTGCAACAAGGGAAAAAAGACTTATTGCAAAAAAAACATCAAAGAACACCTAAAGAAACAATAAAAAAATGGTGAAACAAATTGAAAAAATCTATTCAAACATATAAAAAACATCTAAATGAAACAAACAAAAATATGAACAAAACATCAAAAATGTCTGCTGCAAACATTCAAAACACATCCGCTGAAACAACGGGGCCAAATTTGTTGCAACAAGGATGAAAAACTATTGCAAACATAAAAAACACTATTATTGAATCAATAAAATATGTCTATTACAAAAAACAAAATCTAATACAACATTGGGGGAAATTGCTACAGCAACAAAAATTTTTTTGGAAAGCATGTCATGAATAACTCCAACATTAGAGAAGTGCCTGCAGCAGCAACAACAACAAAAAAGTGTTGTTGCAACATTCTACATCATCTATTGCGAAGATTGAAAAAGAATGATTGCAACAATGATGAGATGTGACTCGCCGGAAACCTAGCCACCACCAAAACCTCATATTCCAGAGGGGGAGGATGAGGAGGGATCAAATATCTAGAGAAAGGGAAAACAGGGATGGAGGCCTGAGATCCACATCCTTCTCCACCTGCCTCGCCGAAGCCACGCCGTTTCCTCATCTCCAGATGCACGGAGGTCGCGGCGTGCGAGGACGAGAGCAGCAGGGAGGGATGGGGGCTGTGCGGGCTCGCCGAAAGAAGCCGCCGCCGCCCCTCACCCTGGTGGCGAGGAGGACGTACATGTCAGTGTGGGTAAAGAGGGGAGAGGGAGGAAGGGAGGGGCCTCGCTGCCCGTGCGACGCTGCATGCGCGTGGAGCGGGGAGGGAGGAAGGGAGGGGAGGGTGGCCTCACCGCATGTGCGGCGCGACATGCGCGCGGAGCAGCTGCGGGGGAGCGGGGAGGGAGGGGGAGGAGGGCCTCGCCGCTAGCACAAGGCCGCATGCCCGCGGAGCATGTGCGAGGAGCGAGCGCATGGGCGGCGGCGGGAGCACGACACGAGGAGGAGGAGGCGAGTGTGGAGAATGTGTGGAGGAAGAGGAAGATGAGAGATAAGGAGAATGAGTGGAGGACAGAGGAGCGTACGGGCGGATAAAATGATGGACGATGGGTGGTGGACAGCCCATCCGCTATGATGCGTGTCCAACGCGTAGGACGTCCACCTGCGAGCATTTCCGTATTGAAATTGCCACAATTCGAATATCATTATTTGGATGGCCACCGAATTGTCGTTTAGAATCACAACAAGTAGCTCAAATCCAATTCCTGTTTAGAGGCAAAAAGGATGGAATTGAAACGACGGTAAGGTCAAGTGCGGCCAAGGGAGGAGGAGCTCTACCACAGAGGAGTAGCTCGGCCATGTCAGGAGGAGCTCGACCGTGGTCATGCCAAGAGGAGCTCGACGATGTGTAAGAATGGAAACCTGCTGACGATGGGAGGAAGCTGCTAACGATGGGAGGAGCTCGGCGATAGGCAGATCTCGGGGGAAAGAGGAAGAAGAAAGGGGCTCTGGCCGCCATCGATGGGGAAGAAGGGTCTCGAGTCGCCAGCCGCATGGGAAGAGGGTTGTGGCCGCAGATGAATCAAGCACTGACTCCCACCGCTACCCCCGTGCCTGCCTTGTGCCGCTGCCGCTACCCCCGCGCCTGCCTCGCGCGCGCCACCCCCTCCCTGCCTTGTGCCGCCATCCAGTGCTTGGCACACACTGCCGCCCCCGTGCCTGGCTCTCGCTGTCGCCCGCCCACCTCGCTCACGCCGCCGCTCGAGGGCCGCTGGTTGCGAAGAAGGAGAGGGAAAGAAGTGCGCCGTTCACGAGGATGCGGGTGTTGGATGCGAGGCTCATCTCCAATTCTCCCCAATACAGGGGTAACGATTCGGTATTGCGGGCAAGGGGGAGCAGGTGTAGTGATTACCAGTTGCAATGGAGGTGATTTCCAATTCCGAATTCCAAGTCATCCAAGCAGCTGGATTTGGTGGTATTCAATGCCAATGCCAATTTCTGAGGCCCAATGCCTACATCCAAACACAGCGTTAACTTGTTTGCCTGATGTTATTGTCTGCAAAAGATCTTAATTAGACTATTTACCTTGTTCGCTGGATCGTTTCAGGCTGACTAATTCTAACTTATGCTAATTTATTACGAGAGAAAAACGTTGCTAAATGACTTACTGAAAACACTGAGACGATCAAGCCAACGTGGTTTTGCGGTGGGTTGAAATGCACGAGCGACGAACCGACGTTTTCATTTGGCCTTTGTCTCATCTCCACGTCTGTGGTGGGTTGAAAATGCACGGAAGGGACCGGCCAGCCCGTCCCGTTGGAGACCCGACGCGTGCCAACCAGCATCCGCTTTGACAAATGATATGATTTTCCCGGTCAAAGCGCGGGCGCTATTTCGCATCTCCTTCGTCCTTTCCCAACCCATCCGGTACTGACAACGGAGCCAAATCTCGCCCAAACCAAAAAGCGCAGAGATTTGCAGGCAGCGGCAGTGTGGCTGCAGGCGCCCGGATTCGTGGTCCGTCGTCGTTCCTCCATAGACCGCGAATCCCCTCCTGCACCTGCGGGATTCGCCGCCCGCCGCAGATCCAAGAATTCGGTTCGCTTCTCCCTCGTGTTGTCAGGCTCGACACACCCGTTGCTTGCTTCTCCCGTGTTCCTGGACTGACTGACTGATTCCGTATGCGTGCTCATTGTCTGGATTTCTCAGGGCGTGGAAGTGCAACCAGCTGGGCCAGAGAAGATTTGACCAGGCGGGCCCCGGACGGCGGCTAGGGTTGGTTGGGTCTGTTGCTCCCCGCTCGCTGAGGATCGCTACGAGGATAAGCTTCTGATTCCGCCAGACGGCGCTTGAAATGGTGAGGATCTCCTCTACTTCAGATTCATCTGTTTCAGTTCTTGTCGGTTACTTGCTATCCAGTTGATCCTAAGCTTTTTAGGAAGGTGCAAAGCTAGGGGGAAACAGAGCAGATAACGTTAGTCTGTGACGTGCCTTCTAGTTGGTTTTAGTCGTCTTTCAATTGAATGCTTAAGTTGGCTTGTACTCTTGTACAGCGATGCAAATGCTTTAGAATGCTCTCACCTCTCGGGGTCTTTGATTACGTCTTGTTATGTGATGCGTGTGTTTACTTGTTGTGTTTTCCTAAACACTAAATGCTAGTATACAATAGATCACCTACTGTTTAACCATTATCTGGACTAAACGACCATTTAAAAGAGAAACGGCTGTTTAAATGCGATAAATGACTGATTAAACGGAAACGGTGTATCACCCTGTAGCATTTAAATGGTGTCTAAATGGGATAAATGACCTTTTAAGCAAACATTGTTTACTTGCGTGCATCAGTAAATCAGTGCTGTTTAAACCCACAAGTAAAAAGGACATAAAAGGAACTAACTCGTTTCAGCCCTGGCTGGTTTGATTATATAAGTAGATTAGATTTACTGTGATTTATAGATGACAAGTTGACAACTGTGATCGTTACTTTGCAGATGGAGGAGGGGCAATCAGCTTCATATACCGTGGATGACGCACTCTTGTCATCAGGTTTTGGAAAGTTCCAGATATTGATTCTTTCATATGCTGGGATTGGCTTGATCGCCGAAGCGATGGAAATGATGCTGCTATCATTTGTTGGCCCATCAGTACAGCTAGAATGGAAGCTTACTTCTCATCAGGAAAGCATGATTACAAGTGTTGTTTTTGTTGGAATGCTGATTGGAGCTTACTCGTGGGGTGTGGTTTCAGACAACTATGGAAGGAGGCAGGTCCAATCTTTTATGCATGTATATGCAAGTCCATTTCCTTTCTTGCTGATGTTCAACATGGAGTTACCAAAACTTGTTCGGTTGTTCCGGATATAGTTTCTATTGTTCCTACTTCCTAGTTCTAGCTGATTAGCAGCGTCATGTTTGGGATCTGAATACACCATGTATAGCCAAGGGTATCTCTATGATTCCTTTTTCCCCCACAAAGCTAGTCTGAAATAGTTGTTCAAATGAATGATCATGAATTAACCAGTAGCCAAGTTCATTACATGTTATTTCCCAGAACAAGCTTCAAATCATCCTCAAAATTTATGGTCATGAATGAATTGTTTGTGTACATCATACAAGTCCTGACACTCTGTTTTATTGGATTCTATAGGAGAGGCTTTCTCTTTACTGCCATTGTGACAAGTGGCGCTGGATTCTTGAGTGCTTTTGCTCCAAACTATCTGTCATTAATTTCCCTGAGATTCTTAGTTGGTATTGGTTTAGGAGGAGGACCTGTTCTGGGATCTTGGTTCTTGGAATTTGTTCCTGCTCCAACTAGAGGAACTTGGATGGTGGTATTTTCTGCATTTTGGACTGTTGGGACAATCTTGGAGGCATCTCTTGCATGGGTATAATATTTTCTCCTTAATAGTTTGAGACTGATAAAACTATTCATATTTTATAATAAATTAGCAGTATACATTACACATGATAAATCATAACCTTATGCATCTGATTCTCCATCTCCCCCCACTGTATTCTTCCATTTATTCATAAATTTATGAACCACTCAATAACAGTTAATCTGCTCGTAGCGTTGCTGATTACCATAAAAACAATTAACCTGTAGGATTAATGGGTCTCTTACTTGATCTATTGAAAGAAAAAAGTACATGGAATAAGAATAAATTTCATGGAAACTAGCAATCTGGAACATCACTTGTGAAAGGAACTGCGGTTGTTAGGGCATAGAATCAGAAGTTCTGTGGCAATTAGTTTGTGTATTTGTATACCAAATCTGTTAAGTATTATGCATATCTGTAGATATTTTCTTCTGCAAAACCTGTAACTTTATTTTGGTTACTTTGATACAAAGATCTATAGTATACTATCCAGGTCTTGATAGGCAGCTCATAATCAGAGAGAAACATGTTCTTGCAGTAAAAATGCAGACACATTAGACTAGAAGATTCCACCATATTTTCCATGCCTAATTTTTTTTCACCATTTTAATGGCAGACAGTTATGCCCAAGTTTGGCTGGAGGTGGTTGTTAGCATTATCAGCTATTCCATCTTTTCTCCTGCTGCTATTTTATGCCATTACGCCTGAGTCACCAAGGTTCCTTTGCATGAAAGGCCGAACTACTGAGGCTGTGGATGTATTGGAGAAAATGGCAAGACTAAATAATGTACAACTACCTTCTGGTAGGCTTGTTTCTGACAAAAATATTGAGCTAGATGAAGTTTCAGGATCTTCAGAGTCCACGACACTTCTGGCTGGTGCCGAAGAAAGTGACAACCTAAGTGAAGATCAAGGTTCTGATTTCGGAGGTATTAAGTCCGTTGGCAAGCTACTCGCACCAAAACTGATCAGAGCAACCCTGCTTCTGTGGATGGCCTTCTTTGGAAATGCTTTTGCCTATTATGGCATTGTTCTTCTGACATCAGAGCTCAGTAATGGAAATAGGATATGTGCCAAGCAGGATGTTGAATCAGTTAATTCGACTAACGCAAGTCTATATAAGAATGTTTTCATATCTAGTTTTGCAGGTCGGTTACTAGTGTGCGTAATATGATTATCATTAACTACTTTCAAAAGCATGTGATGAGTTGTTAACCAACGCTGCCATGTTTTCTTGAAACAGAGATCCCAGGGTCATTTCTATCAGCCATGATTGTGGATAGATTTGGTCGGAAGCTTTCAATGGCGTCAATGCTGTTCACTAGTTGTGTGTTCTTATTCCCACTAGTGTTCTCCCGGACAGATATACTAACTAGAATCTCCCTGTTTGGTGCCCGGCTTTGTATATCTGCCAGCTTCACCATTGTATACATATATGCTCCAGAGGTCAGTGTGCATACATCACTTCATTCTCCACCTCTCTTGGTTATACTGACAGATAAAATAAACCAAACTGTGTCTGTGCTAACATTTCTTTTGTCATTTGCTTCTGGTCTGTTGTTCAGATTTACCCGACCGCTGTGAGGACGACGGGCATTGGCATCGCTAGTTCAGTGGGCAGGATCGGGGGCATCCTCTGCCCGCTCGTCGCGGTCGCCCTGGTGCACAGCTGCCAGCAGACGACGGCGATCCTCCTATTCGAGCTTGTAGTCTTCCTCTCCGGCCTGGCCGTCTCGTTCTTCCCCTTCGAGACGAAGGGGTGTAGACTTAACGACACCGAGGTGGACATGAACTGATCTGGTGGCTGGGGTGTACAGTGACTGTGAGAGAAATTTTTTCTGTAGCGGTTACCGGAGTGACCTTTGATTGAACATTTTTTAGCAACACAAATACGGATATACGATGGGTGTTTTACCATTGAAAATAAATAAATGGACGAGCCGATGGGCTCTTGGTCTCTGTGCCTTGTTACAATAGGGATGTCGTGCCCCCCGCCTACGGCGTCATCCGTGCTCCTCCATCGCCTACGGCCCTTGCGGCCTTCCCCAAATGAAGTTACCAGATGGGCCGGCCGCGGCTGCACCTCGTTGTGTGCTGTGCAAACCACCACTTCATCAGACCTATTCGACGTTCCCTAAAAAGAACCACCGATCTCGGGACGGATACGGATCTGCATACCACTATTTACCACATTTTAATTCGAACTCTGAACGCAAATATGGATATTGTTGGATACTAAAGCAAAACGGATATCTCAAATTTGAATTTCGAAGCAGATATTCACTTTATTTTTAAGATACGAAAAATGCTACTCCCTCCGTTCCAACTTATAAGTCGTTTAATTTTTTTACATGTATTTTGCTATGCATCTTGACATATATTTATGTCTAGACACATAGGAAAATAAATATACTAAAAAAAGTCAAACGACTTATAATTTAGAACAGAGGGAGTACCTGTAGTGCGTCCGTTCTGCACATACATCAGACGGCCTCTCACTCCGCCATTCACTCCTGCCCGCATATATATTATTATTAAAAAAACTTATCCCTTCACTTCTTCCTCCATCCTTTATCCCTTCGGCGCACTCACGCTCCCCCGCACCCCGATGTCGTGACACATAGCTTGTCTCCCGCTGGCAGTCTCATGCACCCTGGCGCGCGCCATCCTCTACCTAAAGTCCTCCTCCCCCACCCGCCAGCACCATCCATCCACCCCAGTGGTGACCCTCTCGCTTGATCCCTTCCCTCTGCCATCCTCCCCACCGGGAGCCTCCACGCCCAAAGATCTGGCGGCCCCTCTCCCCAACCCACAAGATTTAAGGAGCATGAGCGACATCCATGGATGTGGCATTGCCCCCTCTGTCCCACCCTCGGCGATGCTCTCTTAACCCCAGCGACCGAAATCTCTCACACTCGACGGCCATAGAATACTTAAATAAATCTACGTCTATCCAAATAAATATCATCACAGCTTCAAACTTGATGTATCCAAGAAAGTGCACACATAAATTTGCTTCCTTCAAAATAAAAAACTCACAAAATAGATACGGTAGATCCGAGAGTCGAGAGACAAAGTTTATCAGCCTTCAAACTCACCTGCGCTCTGTAACGCTGCTCCGCATCTCCCCTGACCGGCTAACCCTACGCGCTGTACCCTGACCCTGCGCTTGCGTTTCGATTCCTACCTCCCACGTTTGTTCTTTTTTTCTGGAGAAAAGTAGAACGCCAAGCCGCGTCCATCAAGATGGGGGTGGTTCGGGTGGAACCAGCGGTTCGACGAACCGACTCATAAAAATGATCCAAATGGGCTCCAGAAGTGATCCAAATAGCAGTCAAGGGTCGCCGGATAGCGAGTTCCAGAACCGAAGGATCGAGCGGGTCGATCCACCCTGTCTCCCTTTGTCCGGAGGCGGCGATGACGACTATTGAGGGCTGTGTTGCGTGACTGCGTCCTTGCCGGAGCTCAAGCTGGGACTGGGAAGGCCGGTCTGTCGGAGGAGGCCGAGGCCGCCTGCTGCTGTGTGCCGACGCCTGCCACCGTCAGCGCTTCCTAAAGGACCCTGCAATAGATGAAGACTAATTTTGTTAAATTAAATCTGCTAGCACTACATTAAAAGTGTTATTTTTTTTCTTATAGGCCCCACTTACATCTTTTGTCCAACCTCTGAGGTACTGGCATAGCCTTCTGATTTTAGCTTGCCACCTCTCTATAGGAGAACCGTGAACATTCACCCTCTGCCACACTTGTCTAACTAAATCATAAAAATCATCTCTCAACAACCATCTCATTTCAAACTTAAACTGAGGTTGGTAAGCCGAGGATGAATTGTTTGTGCAACATAGCAGAGGAGTGCAGTCAGAAATCTCTCTAGACAACGCATTAACAGTGGTTTGTGGATACTTTGATTCAAATTCCATACAAACCACTTAGCTTGTGATTTGGCACATTAATTTTTTTTTTTGAGTTAAAGGGACGAAGCCCTGACCTTTAATTAACAAAAGACCAAAACGTTTACAGCTCAATATCTTTAGTTCCAATTCTTGGCCAAAACGCCCACCTGGGCTTACATTCATCCACCGATCTAACTCTTCACGAAACATCAAAGACGATAGCCAACTAAGATAAAATGAAAGCATCTACTAGCCAAATGAAACTGCAACAGTTAGCCGAACAACCCTTCCCAAGTGCACTTTCTGGAAATCATCATCTTCAACGCAGTGCTATGTCCAGGACACTCCACCACATCTGATCTTCAGTGATCTTGATCATCCTGCGATTGTTGACCACGGCTGGCCCTCCAGTGTTCTGCTTCTCATCACTCTCCTTCCTCTCCTTCAGCTTGTTCCCAGCCTCCCACAGGGAAGCCATAAGACTTCGCTTGCAACTTTCCTGAGCTTGCTGATAAACTCTTCCAACACCTTCTTCTTCTTTGAAGAGCACATAATCATCCAATTCTGGAGGAGTCCAGCCAACCTGTAGAAAATCATTTTCATGCCTTTCCAACCCAAATTCTGAAAACATATTTCATTCCTCAGTTTCCAAATAAACCAAAAGACAGCAAAGGAGACCATATTCAACACACAGAATTTTTTATTGCTGAGCCAAAAAGTACCAATCCTACTTATATCTTTTATAATGCTACACCCAAAGAAATTAGACACAACAGCCCAGCATTGTTTAACCACTACACACTCAAAGAATAAATGATGTATGGTTTCTCTCTCGAACAAACATGACTCATCATCTGCGCTTTGCCTCTTGGCTAAGTTATCTCTAGTTAAGGCTCTCTTATTTATGACTAGCCAAAGAAAACAATGTACTCTGGGAGGGGTCTTTAGATTCCAAACAACAACAGACACATGCACATCCTTTATTCCTCTAAAATTGGTGATTTTATACAGAGATTGAGAGGAATAAGTACCAGTCGATGTATACTGCCAAATCAGTTCATCCTCAGAATCTGAGAACAGAATAGAAGCCACTAGCTCAACAATATCTAACCACTCCTGGTACAAAGCCTGAGAGACATTCCGTCTAAAAGTACTTTTCACATTGACCCCTTTGGCACATTAAATTAATCAACTATTAAAATACTAGCTCACTTCATCACTTAAAAATGAAAATGAGTTGAGCTGAAGTGAGAAACAGAGTGAGCAAACAAGCAAGAGCACTTAAAAATGAAAATGAGTTGCCTTGCTGGTGGTGGGAGAGCCATTAATACGTCTCACCTGCCTCGGCAAAGAAAAACTTGTTTGTGCACGTCACGAGGTGACCAGGTCTCTATAGCTTCCCAAGCCACACCATACCCATGCCAGTACCACCACCCCTATACCACCCGTGCTGCTACACTACACTAGCGCATCTGATCGCTTCTCAGCTATTTTGGGCTGTGGCTGGCTACTACGGCTCAAAACACTAACTCCACAAACTTGTTTAGGCCTTTAGGGGGTGTCAGATAGGTCTGTAAACTTGGAAATGTATTTTTATATATAACATGAATACATGATATAATCTTGAGTTTTGGTTCGCTCCATGTCCACGTTGCCAAATAAGCCGGTGACCGGCGCTTGATGTCAGCCCGCCCGCATCCTCCTTTGCTAATAATGCCGGCCGCAGTGGTAAATGGGCTGAATCCACCTGCCAACCCATTCTCTGGTCCATTGGGCTTCTTGGTCCGTTGGCCCACGCTCCTGGTTGGTTTGTATACTTTCTTTTTTATTTTGAAACGTTGGTTTGTGCTTGCCGATGCAAGCTCCGTCCTTTTGCGGCATGGCATCTGTTAGATGCCTTGTTTGCGCATGAAGGCCTCATGACGGCACACAGCCAGCTCGCGAGGGAAAGCAGCAATTCACGCACGGACACAATCAAATCCAGTACCAAAATGGCAGGTCAATCTATTTGTTGCGGCTGCGAAAACAGCGATGATATATACATACATATATAGTAATAGTATATCTTTTTGGGAGGGAGAGCCGGCGACGGGCGGCGCACATAACTATCCTAAAACTATCCATGGAAAGGTTTGCCTGTAGTCGTGTATATATAAAATACACCCTGCGCCATGCATGCAATGCACACAACAACGTTAGTAATCGCTAGCTTGGCATCGGCGAGAAGACGACAAGCGGCGATGCTGACCGTCACCCTCAAAGTCTTCGACATCGCTAGCTACTGGGAGTTGCAGATCCGCGATGCCATCCTCGAGGTCCCTGGTTCGTACATGCAAGCAATAAGTGCTACTTCATTATATGTTCTTCACATGTCGATTTCTGACTCTGTTCGTGTGTTTCTGGCCTCCTAATTGTGTAAGTTTGAATTGGTAGGAGCGGAATACGCCATAGTCCAAGCGTCCGACGAAGACGATGAGGTGGTGGTGGCCGGCGTCGATGCTGCCAGCGCAGACTGGCTCGCTGAGCAGATCTACAACAAGGTGGGGCTGCGAGCCTCCATTGTTAGCATAGTTGAGGAGGAGGAAGAGGAGGAGAGGGAGGGGCTGAGAGTCACCGTTGACGATGACGATGAGGAGGAAGAGGAAGAGGAGGATGGCAATGACGATGATGATGATGAGGACGATGACGATGACGAGGATGAGGACAATGAGGCGGAAGACGATGACGACACTTACATCGTGATGTCATCGCTTTCCTTATTCCCGCCTCCTGCACCCCGCTGAGACGTTGTCTGTCAGATTTATTGCTTGAGAGATAATAAAGTGTTTTTGCATTATTAATGCAACACAATGCTGGCTAGTGGCCCCAGAAGTCAGATATCGTTACTGTTAACTGGCATCGTTTCTCTCTCGTAGTCACGCATAACGACGTGACTGTAAGTTGGTAACCCTTACAGAGATGGTCGTGCCTGTTAACTGCACCATCTTGGACACCGTGACGAGCGGACGGCCGACGCCTCGGCGGTGGCCACCAGTTGCCTCCAGGTGAGCACGAGCAGACGCCCACGAGCGGCGGAAGGCGGTCGTCGCAGCATGGGTGGCAGCACAGCAGACGTTGTATGGGGAGCCGCCAGAGGCGATCCCAGTGCGTGGCGCCTCGTCTCATCTTTGCTCATACAAGCCGCACCTTGCTTTAGCATTTGAATACGAGTGTTAAATGCACTATCGGCCCCTGAGCGTGTGTCATATATAGGTTTGTGAATTTGAAAAAAATGAATTTTTGGACCTCTATGATATATTTTTTTTTTGCTGATGTGGCCTATTTTGCATGGCATGTGTTTTTTTATTTAACCCTTCACATTTATTTTTATTATAAAATATATACCCTCCTTATTATCTCTTATCTAGAAAAAAAAAAACAACCCTCTCGAGTCTCGATCTCGACCTCGGAGTTGGAGCGGCTGGCCCTGGCCGTGTGGTAGTTGCATGCGCATCAACAGATGCTCGGCAACGCACGCACGCGCACTCACCAGAGCACGAACATGCCGCCGTCGACACGATCTGCAAGATGCCCTTCGGCCTCGGCCCGGGCTGCCTCGAGCGGGAGATGCCCAGTTCCAAGCTCGCCGACGCGTTCGACACACACCGCCACACGCGCCGCGGCGTCGCTGTTGCTCTGGAGGGCAAAACGCCTGCTCAACATCGGCTCGACAGCTCCGAGAGGGAGCTCAGGGAGGCCATCATCGATCAAGCTCGTCGACAACAAGTACCTCCGCGACACCGTCGTCAGCTTCCTGTCCCGCTTCATGGCCACGGCTGGGGGCTGCTTGCGCCGCTCACCCCCTACACAACACCCACACGGTGTTGTGCGAGAACATGGGCCTGTCCCGCCGGTGCAGTAAACTCCAAGTTCTGCGCCTGGCCCGACACTGACGTGTGCTCCCCGACGTACGGCACTTACGTGTGTCCGGCAACACACGCGTGATGTACTACCCCTACGACATGAGCCGGATGACCACGACGCGTGCCGCATAGACCGGTTGCAGGTGGCTCACCGGCGCCGGTGGCTCCTTCGTCCCAAGTACCCGGTGTTCCTCGATCGGCGAGCCGCTCGGCTTCGATGTCTGCCCGACATGCACTATATATACGTGCACGCAGCTCGATTCGGAGTGGTGCGCGCTGTGCACATGTTGCATCTGGTGGCTACGGTTTTGCTATTTCCCCATGGCCGAGCAGGGCGGTGCCGCCTGGAATGCCACTGCCACGACTCTCCTACGGTGGACGACGTGATCTCGTGGAACGAGGACGCGTCGACGTTCGTGGTGTAGCTGCAGCCGGAGAGTTCTTCGCGCTTGACCTCCTCGGCTCCTCCCCAAGTATTTCAAGCACAACAGCTTCATGCGGCCACTCAAAAGTCAAGACCTAGCGCCGGCTCCGGCATGCAAGCCAGTAACGTAGCGAGGCGCTGGCACACAGCAGTCGCTGCTACAACGATAGGTAGCCGTGACGGTGGCCGCCGAGCCGATCACCATGGCGCAGCCAGTGACGCGTGTCCAGCCTCACCGGCGTTCTGTACCGGCGAGCGGGTCATCTCCTCGAACTCTGGATCCACCTAGGACCACCTGCAGGCCGCCTCCGGCTCTGGTGGTGCGTCTGCATCAGGAGAACGCGAGCTCGGGGTTCAAAATGTGTTTTCCAAGTTGCTGGTGCTTTTAACTCTTTGAATATTGTTCTAAATGTATAAAAGTTTCAAATGTACAAAAGTTGAATCAATAATATAATATCGAAAATTATTTTATAATGATATTATTTTTTTAACAATTGAAAGTACGATGAGAGAGAGAAAATGTCTCAAATATATTTTTGCGACCTTTTCATTCTATTTTTAAAAAATATGCCCTGCGTTGCTAGACCATTTACCACTAGGATGGGGTATGCCATCCTAGTTGTGCCATTGGAGCCCTCTCATACCCTAAAAATTTCAGCCATTAATAATTAAAATCATTATTGATAATGTCCTACTGAGATGGATTGTCATACTATGAGATGGATTGATAAGGGATTCATGGATTGTCATATTGAGATGGATTACCGAGGGATGAAGTGTTTCACTGAGCTCATAAACATAATCTTGATTTAGCTCAGTGCCTCAGGGGTTTTTGGGAGTGTCACCGAGCTCATAAACATAATCTTGATTTAGCAAGTGCTTTTAGGGTGGGAGTGTCTACATGTCAAGTCCATGACATAATTCTTGAGTTCATTTTGTCCAAGATTGTTGAAGAGAATTTTGTAACTCCGTGTGATGTTCCTAACATAATAGTTGATCGACAAAGGAAGATTTCAGCATCTCTCTCTAGAATAGGAATAAAATTAGTGATGGTTTAGTGGGCTTATAAGATAATGATATATTCTCATTCTCTAAAAAGTCTTGATAGCTTCCCTTCTTTACAAGTTTATGTATTTGCGTGTTCTAAATTTAGAAGACTATGAGGGACTACAAGTTTTCTGTCACATATATGCGGGTTCTTTGAACTGAGGTTCTTGAGACTACTTTGCACACATAGGGAGGGGGAGACACAAGGGAAAAGGACACACAAGGAGGGGGGTTGCGCCCCCTGGGCCAAATTAACACTTGGTATGGGAAACCTAAACGTCCTAGCCATAAGAGGCAATCTCAAACATGCATGAATTTGCTCTCAAGAGTCCTTAGATAGATCACTTGATAACCTATAGGAATTGACACTCTTTGTCAAACAACTTATTAGAGCGGCAGATTTTGGTTTGCTAGGGTGCTTAACTGCACTTTCCAACCTCTTTCTTCTTTGGGTACACATCGAAGTTGTTGACATATCATCCTACTCTCAACGAGCACAAATGGGTCAAGGTTAGCGTGCGCATGGATTTCCAAGCTTTTGAGAAGGTCCGCTGGGCCTCCAATGGGCAGACATGTGATGAACAACATGTGATGATATAATTGTGTGAGAGAAGAACAACATGGATGAGCAACATGTGATGATATAATTGCGTGAGAAGAGAGGAAATGATAGGTCATCTAGCATTGATTTAGGGCTTTTTGGTGATGTTGGAAAAAAATTTGGAGCTCGAAAATGAGAGAGAGAGCCGGGGGGGGGGGGGGGGGGAGGGCTTAAGTACGATTAAAATTTGAAGGCCCTCGCACAAAAATATTGTAGTGGCTGCTTTCTATAGAAGCCAAACCCGTTTTCTTGGTACGGATGGATTCAAGATTTTCAAAATCCAGGTCTTAGATTTTTGTAATCCCTCTAAAAAGTTGTCTCGTTTCTATATAACATATCCATATTTAGATAAAATTTACTCTGTAGGGCAGCCGAGATTTTCATAATCCAGACTTCAAACTTTTGTAATCCGGCTAAATATCTCTCTTGTTTGTATATCCACATTTAGATAAAATTTACTCCGCAAGGCAGCCGAGATTTTCATAATTGGTCCAGACCTAAAACTTTTGTAGTCTACCTAAATCTCTCTCATTGCAAATGGGCCTATGGTCCAATGGTAAAGTTGTCCCGTGAGATTTTACCCACCAAGTTTAAATTCTGATGTTCATACCTTTTGGTTGGAAAGGTGTCTGGCCGAGCCCATCTAACTTTTAAAACACAACATATAGACATAATAGTCACCTACTATTTTAAAATTATGACGTATCTTTTGTTGGTTCATAATTTGTACTATGCATGCAGATACAGTATATGTATAGATACATAGCAAAAACAATATATCTATAATAGCCAAATACCATCTTATATTTTAGAACGGAAAGGAGTATTTGAATTGAATCAATCTCTTATTATTTTTTATAGAATTAATCTGTTATTATACACACTTCCTAAACTTCAACGCATGAATATCAGGCTGCTGTGCATGCCTCAACTAAGGAACAGGAGGATCGAAGAAAGATGAAGATATGCATTAGTAATCCCATGGATGTCCTACGTCGCCTGAGAAAAAGAAAGATTTCAGGCACCTGTTAATTAGCAAATCCCTTTATTATACAACATAAGGGTATTGCCGTTTATTCAATTTAATGTTGGGCCTCTTACAAACAATAGCTAAGCTCATGATTCATTATAAACAACATGAAACAGGAAAATTGGGCGTATACACCATTTGCAACGATGACCATATGTTTGCTTGGTGCAGCTTCAAATTTCTAATTTCAATAATGTAGGCCAATCGATGAACGAGCCGCCGTCACGGTACAGGATGCGCCTTCTCTCCTCATCATCGTATAGTTTGACAGGCGGTACGACTCTTCCGGACGGCAAGGCATGATGACGCGTGGAAGTTTTGCTGCGTGCCGATGTTATGCTAGCTAGCGACCATGCGCAGCTAACCACCTGCAAGGTCTGCTCGCTTGGATTGCTCCACCATGTGGCGTCTAATACTTGGCCGCGCCTTCACCTGAGCCCTTAACTCCTGCTCACTGGTATAGCGCCCGTGCTATCGCTGGTGGATCGCTGATAAAAAGATTTAAAGGAGAGATCTCTGCATTAGATTAGGTTAGATAGAAAAATAAAAATACTCAAAACACAAGGAACAACAAAATATGAGGACATCCAGTCAGCCCTTCCACGCTTCTCAGATGACACCGCCCCAAGCACACCATCTTGCTCCCAGTTGTGAGCATTCTCCAGCATATAACGCTTCCAGGGTTCTTTCACCTGGGACACCATCTCAGCAAGTATGGTCTTGTGGACCAGTCCTTTAGTTTTTGTAAGCAGCTGTCGGACTCCATCAGCTTTTCCTTGGGGGCATAGAAGCCTCCAGTTCAGAAGCATCGCAACTATTTGCTGAATCAACATTTTCATATCCTTCCAGCACCAACCCTGAAAACATAATTTGTTCCTCAGTTTCCAAAGCCCCCACAGGGCAGTAGCACAAAAGATATTATGAACAAAAAAAAACTTTATTACACAACCACATAGCACCTATCGATTCAAAGGAACTGCCAATATCTTTATCAAGCACCTCAGATAAGCACATCCACATCTCTCTAGCCACTACACATTCAAAGAACAGGTGCTGCACGTACAGTTTCACTTTCTAGGCAAAATAAGCAAGACATGTCATCAACTTTTTGTCTAATACTCAAACTATCCCTAGTAAGTAATTTGTCTTTAACTAACAGCCACATAAAGAAATGAACTCTTGGAGGAATTTTCAGATGCCAAATTGCAGAAACATGGACAGGCACAATGCCCCTAAAGTTGATCACTCTATACAAGGATTGTGAGGAATAAATACCATTAGAGGTGAATTTCCAGATCACAGAATCTTCCTCCTCACAAAAAACTATAGTAGAGGCAAGCTGAACAACTTCCGACGGAAGGTTCATTAATCTATCATCTACACATCTCCTAAAGGTGCATTTAAGATTAGAACCATCCCACAGATCAACAATAGACAGAGACTAATCATTGACTATAGAGTACAGGTACCAAGCCAATTGTGTTCCCAAAACTTTACTTTTCTACTATTACCTATGTTCCAAACATAACCCATCTTGGCAGCAGAGGCAGCCCAAACCATACCTCTAAAGAATTGGGACACTCCAACTGTTGAGGTATAAAAAATATTGGTTCTATTTGTAGCATACTTATGGTCAATGTACTATTTCCAAAGTTTTTGATCATCCAAGTTGTAACGCTTTATCCAAGAAGCTAAGAGACAGACATTTAAATCTCTAAGGCTGGGAATACCTAGACCACCATAATCCTTCAATATACTCACACTCTCCCAGTTAGCTAAATGATATTTACGGGCATCGGGGTTATCATTCCAAAGGCAGTTAGCTAAGTGAGAATTTAGAATTCTAATCGCCCATTTGGGGAACTTGATAAATGAGAGGAGGTAAATAAGAATACTAGCTAAGCATGCTTTGACCAAAATGAGTTTAGCTGCATAGGATAAAAGATTTCCTCTCCAGCCAGCCATCTTCTTCAACATTTTATCTACCAGAGGCTAGATGTCCTCCCTAGTCAACTTCTTGAAATGTAAGGGAACACCTAGGAAACATTGGTTCTATCTTCTTTCTTAAAAAGATTCCTGTAGAAGTTAACCGCGATATCCATCGTCCCTTTCTGGTCCCCAACTATACCATTAGGACCCTCTAGCATATCCACCCTTTTCTTCCTACTCCTATAATTAGCTATACCATGAAAGTAAGTTGTGTTCCTATCGCCTTCTATGATGTTTCTATCTCTTGACCTTTGACGGGCCTTGATCTCTTCCAGGGCCCAAATTTTATCAAGCTCTACTTCTACAAATTTCATCCTTTCTAACTCTAATTGGTAGAGACCATCAGATTCTAAACAACTTTCCAGGTTATTATATTCCAAGGCTAATTCAAACTTTTGTTTATTCAGCCTAGCTATCTCATTGCTGGCCCAACCTATGACCAATCTCCTAAGTGTCCTAATCTTACTTTGCCAAACATCAACGCTGCTAGAGCCAAAACAGGGAGAATTCCAAGCTTTCTTCACTACCTCAACAAAACTATCATGTTGCAGCCACCATTTCTCAAACCTCAATTTTTCTTTCCAAAATGAGAGTTAACCCCAGTGTCTAGAAGCAAAGGATTATGATCACTAGGGACCTTTCCAAACACTTAACTCTAGATAAAGGAAACAGGTTCACCCAATCATTGGTCACAAAAATCCTATCAATTTAGACATGATCAGAGAGTCCTGGTTATTGACCCAAGTGAATTTTCTATTCTCAGGATTATGATCTAGATGGGCCCACTTATGGATCCACTCATTAAAAAGGTCAGCCCATCTATGGTTAATCACCCCCATTGCTTTTCTCATTTTCAGATCTAACCAAGTTAAAATCTCCTCCTAACAGGATAGGTCCATTCCAGGATTGCATAACTGACTCTAACTCATTAATAAAAGCTTCCTTACCGTCATCATAAGGAGAACCATAAACCATAACTACCTTCCAATTTAACCCAGATTTTCTATCTTGGACCATTAAGCTAATAGAAAACTCTAAGAAACTAACCACAGTAACATCAAACGAATATTTATTACAACCAACTTCCTAGCAGGTAAAACAAACCACTCAAAAGGAACAGGGCCAGTTAGAGACCTAAGATAAACTTGCGTAAAAACTTCCTTTTTAGTTTCAATAATACCTACTATTTCAGCTCTAGTGCTCTTGATTCTACTTATTAAAGCAGGTAATCTACCTTTTTTCCCAGCCCTCTAATATTCCAAAAAAGGCCTATCATAAAAACTTCTTGTTTTTTGTTTTCCTATTAACTACTTGAGTCCAACCACTCTCAGTCACATCTTCAATGAGAGCAGAGGAGGGATTAGAACTTAACAACACAGTTTGGGTTTGTGGAGCTTCTTCCTCAATAATGTTTTTTTTTAAATCTAAGTTGTATTCTAGCTCTCCCTACGAGGCATGAAAGAATATCATAAGTCTTTTATCTCCCCGCGACGGACCCCGCCTCGCCCTGCCTGCCGCGCCCCGCACGGCGACCCGCCCAGCTCCTCAACGAAGAAGGCAGAAGCACGGCGACGAAGAAGGCGCCAGCGGCCAGCCCAATGCGTGCGGCGCGCCGCCCTCCCGTCGCCAAATCCACCCCGAGCTGAGCCAAAGCGCGCGTCCATGGCTGTCGCGCTCTGGTCCATAGCGTGCGTCAAGCTTGACCTGCCCCCAGCGACCCCTCCCCGCTCCTCGTGGCGGACCGCGCCCCGCCGCTGCTCGCGGGCCTTCCTGGCGGCCGGTGCTTGGGCATGCTTCGATGTGGCTCCAGTGAGCTCCCTCCCCTGCGCAGATCTGTGGTTGGGCTTGGTTGCAGACCGGTGCTGCTTGTGTAGGGATGTGGTCGCCGGCGGCGCTGGAGGCAGCAAACATGGACGCACGACGCTGGAGCCTCGCGTAACTGGGTCAGCGGGTCAACCCACACTCAATGATACTATTTGTCACCAAATTATACTGGGTCGACCCATTGGTATCTACACCATTATTTTGATTTTGGGTATTGGGTCAGTGGGTCGACCTACAAAATTGTGCACCCTGAGGTCTAGGGCACGGAAACATGACTTTAGGGAGGTTGTGCCGATCGCTGAATCCGCCAGGTGTCATATTATGATTTTGGGAGAGAACAAGGGAAGGAAAGGAAAGCAGAGGCGTGATCGACCGAGCTGGGTGAGCGCGCAGGTACGCTGGTCGTGGGCGTGGAAGATACAAGGGAGGAGGACCATACACTCCATTCTGACCTTTGATTTTGAGTGAGTAAGAAGAGAGAAGGTTTAGAACAAATCTAGACAGACCATTTCTAATGTGTTGTTTTTTGTACTTTTTTGGTGCATAGATGGAGGGCTTCTCAACGGCTTCACTAGATTTAAACACCCGTTTTTTTCACATCCATGCCAATTCTAGGAAAAAGAAAGCATACATTGCCTCACTCTAGTGATAGCGGGATCGTGGTCTCCCAAAATGCTAAAATGAGGGTGGCAGTGGATTTTTTCAACAAGGCAGTAGGAGAAAGTGCCACAAGAACTCGGATATTAAACTAGGAAGTGTTAGGATATACGCATCATAACTTGAATGATCTAGATATGCCTTTCACCGAAATGGAACTAAACAACACAGCTACGAGCAGAGAAGGCTCCTAGCCCGGATGGCTACATTGGTCTGTTTTATAAAAAGTGTTGGGACATAATTAAAGGTGATCTGCTAGAGGCAATAATGGGGTTCTACAATAAGAAAACATCCAAGATGGTTCTGTTCAATGAAGCTAACATTGTATTGCTGCCCAAAAAGACTACTCCGACGACCATTGTCGATTACAGGCCTATTAGTTTGATTAACAGTGTGGTCAAGATAATCACAAAACTTATAGCAAATCGGTTGGCGCCACATATGAATGACCATGTGTCACATGCACAAAACGCTTTCAGCAAGTGCAGATGCATACATGGTAACTTCCTCTATGTTCAACGGGTGATACAATTGCTCCACAAGAAAAAACAGTCGTCTCTATTCATTAAACTGGATATCTCCAAGGCTTTTGATTCGGTTAGGTGGCAATTCTTACTAGAAGTTTTAGAGGCACTGGGGTTTAGCATTATGTGGGTAGACTTGATATCAGATCTTCTCAAGACATCTCAAAAATCCTGATTAACGGGTCTCCGAGTAGGCGCGTTCCACATGCAAGAGGCCTCAGGCAGGGGGGACCCATTGTCACCGCTCCTATTTATCAATGTGATTGACCCGTTGCAATGTATTATACACCGGGCAGTGCAGCAAGGCCTTCTCCAGCCCATCCTCCCAAAGGCGGCGAACCTAAGATGCTCCTTGCATGCAGATGACGCTGCACTCTTTGCGAAGCCATCATCAGTCAAACTATCAAAAAAATCTTAATATTTTTTGGGGAGTGCTCGGCACTGAGGGTGAACATGACCAAGACTGAAATCTTTCCAATTAGGATGCAGCCCAGCGCTATGGACAGGGTCAGTACTTTCCCAGGAAAGTACCTAGGCCTACCGCTTCATATACTCGAAAGTTGAGGAAAATCGAGGTCCAGCTGCTGATTGATAAAATAGGTGCAAGGTTACCAGGATGGAAGGGGAGATTCCTGTCATCGTCAGGAAGGGAAACATTGGTGAAAACGGTATTGTCAACAGTTCCTATTTATCACATCACGGTCTTTCAAGCACAAAAGTGGATGATAAAAAAGATCGATCAAATCTGATGAAGTTTTTTATGGCACGGGGAAACCCCAAACAAAATGTGTGGTGGACATTCGCTCCTCAATTGGCCAACAACATGTTCACCCAAGAACAAAGGGGGAGGGGGGGGGGGGGGGCTGGGTATCCTTGATTGGGAGCGACTTACTAGAGCATTATTAAGATTACGGTGGCTATGGTACCAGTGCAAGCAGCCAGAAAGAGCATGGAGCAAACTCGAGGTGCCCTGTGATTCAGTAGAGCGAGACCTTTTCAATGCATAGACGGTCGTCACATTAGGCAATGGAAAAAAGGCAAGCTTTGAACCTCGAGTTGGCTGAATGGCTCAACAGCCAAAGCGATTGCACCAAGTCTATACCGGAAGTCCAAAAGGAAAAAAAATTACAGTCTACAGGGGCTGCGTAACCGCAAATGAATTGATCACATCTATCCTCCGGCGTCACTACAAGAAGTACGTGAGTTTGTTCTTCTTTGGGAGGCCATTGGAACAGTCATGATCAATGATACAATGGAGGACAAGATAAGATGGAGATGGACAGTGGATGGGGAATACTCGACAAAAAAGCACGTATCTAGCTGAATTTGAAGGGAGGTTCACCCAAAGAAAAATAACTCTCATCTGGAAGGCTCATGCTCAAAATGTCATTTCTTTGCATGGATTCTCCTACACAAGAGGATCCTAACTGCAAGCAACATGTGCTAACATGGATCAATTGAAGACACAGATTGTCAGTTATGTGGCAATGAATTGGAAACGCCAACTCATCTCTCTAAAAATTGTCCATTTACTAAAGAGGTTTGGGGAATTCTAAAGCAGTGGATGCAACTAACAGCAATATAGGCAGTAAATGACTCAGGTGCCATACATAGCTATTGGTGGAGATGCAGGTGCAAGTTTCAGAAGTCTGAACGAAGGAAAGTTGATGGGATCTGCATCTATTTCTGGTGGAATATCTAGAAGGAAAGAAACAGAAGACAATTTCAGAAAAATCTTAATCCAATCTGTTGGGACCGAGTCCTAGCAGGTTAGGGTGAAGATGGAATAAGTAACCCTGACGGTTTCTCTCTCTGTATTAAATATGAAAATTATAATATGGGCCCGACAGCAAGTAATGCCACAGCTACCAGGGGGTCCTGTAGCTATCAATCAACCATCGTCCCCCATTTAAGACTGGACGAAAAACTCGAAACTCGCTAGCTCGCTCGACTCGCTCGATAATGGCTCGGCTCGAGCTCGACTCGTTTTATAACGAGTCAGCTCATTCTAAAACAAGCCAGCTCATTTTATAACGAGCCAACTCGAGCTGGCTCGCGAGCTGCTCGTTAGCTCGTACAAGCCAGTCAAGCTTTGACTTGCTTTTGGTGTGTGTATGTATATTTATTACCTACAAACCTGATCAGTTGTCCACTCGAGTATTTGCTCATTTATTTTTCTTTGTTCTTAAATTATGTATGAATGATGTGTAAATTGTATGCGTATGACTATCATATACTCATGGTTATGATCATGGTGGCCTGTCTAGAAAAAAACTAAGAAACCGTGCATGAATCAATGAAATTGTGTTTACAAGTATATATTCTCCTTTATTAAATTTATAAATACTTTGAGAAATTGTGTTTTTATGATTTGGCTCGCGAGCCAAACAAGCTGGCTCGAGCTGGTTAACGAGCCGAGCTGAGCTGCTCTTCTAGCTCGTTAGTACAATGAGCCGAGCCGAGCCGAGCTAGAACGTTAACGAGCCGAGCCATAACGAGCCGAGCTGTAACGAGCCGAGCTGGCTCGATATCCAAGCCTACCCCCATTACACAGGGGGCAGGGCCATTTATAGTGATTCTCCAGCTCAGAATTGAAAGTACAAGTGTGCCCCCAACGGCTGTTTCGAAACCCTAGACACTGAATCTATTACACGTGGGCCTTCCAAGGGCAAGCTTGTCTGTCACTTTGTTGCCACAACACATGGGCCATGGCCCATCATCGCCCTTGGGAGGCCCAACATGTCCGCTTGTTGACAATCATCTTCAGCTCGGCCCATCTCATCACCCTGCCGACATTTTCTTGAGACGTTTCCACCTCCGTGCCGGACCTCCGTGGGAGTCGACGGCTAGGATGATGACCTCCGCAAGAATGGGGAGCGACGCCACCAAGCCTCCGTGCCGTACCTACGCGGGAGTCGGGGGCTAGGACGATGACCTCCGCAGCCGACCGCCTTCACGGTGCCTCCTCGGCGGAGGTCCTACCTCCGGGGGTGTTACCTTTGGATCCTGCGGACACAGATATGAAAGGAATACTAGATTCGTAGGTTAGTCCTGGCAACGGAGGTAACAAGCCTCTCCGGCCTCAGGGCGCATCCCCAACATTCCCCCCTTGAGGGTTAGGTCCAGCGGAGGTGGGTCTAGCCATCAAGATGCTCCCAACCGCGCCGCGGAGGCTGTTTTTACCTCCGACCCCCCTGGCCCGTTGAACGTTGGATTAGAGGTTTTGCATTTTTACCGTTGTCTGGTTTTTAATCTTAGGCGTTGATTTTGAGTTGGTTCATTTTTCTACCGTTCGATTCATGGGTCGTCGTGACCGTTGGGCTGAGAAGTCGAGGCGCCGCTTCACCGCCTATATAAAGGGGTGGGCGGTGAAAACGACCCGTACTCCTCTTGCCACCGCGTAGCCTTTCTGCTACTTGCTGCCTCCGCTCTAGTTTTGCCTTGACTTTCTTTCGCCGTGGCACCTAAACGCCCCAGCTGCGTGCGTCGTCGTCCGTTCTCCGGCCCCTATTCCCGGTTCCAAGGTGTCGATGTCAGAGGTTTCCTTGACCTTTACGAGCAGTGCATGCTGGCTGCCACGGAGGCCAAGGATCTTGAAGAGTCCCTGTCAGACATCGAAGCTTCTCCAAGTGAATTGATGGCTCCGAAGGTTGCCGTGGCTGCTGCAGAGGTGTCCTATGAGTTTGGTCGCAGCCGAATGACGCAGAGTATGATTTTAGATCTTGAGGCAAAGGGCTTTTTTCCTGCTGGTTCAAGGCGACCTCCGCGTGGAGAGACCGTGCCAAGACCTGAGAAGAATGAGGTCGTCGTCTTTCGGGATTTCTTTTCCTGCGGCCTCCGCTTCCCTTCAACTAATTTCCTCCGGTACGTTCTTGAATGGTTCGAGGTTCAGCTGCATCACCTTACTCCCCATGCTTTCTTGAACATGAGCAAATTTCTTTGGGCCGTCGAATCTTACGGAGGTGGTCTTAGCATGAATACCTTCGCAGAGTACTATGAGCTGCAAAAGCAACCACGCTACATTGGCACTAAGATAGCTCAGTTTGCCTCGTGTAGTTTCATGGCTAAGAGGAAACCGAGAAGGGGTAAGGAAAAGATTGCAATTTTTTGGTGCCAGAGGGGAAAGTACGAGCCAGCTGATTGGTTAGATTTTTGGTTTTACGTTCGGACTCCCAGTGTCACTCGCCCTAACGAAGATGGGAGGAGCGTTACTCGGTTTCCTTTCGCCTCCGTAATGACCCCGATGAATCCTCTGACCAGTGTAAAACCTGGTTCCATTGACTCAGATAAACGGAGGTCTTGCACGGAGGCTTTTAGCCAGCTTGTTGTTATTCTGGTGGGAGGGATCTTGTTGAGGAGATGATAGCATCTGATTGCTGGCCCCTTCTTGGTGGTTCAGGGCAGAAGAAATTTATCATAGAGAAGCTGGATCTGCCAGTGTTTGGAGTTGCCAGTGGTATCCCTTGCCCACATTTTGGGCTTTGTCTCCCGGAGGGTCAGAGCGAGGAAGAGTTTGTTCGCTTGACCGAGGAAAAAGCTGTTGATATTCTTGGGGTGGTCTCTGAAAGGGAGTATCTTGCCCGTAGGTCGGAGGCTGGTACTATGCCCCGTCTTAACAGGGTTTTTAAGGAGCTCGGTATCCACTATTCTGAGAATGAGCTCCCCGAGAAGTTGAAGAAGAAGAACGAAAATAAGGAATTTAGTGCTGTCGGCGTTGCCACGAAGGCCGCCGAAGGTAAGAAAAGAAAGGCTGGCGCTTTGACGCGTGGAGGTTTGAAGAAACAGAAAGAGACCTCCGCTGAACTCGCGGAGATGGAGGATGTTTTCGAAGATTTTTATGATGAAAGGATTACTGCTAATCCGGAGGTGGTGACTGAGATTCTGCCGGAGACTGATGCTTTGGCGCAGCTTGGCTCCAAGGGCCCATCTCGGCAGTCTCCGTCGCCAGTTGTTTCCCCGGAGGTGTCCCGTGATTTAACAATCGACGCCTCCGGGGCGCCTTTAGTTCGGCCTATCTTGTCCTTTGCTGTTCTCCCGCCTCAGCATGTTGAAGTGGCACCCCCTGAGCTTTCCGAGAGGCCATTTGCCAGTGCGTATCTTGACGCCAGCTCTGAGGATGAAATGGAGGCTGGTGCTATGGTTCATCATGCTGAGAAGGCATCGGAGACTGGCCGACTTGAAGCTGAGGTTCCTGAGGCCCCCGAGGATGCTTACACTTTGAGTCAAGGTAACGTTCTTACTCGGAGTATGACCTATATGGACTTCCTGACTTTGAAGGTTTCTTGTGGTTATGCCTCCAACGGGGAAGTTTCCTTGCTCGGTGGGCATGTATAAGATTTTTTCTGAGATTTTATGTTGTCTTGTTTCTTTGTTTGACTTGTGTTTTCTGTGTGCGCTTCCCAGGTAGCCTTGCTACTGAGGGCACTCAGACTGCCCCTCCGTCGCCTCCTGCGCCTGATGCGCTATTTTCCAGAGGTGCCGATGGACATGGTTGGCTCTGGGTCTCTCCTGTCCGGCAGCTATCCCGATGATGGCATAAGTGCCCTTCTTGGCTGGGCTCAAGGTATTAGCCAGCTGACTGATACAATGGGCGCAGACCTATACCGGCGTCTGGCTGGGCTGCCACTTCAGACCTTGATGAACGCCAATATCGACCATCATATTATTGTGAGTTTGGTTTCATTGTCTCCGTTTTTGGGTATATACTCTCTTTTTTGGGGATTTAATTTTGGCATTGCTTTGTTGCTATCTGCAGAGCGCCGCCTTGTCTATGGCTGTTGAGACCAGCAGTTGTGCTGAACTAGTAAAAAAGGATGACGCTATCAAGGTTCTGAAGGCGGAGATTGAGTCTTAAACCCACGAAAAGGAACGAGTGACTCAGAAGGTCTCCGGTTTGGAGGAGCAGTTAACAGCTCTTGGGGTTCAATCTGATGAGTTACAGAGAGCTCTTGCCGCGGCCAAAGAAGCGGAGGTCGCCGCCAAGGAAGCGGAGGTCGCTGCCAAACAGCGGGCGGACAAAGCTGCTGAGATTTCCAATCTCCTGTGACAGGAAATGGATGCTGATCAACAGATGACAGCGGCTCTTAGAACTGAAGTTGAAGAACTTAAGAAGGAGCTGAATGCCACCAGGTCAATTGGGCTGGAAGTGGCTGAGTCCTATGTCTCCGCGGTCTGAGCTTTCGGCGGTGTGGCGACTCCGGTTGATCCTGAGGCTTCTACCTCCGGAATCTTTTCCTGGGTAAAGACGAACCTTAACAATCTTAATGAGTTTATGACCGGAGTCTCTGATTTTAGTGCGAGACCTCCGCTATATGTCTATGCAAGCTGTTTGTGTCCAAGGGCATTGTCCAAATTGGGAACTTTGATTACCCTAAGCTAGAAGATCCTGCTGAACTTGGGAGAACGGATTGGTTTGTTAAGACCACCGTGCGCAGCTTCATGGAGAATTTCTGGTCCAAGTTTGGCCGGTCAGAGACCGTTGCCATGGCTAATGTTACCCGTGAAACGGTATGTATGGTTAGCTTTTCCTGTCTTATTTTGTTGTGAGAGTTGTGTTTGCGATTCCCTTTTCTTATTTTCTGTTGATTTCAGCAACTGAAGTATGGCAAGCGCGGCGGTCACGGCCCGACTTCTTCTGGCGGCACGTCAGCACGGACCCGGGGATCTGCTGACGCTGGCGCCTCCATTGCTCAAGTTCTTCCTACAAGTGCTGGGACTGATTCCATGACGGAGCAGGCGGTGGCACCTCCGGAGGCTGGGCTGGTGACCACTGAGGAGGTGTAGGAATTCGTCTTGTTTTTTGATTGTGTACATTTTTGTCTTTTGCTGACTTGGTGCCGGCGCGCACATGTAAAGAACAATTTAAGTTGCTCTTAGTTTTGTAAATTATTAATGGCCTGATTGTCCTGCGCAGGTCTACAGTTTAGGGCATGTGCAGGATGTCGAGCCTATCACCTTTATGTGCGATGATGTTTACGTTAGCGGTGAGCTGTGGGATTACTAAAAATTGGCTTTTCCTAGGCACACAGTGGATGATATGTTCAATTTTATACTTAGCGCTTTAGACGATGAGCGTTCTAGCTTTACTCGTTCTCTTGCATGGCGTGGTCCATCTGGACCTTTGTAATTATCTTTGTTTGCGCGGTGGTTGAGTGTTGCGATTGAACTGTGGTTTGTGAACTTGTTTATTTCGACCTCCGCTCTGCTGCAGAGGTCTATTTGAATTAGTCGGAGGCCTTTGTGCCAGGTTGCAGGTGTGACCTGCGGAAATGATTTCTGTTTTCCTCCCCGGAGGTTGTAACCAATTTAAAACACATTTGTGTATTAATAACTTTATTGCTAGCATACGGCGGATATTATAACTGTTGTTTCTCTTCGACCAGTACTGGTGTCGTTTTTGCTTTGTTCGCCTTTGCGGTCCTTAGCTATGTCTCTGCGCGTCCCGATGCTTATTATGCGGAGGTAAGCTGCGGTTGATTTTAGCGGAGACGGGGGGACGTTACGAGTTCTTACGCGGTATCCCCCCTTGTCTCCGCTCAGGTGATGATCCTGACTTGCTTGCTCTGTTGGCTAACTGCTCGGGTGTTCCCCCGGAGACCCTTGCTGCCTCCGGGAGGTTACTGTCAGCAGCTTGCTTATGAATTCTTGCTCGGTATCTTGTCGTTTCTGCTTATCCTTATACTCATTTCTGCCCCCATCTCCCTTAACCGGAATTTGGCTACGTGCAGATGCTTGTGGTTGGCTGTTTCCTAACACCTAGGCGCGAGGACCTTAAGCTCTAGCTCTTTTATAGTACCCCTTGTGTACTTTACGTATCCTTGGTATTTATTTGCTTAGCGTCCTCGCTTGCAGAGGCTAGTTAACATAGGTACTGGTTTGGTATTTGTTTCCTTTAATGCTAGGTAGGTGTAGCTAGTTTAATGGTGCTTTGGAGGTTCTTATAAAAGGATCTATTCCCCCTTGATCATTTGGGCTGCTTTGTTGCATACATTATACTGATTATGCTTACTATGAGCTTTTTTGTGTTGGTACTGTGTAAGGACTCGTAATGGAACAGCCTCGGAGATGGCGGCCGACTGCGTTGTTATTTAGCATTGCTGAAGTAAGGATTTTGGATGCGATGGTTGCTTGCGACTGGAAGGTGCAAAGTGGTGTGCTGACAGATGATCTTGGAATTTGCCATGCACATCGTGGCGTTAGAGATTCGCCTCCTTCTCTTCGTACCGAGCGTGCGTTGGACTTGATTGAAGTGACCTAGTTTCCGAAGGCACAGGGTGCTATGTAGTCGGGAGGTGATAGGGGATATTTTGCAGTTTTCCAGGGTTTGCCTCCGCCATTGCTAGTGCCGGAGGTTCAAGGGCCGGCAACCTCCGATCCACTTCCATGTCTTGTGGTAGCAGGTTAGCTGGGTGGAGTGGCTGGATATTTTGACCCGGAGGTTGTGCATTTTGGTCTAGCAGCTAGATACGTGCATTTTGCACATTGTTTCTATTATGAGCAAGGCGCAATGTGCCCTGACTATTGTAAGCATGAAATCAAATGAATAGACTTGTTTTGCGTATTGCCTCCGTTCCGGAGTACGGAATATTTGTTTCTTGTGATTGTATTGCTTTTGGAAAGTGTATGACGCGGAGGTTGCTTGGTTCTGTGAACTTGTACCTGAGTGAGTGTTACCTCCGCTTGTTTTAATATTGCGTTCTGGACGTTGCTTTTGGTGATTGTAACGTTACCCGTTTTTTGAGCTACCGGTGCCTGAACTAGTTGATGCCTGAACTACTTGACAGGTCTTTTTTTGGTTCGCTTCGCAACTTATGGTTGCGATTGCCTGCCTCGATGCCTGATAAGACAGGACTTTTTCGAGGTCTTTTGGTATTTAGCGGAGGCTGGTTCATGCCTTTTTTGTTCGTCCGTGATCTGTGGTTGCTGTTGCCTGCCTCGATGCCTGATTAGGACAGGGCTTTTTCGAGGGATTTTAGCCTTCAGTGGAGGCTATTTCATGCCTTCTTTGTTGGCAACCTATGGTTGCTATTGCCTGCCTCGATGCCTAATAGGACAGGGCTTTTTCGAGGGCTTTTGGTATCTTACGGAGGCTGTTTCATGCCTTCTCATTCTTTGGCAACCCATGGTTGTTGTTACCTGACTCGATGCCTGACAGGACAGGGCTTTGTCGAGGACTTTTGGCATTTTAGCAGAGGCTATTTCGGAGGTTGCTTCATGCCTTGTCATTTTTCTTAGTGGTGGCATGAAGTAACCTTGTGAGATCGTGAATAGTTGTCGAATATTGCAGCCGCGTTGCTGGCTGCTTTCGACTATTTTTGTGTATCGCTTTTCAGGGTCCTCTTTATACGTTCAGAGGTTAATTACATACGGTCTTGCCTCATTAAAAACCTCACCTCTGATTTGGAACCCCTTTTGTGAAGAAAAGAGTGCAAGCCGTTTTTTACAGGAAAAGTAAATTGCGGAAATTTAAATCTAGGGACCTCTGTTTATAATTCTACGGAGTCCTTACATTCTATATGTAGTATTTTCGAAGGCTATCAATGTTCCAGGAGTGGGTTGACGTTCTTCATTCTGTGTCTTGCAGATAGAATGATCCTCTCCTTCCGCTTGCTTGGCTATGAACGGTCCTTCCCATTTTGGCTGTAGCTTTCCTACGTTTTGAGCGTTTGGCCTCCGCCTCATTACCTAGTCGCCGTTTTTGATGTCCTTAGTGACCACTTTTCCGTCCCTCCATTTTCTGGTTTGGTCTTGGTATTTCTCGATGTTGTCGATTGCCTCTAGCATGTATGCTTCAGTCATCTCCTTGGTGTATTCTTCATCTTCGGCGAGGTTTTGTTTTATCGTGCACAGGCTCTAGTGTTCTATCTCCTTTGGCATCATTGCTTCTTCTCCGTACAGTAACTTGAATGGAGTGAACCCGGTGGCTCTTGATACATTTGTGTTGTGAGACCATACAACCTTCGGCAGCTCTTCTACCCATTTGCCCTTTTTGTGATCTAGCAATGTTTTGGAGATTGTCGAGAATATGATTCTATTTGACCTTTCCACTGCTCCGTTACTCTCTAGGTGGTAGAATGAAGCGAAGGCTACTTGTGTGCCGATGCTGTTGCAAAATTCTTTAAATTTGTCTGAATCGAATTGCTTCCCGTTGTTGACTGTGAGTGTCCTTGGAACCCCAAATCTGCAAATTATGTTTTGCCAGAAGAATTTTTTGATTGTTTCGGAGGTAATTGTCGCGAGCGGTTTGGCTTCTATCCATCTTGTGAAGTATTCTACTGCTACCACTGCATATTTGCTTCCGCCCTGAGCCGGAGGTAATGGGCCTACAAGATCCATCCCCCATCGCTGAAGTGGCCAGACCGGAGGTATTAGTTGTGTTTGTGCTCACGGAGATGCTTGATGTGGTGCAAAACTCTGGCATGCTTTGCAAGTTCTTACTATGTGCAATGCGTCCTTGATATGTGTTAGCCAATAGAACCCTTGCCTGATTGCCTTCGCTGAAAGTGCTCTGGGGCCAATGTGTGATCCACATGTTCCTGAGTGGATATCTTGTAAGAAGTCTTTGCCTTCTGATTCTGTGATGCACTTGAGTAGTGGTTGGACTATTCCTTTCTTGTATAGAACTCCGTCTATTATCGTGTAATTCCTTGCCCGTACGGCGAGCCTTGATGCAACTGTTTCATCTGATGTCACATGGACTCCGTTGATAAAATCAGTTATAGGTTTCCTCCAGTCCTCTGTATCTACTAGAAGTACCTGCGCAAATGCTTTTGTTGCTTTTGCGGTAGCTGGTAATGTTAATTCTTGGTAGAAGGTTCCTTCGGGTACCTCCATTTGAATTGCTGCTACCTTGGCTAACTCATCTGCCTCCGAGTTATCCCCCTTGGGATGTGCTTTAGGGTAAAGCCTTGGAATCTCTTTTCCATACCCCTGATTACTTCTAGGTATGCAGCTAATTTTGGGTTCCTTGTGACATAGTCTTTCTCGACTTGTCCTATTACTATCTTTGAATCAGTTTTGACCATGATGTATTTCGCACCAAGTGCCTTGGCCTTGCCGAGCCCCAGGATTACTGCTTCGTACTCGGCTACGTTGTTGGTTGCTTTGAAGCACAGTCTTGCTGCGTATTTTGTTTTGATGCCCGATGGTGATATTAATACCGCGGAGGCTCCTGCACCTTGGATGCCCCACGCGCCATCTGTGTACAGTGTCCATATTGAAGCCTCCGCTTTGTCTTCTGCGTGCGGCAGAGATGTCCATTCTGCCAAAAAATCTGCTAGCACTTGCGACTTGACTGCTGTTCTTGAGATAAACTTGATGCTAAACTGGGATATTTCTGTTGCCCATTTACCGATTCTGCCTGATGCTTCCTTGTTGCCTAGGATATCGGCTAGCGGTTGTGCTGTTGGCATCAGGATTTCGTGCTCTTGAAAATAGTGTTTGAGCTTCCTTAATACTGTTACTACTGCATATGCTATTTTTTTGACCTCCGAATAATTCAGTTTTGCTCGTTGCAGCACCTCTGATACATAGTACACGGGGTGATGTACGCTTTTGTTGTCAACTTCCTTTTCTTGAACTAGCACTGTGCCAATCGCTCCTGCGGAGGCCACAACATATAGTAGCAAGGTTGCCTCCGTGTCTGGGGCTGTAACCATGAGGTCTTTTGTGATGTAGTTTTTGAGCTGCCGGAATGCCTCCGACTGCTCTGTGCCCCATTCAAATTTGTCCGAGGCCTTAAGTGTTTTGAAGAATGGTAGACTTCGTTCTGCTGATTTTGAGATGAATCTGCTGAGCGCTGCTATTCTGCCTGTTAGTCGCTGTACTTCTTTCTTGTTTTTTGGTTCTCTCATCGTTAATACTACTTTTGTTTTGTCTGGGTTTGCTCTTAGCCCTTCTGGACCAACAATGTACCTAAGCATCATTCCCCTGCTTACTCCGAAGATGCACTTTTTTGGGTTCAGTTTTAATCCTGCTTCTCTGAGACTAGCGAAAGTTTCCCAGAGGTCGTCCAAATGATCTCCGGTCTGCTTGCTGACTACTGCTAAATCGTCAACATAGGCTATAATGTTTCTCCGGAGTTGAGCTTGCAATACAGTTTGAATCATTCTTGAGAACGTTGATCCTGCGTTTTTAAGCCCTTCCGGCATTCTAACAAAACAGTAGGTGCCGAAGGGGGTTGTGAAGCTTGTTTTCTCTTCATCTTCCTTTCTTAGCCATATCTGGTGGTATCCTGAGAAGCAATCCAACAGAGAGAAGTGCTTGCATCCTGCTGCCTTATCAACTGATGCATCTATTCTGGGTAATGGAAAATGATCTTTTTTGCAGGCCTTGTTGAGATCTGTGAAGTCTATGCACATTCTTATTTTTCCGTTCTTTTTTGGCACCAAGACAACATTTGCTAGCCAGTCTGAGTACTTGACTTCTGTAATGACCTTCGCATCTAATAACCTTTGCACCTCCGCTTTCGCTGCACTTATGCACTCGTCGGACGTCTTCCTCTGTTTTTGCTTCTTGGGTTTGACATTTGGATTGAGGTCGAGGGTGTGTTCAATCACATCCCGACTGATTCCTTGCAAATCTGATGCTGACCATGCGAACATGTCCTTGTTTTTTGCTAGCAATTTTAACAAGTCTTGTCTTTCTACCTCCGATAGATTGGCACCTATGGTAACTTTCCTGTTCGGGACTGCTTCTTCCAATGGTAGTGTTATTGTGTTCTCTTGGTCTGCCATGTTGGTTTTTCCCGCAAGCATGTCCGGAGGTTCCTCTGCTTCTACGGTGTTGATGTTTCTATGTGCTTTGTAGATTGCTTTCTCTATGTTCCTTGCTTCTTTTTGACTTCCCCGCATGTGATGATTCCATGTAATGCTGGCATCTTCATGCAGAGGTAGCCCATGTGTATTACCACATTAAACTTGTTTGCGAATCCTCTTCCCAGTATCACATTGTACTGGTAGTAGATGTCGACTACATCAAAGGTGATGTATTCTGTCCTAGTACAGTCCCATCTTTGAATGATACTGGTAGTGATATCTTGCCTAGGGCGTTGATCTTCTTTCCACCGAATCTGATCAGTGGGGTGTCCGGTGGCTGTAGCTGGCTTCTGCTTAGCTTCATTTAGTCAAACACATTGGCGAAGATGATATCTGTTGAACTCTCGGAGTCAACAAGTATTCTGCTTACCTCCCAGGCAGCTATATTTGCCTTTATAACCATGGCATCTGCATGCGGATAGCTTTCAACTTGGAGGTCTTGTTCTGTAAAATTCTATTGGCATCTTGGACCATTCTGTTGATCTATAGGCGCCCTGAACTGCCACATTGTTTACCAACTGGAGGTGGTCCTTCTTTTGTTTTTTTGGTTTCGAACTCTAATGCTGAGCCTCCGGCTATAGGTAGTATCATGCCAATGGTTGGTAGCGCTGAATGCGGGTTTAGCTGGTTTTCTGCCGGAGGCTCCGCCTTCGCAGTTGCTGTTGTGGTTAGAGCATACTGCGGAGGTGCTGGTAATGCCTCATACTGTCTCTACTGTGCTGCCGGAGGCGTCTGCATATGTGTTGGTTCAATGAGTGCTATGTGCGGAGGCCTTTGGTTGATGTAAGTTAGACCGTTTTCTGCTCTGTTCTGGGTGTAGCCCTGATGTTGTGATGTTTGCTGATAGACTGGTCTCCAGGCCGGTGGTGCCGCCGGATAGTACTGTTGAGCCAAGTTGTGCTGCGGTAATGGCTCTTGAGCGTATCCTGGGAAACTTGGGTTGTACTGCTGATAGACCTGCGCACTGTGAGCGTGATTGACCTCCCTGCTACCTTGCTATTGAGGCTGTAGCTGTGACTGTTTGGTTTTCATCCTGTCAAGTGTCTCTTGGGCCTCCGAGCAATCCCGTGTGATGTGCCCTTTGTCCTCTCCGTGGAAGAGGCAGTATTGCTTCCTTGGTTTCTGATTTTTGCTCCAGCTCCTGGACTTGTTGCTTTTGCTGTAGCCTTGTCCCCTTTGATTTCTCTGGTCATAACTTTCTTTTTTTTGTCTTGAGAATCCAGAGGCTGGCTAGCCTGCAAATTAAAAACTTATTTCTGCTGGTTCTGGTATTGTTCTCTTTGCTGATTCCTGTTTTCCCTTCTGTTGCTATTGCTTGAAGACTGTTTACTTTGACCGTCTGCTTCCTCCAATCTCTTGCGGAGGTCATTGTCAGACCTACAGTATTTTTTGAACTCCTCGTGCAGTTGAGCCATTGTGGCTGGCTCTTTTCTTGCTAAGTGACTGGCGAATGGGCCGATTCTGAGTCCTTTGATTGCTGCTTCTATGGCCACCCCGTCAGGGACATCTAGCGCTTTAGCCCGGAGGTGTAGGAATCTCTGATAATAGTCTCTGAGGGGTTCGCCGTTGAGGTGCTTGTTACTAAACAGGTCTGACAATGTTAGCGACTCGCTTGTGTAAGCTTTAAAGTTTGCTAATATCTGGTCTCGTAGGTTCTCCCATGAATATACCGTGCTCGGCTTCAACATTGAGTACCATGCTAGTGCATCTCCTTCTGCTGCAATCACGAATGACTTGGCCATTACGTGATCGTTGCCTCCGGCGGAGGCTACTGCGGCTTCAAAACTCATTATAAACTGCCTCGGATCTGAATTGCCATTGAATCTTGCCAGAGATACAGGTTTGTAGCTCGGAGGCCATGGTGAGCTTTGTAGGCCTTCGGACAGTGGTGATTTTGGGTCAAAGACTCTTGACGGTGTAGGTAGGCTTGAAACTATGGTGTGCGTAGGATACGCGTTCACAGTTGGGGGTCGACCTGCCATGACTAGTTGAGCGACCTCCGCTGGACCTGCTGCCGGAAGTTGCATACTCTGTATTTCTACTTGTAGAATGGCCACTTGCTGCCTTATCTCGTCTGCTTGACGCGATGATTGTATCATTCTTTGTGTGGCAGATTGCTGCGCCCTTAACCTATCTCTTTCGGCTTCCATGCGGTGTATCTCATCTCTCAGCCTAGTCAACTCGTCATCTTGGTTCTGGGCTGTCGCATGCTGCTCAGACGGCTCCCCCTTTGCGCAGCGTTGTTGTTCTCTTCCTCACCTCCGTCCTCCAGTGCGGAGGCATAAGTGCTCCGAATATTTCTCCTTGGCCTCCCACGAGGAGAGGGCTGCGGTACCTTCGCCTCAGCGGCGGTACATCTCCTCGCGGTGGTTTTTTTTCTGGGTGGCATTTGTGGGTGTTATCTTCGGCCAAACACAAGCAGTGGGCACCAACTGTTGGGACCGAGTCCCAGCAGGTTAGGGTGAAGATGGAATGAGTAACCCTGACGGTTTCTCTCTCTCTGTATTAAATATGAAAATTATAATGTGGGCCCAACAGCAAGTAATGCCACAACTATCTGGGGGTCCTGTAGCTATCAATCAACCATCCTCCCCCATTACACAGGGGGCAGGGCCATTTATAGTGACTCCCCAGCTCAGAATTGAAAGTACAAGCGTGTCCCCAACGGCTGTTTCGAAACCCTAGACACTGAATCTATTACATGTGGGCCTTTCAAGGGCAAGCTTGTCTGTCACTTTGTTGCCACAACACATGGGCCATGGCCCATCATCTCCCTTGGGAGGCCCAACATGTCCGCTTGTTGACAATCATCTTCAGCTCGGCCCATCTCATCACCCTGCCGATGTTGTCTTGAGACGTTTCCACCTCCGTGTCGGACCTCCGTGGGAGTCGACGGCTAGGATGATGACCTCCGCAAGAATGGGGAGCGACGCCACCGAGCCTCCGCGCCTCCGCGCCGTACCTCCGCGGGAGTCGGTGGCTAGGATGATGACCTCTGCTGCCGACCACCTTCACGGTGCCTCCTCGGCAGAGGTCCTACCTCCGGGGGTGTTACCTTTGGATCCTGCGGACACAGATATGAAAGGAATACTAGATTCGTAGGTTAGTCCCGGCAACGGAGGTAACAAGCCTCTCCGGTCTCGGGGCGCATCCCCAACACAATCCAAGTAGCGACCTTATGCAAAGATGATATCATGCATTACAGGAGGGAAGGGGTTGGAGGGCCATAGAATCACATGGAGCTCAAGAAGGCACTTAGGCTATCCCCTAGAGTTTTCAATTTTCCCACTAGCTGTCGATCTAGTCCTTTTTTGTTGGCTTTGTTGTTTTTCCAGTTGATAGCATAAGTCATAAATAACTTGTAAATTGTTTTGTTTTCCTTTTTCATCGTCTGATAAAAAACGCGGAAATGTTTTTGCCGTTCTTTCGAAAAAAAACTAGTGTTCTCCTGGACAAATATACTAACCAGAATCTCCTTGTTTGGTGCCCGGCTCTGTATATCTGCCAGCTTCACCATTGTATACATATAACATATTCCCGTGCGTGCCACAGGAAAAGCCTTTAAAATTTTGAATGCAATAAGAGTACGAAAAAAATAGTAGCTCAAAATCAACCGACAAAATCAGCTTAGCAACATACTATTCCGAGCCACATTCCATTAAATAAGCATCAATTTCAGCAACACTACAAAATCAAGTGCACATAAATTCAGTTATCATGCAAATCAAAACAAATCTCAATCGGGTTTAGGTCAATAGGAAAGTACACATATCAGTAAATTAGATATGCATTTAATAAATTAAACTAAGCAATTGGCATAAGAAAAATCATTTAATGAAACCATGAATCAAAGGGGAAAAAAGGTACTGTACAGCCTGAATACGGAGGTCATAAACATACATGAGCATCAATATTGAGCACAAACAAACACAATTGAACTCCTGGTCTTCCTATGTCTGTAGATGCTATAATAGAAGTACAAATCATTGTCAACAAAAAAAAAAATGTTTCAGGCTCTGCACATGTATTTGGCCTCAAGCATTCTTCACCCAATGTGATTTCTAAGCTAATCAGACCTTTTATGTTGCTTCACAAAAGCTAAAAGTTTGTCAACCGTATCGTAGGATATGGGTATGCATACACTCCTTATGTGAAGGATAGTGGCCTGCATTGCAAACAGTTAGAGAAGTGATTTTTTACGAAATTTTAGCACGCACACATAATATGTTTGCGCACCTCATCAGTTTGTGCGCGCACTACAATAAATTCTGTAATGACCATACACCATAATGACAAGTTATGTCATCTCGTGGCCTACAGGTCCTTAAATATTTGCTAATGTACTTTTGTGAGATATGACTCCTTTAGTGCTGTGAGCTGCTACTTGCAAATTGATCACAAATTACTGAAAAGGAAGATCTGTCTACATGGAGTTGCTTGGGAAAGTTGGACCCAATAGGCTAGCAAGAGTTCGACCAAAAGCCATTAAAACGCTAGCATGGATGAAAGGTCTGTTAAGGTCACCTAGAGGTGATCATCGACACATGAACAGAAGCGGCGTAGGGACAGGAAAAAAGCATGTGCACTTCAGAAGCCGATATTGCAAGAGTCTGGATTTTCTGGTGCATATAACCTAAATTTTTATCAGAAACAACAGCCAATATGTCATTATGAAATGTCCTTGTAGTGATTTACCTTAGTTCTGCACTTCTTATCAACAGAGGCAGTGGGCTGAAGCTTTCTCCTGGTGCATCGCTTTTCACCAGTGTGCGGAACCACTACATATTGTCAGTTATCTCATAATATGATTAGTAAATATCTGTTCATCAATCAGAAATTGCAATTGACAACATAATACTGACATCTAGTTTTCAGTGGGTTAAATCCGAATAGAAGCATCAAGCATATTTATATAATAGTTGCTTCTTTCACTATAGACATATTTAAATTAGCTCCCAGAACCAGTGCGCACAGAAAATTTTAGTCATCTTCGTTTACAGTGAATAGATTAAAATAGTTCCAACACCTTTGCATGCCATCTAGACTCAGTGGATCATGAAAATTAAACTTTCAACAGAAAAAAAACAAAATAGGTATTGCTCCTAAAACCCCAGGCTATGTTGTAGGAATATTGGTCACACCAACAATAACAAACAAATGCATCAGAAACCACATCAAAACTATTCAAGGGGAAGCAGAGAATTTTCCAAAGTAGGCACAAGCGTGGAGATTAAAAAAAGCACATGTCTTTGAATGAATCACTGAACTTTTTGTTTGCTTTTCCTTCCCTTGGAATTGTTTGCTGACACTGAGACTGATGGCCTTGGGGGTCGAATTATCTAAGTTTTAGAATGAAATGAAGAGAGGGCTAGAAGAAAGAATGGCCCAAAGCATAGTCTTGAAGGTACAAATTTCAACTTACAATTCTATTAAGATGCAATATTTTTGAGGTTCTAGGAAAAAAATATCAAAGTAGACTCCTTCAAGCTATTGATGCAAGTTTGGTGATTGATTCTCTGAAGATTACTTTATTGGTGACCTATGTGAAAATCCTAAGCAAAATGTATCTTTGGTGGTTCGTGCACATGTTCTGACTACGGAGGGTGACTGAGGCCTAACAAAGCATTACGCCAAACAAAGCACTTATAATAATATAAAGCTTGATTTCCTCAACATTCCTCTATTGAAAAGAGCATGAGGATTCAGCTAAACCGCACAAGAGTGCCTTACTTAGTTCTTGGAGAGACAGCTTTATATGAGTTCAATTTTTTTTCTTTTTGGGCCTGCAGGCCTTGTAAATAATCCTTTTGCACTCCCATTCTTTCATTTAATTGAAAAGCAAAAAAAAAAAAAGGTAGGGGCCTCCCCTGCCGTTCAGGTCAAAAAAAAAAAAAGAGCATGAGGATTCAGCCTATACCTCCTCGGATTCAGCGGGTGGTACCTTCGTCGGACAGCAAGGTGTTTATGGCTTTATCGATCTGCTCATGTGTGCCATCCAGATTGAACACCGGCCCACCGCAACCTGAATCTACGAAGAATCAAGGGCCATTAACCAACCAGATGAAACAGGCACTCAAAATCATAAGAAAAAAACGTAGGGCCACAGCACGGACGCACCCAGTGGCCGGTGGGGCTTCAGGAAGCAGCAGAGCTCCTGCAGTTGCGGCTGCCGGTGATGCTTAGCACGCTGAGCCCCGCTACGTTAACGGCGCTGCCCCCCATATGCATGCTCGTTGACCAATGGAACTCCACAGGCAAGGGAGGCAATGGGGCAGGGCGAGGGTCGAATTCAAGGCGACGGGATGGGGACGGCGGCCGGAGGGAGGCGCCCTGGCGGCGCAGCGTCCAGGTGGGGGAGGGCAGCAGAGCTGGGTGGCGCACTGGCTCATAGGAGTCATAGCGAAGCAGCCGGGCGTGGCGAGGGAATGGAATGGAGGGAACTGCAGAGGGGGAGGTGAGAGAGGGAGCCTGGTCCCACCTGTCGGCGCAAGGAGTCGAGGGGCACGCGTCGGAGGCAGGCCGAAGTGCTTTGACGATTCCAATTTCGTCTTAATGGAGGTCGGTGTGGCACTTTGTGCAAACATCAGTTCATTTTCATAAACCAAACGGTGTCTGTGCTAACATTTCTTTTATTGTTCGGTTTTGGTCTATTGTTGAGATTTACCCGACTGCGGTGAGAACGACGGGCATCGGAATCGCGAGCTCAAAGGCCTCGTTTAGATTCAAAAGGTTGAAAAAGTTTATAAATATAGCATTTTGTTTGTATTTGACAATTAGTGTCTAATTATAAACTAACTAGATTTAAAAGATTTATCTTCTGATTTAGAACTAAACTGTGTAATTAGTTATTTTTTTATCTATATTTAGTGCTCTATAAAAAATAAAAAGATTAATATGATAAAAAAAATAAAAAAATTTTATTTAGGGTGAACTAAACAAGGCCGAGTACGATAGATCGTGACAACTCTGCACCAGGACGACAGCAACGAGTGGGCAGTACACCATCTACAGAGTTGCCGTCTCCTTCTTTCCCTTCGAGACGAAGGGGCGTAGACTCAAACTGACCCGGTGGCTGGTGTACTGTTACTCTGTGAGAACGATTTTCCTATGACGGTTACTGGAATTGCATATTGATTGGACCATTTTCGGCAACACGAATATGGACATACTTGATGTTTTACCATTAGAAACAAATAAATGGACGTGCCGATAGGCTGTTTCTCTCTGTGCCTGCCTTACACTTACAACGACCAACGGCGATGGCCGTGGCCCGCGGCCTACGGCGTGATCCGTACTCCTTCATCGCCGATGGTCCGAGAGGCCTTCCCAAAATGCCGTTACCAGATGGGCTCGTTGCACCTTGCCCTTGCACGAACCACCACTTCAGGCTGCACGTCATACAATAATGGTTCTAGATTTGAACCCCGAACATACATCAAGCTTAATCGTTACCTATTTCGGATAGGGCGTACCCAACAACTAACTGTTTAGACAAGAAAAAGTTTGAAAAAAAAAGTAACAAAGAGAGTAGTCACTGGCTACGTGTAAATAGTTTATCTATTTCGCGTGACCTGAGCATATGGTCCAGTAACGTTAAATAGTCTTATTTTTCTTTTCTCTCACCTCGTGATCAGTTAACTACGTTGACAGTACTAACTATTTTCATTGTGTACGCTCTTAGTTCAAAACTATAGGATATTAAGTTAAATGCACTGTAGACCTTTAGGGTGTCATGTAAGTCTATAAACTTGAAAATGTATTTTTATAACATGATATAATCTTGAGTTTTGGTTCGCTCCATGTCCACGTTGGTAAATAAGCCGAATTTTTTTATTTTTAATATTTTAAAAAATTTTTACAATTCTAATTTTTTGTTTCGAAATATGACAGAACTAGTCGTCCACAGTGGGCGTTTTTTAAAAAACGCCCATTGTGTGGGCGTTATATGTGACGTGGCACAGGGCCGGCCGCCGCCAGTGCTGGCTTTTGTGGGCGACCCACTGGCGCCCAAAAAACGCCCACTGCGTGGGCGTTTTTTGGTGGCGATGGGGCCGCCTGCAAAACAGCGCGCACTTTACCTTGTCATGACCTTGGTGGCGAGGGGGCCGCCTGCAAAAGTACGCGCTGTTTTACAGACGGCCCCCTGGCGCGTAAAAAACGCCCACACAGTGGGCGTTTTTTGGCTGCTCGAGGCCCGCCCGCAAAACAGCGCTCACTTTTGCAGGTGGGCCGATCCCTGTGCCACGTCACATATAACGCCCACACAGTGGACGTTTTTTAAAAAACGCCCACTGTGGGCGACTAGTTCTGTCATATTTCAAAACAAAAAATTAAAATTGTAAATTCTTTTTTAAAAAAAAATTAAAAATAAAAAAATTCAAATAAGCCGGTGACCGGCGCTTGATGTGAGCCCGCCCGCATCCTCCTTTGCCAATAATGCCGGCCACAGGGGTAAATGGGCTGAATCTTCCTGCCGACCCATTCTGGTCCATAGTAGTGCTGGTTGGGCTTCTTGGTCCGTTGGCCCACGCTCCATGGTTTGTGCTTGCCGATGCAAGCTCCGTCCTTTTGCGGCATGGCATCTGTTAGTTACCTTGTTTGCGCATGAAGGCCTCATGACGGCACACAGCCAGCTCGCGAGGGAAAGCAGCAATTCACGCACGGACACAATCAAATCCAGTACCATCATAGAAAATGGCAGGTAAATCTATCTGTTGCGGCTGCGAAAACAGCGATGATGCATATTATATAGAGTAAAAGTATATCTTTTTGGGAGGGAGAGCCGGCGACGGCGGCGCACGTAACTCTCCTAAAACTATCCATCGAAAGGTTTCCCTGAACGTACTACTGTAGTCGTGTATATAAATACACCCTGCGCCATGCATGCGATGAACACAACAACAACGTCGGAGCTTCATTCGAGCCAGATAGTAGTCGCTAGCTTGGCATCGGCGAGAAGACCACAAGCGGCGATGGTGACCGTCACCCTCTCCGTCGGCGACTGCGCCTACTGGGAGTGTGAGATCCGCAATGCCATCCACCAAGTCCCTGGTACGAGCGTGTGCAAGCAATAAAGCATGCTGCTACACATTATATATTGTACATGTTGTGTGCATGTTCTTCACGCGTCGATTTTTGACTGCTCGTGCGTTCGTGGCCTCCTGTTTTTGTGTACGTTTGAATTCGCAGGAGCGGAATACGCCGTGGTCCAAGTGTCCGACGAAGACGATGAGGTGGTGGTGGCCGGCGTCAATGCTGCCAGTGCAAACAAGCTCGCGACGCAGATCTACATCGTGGTGGGGCTGCGAGCCTGCGTTGTTAGCATAGTTGAGGAGGAGGAGAAGGAGGGGCTGCAAGTCACCGTTGAGGATGACGACGACGACGACGACGACGACGACGAAGACGACGACGACTATGATGATGAAGAGGAAGAGGAAGAAGACGACGGCAACGGCAACGGCGACGGCGAGGACGATGAGGATGAGGAGGATGATGAGGATGAGGACGACGAGGTGGAAGACGATGACGACACTTACGTCCAGATGTCATCGCTTTCCATAAACCCTGTTACCGCAATCCCTGAGCCGTGGTGGGAAGACCAGCCCGTTGCCTCGATCCCTGAGCCGTCCTGGGAGGTCCAGCCGGTTGCCGCAATCCCTGAGCCATCGTGGGAAGACCAGCCCGTCAACTTCCCGCGGTACCCCTTCTAGCAGTTGGACAAATCATGCATATTCGGAAGACTAGTCCCAGCAGCCCGGATCCAATGATCGCTAGCGACGTCGATCTTCGCCCAATAAATAAATAATACTAGTATACTGGTAGTAGTTTGGAATTACAGTTAGTTATAAGGTCTTTACGGCAGCTTAAAAGCCATCTACAACGTTATTCATTAGTATTTGCAATAATAAAGCGTGAGTTTCTTTTACTAGTTCTACCAAATTTGTGTCCTTTCTTCGCGTGAATTCGTTTGTTCCGTTTATTAAATCTCTATACTATCCATGAATCTTTAAATTTTGTCTGCCAGATTTATTGCTTGCTGAGAGATAAAGTGTTTTGCATCATCGCAACAGAATGTTGTCAGTGGCCACAACAGTTGTTAGATATCGCTACTGTTAACTAGCATCGTTTCTCCCTCGTAGTCACTCACATAACGTGTGACGGTAACCTTGCTTTGGTGGTGTGATTATATGTTTTAATTTGGAAACGTTGCAAGAACAAATTTTTACGAGTAATTGTTTTCTTATAATATACGTGCTGTATACTGTATAAGAGTATGTATACCTCGACTACAACTACAAGATTAGTGTTATTTGCACAGCACACACCCGTAGTCCATGCATATATATAGAGCTACGGCAAAAATGGCGCCCGTCATCCTCTCGATATATATATATATATATGGACGCCCACTGCCACGTAGTCATGAAACTGCCAGGTTCGTACGCGCTGCAACACGCCGATCGATCGAGCTCCATTTGTGCACCTGCGCATGCACCATTTGATCTCTTTTCTTTTTGTGCGTAATTTGCATGCAGTGGTGGATAGCGTGACGTACTTTGTTTCGGGACGGAGCTCGTGGTGATCGAGGACATGCACCGCCGCTCGTGGTGATCGATCGAGGACATGCACGGCCGACGCCGCGGCGCCTGATCATCAAAGCCAGGACGGGGAAGGCGGCCGTCAACGTCGTGAGCGACGGCGGCATAGCGGCAGCGCTGTGCGCGCTTCTCCGCGCGCTGCTCCTGTACCTGAGCCCATAGTCCTAGAGATGAAATTGCACTGTAGAGGAAAATATGTTATAAGGTTCATATGCCTTTACATAGCTTGGGCCATTGACCTTACAACATACATCAGAGTTTCTACTACAGCGGTTCTACGGTTTCGTGGTTCCATTCCTACAGACAACTTGGAGTGTGGACGCAACCCTAGCTTTAAGCGTATTTCCGTGTCTTAGTCGTGGTAGTTCTTGAGTAACTTCTTCATGTAGCTACACGCCTCCATCATCAGGTATGCTCCAGTTGTACTATCCTTGCGTATTCTTCTGTAGCTTCATCCTCGTATGCTCATCTATAGCTTCACTCCTAAAAACATAGAATAGAGGGGTATTGAGTACATAAAGTACTCAGCAAGCCCTAACTTTGGGTGGAGAGAGGTGGATGGAAAGGCTATATGTGAATGTGGTAAAGGAGAAGATAAATGGAGTAGAGTGTAGTAGTTATAAATATAGGTTGGGCCCTGGTAGGGTATTACCATCCTCACCAGTTCCCGAGCTAATTATAGGTTATCATAAAACAATCTTACCAGATCATGATAGTTGTCGAAGCCTAATCATTTATGACCTCATCCCAGCGGTTGCCCATTACCAAGGACGTGGCTATTCGAATAGGATTAATAAACTTTGCAGAGGTGTACAAATTTCCCCACATGATAGGCACAGTCCAACACCATCGCGATTTGGCCGTACCTGGCCTAACGAGACCTCGTACCCGGATGATGCTACCTTAGATTTCAATAAAATTCCACCACGGACTACTCAGGGATCGGAACCCACAAGCATCAGGATGATCACATAGCATCCTAAATTACCAAGTGGTTGGATGATCACACAGCATCCGATGGATGATCACATAGCATCTAAATTAATATAAAAACACCGGATGATCACATAGCATCTAAATTAATAAAAAAAGGTGCTCACACACTGCACAACAATAATTTTACATGAAAAACCACAAAGCAACCATGCCGATCAGACCACATTAGGTCACATAGCAGCCGTGTCCTCTCCTGTTAGTCCGTTGCCACTCCGGCCTCCTAGTGAAAATTGTACTTCTATCTAACGGGGTGTGAGATCAAGTGTACCCATATAGACATGTGGTTGTACGAAATTCTGGCTAGGAGAGATGGAAAATGAACTAGTTGTTATGTGACCGAGGTGAGTATCTCCCACAAGATCCCACACAGGCTATCCTGCCAAGGTAACTCATACCACATAAATTACCCCCACTCACCCCTATCGGGGTTTAGTCCAATTTTACCAATTTAAGTTCCATTGTTATTATCGTCAAGTTTATAATTCTCATATCTCATCAAGGTAACCAAAATATATTATTATAAACAACTCATAATTCATCATAGTCCAATATTAATTCATGAATATGAATATAAGGAGTATATATATTAATATTGGTAATTGGTAGGGTATGGTGGGTTTATGGTGGAGGCTAGCAAACGTAGAGGTAGTAGAAAGAAAGTATTGTAGAAAAGGCGAAAATCAGGACTTGCCTCTATTTGATGACGAGCACATCCGAGGTTCCGATTCCGATGCTTCTGGCTCCTTTACCCTTGTGTAGCAGTGCTTCATGGTCCTTCGGGTTCTCCACGTGTTTTATCCTACGCTTGCCTAGCGTTGACCATCAAAAGGACACAAACAAGAAAATAACAAATATAACATGTAAAAGCAAGCATAGGCAAACAATTCTTCCTAAATGGGTGATGGTTTAGGTACATGTATACAAATACATATACACATACTATGGTTAGCGACATATACGTATACGCATATGTATATGTCTAGGGTTAGCTAGATGAAGATGATAAGGTTAGTCATACATAGATATATACCCGGATATCGAGCATTAATTATGTACGTACATGTATTCTATAATTTTACGTGATTGGGTACGGACTTATCCAGATACGTGCATGGTCTATGCACGTATGCGAATATTCCGTTTAACTACTTCTATAGCGAGGATTACTATGCCGACAACTATTATGTCATTACCACTACTGCACTTATTGTTGTCTAATTATTTAACGTGAAAACTATTTACTTATAAAAATAAAAAAGAAAAGCAATCATATCTAGAATTTAAATGGACACCATTAACTAAGTTTATGATCACGATTAATTAGGATTTTACTTTAGATGAATTATGGTTCAAGAACTATTTAATTTGGAGCTAAGATGAAAGGAATATGAATTATTAAAATCTATCGATTAGATTACGATTTTAAAACTAGCATGCATATATTTCTATAAACATTTCATGTAATTAAAATGAGTGTAAATTACTTAAATATGATCTACTGCTACAGTTTAATTAGAAATTTTCTAGGAATTTTTATGATATTATTTACTTACCTTTTCATATACTATGTTCGTTTACTCATGTGCTTAATATGCTATCGGCTGACGCGCGGGTCCAATTAGCAGTCCGAGCTGACCCTTGCTGCTCCCATGGGCATAACACCGGTCTGGCTGTCCCTCTCTTTTTCACGTGAACCATATTTATGGAGAGAATATAGAGGGATTGTGGCTGCCAGGGGTCTCACAAGAGGAGATGGCGTGGCCCTATTGGTCCAAGTGATGTGGCCATCCACTCGGTATTTGCAGTGGTGTCGTCGTCCTCATCCAATTTCCACCGGTCCGAAGAACAGAGTAGAGTGTAGAGACAGAGCAGGACGCCGGCGGAGTAGCAGCTGCTCGGCAGCGTAGAGCAAGGAGAGAGAAGAGGAGCGATGGCGAGCTTGGGCGGCGGCGCAACGGGGCTCCGATGTGGCGCTCTTGCAGCTGGTAGCGCGACGGCGGCGGCAAGCGAGCAGAGCCGCGTGCAACGGCGCGAGGCGAGAGCGGCGTCGAGCAGCAGTTTCGGCCTCGACGACGAGGGCGACCGGTGACACGACGGCCTCGGCCGTGCTCGTCCGCGGCGCGGAAACCAGAGCAGCGGACAGAGGAATAGAGGAGGAGGAGGAGGAGGGAGTAGAGGAGGAGAGTGAGGACGAGTTCATCGGCAGGGTCGTCGTGCGGCGGAGGTAGAGGCCTCTATGCAGACCTCAGCGCCGGCGGCTTCCGAGCTCGACTTCCACTTCGCCTGCTTGGCTACCTCGCAGGGCATGCGAGCTCGGCGGCCTTTTATAGGTGCGAGTAAGGCGGTGCTCGGCAGAAATATCTCCGGCGGCCAGTGGTGGCGAGCTGGAGTTCCCATCCATCCGTTTTGGCGCACAGGAGGTCAGCGGGGAACAGTAAGGCGGTGCCGCACAGGGCGTCAACGGCTGCCGGATAATATCTCCGGTGGTGTTCTTTCACGTGCGCGAGGAGGAAGACGACCTCCGTAGCTTACGCGGAGACGACGCGGCGTCCACGTGGTTTACCCGCGGTGCGATGCGGCACGGCGCTTCACTTCGCCTCTGGGCTCCGACCTGAGTCTGAGCCGGCCAAGCCAAGAGGGCTGCCCGTGCGTTGCTCAGCCAGTCAGCCTGGGCCGAGGCTGGCACTTGGGCCAAGCCGTTTGGGAGACGTACACAGTAGATTGTTTCTATATTTCAAATTCCCAGGAGTGCATAAATGTACATGTATACGGATATATAGGTATTAACTAGGCATGTATATAAGACTAGCGTATGTATGTATATGATGTGTGCAGGCATGATGGAAAGATACATACAAGGTATATATATCTATGGCATGTATATATATATATGTATGACCATAACATGTGTATACGCTGTATAGGTCTATATCTGAAGCATGTAGGTCTACACGATGTATGTATATGCAGAACTAAAGCAGATACGTATATATATACATTATAAAAAGATCAACATGTATGTATATATACTACTACGGGATTGAAGCACTGGCGGAGCCGGGAATTCTTGGCTGGGTATGGCGAATGTAAAAAAATTGAAGCACGTATACAATATAATGGACGAAAAGTTATAATGGCCATAATATTTATCAATTTCATCTATAATAATAACCAAAGTATACGTTTGAAATATAAATATTACAAAACATTAATGATTACTACAATATAACTCTACGATCTCCTTGTTAGAAGAGATTGATGATATCCTTATCTTCACTTGACTGAAGAATTCCCTCTCATTAAACGCAACAAGTGCTAACTGCAAATTCTTCTCAATCTTAACAGGAGGATTTGGTGTAGATGCCAAATCTGTTTTTTTTTGCCTTTGCAGCTTTATCCCATAATGCAAATAAGCTGATAGTACCTTTCTTCTTCTTCATCTAGATTACAATTTATAAAAAACTAAATGTAAGAAAATTACTGAATAAAGTAGAACGCATCACCACTGGAGAGCGCATCACAGATTCACAATAGTCAAGGACAAATAAATTAGAGGAGAAGCAGCAGATCGAGATGTATTGTAAATTACCTAGTTGCCTGCTGCAATTAGATCGACGAATCAGTACGCAGCAGAAGCAGATCAAGATGAGCGGATGTGCCGCCGGCCGCCGGTCGCCGGCCGCACCGCAGCAGCAGATTGAGACAGTGGCGGACGCAGGAATTAAAAATTAGGTATACATACTATATATATACACATAGAATCAAACTGTTATGGCATAAGTAAAACTAAATATCCATCAATTCAAAGCAAAAAACGCTAGATTAGAGTACATTAGTATAATTAATTAATAAATACAAATTTTAAGAATAAGAAACATGGTTTTTGAACTCTTATTTGGATCAAACATATAGAATTTGGTCTACTTATATAGTTGAATATGTAGTATACATGTATATGCATAGTAGTTGTAATTTTTTATTAAAATTATTGGGTGTACATTTGTACACCCATGCCCCTTACTACGTCCGCCAGTGGATTGAGATGTGCCGCCGCCGCCGCCGTCGCCACTCGCCAGTTCCCCTTGGAACGGGATGGGAAGTAGCGATTCGTGACTTTCACGATTCTGAATGAATGTAGGTCGAGTGGCCGACGGAAGGTGGTCGCTTGGGCCTAGTCAATTGTTGGCCTGCTCGGCTGCCACTGGCACCTTGTTTGTGGGCTTTTATGTCTTGGTCCAATTAAACTATACATGTATACTAGTATATGTATTAATTTTTTGCCAAAATCTTGGGTATTCGGATGAATAGCCAGGCATACTAGTAGCTCCGCCAGAGGATTGAAGGAAGGCATATGTGTGTATGACTAAAGCATGACATGTGTGTGTGTGTGTGTGTAAGGCATGGTTGTATATATAACTAAAAAGGAAGAGATAGCATTTTTATACTAAGACAAGGGATATACTACTAAAGAAGATATATCATGCATACATATATATAGAGAGAGATTAAATGTAAGTAACATTATGAAGAGCAAACTATCAAGGTGATGACTATTGTAAACAAAGCGGGTAAGACAAGGTATATTAGCTACTACTATATTATATAGAAAGGTTCTTACAACTAAGGGTCCAGTTAATTATTATTTTGGTGCCGCAAATAAATTCTAGAAAGCAAACATGACATTCAACCATACAAGCAGCCAAGCACTTCATCATTCGCAAATAAATGCATGTGGTGGATTTTGATGCAAGGTTTTTAAATATAAGTTTTCGGATAAGCGGAAAATAAACTAATCAGGTTTTAAGTTGTTAATTATAAAAAGTTTAAATTTTTTATGAATTTTTTAATGATGCAAAACACAGGGTGTTACACCTAAGTTGCTAGAACTTTACCACTGGGTGGGGTACGGAGGCACGTGCCCTTCCTACCCTGGTCGTGCCATCGGAAGAGATTCATTCATGAAGTGACAAAACACAAGGTTGATTTAGCCAGTGCTATTAGGGTATTTTTAGAGTCCATGACATAATTATTGACTTCATTTTGTCCAAGGCCGTGGAAGAGAATTTTGTCACTTTTGTGTGGTGTTCCTAACATAACAACAGATCTGCAAAGATCCGCAAAGGAAGGTTTGGCGATAGTTTAGTAGGCTTATGGGATAATGATACATTCTTATGCCCTTGCAGTTTCAATGTTTTTAGAAAGTCTTGATAGCTTTCCTTCTCTACAGAAGTTCAAGCATTTGCATGTTTTAAATTTAGAAGACTGTTAGGGACTACAAGCCCATCTGGCACATCTAGGTAAGCTGTTCGAATTGAGATTCTTGATATTACTTTGCACAAAAATAGGCGGGGTTAGTGAAGAAGTCATCTAGTTTTGCGCAGGAGCTCCGTCAGCTAAGAAATTTATCGAGGTTGGACAGAGACAAGAGCGGACACATAGATAAGAGAGGAGGGTTGTGCCCCCTAGTCTAAATTAAAAGTACACCTGGTATGGGAAACTTAAACTTCCCTGCTATAATTGGCAATCTACAGGAATTGACACTCTTTGTCAAGCAACTTAGAGTGGCAGATTTTGGTTTGGTAGGGTGTTTAATGGCACTTTCCAGCCTCTTTCTCTAGGTACGCATCAAATTTGTTGACATATCATCTTACTCTTAAGGAGCACAAAGGGTTATGGTTAGCGTGCACATGGACTCCGAGGCCTGGTGGTCGTTGCGAGTGTTGTAGTCTGAGAAGGTCGCCTCTGAACGAACGTCTGTGGTCGTTGATGACGAGAGGAAGCACTATACTCGTTAAAGAGTGAAGCCCGAGCTGCACAGTAATGGTTAATTTTTTTCATATTTCTCTATAGCTAAATCATTATTAGAAAGCTTCGACAAATATTTTATGGGATCTAAATATTTTATTTAATTTGTATTCTAAAATATTGTTAGTATTTTTATTGTAAATTTAGAATTTAGAAACTTTTTTCACGGTTTAAAAACATATAAAATATTTAATTTTTTAACTAAAAGGGAGAAACCACTCTCTTAAAACAATTGAAACAGGCAGGTAGGTAATTTAAATAGTTTTATAAGAACTTATTATGGTGATATTGAAGTTGGAGAAGAAAAAAAAGATCACTATTTTGAAGAAGACAATGCAACTCTTTGGGAAGAGAAGATAAGGAAACCATTCTCGCCCCGGGCCCCCCCGGGGGGGGCGGGGGGGGCGGGGGGGGGGCCTGGGGGGGGCGCCGCCACCCCCGCCGCCGCCGGCCGCCGCTATGGTGCCGGCGGCCCCCTCCACCTCCCCCTCCACCTTCTCTCCACATCAGCCCCCTCCCCCGTTTGCGACGATTGCGCGCCACGCGCCACCGACGGCCATGGCGGATCGCCTCCGTCCGGGCGGTCGGCCACGGGGGCTCCCCGGCCTGGGCACTGGCGGCCTCCGATGGCGCGCCGCTGGAGCTTGAAGCTGGGGATGGGCCTCGTGCGGGGAGCAGTGCCCGGAGCCGGGGGGGCCTCGTGTTCTCCCCTCCTCGTCGTCGGTCGACCGTGCGCGCGGGCGCCCTGCTGACACCCCTGCCTGGGCTGGCGCTTTCCTCTCCGGCCGGCTCCTCTCCCCTCCTCTGCCTCCCTCCCCCATCCCCACCCCTGCCGCCCGTCAATGGCGGGGGAGCGCCCGGATTTGGGCCAGGGACGGGCGGACCTTAGGGGCCGCGGGTTGCGCGGGTAGCGGCCACCGTCACCGTCGGCATGTCGCCTGTAGGGACGCCACCGGCCGACGCGCCTCCAATGCCTGCCATGGTAGTGGCCGGCGCCGCCGCTGACCCAGCGGGCTCCACGCCCGCGCACAGACCGGGGTTCAGGTCCGGCTCTGGGCCCGGTGACAAGCTGCTGCCATCCTCAACGCCGGCCGCCGCTGCCCCTTTCCCCCGCGCCGTGGCCTCACCCGCTACGCCCAGCCACCAGGGCATGGCTGTGACGGCCCCGAGCGCTGCCGCCGCCTCTTCCCGCGAGGGGGCGGTCACCGGCGAGCTGGCGCTGACCAAGGCCGCCGCTTCCCTAAGCCTAGAGATGGGGAACACCTCAGCTCGGGATGAGGCAGCGGTCTCGGGCTCCCCAGGGGTGGGGCCCAGCGCCGACGAGGCCGACCAGCCTCCCGCGGCCGCTTGGGTAGCGTCGTCATTGATGGATGAGGTTGTCATCGAGGACGTCACAGAAGATGTGGATGAGGACGAGGACGTGGACATGGTCGAGGAGGTAGGTGCCGCTGACCTCGGCCTCGACGCTTTCCTCGTCAACCCATCCACCCCTACTCTGAGCCTCTCGTCTTCCCTTTCTCCCCTTGCTGTGCCTTTCCGGCCTAGGAATCAATCGTAGGTGCGCCCGAGGTATCGCAGGTCGACGGATGAGGACGGCGGCGCGTCCAGCGAGGAACGGCCCTCGTCCTTCCTGGATGCTGCCTGTCGCCCGACAAAGATCGCGCGTGTGCCCCCGATCAAATCGGCCGCGGCTTCGGGCTTTCGTGAGACGGTCATTGAGCGGCGCGGGCCTCGGCGAGGTCGGAGGAAGCGTGGGCGACCACGTCCCCAGCTGGTGAGCGGCCTTCCTATTCGGCCAACGGAGGGTCGCGCCCTTGCCTGCGGGCACCTCGAGGGTCGCAGGTGCGCTTCCGCCAAGTCGGTAAGCGGGCCGGAGCGGCTACCCATCCACCAGCGGCTGGGATCGATGAGCCGAGCGACCGCTCCGGATGCCGATGGGTGACAGCGTGTGCTCCCCTAGCGCCCTACCCGGGTCATGGTTGTCGATCGCACTGGCACCATCGTCAGCGACGGAAGAGGGAGATGGGGTCTGCCGGCCGACCGTCCATGGTCTGGCGGGCGCGGGTCACTCTGCCCATGGCCGGAGCACCTGCTGCGCCTCCGGCTCACAACTCGCACCACAGATCAACGGAGCATGCCGGTTCGTTGTACGCTTCATTGGATGTCGCCTGACCATCATCCTTGAAGGCCCGCTACCACCGCTCGGCAACACACGGACCGGTCAGGGTATTGCGACCCCAGCATCGCCGACCCCTCCGGCGACCAACTCTGCTCCGACCCCTCCGGAACCCGCATCGCCGGTGATCAACTGGGTGGCGGAGGCCGATGGCGCGCCAGCCGCATCGTCGGGGCCTATCTCCCTGGCCATCGTGGATTCGCTGCCGCCCGCGCAGCCTGTCTTGCTGGGCACGGTGTCCACGACGCCGCCCGCCGGACCTTCAGAGGTGGCGACCGCTCTCGGATGACACGCCACCATCGTCGCCGTGTGTGACCAACGAGGTTGGACGCCGAAATCTTCAGCACGCCGGCGACCAACGTAGCGACGTCTAGCCACCTCAGCGCCGACAGGGACGGGGAGGACAACAACGGAGGCTGCTCTGCTTCGCTTTCCTTCACCGGGCGCTTGAAGCGTTTCACGCAACGGGTGTTCACGAAGGCCGCCTCACCGCTGTTGTCGCCGCCGACCGCCATGTCTTCCTTGTCTTGGATGCCGCGAATGAGCAGGCGCATCGCGGCACAGCCGTTGTCCAAGCAACCGGTGGCCAAGCGAGGTGAGTATCTCCTCATGCAGAGGATGAGGCTGCTACAAGGAGGACTATGGAGGAGGCCACGCAGGACCTTGAGGCCATGTTCGGCGGCAAGCCCGGTGATGCCGACGTAATGCAGGAGCTCTTCCCCGACGCTGCGCGGCCACGACGTCCGCGCGGACGACGCGCACGACGCGGCGTACGCCACCACCGATCTGTGGATCAAAGCCGGTGCGGGAATAATCCGCTTACGTCGTAAGGTGCGGGAGTAGCGCTTCATGTAATACCTTCGTTCCCAAAACACGTTTTGTAAGAAACTTTTCTACTTAATGTAAGGATGCGCAGGCCTTTTACGCATTCGAGAAAACAATGCAACTCTTTCAAAGGTGAAAATTCTGCTACGGTGCATGGATTGCAGCGGCTATGGCGTACGCTGCCAGAATCGAGTTTTGTGAGTTTTGGGGCCAAACCAGCCGCGAAGCCCGAGCGCTTCCAACCACCAGAGAATAACCCATTAAAATGCTGGGCCTACTGGGCCACGTCCTAATACCGGATGTCACGTCGAACCGTGCGCGCAGCGTAAACCACCTACCAACCCACCAACGCCTGATCACGAATGGAATTACGATGAAATGGCCCGACATGGAGTCAAAGCGGCAGCAGGAGCGCACATGTCAGGCCAGCGGAGGCCCAGCCCGTGACAACCGGAGAGTGGCCCGTCCGGCGGCTGCCGCGGCGGAGGATGCCGCGCGCCAACCGACGTTTGAAAAATCGGTCGAATCGTCCCGTACGGAGCCAGCAGCGCAGGTGGGGCACACGTGGGCGCCGCGCCGTACCGCTCCACGCGCGCGCGGCTGCTGCTGGTCGCCACTAACACCAACCGGCGGGCGACGCAGTGGTGGCTTGCCGGGGCCGTTCCGGGAAGCACACGAGCCAACGGCGGCGGCCGTGGCCACCGCCGCATGACCAACGTGCGCGCTACGGCGTCGTCGGCACCGCACAGGCACAGGTGCCATCAGCCCCGTCCGTCTCTGTCCTCGCTGGCAACTGTCACAATTTTCTTCACTCTTTTATTTGTTGCTAGTATTGCCATATAATAATAAAATATAAAAACGGGTAATTCCAGTGCTGTACAGTACTGTCAGTCAGTTAATTACTCTCCGATACAAAATCCATGCCATTAAAATTAAAATAGGATCTCAATTCCATGCGGAACTCTCCACCTCCTCCTTCCGTTATTAAACGGCACGGCCCAGGAAACAAACACGCCCGCGCGACAGACACGTCGCCATCCGTCCACTGCAGCCACCAGGCGGGTCCGCCCCGCGCCGCCGCAGCGAGCCAGCCATCACTGCGGCGTGTGCGCGCACACCCACCCCGCCAGGTCCCGCCGCCTATTTAACGCCGCCCCCACTCGAGCACCCGCCCCTCTCTCCGTCCCAGAACGCCCCAGCCAGCAGCCTCTCCGCCTCGAACTCCGCGCGCCCCAGCGCCCGTAACCACCCGCCACAGCGGGGGGACAGAGACAGGTCGAGGAGACAGACCGCCATGGGAGAGGAGAAGAAGGCCGGCAAGGACGCCGGCGGCGGCGACAAGAAGAAGGACGCCGGCGCCGGCGCCGCGCCGCAGCCCATCGTGCTCAAGGTCGACTTGCATTGCGCCGGCTGCGCCAGCAAGGTCCGCAAGGCCATCAAGCACGCCCCAGGTGCGTCGTCGTCTGCGTCCCGATTGCCGGCGGTTCCTCTTGCGGTGGGTGCTGTTTCTGACCGTTCGCGTTCGATTGATGTGTGGTCGCATATGCAGGTGTGGAGTCCGTGACGCCGGACATGGCGGCGGGCAAGGTGGTCGTGACCGGATCGGCGGACGCGGTCGAGCTCAAGGACCGCATCGAGGCCAGGGCCAAGAAGCCCGTGCAGATCGTCTCCGCCGGCGCCGGCCCGCCCAAGAAGGACAAGGAGAAGGAGAAGGAGAAGAAAGCGGACGGCGGCGGCGAGAAGAAGGCGGACAAAGAGAAGGACGGCGGCGGCGGGGAGAAGGCTGTCAAGGAGAAGGGCGGCGGCGGCGGCGAGAAGAAGGCCGACAAGGAGAAGGGCGCCGGCGATAAGCCCAAGGAGGAGAAGAAACCCAAGGAGGTCCGTCAGTTACTTGCCGATTATTATGATTCAAGTCCGGTGGGGCGGCGACCCTCGTCGCCGTCTGCCTCCTTGGTCTGCATCTACAACTGAAAAGACTTCCTCTGCCTGCCTTTTTTTCCAGGAGACGGTGACGCTCAAGATCCGGCTGCACTGCGACGGCTGCATCGACCGCATCAAGCGCCGCATCTCCAAGATCAAAGGTGAGTTTTTTTCCGCCGCGGTTTTGTTCCCATAATCCCATCCCTCACATCCCAAGCGAATCGTCAAAAGGCTGCGAGCCTTTTCCGCCGAGATTTAATATTGGACTGGACCTGACAATTTTGTGCGTTGATTGATTCCATTCCATTCCATTCCAGGCGTGAAGGATGTGGCGTTCGACGCCGCCAAGGACCTGGTGAAGGTGACCGGCACCATGGACGCCGCCGCTCTGCCGGGTTACCTCAAGGAGAAGCTCAGCCGGGACGTCGAGGTGGTCGCGCCAGGCAAGAAGGACGGCGGCGGCGGCGGCGACAAGAAGGACAAGGGCGCGGGTGACGGTGGAGACAAGAAGAAGGACGGCGGCGGGGGCGAGGAGAAGAAGGACAAGGCCGCGGCCGCCGCCGCGTTGGTGGCGCCGATGCCCCTTGCCGACGCCGGTATGTACCAGATGCCGCCGCACTACGGGTACGGCGCGTACCCGCCGGCTCCCGGCGGCTACTACGGCGCCGCCCCCAACCACGCTGCTGGCGGCTTCTACCCCAACGACGGCGTCCATTACCCGCCCCCGCCGCCTCCGGCCTACAGGTACGGCGGGCCCTCCCACCTCCACGCGCCCCAGATGTTCAGCGACGAGAACCCCAACGCCTGCTCCGTCATGTGAGCTCGCTGGCTCGCTCACTCCGCCGGTTTGCCGTCGCCGCCCCCGCTTCCTCAGTCTCCGGTCCGCGTCGCACCAAGAACCTTGGTTGGGTTTAGCGGTCGGTTCTTTAGTTAATTATTATCATCAGTTAGTAGTGATAGCTACTTTCATCTGGCTCCGCGAGATCAGTACCAGCAGCAGACCTGTGTAAATGAGATCAGTACCACCCCGCCCCCGGTGTAATGCAGCGTCTTGTGTAATCTAGCCGGACCTGATAAAGTTTTGCTCCTTTGTCATGGCTGATGGTGGTGCTCAGTTCAACGGTTGAATTGAATGTGGTGTCGCGTCGCCGTCGCCGTCGCCGTCGCTGGTGAGGTCAGCTGCGACGTCGACGAGACGAGTCCCCCTGTCTTTTCTCGCCCTCAGGAGGGTTCGAGACGCGCGCCCGCTCCTGCCGGCGGCATCCAGACGGCCGGTGATTAACGCGTCGGGAGTGTCTGATTACGGTTGTCGATTTTGTGTAGTGCCGACGGTTAAATAAATCTTAAAAAATGGTTGGGTCACTACGCACTAGTAGCGCTAATGCGGTTCTTTGCTTGTGAACGGTATTTGTGTTGTCTTGTGGTTTTGGAATAGCTAAGCATATCGCCAACAATGCTTTAATGCTAATCGTCTTGTCTTTTTCTTTACCGGAAAAGTTAAATCCGACTGCAACGCGACGTCGTCGTCATCTTGTTTTGCTGCCGGAGTTGTCTGGTGACGCGGTGACTGAGCGACAGGGATAGCGGCCGTGGTTTTCTTCGTTCTGACGTGGGTTACAAGAGAGCAGGCTAGGCTATGTAGCTGTGGAATTTCTAGGTGGTTTTTTTTTACTGCATTCCTATGGGCAGCTGCAGCTGCAGCATTGCGGCTGCGAGTTTTCGCACCAAACTTTGTCCTTCGGAGACTTCTAAAACGGAGCGTGCCTCCTTGTTTATCTTCGGAAATGCCCTATGACACTATGCGGGCCGGGTGTCGGGTGGTCTACGTCTCGCCCATACGTTTTGACAACAGACTTCATTTGCGTGTGCATAGTTGATTCTAATGATGCGTATATGATACTCTCCTGCAATCTGTCAATCTCAGTCGGAAAAAAAAAAATCTGTGAATCTCTCATCCTAGCTAATGGATAAGGACAGTAAGATGTCTGAAATTGTCTCACCAAAGATTTCGTCCGCGAACCACAATCCCACTCCCACCACGGTTGACTAAAAGAAACCTGACACTTTTATCTTCTTCCGTTCGTTCCAATATCTGGCCAGCATTCCTGTGAATCAGAGTTCACTAGTGATGCAATTCAAGTAGGTTTCTCGGTGGATAAATTGATGAGTTGAGACTCTTTTAACAGAGAACTTACAGTCTCACTCGCAAAACAAACAGAAACAAAACTAGAGTTTTTGTTTCTTTGGATAGGGGGGATAGAGCATATTAACACTCCTCGGCCATCATGAAACTCATCAATAAATAAATAAACTGAAGTATTAAAATAGTCTACAGCAAAGCATATATTAGGTTTAAATTAACAAGAAAAATAATTTTCTACAAAAAAGAGAAAAAATACTAAATTAATTTGATCTTTATATATCATTAATTATTTTTGAATTAATAGTAAAGGTTAATTATAGATATACTTTAAATGGATTCAATGCATCATTAATAATAATAAGATTAAATAGTCGGTCACTCATCATGCAGATAAAATTTTTGAATAGTTTTATGAATCATGATTCCTTGTTTCGGTCGAGTATTTTGAAATACAGATTTAGAATTGGATAGAGAAAAGATGTCTGAATTTGAATTTGTTATTCAGTTATACCTATTTAGTATCCATATTAGAAATTGATACCAATACGAATATCCATATTATAAATTTCATCCAATATAGATATGGGATAATTTGGATATTCATTTTCATTTTCCATCCCTATGGTGATGTGTTGGTTAGAGACTTGAGAGGATCCAATCTGCTGCGAGGCCCCTGAAAGGGGGTGTGTCCTTTTGTTATTCCTCTAAAATATGGGGGAGGTTGGTTGCTCGAAGAAGGAAGGAAGCACGGTGAGGAGGTCGGGTCCATGTGTGGGCCCTAGCTGGTGAGGCACACCGGCTAGACCCATTGAGTTGGATGTTTCAAGCGTAGGCAGACGTATCGTATGAAAGTGGGGTGTCACTTGGCGGATGACAACGAGATAAGAGTTGTCGGTGTCCTGACCCTCGAGGGGTTAACACCAACGAGTAATATTGTATTCGCGTGCTCCCTAATCCGGTGGGTGATGCAAGAAGGACACAATAATTTATCCTGGTTCGGGCAAAGAAG
>CM041628.1:46810010-46834395 GCA_023333625.1 Bothriochloa decipiens | reverse complement strand
GTGCTGGTCTGTTCGGTAACCTCTCGGTGATACAGTACTAGTCCGTTCGGTAGCCTCTCGATCAGGCTTTGGTTTTGGGCCGTCGTTGTTCGTTCGCGGGCCAGTCCGATACGTCTCAGCCTATGGGCCTTCGTACGTTAGCGCGGGAGATTATCGGAGGGGTCAAGATGCTGATTTTGCGGGGCTTTAGTTTGTTAAGTAAGGGGTCTGGGATACCTGTTTCCAGGGTATCGACAGTATAGTTTCAGGATGGTGATGACGAGATTGTTAAAGGTTTCAGTGGCAAGGTGGGAGTGATCTCAAGTAATAACCGAATGGTTGGCTCTAGTGGGTTAGATGATAATCGCCACTCTATCTATCCATTGTTGTAATCATGATCATCAGCTCCTCAAAAATATAAAGAAAACCATGCCCAAGCCCAACACGGAACCGAAAATTCCTAGCTAGCTCTCGCGGTGGCATTGTCACTTTGTACATGACAACACTAAGAATTTGTCCCGGATCGAGCTCCTTGTACGGCGACGCAACGTGAATCATTTGGATCTCGTCGGTCATCACGGAGGCTAATGTTAACCCGGGCGGGCTGAGCGGCCGGCTGCCCGGTGACACGGACGTGCGTACGCCGCGCGCGGGGACGTGGCGCGTCCAACCTGTCGCTCGGCCGGGGTGCCGACTTGCCCATCCAGCTGGCTTTTTGGGAGTTGGACGGAGGACTTGTAATTTAGCACAGCATCACATCGATCCGACGCGAGCAAACAAACTAATCATCATCGGAGTACAGTACATGGCCGGAGGATCAAACAAACTAATCATCATCACAAGCTGGAACAGGAGGGTACGGTGTTAAACAAGTGTTTTCTTGGTGCCGAGCGCGTCCCGTCCGGCACTGCTCGCAATGATCATCGATCAGGGAAGGGATCAAATGTATTGGTCTTGGGCATCATTTCCGTGTGATACAGTAGTAGCAGCATCTCGAGGATTATTCAAACGTGTTAGGTGTTGGGCGTCAGGCACTTCCTTTTGCAGCTGCATGGAGGCAAGTGGAAGGCGATGTCCGGACTTACAGTACTCGTATTTCCATATATACATGTCCGGACTCCAGACGATGAACTGGCAGTGGAAGGCGCACTCGTTATTTTTGTTCCCAGGAAGAGGAAGAGGAAGAGGAAGAGGAAGCCTACTTACTAGTAGTTTTTCTCAAGATTCTTGGGTCGGGCCAGCCAGGAAAGACAAGCGGAAGAAGCTGAGCTCAAGTTCCGACCGCGAACGAATCACCCGTTTTTGGCTAGTGACGTCTCCGCTGATGGTGACGCGCACCAAGCGTACCCTGCCCCCGCGGTGCCGCACGACGACGCTGCAGCAGCACCGAATGACATCGATGGATGCGTTTAAAGGGGCGAGCGAGCGACAAGAGCTTGTAGAGGCAGCGAAAACTTTGGCGAGAAAGGAGGAGAAAAGCAGGTACGCAGCCGATCAACAAATACGAGTACGTACGTGCACTGCTCTCATCCTGTATAAAGGCAAGTCTGGGCGCGAGGCCGGCGAGATCGACCTTTCATTCACTCCGCGTCACCTACAAAAGCGCCGCGCATTGGCATTGCATCGCAGGCACGGCGGGACCGCTGGTGCACAGCGATGAGCAGGGGGAAGGGAATCTGGCGGCGGCCCGGACACGGAGGAAGCAGACGACGTAGCTTCGGGCCGATCATTGCATTGCTAGGTCATCATGCGAACGCGACGCCGATGCAGCGACACCCGCCGTCTCGTTCTCTCCTTTTGCTTTCCTTGTGTACTCCCATCACATGCCCGTCCGGTCCTGCTCCCGCCACACTTGGAGGAGGGAGGGAAGAAGGCTCCCAGGTGAGAGCCAGGGGGATGGGGACAAGCGGCCGGATCAGCCTTTCCTGCTTTGCCTCTACGGAGTACTCTGATGCTCCTCCTTCTGTACTGCACTTCGCCTGTGCTGGACCGGATTCCTGCTCCTACTGCGACTGCGACTGCGACTGCGACTGCGACTGCGAGCGAGGGAATGTGCCTGTCCCGCTCCTCGGCTCCTGCTCCCTCCTCTCCATCCTTGCAGGTGCCACACCCTGGCCTCTGCTCCTGAGAGACGAGAGAATCAGAGAAGAGAGACCTGAGCCTGACCGCACCTTTTCGCTCGACACTGTGCAGGGGTTTGGTCATGGCTTTCAATTCAGGCCATACGCTGCTGTCGTCGTGATCATAGTCATAGATATGCTCAGCTCAGGGACTGCCCGCCCGCGCCCTGGCAACCACACCATTCCACCGCCGCATCTTGGTCATGATTCTATTCTACTAGCAGTCTAAGCACTATGCTCTATGCATGCGAGAGGATGCGTTTCCTTCTGGATCACATAATGCAACCATCTTCGTCAACAGAACCTAACATTTTTTTTAGCATGAAAACCTTAACGTTCGGAACGAGCAGGACAGATTGATTAGTTAGGACACACCACCAATGTAAGGTAACAAGATCGTTAACCCATGATATCGCTTCATGACTTGTATCTGTCGCATTCTCGCGGTCTCCTGCTGCTGGTGGGTGGAGCTAGTGTGCCGTGTGCTCTTTACTTAGCATCCAGCATTATTATTGTTCAGTCGTCAAATGTATTTAGTGGTACGTGATTTTGTCTTACGCATGTAGGTTGCCCGGCCGGACACATCAGCTTTATTTGGTGATCACTCTGTCTTTGTAATACAATCGAAAAAGAAGATTCTCGAATGATAAACTAAATCCATGCATGGCAGAACTGTTTTTTAAACAGGAAAAATAATACTGCACGCGTTGGATTTTTTTTTTCCTTCAACAACTTCATTTGCATAGTTTTCAAGCTGTGGCTTCTCAAAAAAGAAATCAAGCTTTTGGATGGTATCATTTCAATGCTGAGAGGACTCGTTACCTTTTTCTCTCATCAGCAGCACATGCACTCTACAAGTACTGTAGTACAGCTTTATTCATTGAATGTACACAGTACGTACGTGTACGTACAAAACTGTGCTGAGCGTGCATCAAGAACCAGCCGGGATCGAGTTACGCTAACACCATGTGCCGGGTGGACGTGGCGAGTGCAATGGCAATGCCAGCGACAGGAGATGCTCTGCCGCTGCCGGCCCCCTCCGGAGCATCGGCCAACTCGCTCGTACGTCCAACTCATGGCGCCGGCTGATGATATGATTCTCTTCAGCCACCAGCTCCGCGCTCCATCGGTGTCCCCGCTTGCCGTGCGAAGCCTGCACGCAGCACTGAAAGCCACATCAGAGATCGCGTTGCGATGGCGGGTCGTCAGGTCGTCCTGCTCCTACGTCACCGATGAAAACGGATCGGATACCAGTTATACCATATTTGTTTTCATATTTAGGTCCGGATTCGGATTCGAATACGGATAACGTCAACCATACCGGATAGAATATGATTGGGTATCGACATCGTAAATATAAGATTTTAGTATTCGAATACAGATACGGTATCGGATGTTAAATATCCGAACACAGATACGAACGGATTTAAACCCCTCTAAACGAATTTAGTCTCGAATAGGGTCGAAAAATATCCGTACCGCTAAATCAAAACAACCCTATCCTATAGCCATAGGAGTACTAGCTACTATTAATCAGTTATGATCTCGTCTCATCGTCTATGTACAGTGTGCGTGGCCTCGGTTATGTCAAGGGATTAAAATCTAGACCTTGTTTAGATTGCCGTAAAATTCTAAATTTTTTCACTCTCTCTATCATATTCACTTGTATGAGGTATTAAAAACAGATAAAAAATAACTAATTGCACGTTTGGTTATAAATCATAAGATAAATCTTTTAAATCTAGTTAGTTTATGATTTAATAATAATTTTAGAATACTACTGTATGTTGGAATTGAAAAAAATTATAATCTAAACGAGGCACTAGCTGAAATTAAAGAGCTTTTAGTTACTGGCACTGGCACGGTGTAATAGGTAGTGGCCTAGCGGGGACTCGAGCGTGCGATTTCAACGACGGCCTTGGTAGTCCGCGCTAGCTCGGCAGGCAGCACGCCAGCACCACGTGCACTTTTTTTATACAGTGTGCATGGCCTCGGTCATGTCACGGGATTAAAATGTAGTACTTGTTTATATTGTCGAATTTTAAATTTTTTTACTCTCTCCATCGTATCAATCTTCAGTCACTTGTATGAGGCATTAAATGCAGATAAAAAAATAACTAATTATATATTTAATTATAAATTATGAGATAAATCTTTTAAATTTAGTTAATTTATGATTTGATAATAATTATTAAATATAAACGAAAATTCTACCATGTGTCGAAATTGAGGAAAAAATTACAGTCTAAACAAGGCACTGGCTGAAATTAAAGAGCTTTTAGTTACTGGCACTAGCACGGTGTAATAGGTAGTGGCCTAGTGGGGACTTGAGCGTGCGATTTCAACAACGGCCTTGGCAGTCCGCACTAGCTCACGCCAGCACCACATTCACTTTTTTGCCAACCTGCATAACATCATCCTTGACGATTCTATGTGCGGTCACGGAGCTACTACTCCTTGGCTGGCTCCAACCAAACACCGAGCCCCCGATATGCAGTAGCGGACCCAGAGCTCGATCGAAGCCCGGGCAGATTAGCACACACGTATACATACTGCTGCAGTAGCGAACCCAGACCTTGATAGCGCACACGCGTGTACACAAATTCTTCTACGTGCATCAGCGACGGAGCCCGGGCGGCTGCCCAGCTTGCCGGGCCCTGGGTTCCGCCAGTGCCGAATTCATGCCAAGACGATGGGCGTGGAGAGTATGAATATGAATGAAGTGCCCCGGCCACGGCCGGTCTGTCACCATCTTTATGCAGCAGCCTAGCTTGACTTCCTCTGGACCGTGTCTTACATTGCAATTCATTTGTATTCGAAGAAAGAGACGCGCACGCAACGACGAAGCTACTCCTATGTTGGTTTTGAATCTCATTCAACCGAGAGGACAAAGCCATTTTGTGTTCCAGCTCCAGTCGAACTTAGGACAAGGGTGCCATTTACTAGTACTAGTGTGTGATTCAGGCCGTGGACCGAGCAAGAGCAATCGGACCCACGATATCGCGGCGGCATGCCTGCATGGCGTCATCATCACACATCAGGGCCCTACCTAACGAGTAACGAGCCGCCGCGACGACTGGTGGTGCGATCCCCTCGCGCGCCCGCAGCACACGGAAACGGCTTCTTCTTCTTGTACGTATCTGCGTGGGTGTCGAGCAGAGCGCGATACCAGAGCGAGCGGCGAGCGGGTGCGCCGTCGGCGTCAATGGGGGCTCGGACCGCTGGTCGGGATGATACTGGCAGATACCAACAGCAGTGCAGTGAGACACGCGGAAGTGGAGGCAGCTGCCAAGTAGCAATTGTATTGTATATATTGTGTGGGGGCCGGGCATGCTTGCTTCATGATGTCACGCAAATCCACTTCGTTCTTTGCCTCGCCGAACTTTTTTTATTAATAAATTTATTTTTTAAAAAAATTACAAAATTAGTCTACGTTTTCAAAAAATTACAGGATTGGGCGACCAGTCGCCCGTTGGAAGGGCGACCAGGCCAAGTTCGCCCGGCGAAAGGGCGACCGGTCCCAGGTCGCCCGGCCAAAGGGCGACCAGGCCCAGGTCGCCCGGCCAAAGGGCGACCAGGCCCAGGTCGCCCGGCCAAAGGGCGACCAGGCCCAGGTCGCCCGTCCAAATGGCGACCAGACTGGCGACCTGGTTTTTTGGATTTTTTTTAAATAATATTTATTTATTTGGAAATTTCAGGAAAAATTTCGGTTTTTTTAAATATTATTTATGTATTCGGAAATTTCAGAAAAAATATCGAAGTCAGAGAAATAGCAAAAATAATACGCAGTCATGCAATTGGCGTGCGAAAACGCCATTGTCGTGTGCTCGCCCAAATTTAATAGATGAAAAAATACAACAGTGAAACATTAATTAAGTTCTAAAAACTAAAATAATATCAGTACAATATCATAGAAAACAACATCGGCGGCAAATCATACAAAACTAATATCGTCCACGCTTAGGTGCAACACCCCTAATCATGCCAGGCTTTGGTGCTTTGCGGCCCGCTCGCACATGGCTGGCTGAGTAAGTAAGCGGCGAAGGAGGAACTGTAACACGTACAGGACGGCCTCCAGCAGCAGGTGGTGTCGCGTACTCGTCCTGTGAGGGCTGTGTCTGTGGTGGTGCTTCACGTAGCTGCGATGACGCAAGTACGTCCGCCGGCTCCTGCTGCAGGTAACTCTCAAGGTCGAAGGGTGTCGGAGATCGCTGACGAAAAGTGTCAGCGTGCTCAGAGATGTCCGATCCCTCGTAGTCGTAACGAGTCGTCCCTAAACATATAAGACCAACGTTATGATAACGCTGATGGTAAAACTAATATATAACGTGTCGAACTCTTAAAAGTAGGTCATACCTGGAACCATGGGTACAGCGTGTGAAGAGGAACCTCCGAAATCGAACTGATGCCGCGAACCGTCAAAGTGCATACCTGACCATGCAGAGTGAATGTAATGTTACGAATGAAGCAGTATTAGATAATATAATTAAATTTCACCACTATATCGTACCTGTAGGCATGTGAGCAGGCTGCGAAGATGATCCAATGATATCGAACTCCGGACGCCAACCGGCAGAGTACGTAGGTGGACCTGAATAATGAAACTTATAAGTAACGAACAAGTTAGCATTACTACATACGAAGAAAATATAACTTACTCACCTGTTTGGTACGTAGGCCGCGGAGGTAGTGGCGCCGTCGGTCCGTCAGGCCTGTGTGTCACGTGTGAAGGTCGAGGGACGACATCCGGCTGTCGCCCGCAGGGCCGGCACGACGTCAACTTGACAATGTTTGCAGCAGAGTCGTACATCCTCTGGACCGCAGCGGTAAGCTCGTGGCTGGTCATCTGAATGCCCTCCCTCAACCGGTGCAAGAGCGATCCACCATCCACAGTGATACGATGACCCATGTCGGCCTATTAACAAAACGAGAACATTGAAGTAATTACGATAAGAAAAATATTAAACGAAGTGGGTTGAAGTTCATAAAGATCGTACCGCCAACGACAACGCCTGATCTCTGTGCACAGGGTACGTGTCCGTCAACCTGGGGACGTGGGTCCGTGGCTCCGCTGGTGTATACGTGACTCTGATCCGTGTGCGAGGAATATACCAACGTAAGTAGTCCCCGTAAGCCTGTAAGGAAAACGGTCTGGGCTCGTAGGTCACATCATGTAGTGCGTTGGCCCACTCGTCGACCCACGGCTGTATACGGGAGGACCAAGTAACGCCTGCCGGTAGACCCCTCCGCACGTAACTATGGATTTCAAAACATATTAATTATCTTTCTATATATATTAAATACTCAATCAGAACGAATTAATTGTCTTATACTTACCCGTGCACGGAAAGAGGAACAATATGGGCAACCGGAAGTGGGAACGTCTGGTTACGACCAAACTGCCGCATCACTCTGTGAGGAGCGTAGTCCTCGACAAAGATGTCGAAAACGACAGCCTTACGTGTCATCCAGTACTCCTGATCCCTCGTGCAGAACGACGACAACCCATTAGGCGCTCGTACGATAATCTCCTCCATGCTGTAAGGTGTCCAGCGGACGTCGTCTGGCCTAATCCGGTCGAACGCCGCCATGTACTCAGGATAGGCTCTGTGAACCTGAATGTTTGCCCAAGTAGGCTGTATAGAAAATAATAGTAAGGTGCAATTTATTCAAAAATAAATAGAAACAGGTTCAACCGCGATATAGAAGACTTACCCGCCGCCGGACCCACAACGAACCCATCGTAGGGCCGTCCTCCTCCGTCTCCCCGTACAACCCTGCTCCGTAAGTCGAGAAATCCATGACTGGTCGTCCAATACTAAACCGCTCGTACGACCAGAGTTGAAGTAATAGTGGACAACCAGAGAGGATAGCTGACGGGTCGGTCTTTGTGCACGCATCACAAAGACCTCGGTACGTGGCTGCCAAGATAGCGGACGCCCAACTATACTGCGGCACGGCGTCGAGCGGTGCGTCCGCTATCTCGCGCGCGAAGTGGATCAAGTGCTTCGCGACAGAGTTCCCATGCGACGATGTGAACATTATCCAACCAAACAACCACAACAGATAGGCCTCCAAGTGCCTCGACACAGTGGCCTCATCCGCCGCAGGGTGGATATACTCGGCCTGAATTAGAAAACAGAAGTTCAAATTTCATTTAACATACATATGAATATTTGATGTTAATGAACTATATCATAGTGTTATCTATTTACCTGAAACTGCAAGAGCCAGGTCTTCGTAGGCCCGTGATGCTGGTTCATAAGGTGTTTATTTTTGAAATGGCTGAAAAAATTTGCACCCAAGTGCCTCATGCACCATCTTGATTGTATGTCCGACCATCGAGGAGGAAGATCACGCTCCACTGAACCATATTGCATATCCGTTATCGCCTTCAACAAACCGGCATGTCGGTCATGTATGACACAAACATTAGGTCGCCCTTGCACCACTGCTAACTTCACACGCTCTAGAAACCAATACCAACTATCTGTGTTCTCACTTTCCACAAAAGCAAAAGCAACTGGTAGTACTTGATTATTCCCATCAACACCAATAGCAGTTAGAATCTGACCTTTATACTTTCCTGTTAGAAATATACCATCCATGCATAAAACAGGTCTGCAATGACGAAATGCCATTATACATTGACCTAGTGCAAAAAAGGCTCGACGAAGTATTAACTTTCCGGCCTCTTTTGGATTAGACACATCCATGATATCATAATATGTACCAATATTTCTTTGTCTGATGGTTTCTAACAATCTTGGTAGGTTCTCATAAGATGCTTCGTACGAACCGAATCTCTTCTCAATGACCTTCTGTTTCACTCGCCACGCCTTCGAATAGCTGATGGTGTATTTAAAATCTTCCTCTATAGTAGTCACTATAGATTTCGGCTCATACCTTAAATTATCAACAATTCGATTATACATGTACTCTGCAATGAAGCTCGATGTAAGAGCAGTATTGGACTTCTCTAATTCTTGTAACTCACATGTATGTTCTGTTACTATAGAGCACTTCCAAATTGTACTCCATTTTTGCTCATAAGCATGTACCCTAAATGGACAGTCTGAAAACACACATTTAACATCATATACTTTCTTGTTGGACTTCACAACTACAAAAGACCGCTTCATTGACAGAGACCAGTACTTCACGGCACTCATCACTTCATCTTTGCTTTTGTACATACCTCCCTCTACTAGTTCATTCTCATGATATTCCCACGGCACAGAATTTCCTTCGTTGATCATCAAATTCTTCGAACTGTTACTCTTCCACTCCAGTGGGACAGGAATTTCATTCTCATCTTCAGATGACTCAGTTTCAGATATATTCTCATTCTCCATATCTTTCATCGCCATCTCTTCAACTATATGTTCTATGCGCTCTCCTTCGTCCGCTTCACCCGTCGGTACCATAGATGACAGGTGATGATCACCCTCTTCATTATCTTCCTCATTATCATTGTCATTGTCATGGCTCGGACCTCCTTCTTCTTCTACACCGTGTACCTCATGAACCTCCTTCGTATATGCCTGAACAAGAAGGACTAGAGGCCACCCACATTCTACAGCTTTGTTCACGTATTTTCTCCATGTTGATGTTGCATTAAGCGGTACTAACTCCCAAAAAGTGCCCTCCCGAGCATGACTAACGATACCCATGACCTTAACGTCATGTTGGTTGCTGTCAAGCCCAAATATTCGCATCAACCAATTCTGCACACCACTAATTGTTCTCTCATTTGCCCTAGACACCCATCTAGTTACTGAGGAAAATCCTGACAGATCAACCCCGTGTACACCTTGAATAATTTCTCCTTCTCCATAATAAATTTGAAATCCTAACTTCTCCGACATCTGTGTAATCTAAAAATTTCAACTAAAATACCTTTTTAGTAATATATTACTAATATTATTTCAACTGAAATATAAGATTGTAAATACCTTTAACAATATATATAAAATAAGAATATAAATAATACTACCGAAATATAACATTAATCGCTTAACTGCTAATTATATTATCTAACAATTAATATAACACACATTAAATAATTATATATAAAATTATTTTTTTACTTACCGAAAATTTTCCTCTTCTCCTCTTCCTCTTCCTCTTCCTCTTCTTCTCTTCTCTTCTCTTCTCTTCTCTTCCTCTTCCTCTTCCTCTTCCTTCCTCTTCCTCTTCCTCTTCCTCTTCTCTCCTCTCCTCTCCTCTCCTCTCCTGTCCTGTTGCGAAATCCCAGCCGGCAGCGGCCGGCTGCGGCCGGCCGCGTTATATATAGCGGCGCCACGTCGCCCCGTGGCCGGGCGACATGGGCCACGTCGCCCCGTGGCCGGGCGACATGGGCCAAGTCGCCCCGTGGCCGGGCGACATGGGCCAAGTCGCCCACTGGCCGGGCGACATGCGCCACGTCGCCCACTGGCCGGGCGACGTGGGGCCCACCCATGCCAGTGCACGGACAAGTCGCCCACTGGTCGGGCGACATGGCCCTCTTCGCCCTTCCAACGGGCGACTGGTGGCCTATTCCTGCAATTTTTTAAAAATAGAGACTAATTTTGTAATTTTTTTAAAAAATAAATTTATTAATAAAAAAAATTCTTGCCTCGCCAGCGACAGCCTTTTTCGTTAGTGGCCGAGTGGGGAAGAACGTGGGGCGTGTGCGGTTTCGAGCATCCGAGAACGAGCCAAGCTAAGAACCGAGTTGATACTTGTCCATGAATCATTGTATCAGTTGAATCCCGAGATCAGCAGCCATCAGACCGTCAAATTAATTACCTCACCACCGATCGTATTGAGACAATTAGTACGTTTCGGTGCTAGGTCGATATAAAACCCCACCATAGCAGCCGTACGTAGCCTGCCTGATGGTTCGCTTCACCCTTTCAATATGAGACTACTGCAGCTAGCAACTCATAAGAAGGATCAGTGTGGTGATTTGGTGTGAGCCGTGCGCGGGCGAGACAAGCGCGCGGACTTACGTGCAGCCGGCGGCAGGGCCAGGTAGGGATGCATGGCCACCACCAAGCTCTATGCTTTTGCTGATCCCCAATCTAGGATCGTGTCTTGCTAGTGGGGGACGTGAGCATGTGGTTCGGACTTTGGAGGAGATGAAGCACCAGATCATCCTGGATTACGGGAGGTCGACCTCCAACTAGATCCATGCATGCTCACCGTGCACCACTACTGCATTCAGGTGCTTTGCCGGGTGCCGAATGCACCCGGCAAAGGCTACTTTGCACCCGGCAAAGCCTTTGCCGGGTGCTGCACTCGGCAAAGAGCCTCCGGTAAAAGGTTAGTCGGCAAAGATTTCTTTATCGGGTGCTTTTATCAGGCACTCGGTAAAGAAAAGTGATCGAGACGGCGCCGGTCCGTCAGCCCTTGCTTTGCGGGGTGCCATGTTAAAGGCACCCGACAAAGATTTTTTTTCTTTTTCTCTTTATAATTTCTTTGTCGGGTGCTGCCCCGCCTAGGCACCCGGCAAAGAGTTTTTATCTTTTTTTCGTAATTTCTTTGTCGGGTGCCCTGTCAAGGAGGCACCCGGCAAAGAATTTTTTTTAAGAAAAAATCTTTGCCGGGTGCCTTGGCCCTAGCACCCGGCAAAGCTGGGAATTCTGAACATGAGGAATTCCTAGCTTTGTCGAGTGCCAGGGCCAGGGCACCCGGCAAAGACTCTAAAATTAATTTTTTTAATTTTTTTATTCTATAATCACAAACACTGCATATAAAAGATATATATCATATCTGTGACATCACAAACACAATATAGCACATATATATCATATTCATCTCATCACAAACTCAAAACCACATATATATAACATCGCGAGCACACAATATCTTACATACACGACATCGTAAACATAATAGGTCCAATATCCATCGTAACAAGTCTATAGTCGTTCCCGGTGCATCACATGTCCATCAAGCAGTGAAAACAAGAAACAAACTACAGGTGGTGAGGAAACTGAGTGCTTGGTGAAGGAAAAGCGCCGTCGTCGCCTGGTTGCCCCTGAGATGGGTTATTCGAACCCGCCGATGGAGGCTGAATAAAGGATAAGAAATTGCATTTGTTAGAGTGGGTCATCTAATGAAAGCACTAGTTGAAGCAATATGGAACTCACTGGACTAGCTATAACTGGCGACAGCGGTGGAGCGAACTGTGGCACAGGTACACCATTCACTTGCCCAAAGTTCTGCAGGAACATCGTAATCTCCGCCAGCTGCTTGGCCTATCTCTCCCGCTCGGTCCGCTTGGCCTGTCTTTCCCGCTCGGCCTCCGCATGCCTCATCGCTAGCTCCCGCAGCTCCTGAGCCAGCCTCTCATTCTCGGCCTACAACATTTCAATCGAATGTTTTAGTGATGCAAAGGCAACTAAGTTATGTAAAGATCAATGAAGAGTTAAATGGGACAAACCTAGAGTGCATCGACTCGCTGCTGTGAAGGGAACGACCGTTGGCGTATGGCCGGCCCGCCGCTCGGGGTCTGTGCTCGGACCTCGGAGAGGGTGGGAACAGAGTTGGACTCGAGGGTGCCATCGCCAAGCCAGTACCACCCATGCTTCTTGCCTTGTCCGAGCCTCATGACCATCGTCCCATCTATGTCATCGGTGCTCGGATCCCAGTCTGGCCCATGGACCGACCTTGCCTCCGACGCATAGGAATTGATGCGAGTGTGGACGCTCGGGTTGCTGTACGACTCGGGTGGGTCATCTGGGCTAAATGTGACAGCGAAAGTCGCCTTTCCCTTGCGGGCTAGTCCATATGCCATGAACATGGACAAAGACTGGCCACCAAGCGACACGGATTGCAAGAAAGATAACAAGATGATTAGAAGAAACATGCAGAATGGAGCATCAGAATACTAAAAATGAATTCACGTACCCATAGTTTCTTGTATGCGCTGAGGCTGCGGCTATCTTGATGGTGTGTGGGGTCTGTCGCCTACAAAGCTCGCTCCCGGTGGGCTTTGTGGTCCTGGATATAGCCCCCTCTGAACCACCTGTCCACAATCATCTCCCAGCAGTCGACAAAGGACTCGCACCACCATGGAATCATCTACATGTCATAAAGAATTTGAAATGTAAGATGACCAAATGAAAGCTACTTAATCTCAAAACGAATCAGTACTATTCTTTTTCATTTACCTCAATAACTGTTCCCGGGTCAGAGGCATCTGTCTTGCTTGTGTCTTGTTGACTTTCTGACCAAGTCGCGTGCCGTAGTACTTGATGATGCAAGTGAGGCGCTCCTCGTAGTGCATGTGGCTGATGTGTTTCCTGGCACTTTTCACCAAGTTCTTTTCCGCCCTCTCCTCCTGTCCCTCTTCACACCTGAAAAACGTCTGCAGATAGACACAATGTATGAATTCACTATGTCAAAAAGTGTGAAATGAATGCGATGTGTTGATCAAAGTTGTGCGAACGAGACTTACCCATAACTCTCTCCTGACCCGCTCCTACTTGCCTCCATAATCTGCGTCGGGGGCAGATTTGTAGTGGTCCCACGATTTGGTCGGCCCCACAGTCCCCTTGTGTGTGACAATGCCAGGGTAATAGTGCCTACACACAAGCCCCAAGATGTGGTTGGGGTTGCGTGAGTAACCAGGCGACACAACCTCCCAGTGCCTGCACAAGTCATTAACAAACATTATTAATTTCTCTGACAATTTTTAATAGGTTATATGAATTAGCTGTGATTAAATCTAAAGTTAGTTACCTGTCCCCCTGGGGGCGGATCACTGGGCGTAGAGGAGGAAGCGGAGGCCCAGGGAGTTTTGAGGGACCTCGCAAGTAGGGCCTCGCAGCAGAGGTAGTGGAACTACTTCCGGCCTCGCCGCCCTCCTGTGGCTCTCCCTCGTCGTCCGTCGCCCGAACCTGCTCGTCCTACGAGGAGTCCGTGGTACGGCGCTCCTCCTCCGGCACGTCACACGGCGTGGCTAGAGGAGGCCGGCCCCTCCTGCTGCCGCTCCCGCTACCGCTGCTCCTGGCCCGCTGCCTCCTCCGGTCCGATGAGTTCTCTCTGGCATCTGCATCCTCACATGCCCTCTGGTACCTTGAGTTCATGTTCCTTGGCCCACTGTCGCCCACCATCTTTGTTCAATCACCTGCTATTGAAAAGAAACAAACAAGACATATTATTACATGTATTAGAAATAGATGCTAAGTAAATAAAAAAACACGACTACAAAATAACATTGCATTACATGTATTAGAAGTAATCATCATTATTGGGATTATCTGGATCATATGTCTCGTCATCACTATCAAAACTGTCCAAATAAACAAGACTGTCCAAATGTTCAATGTTGCCTTCATCGTCGTCGTCTAAATGTAATCTCTCAAGCATTTCTATGTCCTTGGCATTTTGCACCTCATCTCCTTCTTCCTCGTCATCAACCCTTTCATTGTCTACTTCCATTCCGATCGCCTCGGTTAAGTCTATCACCAACCTCCCTTGTAGCCCATCTTCTTGATAGAACTCTCCATCATATGTGTTTGGGTTGAAGTTGTAATCTTCATCATTTGGGACAGGACATCTACCATGTGGCGATACCTGGTGCATAATAGACCAACCCTAAAGAGCCTTGTTGCCTTGGCATGCGTATGGCAAATAATAAACTTGCACGGCCTGATCCACCACAATAAATACATCTTTTCCTTGATAGACGGAATCATGTCGAATCTCGACTTGACCAATATTAGGGCTCCATTTTGTTAGTCGGGGATTCAACCAATGGCATTTGAACATGACAAGACGAAGAGGTTTCAAACCATAAAATGAAAGTTCATAGATATCTTCAATTATGCCATGATACTCGAGGCCATCAGCGCCGGGAGTACAAACTCCGCTGTTTGTGGTTTTTCGCTTGGGCCGAGCTCGCTGGTAGCTTGTTGTGTGATAAGTGATATCCATTCACATCATAACATGAATAAGCTTTCACCTTACTGTCGAAGCCATTTGCAACCTGTCTCAACTCCTGGCTCATAGTTGCATCGGTTTGGGCCTGCAAGTGCAAGAAGGAAAGATTGCTAGACTAAGTACGTGAAACTCGGAATCACGAACTAGGTACGAGGTAAATTGGACAATACCTTTGTTTTGAACCAAGAAATGAAATCAGGCCTCCTTGCTCCCGGACCCTGTGAAAGAAGGGTGTCGGTTTGTCATTGGGTAGGATCCCTTGGTTGATGCCAGGATACACGAATAAATTCCCTGTGCAAACGAGAAAGAATTAGTTGGATATAGATTAGTGAGGGCATATTGAAACAGGTTTTTGAGAACTTACTCAATGAACGGCTTCACCTCGGGTAGGTTGTGGAACATATATAGCATGATCCTGCGCCACTCTTCATTGTCCAACCTCTTATTGGTCGATCCACTTGACCTACTGAGTTGCCCTTGGAAAAGGTTGAGGTTGGATTCATTGTCATCAACATTGTAGCGAGGGAGCGGATTATGCATGCTAGGAAGGTTCTCTGTGTAGTATAGCTGTGTGAAGTTTGTCACCTCCTCCAGAATGGAAGCCTCTGCAATGGAAGCCTCAATTTTGGCTTTATTTCTACATTTTTTGCGAACGGCCTTCAGACATCTCTCGATTGGATAACACCAACAAGCTTGCACGGGCCCCACCATACGTGCCTCATACGGGAGGTGCACAATCAAATGCTGCATCGACAAGAAGAAGCCAGGTGGAAAGATCTTCTCCAATTTACAAAGCAACTCAGGTACCACTTTCTCCAAGTTTGCAACCATGATCCGAGATAGCTCCTTGGCACAAAGCTGGCGGAAGAAATAGCTCAACTCTGCCAGCACTAGCCAGAGATGCTCAGGAACATAGCCTCGTACCATCGTCGGAAGAAGCCACTCAATCCATACGTGGTAGTCATGACTCTTCATCCCGTTGACTCGCATAGTGCCTAAGTTCACTCCCCTGCTCAGGTTTGCTGCATACCCATCAGGGAACATTAACTCCTTGATCCATTGTAGTACTTCCCTCCTTTGTTCGGGTTTTAAGACAAAATCGGCCTTAGGCCTTTTCCGGTTCTTGCCATTTGCAGGTGGCCGCATATTTTGCTCTGGTCTATCGCACAACGTCGCCAGGTCCACTCTAGCCTTAGGGTTATCCTTAGACTTGTCAGTGTCCATGAGTGTTTCCCAAAGTGCCTCGGCAATGTTCTTTTCAGTGTGCATTACATCAATGTTATGGGGCAGTAGGAAGTCATCAAAATAGGGGAGCCTCGTTAAGCCGGACTTATGAGTCCACATGTGTTGCTCACCATATCCCACAAAACCACCTTCTTCATTGGGCATGAGAGCATCTATCTTAGCTGAACCTTAGCACCAGTCTTCAAGTACGGTCTAGGTTCTGTGACAGTGATACCTTTCCTAAAGTTCTTGGTGTCTTGTCAGAATGGATGGTTGAAATCTAGGAATTGATGATGTTGATCGAACGATGAATACTTGCCACCCTTCTTCAACCAAATGAATCTCACAGCTTCCCGGCATATTGGGCATGGGAACTTCCCATGAACACACCAGGCGTTGAATAACCCATACGCCAGGAAGTCATGCATGGAGTACTGATACCAGACGTACATTTTGAAGCTTTGCTTCATTGCTCGGTCGTATGTCCACACCCCTTCATTCCAAGCCTTGATCAGTTCATCAATCACAGGCTGCATGTACACACCCATATTCTTTCCTGGGTGTCCAAGAATTATCAATGTCAAGATCATGTTTTGTCGTTGAAAGGCGATGTCAGGGGGGAGGTTAAGGGGGATAACAAACATGGACCAACATGTGTAGGGGGTGGATATGCTGCCATAAGGATTGAACCCATCAGTTGCCAGCGCGACATATACATTACGAGCCTCATCGGATTTTAAACGATGCATGTCATTAAACCTGGCCCATGCTTCACCATCAGATGGATGCACCATCTTGTCAGGATTGTACCATTTGCCATTCTTGTGCCACGTCATCTGTTTTGCGATTTCCTCAGTCATGAATAGCCTTTGAAGCCTCGACAAGAAGGGAAGGTGTCATAGGACTAGGGCGGGTATCTTAAGCTGGCTCTTCTGGCCACCACCGTCACCAGACTCTACCTCCAGGAACCTGGAGGCTTTACACTTTGGATAGTACTTTGCCTCCTCGTGTTCTTCTCGAAATAGGACACACCCGTTCGGACAAGCATGTATCTGCTCATACGGCATCTTCAGTGCTTTAAGGAGCTTGTGTGCCTCGTACATGGACTTTGGCAACACGTGGTTTTTCGGAAGCAGGGTGCCAACCACGGCCAACACTTTATCAAAGCCTTCTCGACTCCAGTTTAAATCGAACTTCAACCCCATCAAGCGACTTATGGCATCCAGCTGGAAGACCTCAGAATGAGCATGAAGGGGTTTTTGTGCCGAGTCCATCATGTACTGGAACGCATCTACAGCTGCCTACATCTCTGCCTCCTCACGTCCTTCAGCAAACTGTGCTTGGTGAACATCATCTACCATGTCTGCTACCCTGGCATCAGCATCAAAAGCCTCGACGTGTTGTCTCACCACCTTCTCTCTGATACGATCAGCTTCACCATGGTGGACCCACCGGGTGTAGTTTGGCGTAAACCCATTCTTGTGCAGATGTGTACCCATGAGTTCCTTGTCTAGCATTCTCCTGTTACCACACTTGCTGCAGGGACACAAAGCCATTTTCGGGAATTTTGCGGCCTTGCCAAATGCACGATTCAAGAAATGATCGGTCTTTTGCATCCATTCATAGCTGACATCACCCTGACTTGTCCGACCCATGTACATCCACTGACGGTCTGCCATCCTATAGCATATACAACATCTCCACAGGTGACCATCAATTGCATCTACGTGGTGTCCCTACTCTCTAATAGGTGAGGATAGATCCTAATCCCACCCGCGGATCCATATATGAGGTTAGTTTCCATGCTCCGCTCCTATCCGAGACGGAATTTTGGCAGCACCTCCTCGCTGTTCTCCCGATACACGTCCTGCAAGGGAGAGTGTGTATCAGAAGAACAACATGGAGGTGATGCCAAAACACTGTCTCAGACAGGAGCAGAGCATGAAAACTAACCTCAACTACGCATCCACGGGCTGTCCAAAAAACGTGGACAATCCGAAACAGATACGGTCGCAGATATGTAAAGGTCTGCATATCTCTGACCGTATCTCTTTTGAATGGGAGACACCTAATGTCGGTGTCGGGACCCTGGGGTGCCCTGAGCCAACGAGTAAACATGTTCTGCGTACTCCCTAATCCAGATGGTGATGCAAGATGGACACAAAGATTTATCCTAGTTCAGCCAAAGGAGGCCCTACATCCAGCGGGGGGAGGAGATTTGTATTATCTTGCACCGAAGTGCTTGTGCAGGGGAGGATACAAGCGAGTGAGTGAAAATTGAGGGGTGTACAGGGTGAGCTAAGACTTGAGCGCTCTGGGTTCTAGAAGCTCTCTCGGGTGTTCGGTGGTTCTTTTTCGCCTTCTTTCTAACGTGTCCAGCATCCCCTTTTATAGACTAAGGAGAGGCACGGGTATATGAGAAGTCTACGCGATCGTGGGTGATGACATCGAGGGGGTGATGCCGATCAAGTCGAAGCTGCTATAGAGGCGTGCGCCAGGCATGGCCTGCTCTGTAGCAACATGCTTGGAGTTGATGACATCCTTCAAGTATGTCACGATGACGCCCGCAGACGGTCGATGAAAGACCCACGCCCATGCGCAGGCGCACGGATCCCTGTGTACGTCGTGTCAGGGGTTGTTGGAGTGTTGACTGGAGGAGTTGAGACTTGACTCGAAGGGTGGCTTGATGATGCTCGGGGCCCTATCGAGGGGTAGCCACGGGAGTAGTTGTTGGATGGATAAGATCAGACTTAGGGAATCCGAAGCTGGTGGTTGTCGCGTAGCGTGTCGAGGGGGCGTCGGAGGTGAAACAGTGCTCGGTATGGTGTAGTAGTACAAGCTATTCACCGCACATCTAGGGATGGGCGGTGAAAGGAGGACTCGACCGCCGTATCTAACCACTGCAACACTGCTATAGCCACGCGATTAGACTGGAGTTGGTGGGAGCATTAAATGCACTGACTTCCATATGGGGAGTAGTGGATTCGAGGGGGGTCGTCCGCACGGGAGGAGTTCCGTCACTCGACGGGGGGTTGTCTGCTCAGGTGGACTTCCGTCACTCGGGGGTCCCGTCGAGCGAGTGGCTATCTTGGCTTGTGCAATGCTGCTCATGGGCTGGCCCAAAGTAGCTCGGTATACGTTAGTGGGCCCACATCTCTGTTTGTGGGCTTCTCAGATGATTTTGGGGTTTTATTGTTGGGGGATTAATTCTTCCAGTAGTGGGTTTAGGGTACCCCTTTATTCAGGTACCCGACAGTAGCCCCTGAGTCTCTGCGTGCGTGCTGGCACCCACGCAGAGGCTCATGAACTGGAGTTGTAGTAGTGGTATTTTCCAATGGGTGCACGCGAGCGCACCCATCGGGTGTAGCCCCCGAGGCCTCAGGGGAGTAGAATACTCGCCCGAGGGATTTTATGCTATTCCCACAGGGGTGTGCTCGAGTGGTCGAGCCCCCCGGATGGTTGGTTCCTCTTTCATCGAGGCCATCCGGTCTCGAGCGAGCCCCCGAGCCTCTTTAGTCAAGGTCGATTAGGGACAAGCCCGTCTTTTTTCTTTCGACCCTCACGATCCCTTTCATTCGGGAGGACGGGTGAGAAGCACCGTGCTACCCCTCTTTGGGTGAGCTCTGACATCTCGAGTGAGCTGCTATCGGGAAATTCAAGTAAGAGCTTGTGCCCCATTCGATTGGAGTTGACTTGTGGCCCAGAGGTGCTCTTATTGAAGCAAATCAATGGGTCCTATGGATACCGACCCCTTTCAATCGGGTTCGGTGGCTCGACGCCTCCCTTCGAGGGGATTCCAAAGTGGTCCCTTAGTTTTGCCTTGAATATGTTCAAGGGGGCTTCGAGAGTTTGTTCTCGACAAGGGACTCGTGTCGGCTCCCCCCGATCATCCCTGACTTAGGTACTCGAGGGCGGCTGTCGAACCCTGACCGAGGGCCAGCCTTCGCTCCCTTGAGATTTTCGAGGGGCCTGGGCCCGCGTTTCTTGTTGTGAAAGACTTCGTTCATGGATAACTCCTCCTGTTCGCCAGGAGGGTCCTTTCAGGCGAAAGTTGGAGCGGCGCGGCCGTGGTGGACCTGTCAGTCGGTGCGGTGCGGTGGGCGCGTGTTTTGGGGGAGATATCGCCATGATTCACTTCTCCGCCCGTTGGGTGTGTCTTTTGAGGATGAAGCCAAAATGGTGCGATCGTGGGGGGCAATGCAACGGCTAGGGGCTCGAACGTTCCACATGTTTCCCTTGTATGCGGGAATCGAGGGGGTGGTAGGTAGGCGAAATAAATGCGGGGATTTACCTGTCTCCTGGCCCGATCCGCCCGTTATCCGTCGTCGCCTATAAATTCGAGGTGTAGGGCTTCATTCGCTCCTCATCTTGCCTCCCTCCTCTCGTCACCGCCGCCTCCAACAGAGAGCCCAGCCGCCCTGCCTGTTAGCGCTTAGAGAGAAAAAGAGCCAAAGATTGGGAACCTCCCCTTTCGTTGTTCCGCCGAGCGAGTTCACGCAGTCGCCATGGCGCCAGAGCTTCGTTTCCCTAGAGGATTGGCTTCCGTCAGCCATCTTGGAGGAGGAGCTCGACGGATTGGTGGAGGATGGGCTTCTCCACCCCGTCGTCTGGGAGGACCGGCCGGAGTGGATCATGCCGCCGGAGGGGGACCTAGAGCCGAACCCGCCGGAGGGGTACCTGGTCAGCTTCGTCAAGTACCACCAGATGGGGTTCGGCTCTCCGCTGAGCCGGTTCATGCGGGGGCTCACCCACTTCTATGGGGTCGAGCTGTTGCACTTCTCCCCCAACACTATCTCCAACGCGGTGATCTTCGTCGCCATTTGCGAGGGGTATCTGGGGCTGGAGCCGCCCTGGGAGCTGTGGCTCCACCTATTCAAGTCTAAGCATTTCACCAAGCTGGTGTCGCCAGGGGTGAGGAGGCTCGTCCGCGTCGGCTGCTGCAACCTCTTCTTGAAGTGGCCGGAGGCCTTCATCCCGATGGGGCTGTCGTCCAGCCACAGCGGGTGGCATGCCCGCTGGTTCTACATCCGCAACGACGAGGGATGGTTGCCTCGTTTCACCAGGCGTATCATTGCGACGCGTCCGGAACACTGGGCTCGTGGCATGGCGAAGGAGCAGTAGGGAAGGCTAAACCCCCTCCTCGACACGCTGAGGACTCTGCGCGAGCGAGGGCTGACCGTCAGGATCATGGTTTCGGCGTTCCACAGCCAGAGGGTCCTCCCTTTGATGCGGCGTCCCCTGCGCTTGGACCAAATGGACACCGGGGCACCGCTCGAGGGGTGTAAGATGTCGCTAGAGGAGCTCCCCCTCAACGAGGTTGCGAGACAGGTGTGGGGTGCGGTGGCCGGCTCCTTCGCGCCGTATTAAGTCAACCATATTCCGATGTTGCCTGACGACGGCCACATCGAGCTGGTGAGTATGTTGTCATATTATCCATCGGATCGCTATATTTCTTTCTCCCTTCGACTCATCCACCTGCCTATTATCATGGGTCTGGGCGCAGCCTCCCATTGACTTCAGGGTGTCAATGCCCCCGATCAGGGAAGACCATGCCGACCGCCAGTCGAGGCGCTTCTACGCCTAGCAGCAGAAGAATACCAAGGATGAGGAGAAGAAGAAGAGGAAGGTGAAGAGCCTCGAGCGCTCGGTGCGTGAGCAGCGTCGGGCAAGGCAGAGGCGAGAAGGGCTCCCCGTCGAGAAGTCCCCCTCGGAAGAGGAGAAGGAGGAGGCGGAGGAGGAGGACAGCGACGACGAGGGGGTGGAGGCGTGTCTCGACTCCTTGCTGCCCCAACGAGCTCTGGCTGACGCCCCTTCGACACAGGGCGCCGTTAGATTTGAGCGGCATAGAGGGGTCCTACGGAGGGCCTCCATGATATAGAGGGAGCCGTCGGAGTTGAGCCATCGGCGTCGGCCTTGATAGCGGCCTTGATATCTGCGGAGGGCCGGGCGTCGAGGGCTTCGGAGCAGCCTCAGGGGCAGGGCTCGAGCGGCCCTTCCGCTTGAGGGAGGACGTCATCTCACCGCACGCGCGGTAGGACGCCTCCGACTCCTTCGCGGGAGAACTCGAGTACGCCGTTGTCTCGGGCCACGATGGCGTAGAGCAGCTTTGGATCTGCGGGTAGCGAACTTTGGTCTCTGAGAGTACCTCACTGATGAAGTACACAGGCCGCTGGAAGGGCAAGACGTGCCCTTCCTCTTTTCTCTTGACAACTATGGCCGTGCTGACCACCTGGGTGGTCGCGGCGACATAGAGCAAGAGTGGCTCGGCTGGGCAAGAGTGGCGCGGCGACAATTATGCATGTGGAGATGTCTGGGTTTTAGGCATCCGACGTCGCAACTTGCTTAAAATTTTTTTAATTTTTTATCAGGGCCTCCACATGTGATAACAACATACATCGTCAAGTTTCGTGATTTTCGGACTTCGTTTGGATTTTATATAATTTAAATACACTTTTCCCGTGATTATTTCGTCAGGTTACGACAACATGATGGTCGCAATTTAATGCCAGATCCTGGATACGGCCTCAACATACGCCAAACATCATAAATATCATTTTTTAAATGGCCAAATTCCATTATTTCATGTACCTACAGTTCAAATTTGGAGTAGTCAGAAAAATTCAAGCAAACGAAAATAATTAAAAATATATAGGATAAAAACTTAAAATTGTCCCAAAATTTGATATGAAGTTTTAATTGCTGTAACAAGGCCCCAGAAAAAAATGAGGCTAAAAAACAAAAAAAATTATGATTTGCCGGGTGCCAGCTTAGGAGGCACCCGGCAAAGAATATTTTTTTTAAAAAAAATTCTTGGCCGGGTGCCTAACGGCGTGGCACCCGACAAAGGCTGACGGCAGGTGGCCGCCGTCACGCCGGCCACCTTTGCTGGCGGTCATATTTTACCGCACCAATTTTTATCGACGGCTGGAAGTTACTGAGTGCCGACACCCGGCAAAGGATGATTTGTCGGAGGCCTTTATTTGCAGGGTAACGCCAGGTCTGACATCTGACAAAGAATTCCTTTGCTAGATGTTCGATAAAAAACACCCGATAAATTATTTTACTCCCGATAAATCAGCCTGTTTCCGGTAGTGCACCATGTTCCTCGAGTGCTTGTGCACTGCTGTGCTGGGTTCCACCGATAATTTTTTTGTTGAAACAAGTTGTTCAGTCTCCGTGAAAGTGAAACACCCGTTATTGTTTTGGGAACTGCTCCGGTACAGATAATTAACTCGGGCAGCCATTGTCCAACGTACAGATCGATCGCAGCGGATGTTGAGAGCCATGCAGGCCGGGGACTGAGGCGAGAAGACGTGATCAGGTTCGGACAAAAGTTGGGAGTGACGCACTGATGTGTGTCCAAAAACACGAGCACGGACGCCGTGCATCCGCACGTCGCTCGCGCGCTGTCGATTCCGGCTTATTGCTTCGCTCCAAAGCAACGCGACGACTATCGGTACCACGTACGGATTTATTTAATTAGCCTGCGGCGCATTCTCGAAAACTTGAGAGAGATAACCTTCGACAAGCTGATTGCGCGGCCTCAACTCTACCCTTTGCCACTGCCGCAGCAAGCAGCATCGTACGTCGATGGCGCTAGTCGCCAATTGCTGGTACATCACCTTCAAGTTTCAATCATGCACGTATTATCCGAGCCTAGCTATTTTAATTTTCTTTGTTTTCAAGTTTTGTTTTCCATGGAAGAACAAACTAACACTACCGGAAACGCCAACTTTGTCGACGGCTTAAACATTTGCCGACGGCCAAGGAATAAGTCGTCGGCAAAGACACCTCTTTGCCGACGGCCAGGTGACGCCATCGGCAAAGAAGTCTATGCCCAAGGCCGAGCCGTCGGCAAAGAAAAGCTGTCGGCAACGACAACCTATGCCGACAGCCGGGCCGTCGGCAAAACCTAGCCGTCGGCAAAAGAAACATTTGCCGACCGCCGGGCCGACGGCAAACACAATCGTCGGCAAAGGCCACTTTGACGAGAGTTGTATCGTTAGGCTGTCGGCAAAGGCCAAGCCGTCGGCAAAGCGCAGCCACGTGGTGGCCGCACAGCCTGCCACGGCCACCGCCTTTGCCGACGGCCGCGTGGCCAGGCCGTCGGCAAAGGAGCTTTGCCGAGG
>CM041628.1:46733961-46809610 GCA_023333625.1 Bothriochloa decipiens | reverse complement strand
TCCGCCGCCCCCCGCCCGCGCCGCCCCGCCGCTCCTCCGCGCCCCGCCGTTCGCCCACGCTGCTCGTCCACGCCGTTCCGTTCGTCCGAGGTAATCTTCCGCGCTCGCCGGCCGCCCGCGCCGCCCCGACGACCTTCCGTTCTGTTCGTCCACGCCGTCGTCCTCGCGCGTTGCCGGAGGAGAAGGTAAAGCCCCTGGGTTGTCGGCCTTCGTGTCGATGTGTCGTTGATGGCCTTCGTGCCAGAATTATGGTTATGTGGGCTTTCGTGCCCCAAATGTGGACGTCGGCCATCGTGCCGGCTTTTTCTTGCAGGTTTTGAAAACCTCCCCGTGTAGGAGAGGTTCTGCCGAAATTTTTTACTAATAGCGATGTTTTTGTTGTTTTGCAGAGCAGGACGTGTCGGACGGGACCCGGAGCACCTCTGCACCGCCACCCTAGGTATAAATCACCTCTCTGCCTTATAGTTGTTGTAAGTAGATCGCGTAACCGAGTTAGGCGTCTCCCGTCCGAAAGGGATACGTGGTCCGAAAGGGATACGTGGTCGTTGGTATACGGATCAGTGCATATCTGCGACGGTATCTCTTTCGAATTGTCCACGTTTTTTGGACAGCCCGAGGATGCGTATACAGATGGGTTAGCTTCGATGTTCCGCCCCCTTCCGAGTCAGAGTTTCGGCAGCACCTCCCCGTTGTTCTCCGGATACACACTCTCCCTGTCGGGACGTGTATCAGGAGAACAGTGAGGAGGTGCTGCCGAAACTCCATCTCGGACGGTTGTGGAGCATGGAAGCTAACCTCATCTACGCATCCTCAGGTGGGATTAGGACCTATCCTTCACCTATTAGATGGTAGGAACGCCTTGTAGATGCAGATGGTGCTTTTGTTACTCGCTTACATTGGAGCATGACAGAGGATGGCTGACCGTGAGTGGATGTACATGGGCTTCGCAAGTAAGAGCCCAGAATGGGTTAGGGGGACGGATAACTTCCTGAAGGAAGCGTTTGGCCTAGCTATTGCTAAAGGGTCGGTTCGGATGCCATGTCCCTACACCAAGTGCAAGAACCAGAAAAAGAAAGACTACGGTCACATGTACAAAGATATTTTCAACAATGGATACGTTCCAAACTATACCCGTTGGATCTACCATGGTGAACGCCATTGTATTAGGGGGGAGGAGGTGAGACCCCTCCTCGAGGGGTTTGATGCAGATGCCGGGATGACAGAATTGCTGGCAGACGTACACGAAGAGCGGTTCGCTCAAGGAATGGAGGTGGATGAAGAAGATCCAGAGGAGACCGCAAAGGCGTACTACACCATGATGGAGGCGGCAAAGCAGCCCCTTCACGAGAACCAGACCTAGGTTGTAAGCCAGTGGTATTCAAATGCCATTGGTTCGATCCTAATGTCACGAAAAAGGACCTTACAATTGGGCAAGTTGAAATTCGACAGGATTCCAAATATGAAGAAGACGATGTCTATATTGTGGCTAACCGAGACGCCACACAAGTTTATTACCTCCCATGGGCATGCCAAAAAGATAAGAATCTTGCGGGTTGGAGCCTTGTGCAGTTGGTATCACGGCACGGTAAAGCGGCTGTCCCAAACGAGGATGATTACAACTTTGACCCAACGACAGATGAGTTCTATCAACCTGAGGGGCTAGAAGGTAGTTTGGAGATAGACATTCTTTCACTGATGGGTATGGAAGTAAACAACGACATCAATGAGGACGAGGGTGATGAGGTGCACGATGCCGAGGACTTACGAATCCTTGATGAGTGGCAAATGAAGCGCCTGATGAGAGAGCACGATGACGATGGAGAGCCTGATGACGATGGAGATGACGATGACGATGGAGATGAAGCCCGACACTTAAGAGAGCTCGACAATATTGATAGTGATGACGACAGTAGTGATGACGAGTACACGCCAGCCATATTGCCGTTTGCGGAGATAATTTCTAATTCATGTAATACTATAGTGTTAATATTATTACCTTGCAATTATGTTTCTTTACAAGTACTTGTCATTTATTTATGCTAACTACTTCAATCTTTGTCAATGACTAACAATTGTTGTTAATGACTCGTGCAGGGGCTGGGAAAAGGTGACTGACAGGAAGAGTTCACGCCATGTCAATGGCATCCAGGGCCTCCTGATTAGAAAGCACTACCCTGGCTTGGTCACCATCGAGGGTGAGCGGATCATGCCTGACAAATGGGACCACTTCTACAAGGTCAAGGACGAGCATGGCGAAGTCCTTGCTCACAAGATCAAGAGGGAGTTCTGGGTGAGTCTTTGCATCGCACCGCATATCTCAATAATATGCATTCGTTGGACTTTCTTCAAACAATGAAATGATGTTTGATGTCTATGTGTAGTTGTACTTCAAGTTGGAGGAGGGGCAGGACGAGCAGCGGGCGGGACGGCAGTAGGAGGCGGTCTGCCACAACCGTCTCAAGGACATGTACCACGAGGCGCGTCTCCAGGCCGTCATCAGCTACTACGCCAACGTGGAGCTCAAGGTGGTAAAGAAGGAGCGAGTCAGGGAGATGATACTGGACAAGGAGACCGACCTCGTCGAGGAGCAGTACATGCAGGTAATTAAGTAGGAAACATCTGTTATGATTCCTTAAGTGACACATTCAATTCATCTTATGGAATATTAAATACTTGAATGTCATGCAGTGGTGTCCAAGCTGGTGCGATAAGTACGAGGACTGCTGGCGCCAAATTGTGCGTGGGTGGCGTACGGACACGGCGTACGAGAAACGCAAAGAGCGTCGGCAACTTCGCCTGCAAAATCCTCCGGTATCACACCACCAAGGGAACCAGTGCCTCCACGGGTACATGGACACATGGGTATGCTTCTGTTGATCCATTTATTATAGCTCTCAATTGTCACTACTTGTAACCAAGTTTGTGTTTTCCTAGCAGAGGGAGACACATGATGGGCAGGAAATCAACGAGTTCATGGGGACGCCCTTGCTCACAAGGGCAAAGCGTCAGTGGCGTCCACCGTCTACAGCTCAGAGGACGGGCCCGAGGCCTACACCAACCCGAACGTCTACAACAAGCTCGCCAAGTACACCACCGCAGGTCTCGAGCGCCATGGGCCGACGTTCGACCCCACCAGAGTCGACCTGGATACTGACCTCGTGATGAGGATGGGAGGAGGGAAGCAGCACGGCCGGTACGCTATTGCCGACAGCGCCATCGACCCGTCCTCTGTTCAAACACTGAGCCAGATCCGAAGAGGCGACGCGGAAAGGGGCGGATCGCAAATCCCCATAGCGCCTCGGCAGCCGAGCAATGCGCAGATGATGACGGCACTTCAGGTAAGTGCAGTTTCATTCGTCGTTCACTCGTTTCACACATGATGTACCTTGCCTTCACATACCATCAACCTTGCGGGTGTAATATTGCAGGCCACGGTCAAAAGGTTGCAGGCCAACCAGGTCACCCAGGAGATGTTGTGTCAGCAGCAGGAGGAGGCCCATCAGCAGCAGTTGGCGGCACTTTCGCAGCACTACCAGCGTGCTCTATCGAACCTGACCTGCTACTTTCGGTCCCAGATCCCGGGAACGCAGGAGCCTCCTCCCTCGATCTTCGCTCCACCACCACTTCCAGTTCCAGTTCCAGTGCCTGTACCTGTTCCGGTGAGTATATTGTCTGTTGCTTTAGCTTGTGCGGCCATCCTGCAGGTACTAATTACATCACTTGGCCTTTGTGCAGGCACCGTCGGCGGGTTCAAACCCGACTCTAGGTGCCAGCCCTCCACTGGGTCCTTCTCCACCGCACGGCTTTCCAGCTCACCCGACCTACTACCCCACGCAGCAGTACCAGTGGCCTCCTCCGGCGTCAGGGCAGGGGTACTCCTCGTGGCCGCAGGCGCAGACACAGCAGGGGCACTCCGGGCCGGCAAGCGTTTTTAGACCTACGCAGCAGCAGTGGCACTACGGTACGTCCCCGCAATCGGGTTGGCCTCCGTTCGAGCAAGCTGGGGGCTCTGGGACCCCTCGGGACGACGCACATAGCTAGATGCCTTTACTTCTCGCTTTTGGACCTTCATCGATGAGGTTGTTGCACGTTGGACATGTTTAGCGTATGTTGGACATGTATGGATTCTTATGGCCATGTTATGTGTATTGTGGAGTTGTATCGATGGATTTGAGGACCTTCATGTATGGATTCAGGTTGAAACTGAATTTGATGCTGAAATATAGTTTATATGTGATGAAATATGGGTTATATGATATATATGTGATGAAATAAGGTATAAATGCAAGAAAACAGAAAAAACAAAAAAAAATTCCCAGCTAGCCGTCGGCAAAGCCGGTCCATTTTCCCAGCTCGGCCCAGCTTTGCCGACGGCTGAGCCTGGCTGTCGGCAAAGTGACCAAATCTTTGCCGACGGTCGGCCGTCAGCCGTCGGCAAAGGCCGCCGTCATCGTGCCGCCGCAACGGCTGACGTGTCGCCTTTGCCGACGGCTTTGCCAACGGCCTGCCACGTGGCCGTCGGCAAAGGTCCCTTTGTCGACCCTTTCTTTGCCGACGGCCCTTCGCCGACGGCCGACGTGGCAGGCCATCGGCAAAGGCTTTACCAACGGTATAACAGCCTTTGCCGACGGCTTCAGGCCATCGGCAAAGGTGGCCGATCCGGTAGTGTAAGGAGGATCAGAGACGAGCGAGGTTGTGCGTCTCGGTATATGTCCCGATCGATATCCTGGCTAGCTAGCTTGACTTCCGCGGTCGTTCAGGTGCGCTGCATCTAGTGCTCTCTTCCGAGTCACACCAAGGAGGGCGATGTGAGTGCGACGCAGCCACGCCGGAGGGAGCATATCGGAGAAAGCAACCGAAACTTGACCGAGTCGCCGTGCGAGATGTAGCAACGACGACAAATCTTCCATGCACCGTCGGCGGCGCCTAGTGCAAACAATTAATCGGAGGTCGAAACTTCCTTCGTTCGACATGGAAGATGGCATGCCGGCCGGCGACTGAACGCCAGTTGCCTGTAGGGTACGCGCCGCCACGGATCGGAGTGAGGCCGGATAGGGCAGGGGCGCACAGCGCGGGGCCGCCCGCGGGCACTTGGTTCGTGCATCGCATCGTCGTTTTCGGCCGTGACCGCGCGCACGTCGTACGTTTCTCACTGGATTGCGACGTGGCCGGCCGATCGAGGCGCCCCCGCTGTTCGCCGATCGAGGAGAAGTTGGGCACGCCGCCGCATGCAATCTCTCGGGCTGTGTTTAGTTACCGTGAATTTTAAAAAAAAAAATGTCACCTCGTGTCACCTCAGCGCACTGTAGCATTTTGTTTTTATTTGGTAAAAATTGTCCAAACTTTGAGTAACTAGACTCAAAATATTTGTTTCGTAAAGTACAACGAAACCGTGCAATTAGTTTTTGATTTTATCTACATTTAGTACTCTATGTATGTGTCGACATTTTAATATAACGGATGATAAAAATTCTGCATAGTAAATTTTAGGATGATTTGTGCTCGGTCTCGGGGAGCGCCGCGCGGCGCGGTACCGTGGTTCGTGGCTCGGTTGGCGTTTTGCTTGCCAGTTACTGTAGGCAGCTCTACAGATGCGACATGGTCGTGCTGGACCGCTGACGTCTGATGCGAAGGCTGATGCCTGATGCCGACATATGGCATGGCCATGGGGACTTGGGACTGGAAGTTCCAGACCGGGCGGGGTGGGGGCATATCTACGGTAATGATTCGGAGCCCGTGCACCTCTGCGCCTAGCCTAGGAATAATCCCCGGATTCGCGTCGAGGCGTGCATGGTCGGCACGTGTGGCTGGTCGAGTGAACAGACAAGGTCACCATTCAAGCGCAGCAACCAGTGGGCAAGACCGCAAGACAAGGCAGGAGATCGACGGCACTGACCAGCTTGGCCTACGAGGCCCTCACTGTGCGATAGTACCATGTTCTCTGCTACGGACCGGAGTACCGCACCGGCACGGTGTTCCAACCTCGAAGTCCAACGTTGTACACACACAAAAAAAAAGGACAGCGTGCGCTGGAACCGGACCTACCAAAAGTTCGGCTCGGCTGCGCCATTCAGGCGGCGAACCAACAGGATGCTTCATTGCACGGACGAAGCTAGGAAAAATTCTAGGTAGGCCTGAACAAAAACGCATCTACAATAATATAATCTTACTATAACTTTTTACACTAGATAAAAATATAATAATTTGAAGTAGTATTATATTGAAACATCAACGAAAATCACAAATACATCATGAAATGCCAAATTATGAAAGATCAAAATTACGAAACATTACAAAATGGAGTATTTAATCTGTAACCTTTATCTAAATATAGTAAGGAATAGCCATGCATTGCCTTTTTATCTTGCTAAATATAGTAGGGAGGGCTCTAGGTGGGCTTCGTGCACTTGGCAGCCGTAAGGTGGGGCTTGAGCCTCTATTGCCCGGGCGCCGGCTCCGTCGCTGCTTTCTTGGACGGACCACGGACCTAACCCGAGATAATAGCCACTTTCTGCTGGGCTGCTGGGCACAGGTTTGGCCCATCTAGCGTGCCCGTTACATTGTCTGTCTACTTGGTCTGGTGCAAAAGTTAATATCTTGGGCTGGCCCATACTATATGACCGACATCAATGGGCTGCTGCTGTCGGTTCTTTCCAGGTAGCAAAACGAGAAGAGTTTTCTCATCTGAAAACGGGGGGAAAAAACGAGAAGTTCCTCAACCCTGTGAAAAAAAAAAAAACGCGTGGATCTTTTGATTCGCTTCCGTTGTGCTGCTGTGGCTCCCGAAGTTAGTTTTTCTTTTTTGAGCAGAGGCTCCCGAAGTTAGGTGTCTGCGTGTGTGGCATCTAGATTCGGTAGGCTTTTGTATTAAGGCGTGATCCCAAGTTTAGATCATTGTTCATGGGCCTGGTCAACAAGCACTGCTGCATTCTTTATACACAAATTCACAATTACCTTTTGGGTGGCACGTGAGGCTCGGGGGTTCTTCAGTTGCTTTGGGAGTTATGTCGTAAAAGAATCAGAAACCTTCTGTCAGTTTCTAAATCGAGGAAAATTTAGTCTCCATTAGTTTGGATGATGGTTTCTATGGCTGATAAGCGGACAAATACATACTGATTTGTTTTGAAAGAAAACCACTTTAATTCTTTATCATGACTGGTAAGTTCAAGCGAGGCAAGGCTTCTTTTCCCTAGACTTTCTCGCATGCGACATTGAATCTCAGTTTTTTCAGATTCAAACAATGAATAATAGACAAAAGGGAAGCCTGAACATTGTTTGTTCATGCTTTCTACCTGCATTCGGACAAGCAAGATTATGAACGAACCACACTGATGGCTGATAAATGTTCGTGGTCTCATAAAAAAAAATGAAAATATTCAAGAGAACTGTTCTCAGCGCTTATTTGGATGAGCTAGAGATAGTTACTAGTTGGGAGATAATATCAATATTTGAGCTGTTATAGTTGTGACGTAATAGCACTGCTATTTCAAAGGTACAGCTGAACAATTTAGTGGCACTAAAGCGCAATATAGCGGTTGTAGCTGGCATAGCGGCGAGCCGGCAAAAGAATAACAATAGCTTAGCATCGACTCTCACCACAAGCTCTAGTCGCTATAGCCCACTATTTGAAACCATGATCCAAACAGGCCCTCAGAATCAGTTTTCAGATAAGGCTTCCCTTGCATACTAAAAGCTTTTGAAATTAAATTCACGCTAAATCTATAGGCTGCATAATTTTGATACACTGCAAAGCTCGGGTAGTCTTCCTTTCCATTCATAAAAATCAAGACCGTTTGACATTAAATCATTTTATTCAATCGAGAGGTGCAAATTTATATAGATAATGTGGGAAAAGAACTTGGAATTCAACAAATTCTTAAGTAAGATCGTCCGTGAAGTCTAGATATTGAAACACTTGATAACTTCTTATACGTACAAAGAGTAATTCAAACACTACACAAGAAAAAGAAGCCGGCTTTGTTCATCAAATTAGACATCTCAAAGGCGTTTGACTCAATAGGTTGGCAATTTCTATTGGAGGTCCTTGCGGCACTAGGGTTCAGTATGAAGTGGCGAAATTGGATATCTTCAATCTTAGGACCGTCCTCCTCAAAAATACTCATCAACGGCAGGCCAACACCAAACATAAAACATGCCAAGGGTCTAAGGCAGGGGGACCCCTTATCACCCATGTTGTTCATAATAGCGATTGATCCCCTTCAGAAACTTGCAGACAGCCAACCAGGGCCTTCTTCAGCCGGTGCTCCCAAAACAAGCCCAACTGAGATGCTCGCTCTATGCTGACGATGCGGCATTATTCGCTAGCCCAACAGCAACAGACCTAAGGAGACTGCAACAGATCTTGCAGTTTTTTGGCGAATGCTCAGGGTTAAAAGTGAACATGACAAACTGAGTCACCCAATAAGGAGGCAGCCTGCGGATATGAACAGTATTGTCCACAATTTTCCCGGTAAAATATGCACTTTTCCTGGTAAATATTTGGGCCTACCATTACACACAAGATTGAGGCGGCTAGAGGTACAACCATTAGTGGAGAAGGTAGGAGCAAGGTTGCCAGGGTGGAAAGGAAAACTACTGTCATCGGAAGGAAGGGAAGTTTTGGTGAAGTCAGTTCTATCAAGCCTCCCCATATACCACTTCACAGTTTTCCAAGCCCAAAAATGGGTGATCAAGAGAATAGATCGTATTCGGAGAAGCTTCCTTTGGCGGGGGGAGGACCCTGACAGGGTCTTGGGAGGACACTCCCTTGTAAATTGGCCAACGACATGCCGACCAAAGTCGAAGGGGGGGCTTGGAATCCTTGAATTAGACAGATTCACGAGAGCCTTGAGACTCCGGTGGCTATAGTACAAATGGAAGGAAAAGCAAAGAGTTTGGAATAAATTAGACGTCCCTTGTGACAAAGCAGACAAAGATCTCTTCTATGCATCAACAATTGTCTCAATCGGGGATGGCCGGACTGCACCTTTCTGGTACTCCAACTGGATTAACGGAACATCGGCAAGAGCAATTGCCCCATTGCTATACCAGAAGACAAGGAGGAAGAACACCACGGTCAAACAGGAGCTAACCAATAATAAGTGGATTGATCATGTCTACCCGATTACATCGCAAGAAGAAGTGAGGCAATATGTCCAACTATGGGAGGCGATTAATGACAAGGAGAAGCAAGAGGGCATAGAGGATGACATTACGTGGAGATGGACAGCGGATGGGATCTATACCACCAAAAGTGCGTACCAAATCCAATTTACAGGATCTTACAGCGGATTAAAGCTGACACCAATTTGGAGGGTTAAAGCGGAACAAAAATGCAGATTCTTTGCTTGGACATTGATGCATAAAAAGATCCTAACAGCTAACAACCTTCTGAAAACAGGGTGGACTGATGACACCAACACAGATTGCAAGTTTTGTTCAAACGTAATGGAGACACCAGTACACCTATGCAAGGACTGTCCATTCACAAAGGCAGTATGGGGGCATATCAAATAGTGGTTTGACCTCACCATCCTAGACAATGTGAATTGAGGCAGGGAGCATCCACGCTTACTGGTGGCGATGCAGTGCAAGGTCCACAAAACTGTTAGAAGGGACTTAGATGGCACTATGATCTACGTTTGGTGGCATATTTGGAAAGAAAGAAATCGTAGAGTTTTTCAACATCAGAGCCTGCAACCACTACAAGTAGCGGCGCTGTGCAAAGACAACATAAATCAATACCGTCTAGCTAGAACTACAAGGCAGATTGGAGAGCAATCTTCATATAATGCGGAATGACATTGTAAAATGGCACACCTAGGCAAAAAACAGAATCAATCAAAGGAGACCAAGGAAACAGAAGATTATGACCACAAGGACGTGGCTGGCTCTGCACAAGCTTTCCATGACGATCAAAGCATCCACACATAAGTAGCCAAGTTGTTCATAGATCAGGGCTAATATCTACAGATCAGTGCACATGCTCGTGCACATCAAAACCTACCAAGACAGAGCTTTGTCATGCTTAAGCATCAGCACATCACCACCATTGCCACTTCTAGGAGATTTAACCATCATATCACTACACTACATCCATCAGCAAAAGGAGTAGGCCTAAGGGTCAACCTAGCACAAAACCGATAGCAAAATAAGACAGGCCTGTAAGTAAGTACGGACCCCTCATATCTTGAGGAGCAGTGCAGCAGCCAGGAAGAGGGTGATCCCAAGCAGGCAGTAAAGGACATACAGGAGCTTGGACTTGTCGACGACCGCGTAGATAGCCTTCTTGTGATACTCAGCGCACACCCGTTCGGCCACCCTCCTGGTGCGAGCGGCAGTCTCCTTCAGCTTGTCCACCTTCTTGAAAGCGGCCAGCCTCTGCCTCTCGGCCTCAGTGAGAGAGTCACCCACAGCCTCAGCACGCCGATTGGAAAGCTTCATCTCATGCCACAGCGCAGACATGGCAGCCTGCACCCTCGCTGGCCATGGCTCGTCCAGCCAGCAGACAAAGTCACACCGCTCATCTTCATCCTAAGACAATCAATATGCAGAATTTGTAAACAGAGTCACAATTCATGCCAAGAGTGCTGGATAAAGAGATCTTGGAGGATCCAACTCTACCTCCAAAGGACAGCCCAGGAAACGACGACCGCAGTGCCGGCCGCCCCAGCAATTTTTCATGATGCTCATTAAGCAGTGTTCACACTCTTGGATAGTTATGGAATCAAGGCCATCCCACTCCTGAATAGGAACGCCATGACGCACTGGGGCGTCACTAGAAGTCTGCAGCGGGGAAAACTTTTCGAATCAGTTACCGTCCAAGAAATTCAGCGAATCGTTCAAGAATCACACATAATGTCTATAACAAGAAAAATGATGGAGCAAGAACGGTCAGTCAGAAACCCGAGATAAACTCGAGGTTCAGGAAGCAAGGAAGAAGTCACGGCTCACCTCCGATTCGGAGTCCGAGCTGACAATGGAGTCGTAGGAGGATCCACCGGATGAGCTTCCAGACCGGCTCCTCGACGGTGACGGCGCGCCGGAAGCATGGGGTGAACAGGGGCCACCGCAGGCAGTGGCGGATCCAGAAGATGATTCAAGGGGGGGCTAACTCTTCTTCTTCCTCTCTTTCTCCATTTTTTCTTCTTTGCTCCATCTATTTTTTCTCCTTCATCCTCTCTATAGTTCCTTTGATGCAGCAGCTGTAGGGGGGGCTGGAGCCCCCCATGTAGATCTGCCCCCCATGTAGATCTGCCCCTGACCGCAGGGACACCCGGGACCCCTGGTACAGCCCTCAAGCGCACGGCGCAGGTCCACCTTGTATGGTGGGGTGTCGCTCATGGCGGAGGAGACACTGGGGTGAGAGCGACGAGGTGAAGGGGAGAGGTAAAGAGAAGGCAAGTCAACGGCGGAGAGGAAGGATGGGGCGATGTCTTCCAAGCCGCTGACGGACAGTTCCACCTCAGCCTAGAGGGTTCTCGCAGGCGGGCCGTCGGCAACAGTTTTATGTGGTGGCCCAAGTACAAAGTTGTGTGGTGGCCCAAGTTGAGTCTGTATAGTTTTCCTGTTTCATTTCGTTTTTTCCTCCCTTTTTGTTCTGTTTTTCTTTCTTGTTTTGTGGAGTTTTTCGTTGTACAGTTTTTTTTTCCTTTTTTAGTTCGTCTAATAAAATTAGGCGACGAAGCTTTCGTCGTCCATTTCAAAAAAAATATTAAAACGCTCTATTCCATGTCCAATATGTCGGATAAAACTGCTCCCACAACACGTACAATGACACACAAACAATTTTTTTTACGACAATGACACAAACAATCAATGAATGAAATACAAACAACAAGCAATAGTTGCACATCTATAGTAGCAATAACATTTACATTAACTGAACCATCTTTACAGTTGCTGAACTAACAACCTACAAATGAAGTGATAAGCATCGCCTTGCAATGGAGTAACAAGATTCAGTTAAAACACAGAGAGCAAATTAAAAGCAGACTCAAACAAACGGTGGTGACATTGACACCTAAGAGTCCTTGACAAACATACACACAAACAGGAAAAGAAACAGCGGTGGCAAGGACACACATGATGCCCAACCAGCAGAAAAAAAACCGTGTGCCAACACAACCAAAAAGCACATGGGTGTGATATAGCATTTCTGTATTTTTTTAGGCACTAGAAAGCTCATTGATTTTCCAATTATTATTTTGGAAACTATTGAAGATGCTATGGGAATATTTCCTCCCGATTAAGAAATGTTGACATATGCAAAGTTTACAAACACATGTACCACGAATATATATATATATATATATATATATATATATATATATATATATATATGATTCATCCATATTTGTTGCTATCGCCATATCGCATCACGGCCGCGCCTTGCCGTTGCCGTCGGTGACGTTGGACACCGGAAGCTCCACAACAGCTGACGGAGGCCGCGCGCGCCACCCACGGCTGAACACCTCCTCGATCTCCTCCAGTGGCCGGCCCTGCGTCTCCGGGCAAAGGAAGTAGAAGAAGGTGGCCGCCAGCACGGCCAGCCCCGCGAACAGGAAGAAGGCACCGCCGATGGTCACCGCCTTGTACAGCGACACGAACGTCATGGAGACGCCGGCGTTCATGACGCGGTTGATAGCCACGCCGACGCTGGCGCCCTGCGCGCGCAGCCGGAGCGGGTACACCTCCGAGCTGTACGCCCACGTGATGGGCCCCACGCCGACGGAGAAGGACGCTATGAAGGTGAACACCGTTGCGATGGACAGCGCCACGGCCCACATCGGCGAGTGGAGCGGCGCCGAGCGCTCCACGACGGTGAGGCCAAGACCGAGGCAGGCAAGCGAGGCGATGATGCCCGCCAGGCTGGAGAGGTAGAGAGGCCTCCGCCCGATGCGGTCCACGAGCAGGATGGCTGTCATGATGAACACCGTCTTGGTGACGCCCACGCCGATGGTCGCTGCAAGGATCTCGCTGCGGGTGGCGATGCCGGCTGCCTTAAAGATGCGAGGGCTGTAGAGGACGACGGCCTCGATTCCCGTGAGGTGCTGGAAGAAGTGGACTCCGAAGGCCGCGACGAGGATACGCCGGACGGGGGGCGTCGGGTGCAGGAACATCTCCTTCCAGACGCCCTTGCCAGATGCAGGAACATGGGCGGCGTCATCCGCCAGCCCCGCCGCGGTCTTGATCTCCGCGAGCCGCACATCAGCCTCGCCCGCGGTGTCCGACACGCGCCTGAGCACGGCGAGGGCCTGCTCGACGCGGCCCTGCATGACGAGCCACCGTGGCGACTCCGGCATCGCGAGCACGGCGAGCGCGAGCACGGCGCTCGGCAGCGCGCCGAGGCCCACCATGGCTCGCCAGCCGTAGACCAGCGGCAGCTTGGCTAGCAGGTAGTTGGCCACGTAGCCAATCAGGATGCCGAAGCTGATGCAGATCTCGGGCAGCGAGGTGAGGGAGCCGCGGATCTCGGCGGACGAGATCTCAGCCGCGTACACGGGCGCGATCATGAGCGCGTACCCGACGCCGACGCCGGCCACGCAGCGTCCCGCCAGGAGCGTGCCGAAGTTTGGCGAGAGGCCCATGAGGAGTGACCCCGCGAGGAAGATGCAGGCCGCGAGGGAGATGGTCCGGCGGCGGCCGACCCAGTCGGAGACGCGGCCGGCCGTGAGGGAGCCGACCAGGGCGCAGACGTTGAGGATGCCGGCGAGGACCTGGACCTGCGTGTCGTTGGTCTTGAGGTCCTCCTTGATGAACAGCATCGCGCCGCTCATGACGCCCGTGTCTGCATGCCATAGATTATAGCATCATGTTAGTAGCATAATATGCATGCGTGAGCACCGGAATTATAAAAACAAATTGTTCGTTGATGCATGTGTTGGTTATTACCATAGCCCATGAGGATGGAGATGATGGAGCCAATAATGGAGCACGCCACGGCGTACTTGTTCTTTCCGCCATGGCCATTGATCCGACGTTCCTTGTTCTCTTCTCCCTCGCCCATGGCTTCTACGCTTGTACTGTGTAGTATATATATATATTTCGGTCTTCAAAACACGCACGCACTTGAGGATGCAGCTAGCTTAGCTCGACGAGTGAAGCGGCAAACACTATAGCTCCCGGTCCACTTATTTATGCTAGTAGTAGCAGTATCCGCTGCTGCTGCCGCCTGCCGGCCGGTTGCCTCTGCCCTGCAGGCAGGTCATACCTGAGGAAACATTACACATGTGGACTAGATGTATAGGTCAAAAAATAGGAGTGAACCAAATGGTTACATCAACCGATCAATCACCAATCTAGCTGGGGCTGATCCGCACTATCGATCTATCAGTGCAGCGGTAGGCACCACGGGCACGTAGAGAAGTTGAACTCGTGCTAGCTGCAACAGAGCCGAACACTGCGTCGTCGTCAGTTTATATATATTCAAGGGTAAATGATGCGAGAGCTTATATCGAAATATCTCAGTGCATAGTACTGTGACCAATGACAAAACAAGCTAGTGCAAGCAGGTACGTATACATCACCGCCCAACAATTGAGTAGCTAGCACACTATACTGAATTCTTCTCTCATCGCGGGAACAGGGACAGCCATACATACTATGGCCATTACGCACTTTTGAGCTGCCACCGAGTGCTGCATAAAGTGACAACTCACGCGTGCCATGGTTTTTGTTCTGCCTTGGCAGGTAGCTATAGTAAGTAGAGAGTGCTTATCCTGTCCACGCTGAGTTCGAAACAAGTCAGACACGATAGTTCGGTTTTGAAATGGTTCTAGCAAACAGCGACACCTTAAAAGTTATTTATTTATAAACATATTTTCTATACTTCCGTTAGAACAACATACATGTGTCATGCTGCTGGGTTGCAGCATTCACGTACATATGTATTTTGCAGATGTCTGCGTAATAATGGCACGTGTTTGCAGCCAGTTTGGGGTCACATAAGACGTGTACAACCTGCTCGAAGATATGATGCAAGCGCGCGGGTGTTGACTGCCGACGGGTAGGATCGGATCTCGATCGTGAACGACAACTCGCCGCTCTGGCTGGCCGTACACCCACTAATTTGCCACGGATCGAGTGGAGATTATTCCGCTTGGCGCGTGCACGAGGATATAGAAAGGTGGCGTCCTGGACCGCGCACGCTCAAGGCAGATAGCGGAATCCTGCCCCGTCGCCCTGCCCTTACGGCGTTCCTCGTGGCGTCTCCATCTTTTGCCCGTAGTATAGATAGATGGAGGAAATTAAAGCGCCGAGAAGACAAGGAGACCGTCGACTGGAACTGGACAATTGTGAGAAACCAAGCAACTGGGGTACGTGTGATGACCGCGCCTAAGTCTGGTCTCCATGCAAGTTTTACAGGCATTAAGTATGCTGATATGACATTGTATTAATGAAAAGAGAGATAGCGAGTAGGGAGAGCTGTATCCTCATGGAACTGTTCCTTGTTTTCAAAAATATAAGTGTCATGAGATCCCCACTAAAGATGGCCTTCGCCGTCTTGTTTTTATTTATATTCATTCATTGCCCAGTTGTATAATTTCCCACATTCCTCATTATGAGGCTAATCGTATTATACTATCATAATATTATTACATATATATTTTTCTTCTTCTAATATATCAGACAATAGACAATACAGAAGACGAAGAACGCGTACACAGTTGGAGTAGTCGACATACCTGCTCACCGGAAGCAGAATAACGGCCGCTTGTCCGTATCGCGCATCTCACTCTCGCCGGAAAGCAGCCACCGCCGGTTTCCAGCCGTGCGCCGCCGCCCTGACAATAATTCCCCAAGTCGCCGCCGCAGAGAAAGGAAGACGATAAATAGAATGCTGCCGATCTGATATATTTGCATATATCGATCTGAGCTTGATCCCCGATCTGTCTCGTGCGCAACAGCAAGTTATTAAGTGTGCTGAGCTCCCGAGGGATCTGATCTTATCCTATTCGTTTCACGCTACAGATCTTGCTTTGTCCATTATTATTATTATCCAGTTATACACGGGTGCCGCAGACTCGCTCTCGCCAAACTGACGCACCTGCATGCTTGCTACGACCGTCCACCTGTTTCTCATCTCACAATATATGTGGACGTGATCCGCAGCCTTTGCATGAGCCTTGCTTGATACTCCCTTGGAAGAGTTTTTACTTTTATAAACTTTCTTATTTAACCGTTCATTTTATTCAAATGTTTTATGCAAATAATAAAATAAATAAATCATTATTAAAATATCTCTAATATATCCCTTAATAATAAAAAGATGAAGTTTCTGATATATTTTTGGTCACCTATTTTTAGTCTAGTCACCCGCACTAGTCCACATGTTAACCACGGTTTCTGTTACGGTTTGCTACTCGGACCGCTCTTTGTGTGTACAAGAGTCCTACACAAGCTGTCCTAAAAAAAAATAGGTCTATCACTATCACGCGGGATACGTCCAACAAGAATATAAAGATCCAACTCAAGAATCCATATTCTCGTCGGCAACTCAAGAATAAGATTTCAAGATATAAATTAAGAGTATGTTTGGTTGAAGGGACTACAGACTAGAACTAAATCTAGGAGTATAAGAATGACTAATAATCGGTTTCGTTCCAATGACTACATGGGACTAAAGGTCGTAAAAAGACCAAAAGGGCCCTGACATTAATTTTCCTTCATCTCGCGGTGCCGGTGCCTCACACTTAGCTAGAAGGATAACTCATTCCGACCATGAAACTGCTTGGATAGCACATGCTGGACGGAGTAAGGATGTGAGGGGCCGCAGTATGACCAAGGGCAGACAGGAGTCTGATGCATTATGACAACTGATTGTGCCCCGAGTATGTGGCCTCGGTCCGGACTCGCGACTGTTATTCGAATAGTACAAACAGTGACATGAAGCTCACTTTGGTTGGCAATTGTGATTTGTGTTGGGGAATTTCACCAGCTGATTAGAAATCGATTCGAATCGCTTCTTGATTGTTCTTCCTTCATCGTAGCTAAGCAATGATGGAACTTGATGATATAACAATGCCAACTTGATATTGTTACTATTGCTTTCTTAATAACTCAAGTGATTGCTCTAGTCATAGTTTGTCATCTTAACCTTCACTAATAATATGATGTAACTTAATGCTAGAAGGATTTAAAATGGACCAGTACTTGCTTACTTATGCTCTTTATGCAAAATGATGTCTAGCTAGCTACACCTTATGAAGCCTTGCATGATCCTTGATGACTCACTTTATTTGATCCTTTCACTGACCTTGAACCTGTAGCATCCGACCTGTTCATCTCAATAGCTCATTGATGCGTTGCCCTGAAGCCTAAAAGGAAGCATAACTCTGATATCCTACCACTCTTGCCATCATTTTCAGCTTGACTTGATTTCTGAATCAGAAATGCCATGAATCAACCATTTATTCAACTCTCAATGTAGAATGCAGTGCTCATGTCCCTTTCCTTCCAACTGTAGCCGAAGAATTATTTTCGTCCTTGTTCGCTTGCTTGCTTTGGGCAGTGCTGCAAAGCATTCAGTAAGCATGACAACTGCAACTCACTCCTGTCACTAATACCCGACGCTTTGGGCAAACGTGGACCAAATTTAAAAACTTTGACAATCAATAGTTTTTAAACATATTTAGCTTGGAGACAAAAAAACATGTGTATATTTGTCTTAAAAAAATGTACTTTTATCTGCTCATACTTGTTACTCCATTTGTTCCAAAATGAAGGTTATTTCAGTTATATCTTAAGTCACCAAATTTTTCTAACTTTGATCCCGTTTATAAAAAAGTATACTAAACATTTACAATACTTAATATACTATAAAAAATCATGACAAATTTAGCTGTAAAACTAATTTAATGTCGTAGTTGTCCTGCATTTTACAAATTTAGACAATTTTGCGTCCCACTATGAAAAGCAACCTACATTTTGAACAGACAGCAATGCTCAATACTTTAGTAAGAAAGAGTAATCACTACTAAAAGTCAATGGTGTCAACCATTTATGACCGGAGAGAGTGGTAGGATATCCGATGGAGAAGGATTGAGATGTTGCTCAGTAAAGTTAAGATGTAACATTCGCTTCATCTCGTGCGTTCGTTCAATATCCAACAATCGTCTTGATTCCAAACGAAAACAGATCCCACACTTAGCCATTTTCAACCTGCAGGGCCGCTGATGGGCAAGAGATGTAGGGAGCATGTGTCGCCTCGTCGGAGACAGAGCAGCCACCGCTCCATCGAGCTCTCTCGCCCGTCCTGTCGCTGCTCTTCCGTGCCGTGTCATCCACCAGAGGAGAGGAAGAAGGTGGAGCTTGGACAAACTGGCCAGAGCGCTCCACGGTCAGAGCAACCTGTGGCCGTTGTTTCCATCGGACTTGTTGTGCTTTATCCTGTTCTTCGCCGGAGACATGGCCGCGGTGAACGGAGCTGCCAGCGTGGGGCTGTTCAGCGAGGAGGAGCTGCGGGACGTGCTGGGGGGAGGACTTCGTCGGGTGACGTGCGGATGCACCAGCCACCGCTACGGCGACGCCGTTGGCCGCCTTCGCGTCCAGAAACTAGAGCAGGAGACAGGGTTGGGCGCCATCGTCGTCATCGTGGGGACGTGGATCGATTCTTGCGGGACGGCGCAGGCGTCGTCATCTTCACGGCCGGATGCGCGACCGTCACAGACACGCTGCCGCCGTAGGGACGCACCTCGGCCGAGCGTTGTTGGCGTCGTCAAGCTCACCTCCTTGGTCCTTTTCTCCGCGCGGACGCGCCACCGTCGCGGACGCGCCGCCGCCGACGCTTGATGAAAGACGCCGCCGCCACGGGAGCTCACGCCGTGGGGGACGCGTCCTGGCCGCGCGAGTGCGCGTACGCGTGCGCCGCCATGTCCCCGCGGATGCACCCGAGCGAGCGCCGCCGTCGCAGCCCTGCTCCCCTACCGAGTGTCGATGGAAGGTAAAGACTGACTGACGGATGGGCCCCCAAGCTGAGAGGAAGGATAGCCTTTGGATCTGATTTGGAGAGCTGAGATGGAGCGAAAGTTACATTGTAACTTGCTTGAGTAAAGTCACCGAATCTCAATCCAGGATAGAGCTATACCAGACAAAGAATCTAGTCAATTTTGATCCCATCAGTTATCCTGAGATTTCAAGTAATTTTGGCTAAGTACTGTAAATTTTGGGTATTTACCTGACATCTCATCCGAGAAGGATCATCTTGAAAATGTTTGGTGGTAAACTAATAAACGACTGGAAATTCTTGTTATCTGGTCAGAATGTTGGCCAAGTTGTTATCAGACCGAAATTCCGCGTTTGCCTCGATATAGAAAGGAGAAGAAAGTGTTGACATTTCTTCTTTGTTTATGTGATCAAAAGAAAAGAAACGAAAATTATCCATTAGTAGTTGCTTTTGCAGTCAGGAAAGGTGTTCATGTCCGCTGGTTTGCCTGAGAGACACAAACCCACTAATCTGCCACCTTGGCACCTACCACATTGCTGATGTTCCTCTCCAAGTGACAAGAGGTCGATGCACGCCACTCCCAGCCTCCCGTTTCTTGTGCTTCTCTTCCATCTCCATGGCCTGGGCCATGCGGCGCCGCCAGCAGTCGCCGGCGGCGGCGGCGGTGACGGCCAGTTTATCTACAACGGCTTCACCGGCGCGGGGCTCGACCTGGATGGCATGGCCGTGGTCGAGCCGGACGGCATGCTTATGCTCACCAACGTAACGTCCCAGTTGAAGGGCCACGCGTTCCACCCGGCACCGCTCCGCTTCCACGACAGGGCGTCGGCGTCGGAGCAAAACCGCTCTGCCCGGTCCTTCTCGACGACCTTCGTGTTCGCCATCATCTCCGACTACATGACGGTGAGCGGCAACGGACTGGCCTTCTTCGTCGCGCCCAGCAAGAACATGTCCGTGGCGTCGCCGAGCCAGTTCCTCGGCCTCTTCAACAGCCAGAACAACGGCAACGCGATCAACCACGTCTTCGCCGTCGAGCTCGACACCATCCTCAACCCGGAGTTCCGGGATATCAACAGTAACCATGTCGGCGTCGACGTCAACGGGCTGGTGTCCGTCGCCGCCGAGCCCGCGGGGTACTACGCCGACGACACCGGGGTCTTCAGGAATCTGTCCCTCTTCAGCGGTGACGCGATGCAGGCATGGGTGGACTACGACGGCCGGGCCGCGGTGCTCAACGTGACGCTGGCGCCCGCGGAGGCGGCCAAGCCCAAGAAACCCCTGATTTCCGTGCCCGTCGACCTCTCGGCGGTGGTGAACGACACGGCGTACGTCGGCCTCTCGTCGTCGACGGGTCCGTTCCGCACGCGCCACTACGTCCTCGGCTGGAGCTTCGCCCTGGACGGCGCTGCGCCGGAGCTCGATTACACGGCGCTCCCCAGGATGCCTCGCGTCGACGACACCAAGCGACGGTCCAAGGTGCTCGACGTGGTCCTGCCGGTAGCCATGCCGCTCCTCGCGCTCTCGGTCCTGGCCTGCGTGTCCCTCCTCGCGTGGCGGCGGTTCCGGTACGCGGAGCTCCGGGAGGAGTGGGAGGTGGAGTTCGGCCCGCACCGGTTCGCCTACAAGGATCTCTTCCACGCCACCGATGGCTTCGACGGCAGGCAACTCCTCGGCGTCGGAGGGTTCGGGCGCGTGTACAAGGGCGTGCTCCCGGTGTCCAAGACCGAGGTCGCCGTCAAGATTGTGTCGCACGACCCGACGCAAGGGATGAAGCAGTTAGTCGCGGAGGTGGTCAGCATCGGCCGCCTGCGTCACCGGAACGTCGTGCAGCTGCTCGGCTACTGCCGGCGGAAAGGCGAGCTCTTCCTGGTGTACGACTACATGCCCAACGGCAGCCTAGACAGGTGGCTCTATGACGACCACGGCACGCCGCCGCTGAGCTGGGAGCAGAGACTCCGCGCCATCAGGGGCGTCGCCGCCGGCCTGCTGTACCTGCACGAGGACTGGGAGCAGGTGGTGATCCACCGCGACATCAAGGCCAGCAACGTTCTCCTCGACGGTGAGATGAACGCTCGGCTCGGCGACTTCGGGCTGGCGCGGCTGTACGAGCGCGGCGGCGCCGGCCCGCAGAGCACGCACGTGGTGGGCACCATGGGGTACCTGGCGCCGGAGCTGGCGCACACCCGGCGCGTGACGCCGGCCACGGACGTGTTCGCGTTCGGCTCCTTCGTGCTCGAGGTGGCGTGCGGCCGGCGGCCCATCGAGAGCGGCGGAGACGGCGACGACGGCCGGTTCGTGCTGGTGGACTGGGTGCTGGAGCTCTGGCACGTGGGCGCGCTCGCCGACGCCGCGGACGCGAGGCTCTGCGGCGAGTACCCCGCAGAGGAGGCCGAGCTGGTGCTGACACTGGGCCTGCTGTGCTCCCACCCGGTGCCCGCCGCGCGGCCGTCGATGCGGCAGGTGGTGCAGTACCTCGACGGCGACGCGCCGCTGCCCGAGCCGCCGGCGTCGTGCCAGAGCTTCACCGTGCTGGCCATGATGCAGAACCAGGGCTTCGACTCCTACGCCGCGTCGTATCCATCCTCGTCAGCTACTGTAACGAGCGGGGGCGCCATGTCCTCTGAACATTTCGGTGGAAAATGATCCACGCCGCGAATCAGCTACTGTAACGAGCGGGGGCGCCATGGCCTCATTTTGAAGCAGGGGATCAAAGATTGACTGAGGAATCAGGATTTCAGCCGGCTAGAGTTGTCAAATATGACCAATGTGAGTGAGGAACTGAGGATCCGAGCATCAGCAACATGTGGTTCACGCCGTGGTATATCTGCCTGGCACAAACAAGCATCCTTTTTTAGACACTTGAGGTTGGATGCGTGTGCCTGGGCAGAGATGCCCAATGTGTAAATGATGCACCATTGGACTGCTTAGAATTTGTTTTAGTAAAATGAAAATTTGTCCTGGGTTGTTATCCAAGTTCCTGAAATCTCAATACATATTTTCAGGTTTTCCCAACTTATTAGGATCTTTCGTTGTCTCGTCGCCTACCTTGTAGAGGACGACTGCCAAAGATTCATCAGCGCTAGGGGAAGCACATGAAGTGGTGTGCTCAGGGCAAATCTAGCGATTAGTTCTGTCCTGTTCAGCGCGTGGAAATGTTTGCTCATTCGTGCTTGCAACGACTCCCCAACTAATAAACTTGTTAGGGCCTTATCAATCATCTAACTAAAAAATTAAGGTCAAGTTGCCGTGCGGAAAACATAGACATGGAGCAGTTTGAGGCCACACTCAAGTCGCGGTCCAACTCTATTATCAATGACATGTATACCGATCGACACTGCAGACGAAATTTCCAGCTGGCGGTCCAACTCTATTATCAATGACATGTATACCCATCGACACGACACACACCGCAGATGAAATTTCGTGTTGGCGGTCCCAACTAATCTTGGTCAAGGTCCATGCGTAGGTGCGTTCACATTGCTTTGGATTTATATATCTGGCCACGATGATTGTTCAGGTTACATCGCGTCTAGATACACCCTTGTCAGATGTGACAAACTCTAGTGCCACTTGTTATAGAGTACAAGTAGAGATTTCCAATTCGCTTGATCGAGCTGTCATGTTTTCAGATATAAGTACATTATACACATGCAGGTCGTGGAAGGAAACGAAATGCAACCACCGTGTATTCACACCTGCTGCAGTCCTTGCAGTTTTGCACCCCCGTTGTTGAATATGGACGACGAACCATGGCAGGTCGCTCTCATGGTGACCGACCCTATCTTGCGGTTGCGGGTCTCCATTTCTCCCTAGCCTCACATGTCAAGTGTGCTAGCTACTATTGTACTTGCTATCACAAGAACATATTTCGTGGCTTGACTTCGCGAGACTAATGAAGCGTTCGTCAGTGTCCCTGTGATGTGGTAACGGTAGTGCAGCGCCATGGCTGCTAGGCGTGTTCTGCCGATGGTGGTGGTTGCGGTAATGGTCGCCGCCAGCCATGGTGGCGCCGCCGTGGAGTTCGACTACAACGGCTTCGGCGGCCCGGGGTTGTCGCTCGACGGTACGGCCACCGTCACGCCGGGCGGTCTGCTTCAGCTCACCAACGACACCAATATGTCCAAGGGCCACGCGTTCCACCCGGACCCGGTCCAGTTCCACCGGCCGGTGGCGGGGACTGCAGCCGCCGCGGTGTCGTCCTTCTCGACGACGTTCGTGTTCGCCATCGTGTCCGAGTTTCTCGACCTGAGCACCAGCGGGTTCGCGTTCCTGGTGGCGCCCACCACGGACCTGTCCATGGCGATGCCGCAGCAATACCTGGGCATGTTCAACGGCACCGACAACGGCGACGCCCGCAACCACGTCTTCGCCGTCGAGCTCGACACCGTGCGCAACCCGGAGTTCGCGGATATTAACAACAACCACGTCGGCGTCGACGTCAACAGCCTCAACTCCTCCGCCGCCGCGCCGGCGGGGTACTACGACGCCACCACGGGCGCGTTCCGGAACCTGAGCCTCATAAGCCGGGAGCCCATGCAGGTGTGGGTGGACTACGACGCCGCGGCGGCGGAGGTGACCGTGGCCATGGCCCCGGCGAGACAGCCCAGGCCCCAGAGGCCGCTCATCTCCACGAAGATCAACCTCTCGACGGTCATCACCGACACGGCGTACGTCGGCTTCTCGTCGGCGTCCAGCATCGTGCTGGTCAAGCACTACGTGCTCGGCTGGAGCTTCGCGCTCGACGGCGCCGCACCGGCTCTCGACTATGCCAAGCTGCCGACGCTGCCTCGCATCGGCCCAAAGCGCCAGTCCAAGGTGCTGACCATCGCGCTGCCGATGGCCACCACGGCGTCCGTCCTCGCGGCGGTCGCTGTCTCGTTCTTGCTCCTCCGACGGCGGCGCAGGTACGCCGAGCTGCGAGAAGATTGGGAGGTGGAGTTCGGGCCTCACCGGTTCGCGTACAAGGACCTGTACGACGCCACCGGTGGCTTCAGGGACAAGTGGCTGCTCGGAGCAGGCGGATTTGGCAGGGTGTATAAGGGCGTGCTCCGGACTTCCGGGACCGAGGTCGCCGTGAAGAAAGTGTCTCACGAATCGAGGCAAGGGATGAAGGAGTTCGTCGCCGAGGTTGCCAGCATCGGCCGTCTCCGGCACCGTAACCTCGTGCCGCTGCTCGGCTACTGCCGGCGCGAAGGGGAGCTCTTGCTGGTGTACGACTACATGCCCAATGGCAGCCTCGACAAGCACCTACACTGCCATGGCGGCGCCGGCGACAGGCCTGTCTTGGATTGGGCGCAGAGGCTTCACATCATCAGAGGTGTCGCGGCTGGGCTACTCTACATGCACGAGGAGTGGGAGAAGGTGGTCATACACCGAGACATCAAGGCAAGCAACGTGCTCATCGACGGCGAGATGAACGGGCGGCTGGGTGACTTCGGCCTGGCGAGGTTGTACGACCATGGCACGGACCCACAGACGACGCATGTGGTCGGCACCATGGGGTACCTGGCGCCGGAGCTGGTGCGCACGGGCAAGGCCACCACTCTCTCCGACATGTTCGCCTTTGGCGCGTTCCTGCTGGAGGTTGCCTGCGGCCGGCGGCCCATCGAGGAGGAAGATGACGCCGCCGCCCTCGGCGTTGGGGCTGGGGACCGGTTCGTGCTTGTGGACTGGGTGCTCGAGCGCTGGCGCAAGGGCTCCATCACCGGCGCGGTGGACGCGAGGCTTGGCCTGGAGTACGACGCCACGGAGGCGGACCAGGTGTTGCGGCTGGGGCTGGCGTGCCTGCACCCGTCGCCCGCGGCGCGGCCGACCATGCGGCAGGTCACGCAGTACCTCGACGGCAGCGCGCCCTTGCCAGAGCTGCCCGCGACGTACCTGACGTTAACAGACACGCTCGCGGGCATGGAGAGGAACCAGTCTCTTTTCGACTCCTGGTTCATCTGGCGTCCAAACTCGACGGCGGCCACGAGCGTCGCCACCATGTCTGACATCGCGCTCTCCGGCGGCAGATGACACGGACAGTTACGCGCCCGTCCGCTGGAGTGGAGGCTGCCATTTTTGATGGAAAGTGGAGGCTGCCATTGGGGAGCGATGCTACTGCGATTGGGCGCCATGCTAATTTTGATCATGAGATAATCTTATCGAGTAGTATTTGTTCTTAACACAAAATTTGTTGTTGATCGCACAATTGTGATAACCCACTGGATGGATGAGGACAAAGAACCCTCATCTTAATCCGTTCTCTAGGTATGCTCTTACCAAACTCAAATTTCACCCAAAAAACTGTGCGTCAGTTTTTTTTTTCAACAGGAGGGACCCCATTTCGTGTGTCAGAGTTCTAAATTGTAATTACTAATATCTTGAAAATAATAATAGTTCACTAACTTCATGTCTATGTGTTCTTCTGTTTTTTTTTTGAAACCCTGTTCTTCTGTTTTTTTATTGTATATATAGTGTTAATCGTGAGAGAGGGAGAGAGAAAAGTTTTGACAACCGGTAACATGTTTAACATCACAAGCTAGTACTGTATGATTGGAAATTCCTCATTCATGGGTGTACGAGAACTGTGCCTTTGAATAATGTTTTTCTTGACAAAAGAAGTCTTTGAATAATGTTGCAAGCTAGGAAATTTCCTTCAAAGATTCCAACAAAATTAATGGCTAATGTGAAGTTTAGGTAAAAGCAGAGGACGATTAATCGATAAACAAGGACACTACAGTCAACAGTCAACAGGGCTGCTCCAATCTAATTAACAAAGGACATACGGACAAAAATATGCAGAAGGACATTTCCAAATTTCCAAATATTCTTGGCTATTATATTATGGTCCACCCTACAATGCCTGGATTTTTGTGATCCTGACCATTCTATTGGTGGTGCAGTTTTATCGGCCCCATCCTTAAAAAGTGATTTGTTTGACTCGTGTTCAAACTATCGCTGCAAGTTTGGTTCTACTAATTCCTACACATATATATTAGAAAATTAACTTTAATATAGTTGATATTTAAAAATATGGTTTCTAAATTATTTTGTTTATTCTTCACAAAAGAAAATATTTTGTTTTATGAGACATCATGATTCTTTTTTCTAAACTACTAGTATGTCTTTGTTCATGCTTTGTGATGGGTTAAAAAAATCATGTCTAAACAACATTTTGCTAAAATGTTCCATAGACATGCTTTGTGTAAATCTTATATGGTCGTGTCGTGTCTCTATCACTAATAATTCTAGACTAGAAAGGGGACCCCAACCATCTTTTCGTCTTGAAATTTGTCATCAGCACTTTCTCAAAATTTCAGTAGTCTCAAGGTTAACTTCAAGAAATCCATGATGCTGCCCATAAGATAGACTTGAGCACCTTGCTAGAACCTTTGGTTGCTCAAAAGGCACCCTACCATTTACATACGTATGGCACCTTTGGGGTTAACCAAACCAAGGGTACAAAACTGTCTTTCTCTAGTAAGTAAATGTGAAACAAGGCTGACCAATATCTCTACATTCTTTTCCCAAGTTGGTGTAGATTGGAGCTGACCGATGCAGTCTTCACCTCACTTCCGACCTTCTATATGCATGTGCACCTCGGCCATCCCTAAAAATGTCATCAAGCAAATTGATAGTTAACTACAAAAAACAATGTGTCTGGGAGAGGATTTGATGTCAATGCTAGGAAACAACCAAAGACAGCTTGGAATATGATTTGTCTACCAAAAGAAGACAGAGGCTTGGGAGTTGTTAACATTGAAAAGCAAAACAAAGCTTTATTGGTAAAAAAAATCTGCACAATCTTTTTAACAAGGTGGATGTTCCTCGGGTGCAGGAAAAGTACTAGTCCAATGGTAAAGCTACCAAATCACACAGAAAAGGGGATCATTTTGACGGAGAGATAACCTGAAGAGTTTGCAAGACTTTAAACAATGATTATAGTGGACATCAAGAGTGGGAAAACATGTATATTTTGGCAAGATAGTTGGGAAACCAATAGTACTTGAGGACCAACTTTTGCAAAAAATAAATTCATTTCAGTTGCAGCAGACAGTGATCATGGATACATTACCAACTTCCCCACTTGCCTATCTCTGACATAGCTTTCACCCAGCTACAAGAAACCTCACAAAGAATAACACATTTACACCTAAACAATGAGGTAGACATCTGGAGATATTCCTAGGGGCCAATTTTCTACCTTATAAAACTTACAAGGCCCTAGCTAGTCACTCACAGGTTCATGAACCTTCTCAATGGATTTGGAAATGCTTCTTTCAGACTGAACACAGAGATTTCCCTGGCTTCTAATTAAAGACAGACTCGGCACGAGGAACATACTGGAAAGGCAAAACATGGCAACATGCAAGTGCCCTCCTACAGTTTGTGACCAAGAAGAAGAAAGAGACCTTGCAGCACCTCGTTCTCTAGTGTCAATTTGCAAAGCGGTGTTGGGAACTTGTGCCAATTTGCAAACACAGAGATTATCGCCTGTATAGCGGCCATTATTTAACGTTGCAGTCTGCTATAGCGGTCCAAGTGTAGAACGTAACTAGTTCATTCTTGATTTAAAATATATTTGTACTATGTAATTCTCAAAAAAATATTAAACAAAAGAATACATCACAATTTAATAGAAGCTTCAAAAAACACTCTATTAAGTTGAACTTTGAAGATGGTTCTTGTGATAACAGAGGGACAGCAAAATAATCAAATTCAGTAAACTAATTTCTCACAAGCATATTATCAAACACCTTGAATGCACAAACTGAAACAACCCCTAAAATTAAATCTGACCATAGGTTGCCTAAATATTCAACAATAATATACTTACATCAATCAGCTCACTAGAATAATAATAACCATTATATTCAACTTAACATATCAAAGAACACATATTCATCGCGTGCGAGCATGTCCAGACAAGCAACCACTCCACATATGGAGCAATAGTAAGCAAGATGGTGACTTAATCAACACATATGATAAAAAAATATATAATCAAGAGGAGACATCAAGATTTACGTGGAAACACTTTACGGGGAAAAACCACGGACAACGACGAGACGAATCCACTATGAGATGAAGCAATACACGGGGTGGGGACCAACAAATCAGGAGAGGCTCCAAATCCCGCACTAATATCTCTCTTTTGGTGGTGGATTTGATGCATCAAAGCCCTCTCTCTCAATATCTAACCCTAGCTCTTTCTCTATCTCACTCTCTCCGTTTCCTAGAAGAGGAAGAAGCAAATGAGCACCTCACACACAGGAGAAGGGAGGGTGCTGCCCTTTGGGCCGGTTTTGGCTATTTTCTAAAGAGTGCTTGGACTTGGAAGAAATTGCAAAGAAGTCCATCAACTATAATTGGAGCTGCACTCACAATTCTCCACCTCAGCAACATTTGAGCCATATATCAAAACATCAAGCTTCTTAATGACAAATACCCAATCTTCAAATGCTTCAACATAATTGTAGACAAATCAACAAGTAATAAACTCACCGCTACCAAAGCTCCATATGGAGCTAGCTCGGGCAAGAATGAATACCAACCAAGTTCAACAATGCACAAACTTGGCCTTCGGGACCACCTTGGTTAACATATCAGCTGGGTTGTCTTTTGTGCCAATTTTCTCAACATACAGATCCTTTTTCTTCACATGATGCCGAATAAAGAAATTGCGCACATCAATATGCTTGGTTCTCTCATGAAACTTTTCATCTTTTGCAAGGTGAATCGCCCTTTGATTATCACAAAAGACAACATGATCAACTTGCTCAATACCCAAATCAGCCAGAAAACCATGCAACCAAATAGCCTCCTTCACTGCCTTTGTCAAAGACATAAACTCAGCTTCTGTGGTTGACAAAGCAACTGTATGCTGCAATGTTGCTTTCCAGCTGACACAAGATCCACAAAGCTAAAACACGTAACCAGTGAGGGAGCGCCTCTCATCAAGATCACCAGCAAAATCAGAATTAGAATAACTAATAACTTGCCCCGGACTTGTAGCCCTCTGATCAAACATCAAACCATATTTGCTTGTGCCTCGAAGATACCTGAGGATATTGCCTTCCAATGTTCTTTGCCTGGCTTCAACATAAAATGGCTCACAACACTAACTGCATGTGCAATATCAGGACGTGTGCAAACCATAGCATACATCAAAATGCCAACAACACAAGCATAGGGAACTCTAGACATGTACCTTTCCTCCTCTGCATCCAATGGCCTGGATGAAGCTGACAACTTGAAATGTGCTGCCAATGGGGTAGAAACAGGCTTTGCCTTTGACATATGAAACCGATGCAAAACCTTCTCAATATACTCACTTTGAGAGAGCCAAAGATTGCCTTTTGACCTATCATGACGAATATCCATACCCAACAACCTCTTGGCTGCGCCCAAATCCTTCATCTCAAACTCACTTTTGAGCATGGCCTTTGTTTCATCAATAGCTGACTTGCTCTTTCCTGCAATAAGGATGTCATCAACTTAAAGCAACATGTACACCCTTGACCCATATGCACTTCTTTCAAATCCAAGGCTAGTAACATAAGAATCAAAATGATAATACCATTGCCTTAGAGACTGTTTCAATCCATATAATGACTTCTTTAGTGGTTTTCTTTGCCTTCAATCATATAGCCTTCTGGTTGTGACAAATAGATCTTCTCATCAAGCTCACCATGAAGAAAAGTTGTCTTCACATCGATTTGCTCTAACTCCAAATCAAATAGAGCAACCAAAGCTAGCAATGTACGAATAGAAATATGCTTCACAACTGGAGAAAATACCGCATGGTAATCAATTCCCTCTTTCTGACTGAAGCCCTTTGCCACCAATCTAGCTTTGTACCTTGGAGCAACATCTAGAGAAGCATCTTTGAGTTTGAGCACCCATTTACAACCAATAATTTTGCGCCCTTTGGACGGCAGCACCAAGTCCCAAGTTTTGTTCTTATGCAATGATTCCATTTCTTTTGTCATAGCCTGGACCCAACTAGCTGCTTGAGGATGACTAATTGCCTCTTTGTAAGTGCTAGGCTCATCATGAATAATATCCTCTGCAACTGTCAAAGCAAAAGCAGCTGAACCTCTTGTAAGGTCCTAGATGGCTAGAGGGGGCTAAATAGCCAATTAAAAATTCTACAAACCACTAGACAAAACTTGATTAGTATAACAAATGGCGCAAACATAGTTTTTCCTAGCCTAGATAGTAAGCAAGCCTCCTAATGATAATTCTAGTATATATTATGATCTCTATGTCACATAAAGGCTATGTCACTACTTTTTATTCTATTGAGCTAGTAAGAGAACTAATTCTACACAAGCTACACAATATAGTCTAGAAAGTATGTACAAGGTAGAGAGGTGATTTCAATATCGACGGTGAAGAGAAGATATTGCCAATCATCAAGATGATATTCAATCAATCACAATGACAACAATACACACACAAACACACACACACACACATATATATAGTTGAAGAACCAATCACCAGAAGGCAAGATGACACAATTGTTTTGTTCACCCAGTGTTCACTTGTGCACTGATAAGCTGCGTCATCGGTTGTGTCGACCAACACCTAGATGGTTCCTCGGTGTGACTCTCAAGCCACTTGCCTCGTAAGGCACTCCCTCACAAGAGAACCGCAAGACACCACTCTCAAGTGAGGTAGCTCAATGACATGTGCATTCCACTAGAGTTGCTTTTGGCTCTCCGCCGAGGACAAGCACAAGAACCTCTTACAAATCAACACCAGAGGTGGGCAAGAACAATCACCAACTCTTCCCAATGCCTCCAACAATCTCCAAGCCATCTAAGAGCGGTACTCTCCAGGAGTAACAAGAAATCCACTGGCCAAATGACTCGCAAGTGCCACTAGATGAATCAACTCACTCAAATGCACTTCGAATCACTCAATCTCACTCATGATTTGCAATCACACAAGATAGATGAGTAGGAGGAAGAAGCTTCAGCTCAAAGGATGCACAAGACTAATAGAAATGCCAAGAGACCTCCCCAATGGCCAGCCAATGTATATTTATAACCCCATCTAAAAAACTAGCCGTTAGCCTTCTCCACAGCACAAATCGGGATTGTTGGACGTGCGTCTGACGCTATACAAATTCATGTGCCAAGCCTCCATGCCAAACCGCCCGAAATACATATGTTGTACGTGTCCAATGCTCATCATAGAACGCGTTTGAAACTATACAAAATCACACGCATTTAAAATCCGACCATTGGACACCGCCGGACGCGGAGTCGGGCGTCCGACGCTCACTGTTGGACACGGCCTCCCGGCGTCCGACGCTCCCTCACCCACACGGTCAGCTCTAAGTAGTGTCCAACACTCTCTGGACACATCCAATGCCCCTCTGGATGCGTCCAACGCTCAGCGTCTGTAGCTCTCTGAGCAGCAGACCACCCCATGGTAAAACGGGCATATCCCTTAGCTCTGAACTCCACTTTTGATGATCCTGGACTCGTCGAAAAGCTTACTCAGAGGGCTAAAAAACCCACATAGCCACTTGATCCTATTCACAATAGATCAAAGCAATTTTTTAACCCAGAAGCCATCATCTCTCTTTTCTCACAAGAGTTCGTCGAACTTTCTCCAACTTCTTCTCCTTTGCAAATGTGCCAACACCACTAAGTGTACATCACTATGTGCTTGTGTGTTAGAATTTTTAAAACATTTTCCAAAGGATTTTCCATCTAGATCCTAATGCATTCACATGAAATGATAGACCTAGTGGCACCCGCCAACCGAATTACCAAAGATCTTCCCTCTTCGTAGTTCGGCTATCGATCCTACCACTCACACCCTCTATGGTGTCTTGAGTGCAAAACAAAATAGCCCTATAGGTTATACCTTTGCCTTGAGCCCATTTTGTTTTTCCATCAACCGCCAAGCCTTCATATGACATGTGACATTCTATGTCATCATGCAACCGTCTTGGTCCATCGATCTCGATCTTACTTGCTCTCCACCATTGATTGGTCCATCAACGTCAAGTCTTGCCTAAGCTTCACCACGCATGGTCCCTCGCTTCAAGCCTCAACTTGCACTTCACACTTTCACACGATCCATCGAGCCAAGCCCCATCTTGATCTTCACTTTCTAGTTACATAACTCCATGTCATGACCCATTTACAATGAGCTCCACTTGGCAAGGGCTACCATATTTAAATCATCCACTTAGATTAAAGGTTAGTCCTAGGTTTTATCAATTATCCAAAATCAAATTAGGGACTTTCGTTCTTTCCTTTTTGGTAATTGATGACAACCTCACAAAGATGATTTGATAATAAAATATCTTGAACTTGCCATACTTGTCCAAGCAATTTAAATCATAAATAAGATTTGGACAACCATCATAAATTTGGTTTTTGATAGGATTAGCTCCCCCTACATATGTGCATAGAGTTTGGATTTGAAAGCTTTGCACATATGCTTGGATATAAAATTTGTGGGAGAGTAATTCTACCAAAATGATGCTAAGGTATAAGAAATGGACCTTTGAAGTGTGATACCAATCGGAGTTTCCTTTACACCATCCTTAGCACCATTGTTGCACTAGACATGCATCAACACTCAAGAACCCCGTGAGATCAACATTATAGCAAAGGCTCTTGATTCACATGTAAAACTAAACATGTCTAGTTACAACCTATTCATGCTAGAAGATCATTTCATCATTCAAATTTTAGACTAGCATTACATCACACAAGCATGTATATGAATTTAAATACATGTGCAAGAGCAAGTCATATGTTTAATGCACAACCAAATGCAACAAATTGTTCATGAGCTTGCTCCCCCTACTTGTGTGCTTCAAAAATTTTGTTTTACCCCCTTTCATTGGCATATCTTTGTGACTTATCTCTCCCCTTTGTCATTGATTATCAAAAAGGTATGATCAAATTTGTCATTGATTATCAAAAAGGTATGATCAAATTGTGGAGAGATAGTTACATTAGTTCTTTTGGTGAGGTAGAACCAAATTTTATCAAATTTGGTCTTATCTAGCTTACTTGCCAAAGATATTCAATTCGGTTTGAACCAAAGATAAGCTTCTTCACACCTCACTAGAAGGGTTATCTTGCCTATGTTGAATTGAACACTTATAGCAAATATTTTAGATCCAACACTAGGATTGCAAGCTCACAAACATGGCATATATCATCACTAGATCAAATCAATCATATAAGCAATAGTGATGCTATATATCCATCAAATTCATTTGATTTCTCATGAATGCACTTAGGATGCAACTTGTATGTCTAATGGTCTAGCAAGTCCTAATATCCCATGATGACATGTCATTGCAACTTTACCTTGCATAGTAGAAGGAAAGGCATGTCAATAAGTGGGTGGGGTGCATTCAACTTATATTTGAGAAATCAATAATGTTCATCTCATTTCTTAGCTTGCAAAACCTTTTCTCATCAAGTGGCTTGGTGAATATATCCGCAAGTTGATCATCGGTGCCAATGCTTTCAATTGAAATATCACCTTTTTGTTGATGATCCCTTATGAAGTGATGCCTTATGTCAATGTGCTTTGACCTTTCATGTTGGACCGGGTTTTGTGTTATTCTAATTGAACTTTCATTGTCACAAAACAATGGTATATTCTTGAAGTTGAATCCATAGTCCTTCAAAATTGATTTCATCCATAACAATTGTGCACAACATGCTCCCGCACTAACATATTCAGCTTCGACGGTAGATATTGCCACACTATATTATTTCTTTGAGGACCATGATACTAGTGATCTTCCAAGAATTGACATGTTCCACTAGTACTTCTTCTATCAATTTTGCATCCCCCATAGTCGGAGTCCGAATATCCAATCAACTCAAATTGTGACCCCTTGGGATACCAAAGTCTAAAATCTTGTGTATGCTTCAAGTACCTCAATATTCTCTTTGCGGCCTTGAGATAACTCTCTCTAGGTGAGGCTTGATATCTTGTACACATGCATACACTAAACATGACATCCGGCCTTGATGCAGTCACATAGAGTAAGCTTCCAATCAAAGACCGATATTCCTTTTGATTCACCATGTTCCCACTAACATCACTATCAAGACTTTCATTGGTGCCCGTTGGAGTTGAGATTGCCTTTGCATCTTGCATCCCAAACTTATTCAATATGTCCTTGATGTATTTTCCTTGACTAACAAAAGTGTCTTCCTTTAATTGCTTGACTTGAAGACCAAGAAAATAGCTAAGTTCACTAATCATGGACATCTCAAACTCTTTGGCCATCATTTCACCAAATTCTTTACAATAATCCTCATTGGTTGACCCAAATATGATATCATCAACATATATTTGCACAATAAATAGGTCATTTCCAATCTTTTTGGTGAATAGAGTAGTATCAACCTTTTCCACTATGAATCCCTTTGAGAGAAGAAAATTCCTTAGCCTCTCATACCATGCTCTAGGTGCTTGCTTCAAACCATAGAGTGCCTTCTTCAACTTGTACACATGGTTGGGTTTCTTGTCATCTTCAAAATCGGGAGGTTGCTCAACATATACTAGCTCATTGATGATCCCATCGAGAAATGCACTTTCACATCCATTTGATATAACTTGATATCATGGGCACAAGCATAGGCTAATAAGATTCTAATTGCCTCTAATCTTGCCACCGGTGCATATGTTTCTCCAAAGTCAAGACCATCTATTTGAGTATAACCTTGTGCAACTAGTCTTACTTTGTTTCTGACCACTATGCCATCTTAATCTTGTTTGTTCTTGAACATTCATTTGGTTCCAATGACATTATGATCTTGAGGTCTTTCTATCAATTTCCAAACATCATTTCTAGTGAAGTTATTGAGCTCTTCTTATATTTCCATGATCCAATCGGCATCCTTCAAAGCTTCATCAATCTTCTTAGGATCTTTGGTTGACACAAATGATGTATGTTCACAAATCATTGTCAATCTAGATCTTATTTGCATACCACTTCTAATATCACCAATAACCTTATCAATTGGGTGATCTCTTGCAATATGAGTGGGTTAGAGCACTTCAACTTGATTGCTTGAACTTGGTTGATCATTTGACTTGTCATCTTGGGATGAACTAGCATGATGATCTTACACTTGAGAACTACTAGCTTACTTGATGGGTGATGTGAGCACTTGATCTTTGTTATCATCAATATCAATCACTTGCCTTCCTCTAATGTCCCCAATGCCCATGTTCTTCATTGCTTCTACCAACCGAGGTCCACCAACATCATCAATTTTCTCTTTCTGATCTTGTGAACCATTGGTTTCATCAAATTGCACATCATGAACTTCTTCCATGAGACCACTAGCATTGTTCCATACTCTATAAGCCTTGATTGTAGTTGAATATCCAAGTAGGAAACCTTCATCACATCTAGAATCAAACTTTTCCAATCTTGTACCCTTCTTCAAGATATAACATTTACAACCAAATACTCTAAATAATGCAATATTGGGTTTTCTTCCATGAAGTAGCTCACATGGGGTCTTCTCAAGCAATGGATGACAATAGAGCCTATTGATTGAATAGAAAGCTATGTTGATTGCTTCATCCCAAAACTTGTGACTCACAGTGTATTCATTAAGCATAGTTCTAGCCATATCAAGCAAAGTTCTATTCTTCCTCTCAACAACACCATTGGAGGGTGGAGTGTATTTCGCCGAGAATTGATGTCCAATACCAAAATCATCACAAAGATCATCAATTCTTGTATTCTTAAGCTCACTATCATTATCACTTCTTATCTTCTTGATCTTGATTTCAAACTCATTGTGAACTCTCTTGACAAAGGTCTTGAATGTGTCAAACACTTCACTCTTGTCACTAAGAAAGAACACCCATGTGAATCTTGTGAAATCATCAACAATGACAAATCCATACTTGTTTCCACCAATGCTAGAATATGTTGTTGGTCCAAATAGATCCATGTGCAACAACTCAAATTCTTTTCATGTGCTCATTATGCTTTTCTTAGGATGTGCACTACCAATTTGCTTTTCGGCTTGACAAGCACTACAAAGTCTATCCTTTTCAAACTCAATATCTTTCAAGCCATTGACTAGATCATGACTCAATAATTTCTTTAATTATTTCATGTTAACATGATCAAACCTTCTATGCCATAGCCAACCCATGCTAGATTTTGATATCAAACAAGTTGATAAAGATGTTTCACTAGCATTGAAATCAACTAGGTAGAGGTTCTCAAATCTAAACCCTTTGAATATCACATTGGAACCATCCATGCTCACAACCTCAACATCATTTGATCCAAATATGCACTTGAAACCCAAATCATAAATTTGAGCCACCGAAAGAAGATTGAAGTCTAAGCTTTGAACTAGCAACACATTTGTTATGCTTATGTCATTTGATATTGCAATCTTACCAAGCCCAATAACCTTGCCTTTCTTGTTATTTCCAAATGTGATAGAATCAATGCCACTAACATTATCATTGATAGAGTCAAACATTCTTGATGTACCGGTCATTTGTTGAGTGCACCCACTATCAATGATCCAATGCCTTCCTCCGGTCTTATAGTTCACCTACAAGCAAATCAATGAGAATTAGGTACCCACACTTGCTTTGGGTCTTTGTAGGTTCGTGACTAAGCTCTTTGGTACCCAAATTGCCTTATTCTTTGGGCCAACAATGGGTGTACCAACAAACTTAGCTTTCACACCCTTCTCACCCTTGGTAAGCATATAATAAGAATCAAAAGATATAGCATTCATATTTTTCTTGTTCTTGTTTATTTTATTAAAATTATGCTCTAGGTGCCCAACTTGCTTACATCTGTGGCAATACCGGTCATTTCTCTTCACAAAGCTAGGCCTTAGAGTTGCAAGAGCTGCTTACCCTTCTTAAGGTGTAGCCTAATCCCTATTTGTTAAGAGAAAACCTTTGGCTACCCAAGCACTTTAGCAGGTGGGCCTCTCCACCATAGGCCTTTCCTAAGGCATGAGTGAGCTAATCCACCGCTCTCTTGAGAGCCTCATTCTCAACCATTAGTGATGAATCACAAGTGAAACCATCACTACTAGTAGAGGTAGAGTTGGTGGTGGTGGATGAAGAGCTACAAAAAGGGTTAGTCTCATGCATGATAATAGGTTGATAGAAAGATTCATTGGATATCACATGTCACACCTATATCACTTGATACAACAGCCACCTTCTTTGCTTGTTGCTCAAGAAGCAATGAGTGAGCCTTTTCAAGCTTGGAATGAGCATGACCAAGATTCTCATGGTCTTCTTTTAGAGTCTCATGAGTGGTCATAAGCTCACTAAGGGCTTTCTCAAGTATTTCTACCTTCATAGAAATCTTCTTACACTCCTTGTCCTTAGCAATAGCTATATCTCTAGTTTCTTGCATCAAGTCATATAGTTATGCTTTAGTAGGTTCATCATTATCATCATCATTAGCATATTCCATTTCACTTGCATCATCACTACTATCATATTATACCTTTGTCTCCTTTGCCATGAAGCATGAGTGTGAAGTAGAGAACAATGATGGCTTCTTGTTGATAGCAATAGAAGCAAAAGCCTTGTTGGAAGATTCTTCTTCTTCCTCCTCATTGTCACTCTCCCAAGTGACCACAAAGGCACCATCCTTGCCCTTCTTGAGAGTCATCCTTACTTCTCTCTTATTCTTCTCAAAATTGCCCCTCTTGTTGAAGTTATTGTTGTTCTTCTTCTCATGGGGACACTCATTTTGAATGTGGTCGGGGCTATCACAATTGAAGCACCTTCTTGTTTGCTCATTGGTCTTGGAGTTGTCAAATCTCTTCTTGAGGCCCCTTCTCTTGATGAACATATGTCCCATCTTCTTGACAACAAGAGCAAGAGACTCATCATAAATCTCATACTCTCCTTCTTCACCATTGTCTTCTTCTTCAAAGAAAGAAGCTTTGCCCTTAGAGGAGGTGGCCTTGAATGCCACAGTTTGCTTCTTCGTCTCTTCCTCCTTCTTGTCCTTCTCATGAACTTGCTTGTCATACTTGTCATAAGTCAAAACCTCTCCAACAAGTCATTTGGCTTCATTGTATCAAGCCCATCTCTTTGTAGCATCATGATCAACATCTTGAATCTTGCGAGCAAGCTCATCAAGAATTTGACACAAAAATCTTGATTTTGTGTCTTGTACCCTAAGCTCTTGAGATCATTAATAATCACTTGTAGATGATGAAGCATCTCCAAAATGGTCTCATCATCCTTCTTTTGAAGTTCTCAAACTCACTCTTGAGGCCATAAAGCTTGGCACTCTTCACAACCTTGGTGCCCTCATATGTTTCACTCAACCTTGTTCACACCTCAAGAGCAAACTCCAAATCCTAGATGTCCTCAAATATCTTTGTATCAATACCATTGTAAATAGTATTGAGAGCCATTCTATTGCATGTGATATTGGCTCTATCTTCATCGGCGAGATGATCCGCATCAAGCACAATATAATCCTTCAAAGCAACTTGCAATACTCTCTCATGAATAGAGCCTAGATACATACTCATCTTTCTCCAATGATCAAAAGAACTAATGCCATCAAAGAAAGGTGGTTTGCCCTCAACATGATTGAACATAATTTGAGTCATCTTTCAACACCGAAGGATGTTAAGACTTGTTAAAACGGTGACCATGACTTCGATACCATGTGTAAGGTCCTAGATGGCTAGAGGGGGGTGAATAGCCTATTAAAATTAAAAATTCTACAAGCCACTAGACAAAACTTGATTAGTATAATAAATGGCGCAAACATGATTTTGCCTAGCCTAGATGGTGAGCAAGCCTCTTAATGATAATTTTAGTATATGTTATGATCTCTATATCACACAAAGGACGTATCACTACTTTTTATTCTATTGAGCTAGCAAGAGAACTAATTCTACACAAGTTATATAATATAGTCTAGAAAGTAAGTACAAGGTAGAGATGTAATTTCAATACCGACGGTGAAGAGAAGATATTGCCAATCATCAAGATAATATTCAATAATTATATATATATATAGTATACTCTGTAGCTAGGTATAGAATATAATATTCTACGGAATATGATATTCTGTAGCCGCACGTCACCAACCGCACCAGCTGTGCAAACCAAACCGACAGCACCACAACAAATTGTCATTTACTGCAATGAATCATTCATGCAGGGACCCGCACGGTAATTAATGAGAGCACCATCCGCGCGTGCATGCATGTTTACTGGCGATTAGATTTATTTTTTTCCAGGCGCATGCAAATGTTATTGTTACGAGAACACAACATATCTTGTCCGCAAAAAGTAGTAAAATGATATATTGCAGTAAATAGGGATGGAGTAGGATACTACATGTTATTGGTGACTTTTACTATAAAATATTTTTGAGAATCTGCATTTTGAAAGTATTTTCAAGAATTTGTACTAACACTATTTACGAGAATCTGTCCTAAGTATGTTTACGAGAGTCTGCACTTGTATTATTTACGAGAATTTTTGCCTTTCTAACTCATGTAGCTATGATAAATTATTTACGATAATTTAGTGTGTTTTACGAGAATGAACTTGAATGTGAATTACTATACTGTTAAAAGGTAAATCTTAAAATAGTTACTATAGTGTTATAGAGTGAATTTTAAAATAGTTACAAGAATTTAAGTGGTTTGGGATTATAATTACGGTAGACTTACTATAATTAGAGGAGGGAATTACGGCATCTTGCCATCCAATTTCCTCAAGAGCAAATTACAAGAAACACAGATCCGTGTGAGATAAGAAAATGTGTGGATACACAATTTGGTGCTTTCCAACATCAACCATAAAAGAAAAACAAAATCAAAGGCCAACATGTCGTCTTTCTTCGGTATTACATCACACAAATGAAATCAAACAAATTCATCTGTTTGAAGCTAGCCATGAACTGCCACACGGCCTGGCTGCCGGCGACGGCGTGGTGCACGGAGAGCTTGAGCACGAGGCCGATGCCGGGGATCCGCGTGGCCTGCACGGACAGCACGGCCAACTTATGTCGTGCGCATCGTCTCCTGCAAGCCTGCGCGTTCACGGTGCAGATACCGGTGCTGTCGGCCTCGTCGAAGGTCACGCCCTGGTGTCGTAGATTGTGAATCAAACTGTAGAACAAAACACTAGTACAGACCAAAAGCAAAATGTGTCCATGCTTATCGAAGGATGCAGATTTGTGCGGGGCTCACCTCGAAGTGCCTCATCGCTGGAGATGCAACGGTTGCTGCCGTGCCGGGCCGCTGCCTCCTGATGAATCGGAGATGTGCCGGGCCGGAGTGTGAGGGCCATCTGCAGGGCGAGTCGCACCACACGGCTGCCGGACGAGGGGAAGCCAAACACCGCCGGGGAAGGGGGCGAGCCACGCCGTCCGTGGTTGGAGTGTCGACGTCGTGGACGCGAGATGCAGGACGCAATGCGTCGCTGCCAGGACAAAGAAGTGCAGCAGGGGGGAGGGAGCTCGCGTTGGGGAAGGATATTGTGGTGGCCGCTAGAAGGCGGCAAAAATCTCGGGAATTAAATCAATGCATGCATGCATTAGTTCGTTGGGGACCACCTTGATTCAAAGCTAGTTACTTTTTTAGCCAACGCACGGTGGGTCTGTGCACTTCTGGCTCGGTCCGGCTAGTGATTCCGTAGCTGGCTACAGTACAACACTTATATATATATATATATATATATATATATATATCCAACCGGGAGGCAAGATGACACAATTGTTTTGTTCATCGGTGTTCACTTGTGCACCGAAAAGCTACGTCACCGGTTGTGTCGACCAACACCTAGATGGTTCCTCGGTGTGACTCACAAGCCACTTGCCTCGCAAGGCGCTCCCTTGCAAGGGAACCGCAAGACACCACTCTCAAGTGATGTAGCTCAATGACACGCGTATTCTACTAGAGTTGCATTTGGCTCTCCGCCGAGGACAAGCATAAGAACCTCTTACAAATCAACATCGGAGATGGGCAAGAACAATCACCAACTCTTCCCAATGCCTCCAACAATCTCCAAGCCGGCTAGGAGCGGTACTCTCCAAGAGTAACAAGAAATCCACCGGCCAAATGACTCGCAAGTGCCACTAGATGAATCAACTCACTCAAATGCACTTCGAATCACTCAATCTCACTCAAGATTTGCAATCACACAAGAGAGATGAGTAGGAGAAAGAAGCTTCAGCTCAAAGCATTCACAAGAGTGTTAGAAATGCCAAGAGACCTCCCCAAGGGCTGGCCAATGCATATTTATAACCCCCATCCACAAAACTAGCCGTTAGCCTTCTTCACAGCACAAATCGGGACCGTCGGACGCGTCCAATGCCCTGCGTTGGACGCGTCCGACGCTATACAAATTCGTGCACCAAGCCTCCATGCCGAACCGCCCGAAATACACACGATGGATGCGTCCAACGCTCATCGCAGGACGCGTCCGACGCTATACAAAATCACGCGTATTTAAAATCCGACCGTCGGACACCGCCGGACGCGGAGTCGGGCGTCCGACGCTCACCGTTGGACACGGCCTCCTAGCGTCCGACGCTCCCTCGCCCATGCGGTCAGCTCTGAGTAGCGTCCAACGCTCTCCGGACGCGTCCAACACTCAGCGTCCGCAGCTCTCTGAGCAGCAGACTACCCCACGGTAAAACGAGCATATCTCTTAGTTCCGAACTCCGTTTTTGATGATCTTGGACTCGTTGGAAAGCTTACTCAGAGGGCTACATAACTCACATATCTAATTGATCCAATTCATGATAGATCAAAGTAGTTTTTCAATCCAAGAGCCATCATCTCTCTTTTCTCATAAGAGTTCGTCGAACCTTCTCCAACTTCTTCTCCTTTGCAAATGTGCCAACACCACCAAGTGTACATCACTATGTGCTTGTGTGTTAGAATTTTTAAAACATTTTCCAAAGGATTTTCCATCTAGATCCTAATGCATTCATACGAAATGATAGACCTAATGGCACCCGCGAACCGAATTACCAAAGATCTTCCCTCTTCGTAGTTCGGCTATCGATCCTAAACCACTCACACCCTCTTTGGTGTCTTGAGTGCAAAACAAAATAGCCCTATAGGTTATACCTTTGCCTTGAGTCCATTTTGTTTTTTCATCAACCGCCAAGCCTTCATATGACATGTGACATTCTATGTCATCATGCAACCGTCTTGGTCCATCGATCTCGATCTTACTTGCTCTCCATCGTTGGTTGGTCCATCAGCGTCAAGCCTTGCCTAAGCTTCACCACGCATGGTCCCTCGCTTCAAGCCTCAACTTGCACTTCACTTTCACACAGTCCATGTGGCAGAACCTTCCAAATCATATGGCCCACACGCATGATTATTGTCTAAACAGACTCCTTATAACCATGACTGTGTTCCATACGACTTAAAAAGTCTGTCGGGTAAATTCCGAATCATCCATAATTCTCCGAGCAGGATCCATCGTTATAGAGAGACATTGCAGTATTACAATAGTTTGATGTAAATAATATACCACGGAGCAAAATAACGAAAGACTTACAATAACATAAGTTTACAAACCTTTGAGTTTCAAATATTTACAACCATAAGTTTAGATTGTACAAACCATAATAGTAGTGGAGTAGCAGTAGATAACCTAATTACAATACCAAACGAAAAGCTATGCCCAAGAGCTAAACACCTTACTCGTTGTCACTTTCCTCGATGACTGTCATGCAGCAGGATGCGAAGCATTCCTGCCCATGAGGCTCACCTGCAACAAGGGTTCAACAAACCCTGAGTACAAAAGTACTCAACAAGAGTGACCCGACGAAAAAGAGGGGTGGAGACTTAAGAAATGCAGGCTAGAGGGATAAGGTAAGGCTTGCAAGAGATAAGAAATTTTGCAGAAAGGCTTAACAGAAAGTAAAGTTTGCTTGGACTAGCTCCAATTATCAACCAACTTGATTATTAAACCTTAATCTTTGTTCAAGTTGTTACTACGATGATGAACACCGATCGAGTCTTCTTCTTCGAGAAGCAACGGCGATTCGAATCCATTTTCATACCCAGCTGGGACCTAGGTCACTGGAATACTGGAGACTTTAACTCCGATGCACCCTAGATGAACCGATATACCGGGATAACAACCGCAGCCATATATTACCACATGATACATGTGAGCTCTGCGGCCCAGGGTACCGAGATACGTGGGAACTTAAACCCCACAGTAAAACACACTATGACATATGTGGGATCTCTGGCCCCACTATAAGTCACTCCATGATATACACGGCTCCAACCATCCGTATATCACTTCATGCATGTGGATTTCTAAATTCTCGATATCACCAGTTCACCAACGGACGGGACCTAGGGCATCAACAGACGGAAACACTACAGAGGGACTCCATTCCCAGTGCAAGTTAGCCGTCCGGACTCGATTTATTTCTATTATCAAGATTCCAACAAAGAAAACCAAACTCATCTTTTTCATTCTTTTACCTTTGAACATTTAACTAAATAAGAAGAGCTAAGCGTTACTACTTATCTTCCAAAGCAGGTAACAAGGAATAAGGAAATAAGACAGGTAATGCAATTGGTGGGTTTTTCACTCAACTCCTATTACCTAATGCAACATATCATATCTGAAGCGGTAAAACTTTTATAAATAGAATAGGGTTTGAATGCATCCGGGGCTTGCCTTGATGTTCGGGATAGACGGTCTCAAACTCTGGATCAACTCCCAATTCCTGAATCTGCTCTTCCTTCGGATCTGGGCGACAATGTTAACTCTCCGTTAACGGAAGCTATTCGATAATTAATATGCTTTAACATGATGGAATAGTAAACATGATGCTCGATGGATGCATGATCAGATTAAGGGATCGAGTACAACTTTTTTTCACGATAAAGTTGCTGGGCACTCAGACGATTTCGTTTGGCAACAAAATGAAGCCAAACTGGAACCCCAGCCCCGACGGCTACGCGCGCGGCGGCGCTGGCAACACTGCGCCGGCGGCGAGCTAAGGTGGCCAGCGGTTATGACACGGGAATGATGAAATTGATAGCACAAACAGCTGCAGGAGCTCACTCTGATGCTGATGCGCACGTTAATGAGGGCCCAGAGTGCTTGAATCGAGCTGCGGTCGGCGGCGGTGATGGCGGCGGCGGCGCTCCGATGGCAAGGTCGGCGTCACCGGCGTTCCTGTGGACCATCAAGCCGGCCAAGGTGCGCATAAGAGGTAGGATAGCATGGAGAACACGATAGGATGGTTAAAGAGAATATATTTTCAACCTCGACGACGGTCGACGGTGAAAACGCTCGCGGCGGCTCGGCGACCGGCCGTGGAGAAGACGACGGCGCGCGGGCAGCTCGGGCGAGGAGAGTAAGCACGAACTAGCTCAAATTGACTGTGAGGATGAGGCGGAGCTATTGGCAAGAGCGATCGGGCAGCGGTGAAGCATCGGTGGTGAATTCGAGCGGCGGAGCGAAGTCGTCGGCGACGGCGGCAGGAAGAAGAAAGAAGAGAAACGACGGCGCCTGACCGGTATTTATAGGCCAAGGGTGACGCACGGACGGGCGACACGACGATGGCGAAGTTTCGGGTGTCCAGGAGTGCGCTGGCGGCCGAGCAGGTGCGGCGATGGATGGCGGCGCGCGTTGAGAAGCCGACGATGGCGGCCGACGATAGGTTTCGGTACTGTTCGCGGAAATTACAGAAATTCCATTCGTTTCAAAATACAAATTACTCCAAAATTTATATAAGAACTTGAAAATCTCCAAAAATATCCTTTGCATAACTTTTCAAGAGATACACTTTTCCTTTAACTAGTATCCTCAAATTCTATTTGGATTTTAAAATTTGAATTCAGATTTGAAAAGGGAATAAAACCCTAGAAACAAACATTTGAAATTACTTTTGATTTTTCAATAAAACTTGAAAATCTTCAAAACTATGAAATGTTTAACTTTCCAAACCAAACCTTTTTCATATACAAAATTTTCTAAAATTTTGCATAATTTTTGAATTATGGTTTTAAAATCAAAAGGGGTCAAATATTAGAAAACTGTATTTTCAAATTCATTTAAAATTTCTTTTGGAAACTTGAAAACTTTATATACCAACTTTGTAGCTCTTGTCAATATCTACAAACTATATTTTTAGAGTATCTCCAAATTCTTTATAGATTTCGAATTAGAGAAAAGGGGGTAAAACTAGGTTTTGGAATAAAGTGTTTTTGAAATAGAATTCAAACTTGATTTGGTTTCTAACTTAATTGGTTGGTTATTAATTCTCACAAACATCATCCAAGGACATTTTTAGGTCATTGACCCAATGACACCCTTGGTTGACCAAGTTGACTTTTGAAAAACCTTTTATAGCATTTCCAATTTGAATTTAAATTTGAATTGCCAGACTTAGAAATAAGCTTTGGAATCCAAATTCAATTTCAAATATGGAAATCATTTTTTTAGGTTGGACTTAGACTTATACACTATGCTTGACACTAGTATAAACACAGTTTACACCTCAAGTACATAGAATATAAACTAAGCATTTGCGATGACATTCAAAAATAGGGTTTTATTGTTTCATGTGACAAAACATTCCAGAAACCCAATCAACCTATGAAATGTAAACTTGTTTTAGTTAATGCACATTAAGATTGACTTAAACATGAATGCTTTGCAGTGTATATGATGATATGGCATATTTTAGTTAATATAACACCAGAGGTGTTACAGCCTTTCCCCCTTAAAGAAATCTCGTCCCGAGATTTAAAGCCTTGAGTGAAGTAATGGAAAAGGAAATGTGTCAGGAAAACACACTTTTACTAAATTTATAAGGGAAAGGAATTGTACCACTCACATAGAGAAGTTACAACTTGTAGAAGGAATTATCACTTAGATAGAAGCATAAAACTCCGGGAAGTTTTCTAACAGATAATCTTCCGATTCCCAAGTGGCTTCTTCCTATGAATGTTGATCCCATTGTATCTTGTACCACTTGATTGTTCTGCTTCTAGTAACATGATCCTTCTTATCCAAAACTCGGATTGGATACTCAGAGTAAGTCAAGTCAGGTTCAAGTTCAATAACTTCAACATCAATAACTTTATCTGGTACACGAAGACACTTTTTAAATTGAGACACATGGAACACATTGTGTATAGCCGACAATTGTTCAGGTAATTGCAGATGATATGCTGATTGTCCACATCTTTCTATAATTGGAAATGGTCCAATGTATCGAGGTGCTAACTTACCCTTGACTCCAAATCGGGTAACTCCTTTCATGGGTGACACCTTTAGATACACGTGATCTCCCTTATTGAACCACAATGGTCGACGTCTTTGGTCCGCATAACTTTTTTGCCGAGATTGTGCCACCTTTATATTCTATTGTATCTGCTTAACTTTTGCTTCAGTTTCTTTTACAAGATCAACTCCAAAGAATCTTCTTTCTCTAGGTTCAGACCAACTTAACGGAGTTCTACATCTACGACCATATAATGCTTCAAATGGTGCTATTTTTATACTTTCTTGATAACTATTGTTGTAAGAGAACTCTGCTAAAGGCAAACACCCATCCCATTTTTCTGGAAAATTAAGAACACATGCTCTCAATATATCTTCAAGTATTTGATTTACTCTTTCAGTCTGACCTCCTGTTTGTGGATGGTAGGCTGTACTGTGCAAAAGGTCAATACCTAAAGACTTGTGTAACTGCTTCCAAAACTGGGAGACAAACTGTGTGCCTCTATCAGAAACAATGGTCTTTGGTACCCCATGAAGACTTATGATGCGCTCAAAATACAATCTGGCATATTGCGAAGCTAAATTTGCACTTTGAACTAGAAGGAAATGTGCCATTTTTGTGAGTCGATCCACTATAACCCAAATTGAATCAAAACCTCTGGTTGTCCGAGGTAGACCCATTATAAAATCCATACTGATATCTTCCCATTTCCAAGCTAGAATGGGTAATGGTTGAAGTTCTCCTGCTGACTTCAAATATACAACTTTGACTTTCTGACAAGTGTCACACTGAGCCACATACTTAGCAATTTCTATCTTCATCTTGGTCCACCAAAATTTCTGTTTTAAATCATGATACATCTTATTACTTCCTGGATGAATAGAAAACTTTGAAAGATGTGCTTCATCAAGGATCTTTTGTCTCAACTCAGGATCTTTTGGTATGACCAGACGATTCTTATACCATAAGACATCTGCTTCATCAATTGTGAAACAAGAAACCTTTTCTCTTCTAACTTTCTTTTTAATATGTTTAATGCCTTTATTACTTCTCCGTGTAGCAATAATTTGATCTCTGAGGGTTGTCTCAACCGCAATGTTAGACAAACTTCCTTGTTGTACCAGCTCTATACCCAACTTTTCAATGTCATGACATATAGAGATATCCAAAGGCTTCACTGTTAAACAATGACAATGACTTTTTCGACTAAGTGCATCAGCAACTACATTTGCTTTACCAGGATGGTAATAGATTTCCAAGTCATAATCATTGATTAACTCTAACCATCTTCTTTGCCTCATATTCAACTCATCTTGAGTGAATATGTATTTCAAACTCTTGTGATCACTGTAAATATTACATTTATTACCCCACAGATAATGTCGCCATATTTTTAATGCATGGACAACAGCTGCCAATTTCAAATTATGTGTTGGATAATGCTCCTCATGCTTCTTCAACTGTCGAGAAGCATAAGCAATAACTCTCCCCTCTTGCATCAACACACGTCCAATACCAATACCAGAAGCATCACAATAAACATCAAATGGCTTCTCAATGTTTGGCTGTGCTAGGATAGGGACAGTAGTCATCAATTTCTTTAATTTCTGAAATGCCTCTTCACAGGCAGGTGACCAAATAAACTTAACATCATTTTTCAGCAACTCAGTTATAGGCTTTGATATTTTTGAGAAATCAGGTATGAAACGACGGTAATAACCCGCCATTCCCAGAAAACTTCGAACTTGATGCACAGTCTTTGGTGGTTCCCAATCAAGTATATCTTTTACTTTACTAGGATCAACAGCCACGCCCTTGTCTGATAAAACATGTCCAAGAAATTTCACTTCTCTCAGCCAAAACTCACACTTACTAAACTTGGCATACAGTTGATGTTCTCTTAAACGCTGCAGAACAATTCTGAGGTGTTCAGCATGTTCTTCTTTATTTTTGGAATATATCAATATGTCATCAATAAAGACAACCACAAACTTATCAAGTTCTAGCATGAACACTGAGTTCATCAAATACATGAAATAGGCCGGTGCATTGGTAAGTCCAAAAGACATAACCAAATATTCATACAGACCATACCGAGTGGTAAAAGCAGTCTTTGAACTATCTTCTGGGCGAATCTTGATTTGATGATACCCAGATCGAAGATCAATCTTAGAGAACACCTTTGCTTCTGCCAATTGATCAAAAAGCAGATCAATGCGGGGTAGAGGATACTTATTCTTGATTGTTACCTCATTCAAGGGACGATAATCCACACATAACCTTAAACTTTGATCTTTCTTTTTCACAAAGAGAGCAGGGCATCCCCAAGGTAATGAGCTAGGTTAAATAAAACCTTTATCTCGTAGCTCTTGCAATTGAGTCTTGAGTTCTACTAACTCAGGTGATGCCATCTGATAAGCTCTTCTGGATATTGGAGCAGTACCAGGCTTTAAATCAATTCTAAATTCCACCTTTCTATCAAGAGGTAAACCCGGTAACTCGTCGGAAAATACATCAGGAAACTCACAAACCACTGGTACTCCTGAATCTCTTTTACAGAAGTTGCACATACCTTTTGAACATTCCTCTTAAGTGTCAGAAGTTGGATAAGAAGTGAAGATTTGCAATTGGGTATGTTCAATCTCATAGTTCTATTCAGGATGTCTATCACAGCACCATGCCGTTTCATCCAGTTCAAACCTAGGATCACATCTATATCTTGATCCTTTAATATTATCATATCAGTGGGAAAAATGTACCCACCCAAACTTACTGGCACATCATGTACCATTTCTTTAGTACACATACGCCCCCCAGGCGATTGTATAAAGAACTGTTCTTTTGTCCCCATTATTGAAATTTCATGTGTCTTAACAAATGTACCATTAATGAATGTATGAGATGCCCCAGAATCAAAAAGCAGAATTGCAGGATGATCAGCAACAGTAAACGTACCCATCATGACGGGCTCTCCTTCTGGGATTTCTCCAACTTGAGTGTAGAACACTCTACCAGACTTCTTCTCATTCTTATTATTCGACACCTTCTGATTTCCTGCCTTATGCTGATTCTGTAATTGTTGTTGTGGTGCAAAAGTCCTAGGGACATAAGAGTTATACTGCCTCGGATGCGGGCAGTTCCGTGAAAAATGACCAGGCTTACCACAGTTATAACATGGGAAGATTGGTGGCTGGAAATTGGGGTTACGAACACCAGGGGCATTCGGCTGTCGTGGATATGAAAGATTAGCAGCAGGACGAGCGAATGCCTATTGCTGTGCTTGGTATTGTGGTGGACGATAAGGTGGACGGAAATGATTCTGAGGGTGATAGATTATTTTCTGGCGTTTTGGGTTGCCACCAGAAAATTTGGAGATTACACTTTTCTTTTTCTTAGTTTCTAGATGCTGACAATTCTTATCTTCATAAGATATAGCAATATTCACTGCCTCATGAAAAGTGGCATTTGGATTCCCCGTCATCATTCTCTGAATTTTACTATTTAGACCTCTGAGGAAACACTCTTTCTTTTTACGGTCAGTACTAACATAGTCTGACGCATATTGAGACAAGTGATTGAATTTGCTAAAATATTGCATTACCGACATATCACCTTGCCTCAAGGAAAGAAATTCTTCAAGCTTTATGGTCATGATTCCCTCAGGAATAAAATGTGCTCGAAAGGCTTCACGAAACTCAGTCCAAGTAATACGATGGCCTTCTGTAACACCTCTGGTGTTATATTAACTAAAACATGCCATGTCATCATATGCACTGCAAAGCATTCATGTTTAAGTCAACCCTAATGTGCATTAACTAAAACAAGTTTACATTTCATAGGTTGATTGCGTTTCTGGAATGTTTGTCACATGAAATAATAAAACCCTATTTTCGAATGTCATTGCAAATACTTAGTTTATACTCTATGTACTTGACGTGTAAACTGTGTTTACACTAGTGTCAAGCATAGTGTATAAGTCTAAGTCCAACCCTAAAAATGATTTCCATATTTGAAGTTGAGTTTGGATTCCAAAACTTATTTTTAAGTCTGTCAATTCAAATTTAAATTCAAATTGGAAATGCTATAAAAGATTTTTAAAAAGTCAAATTGGTCAACCAAGGGTGTCATTGGGTCAATGACCTAAAAATGACCTTGGATGATGTTTGTGATCACTAATGACCAACCAATTAAGTTAGAAACCAAATCGAGTTTGAATTCGGTTTCAAAAATCCTTATTTCAAAACCTAGTTTTACCCCCTTTTCTCTAATTCAAAATCTATAAAGAATTTGGAGATACTCTAAAAATATTGTTTGTAGATCTTAACAAGAGCTACCAAGTTGGTATATAAAGTTTTTCAAGTTTACAAAAGAAATTTCAAATGAATTTGAAAATACAGTTTCCAGCATTTAGCCCCTTTTGATTTTAAAACCATAATTCAAAAATTATACATAATTTTGGAAAATTTTGTATATGAAAAAGGTTTGGTTTGGAAATTTAAACATTTCATAGTTTTGAAGATTTTCAAGTTTTATTGAAAAATCAAAAGTAATTTCAAATGTTTATTTCTAGGGTTTCATTCTCTTTTTGAATCTGAATTCAAATTTCAAAATCTAGACAGAATTTGAGGATGCCCATTAAAGGAAAAGTATAGCTCTTGAAAAGTTATGCAAATGATATTTTTGGAGATTTTCAAGTTTCTATATAAATTTTGGAGTAATTTGTATTTTTGAACGAGTGGCATTTCTATAATTAACTGGAACAGCACCTAACCCTATCATCGGCCGCCATGGCCGGCTTCTCAACGTGCGCCGCCGTCCACCGCCGTGAATATCTCGGTCACCAGCTCGTTCTCGACACTCGAAGCTTCACCGTGGACGTGCCAGTTGCTCCCTCTTCGTCTCCGTGCTATAAATAGCGGTCGGCCATCGCCGTTCTTTTTCTTCTTCTTCCCGCCGCCGTCGCCGACGACCTCACTCCGCCGCCCAAATTCGCCGCCGACGCTTCACCTCTGTCCGATTGCTCTTGCCCACAGCTCTGCCACATCCTCACGGTCATTTTGGGCTAGTTCGTGATTACTCTCCTCGCTTGAGCCACCCGCACGCCGCCTTCTTCTCCACGGCCGGCCAGCCGAGCCGCCGTGCCATCGCCGCCGTTTGCCGCCGCCGGAGGTGAATATATATTACCTTTAACCCCTCTATCCAATCATCCGTGTTTCACTACTCCTGATGCGCACCTTAGTTTGAGCAGCGCATCGCCGGAGACCCCCGTGACGTCGTCTTGCCATCGGAGCGCCGCCGCCGCCATCAGCGCCGCCGACCGCAGCTCAACCCAGCCGCTCCGAGCCTCCATTAACGTGCGCATCAGCACCGTGGTGAGCTCATGCATCTATCTATTCCATCAATTTCATCAATCTCGTATCGTAGCCGCCGGCCACCGTGGCTCGCCGCCGGCACGGCCATGCCGCTCCGCCACGTGCGTTGCCGCTCTGGCTATGGACCGGGAGACGATGTTATCTTGTTGCCAAACACGCTCGCCTGAGTGCCCTGCTGAGTCCGTGTGGTCGCCGTCACCGGAAATCGCTCCGGTGAGCGACGCCGCCGCGCCCGACCTCCGCCGCGCCGCCATGGCCGCCGGTGTGGGTGCCGCCGCCGCCCCGCCGCGCCGTTAGCTACCTCAATCGACGCGCCGTGTTGAGATGAGCCTGTAGGGACAAGTCCGGTCGCCGGAGACCTCGCCGATGGCGAGGAATCGCCGGTCAACCGACGGCGGGCCGTCGGTCAGCGCGGGAGTACTGTGCCGATTTTCTTTTTCTATTTTTAGAAAATGATTTAAATGCTATTTTCTTTGAAAAATCATAGTAATTCATATATAACTCCAAACATTCTGAAAATTTTTGTGAGTGTTCTTTATGATGTCATCTACCTAGGAAAAATACGAAATGCCAAATTTGAGTATTTTTGCATATGCTAAAATTAGCCCATTTAATTAAAAAATGGACCTTCAATGATTTTTAATAAATAAAATAATTGGCTTTTAATTCTGAAATTTGTTTTGCCATCTAATTAGGCTAAGAGCTTTCTAAAATAAAAATTTGGGCTTAATTTGTTAAATTTAATTTTTATGCCTTTATTTAATGCTTTTAAATAATTAATTAACCCCTTTAGTTAAATTTAATCATTATAGGATTTGATTGACTTTGGGATTGATTGATGACCATAGGTCATTAACCCTAATGACCTTTGGCATTTTAATTAATTATTTGCGCTTACCTTAATCATGTCATTAGGGCTTAATTAACGTTAATTTATGTGTTTAATTAATTTCTTAAATGGCGTAGTTAACCCTAATAAGTTTTATAAGAGAAGTTTTGTTGGCTTGCAACTTTATCGTGAAGAAAAGTTGTACTCAAGCCCTTAATCTGATCATGCATCCATCGAGCATCATGTTTACTATTCCATCATGTTGAAGCATATTAAATATCGAATAGTTTCCGTTGACGGAGAGTTAACGTTGTCACCCTGATCCGAAGGACGAGCAGATTCAAGAATCGGGAGTTGATCCAGATTTTGAGACCGTCTACCTCGAACATCAAGGCAAGCCCCGGATGCATTCAAACCCTGTTCTATTTATAAAAGTTTTACCGCTTCAGCTATGGTATGTTGCATTAAGTAATAGGAGTTGAGTGAAAACCCACCCAATTACATTACCTGTCTTATTTTCTTATTCCTTGTTACCTGCTTGGGAAGATAAGTAGTAATGCTTAGCCCTGCTTATTTATTTAATTGTTCAAAGGCAAAAGAATGAAAAAGATGAGATTGGTTTTCTTGTTAAAATCTTGATGATAGTAATAAATCGAGTCCGGACGGCGAACTTGCACTGGGAATGGAGTCCCCCTGTAGTGTTCTCGTCTGTTGATGCCCTAGGTCCCGTCCGATGGTGATCTGTTCATATCGAGAATTTAGAAATCCACATGCATGAAGTGGTATATGGATGGTTGGAGCCGTGTATATCATGGAGTGACCTAGCGTGGGGCCAGAGATCCCATCTGTGTCATAGTGTGTTTTATTGTGGGGTTTAAATTCCCATGTATCTCGGTACGCTGGGCCGCAGAGCTCACGGGTGCCATGTGGTGATATACGGCTGCGGTTGTTATCCCGGTATATCGGTTCATCTGGGGTGCATCGGAGTTAAAGTCTCCAGTATTCCAGTGACCTAGGTCCCAGCTGGGTATGAAAATGGATTCGAATCGCCGTTGCTTCTTGGAGAAGAAGACTCGATCGTTGTTCATCATCGTAGTAACAACTTGAACAAAGCTTAAGGATCAATAATGAAGTTGGTTGATAATGGAAGCTAGCCCAAGCAACCTTTTCTTTTTGTTGAACTTATCCGCAAAATTTCTTATCTCCTACTGACCTTACCTTGTCCCTCTAGCCTGCATTTCTTGAGTCTCCACCCCTCTTTTTTATTGGGTCAGTCTTGTTGAGTACTTTTGTACTCAGGGTTTGTTGAACCCTTGTTGCAGGTGAGCTTCATGGGCAGGAGTGTTTTGCATCCTGCTGCATGACAGTCATCGAGGAAAGCGACGATGAATAAAGATGTTTAGCTCTTGGGCAGAGCTTACTATTTGGTTTTGTAATAAGGCTACCTACTGCTACTCTACTACTATTATAGTTTGTACAATCTAAACTTATGGTTGTAAACATTTGAAACTTAAAGGTTTGTAAACTTATGTTATTGTAAGTCTTCCGCTGTTTTACTCCGTAGTATATTATTTATATCAAACTATTGTAATACTGCAATATCTCTCTACAACGATTGATCCTGCTCGGAGAATCATGGATGATTCGGGATTTACCTGACAGACTTTTTAAGTCGTATGGAACACAGTCATGGCTATTTGGAGTCTGTTTAGACAATAATCATGCATGTGGGCCATATGATTTAGGAGGTTCTGCCACACCTTCGGGCTGAGCAGCAACAAAATTGACCCACCAGGCTCCTGCAGTTCCTCTCAACTGCTGTGCTGCAAACATGGGCTTTTGATACTCTGTGCATTCGATCAGTCTAAACTTCTACTCCATAGTGCGGAGCCAATCATTGGCCTCCATGGGTTCATCTACTCTGGTGAAAACCGGAGGACGGGTGTCTGTGAAATCCACATATGTGGTTTCATTTCTATTGTTCCGCCCATGATTTCCCTGTCTGGCATTCTGATTCTGATTTTGAGCCATCATTGTTGTTGCAGTGACTAATGCTGCAACTACATCAGCTAGAGTGGGTGGGACTGGTGGAGGATTTGGGATATCACCTCCATCATGAGATGAGCCAGCAGCATCACGGGAACGGGTGTGAGCAGGCATCTGTTGATAAACAAACTATACTTTATTCATAAAACCTTATCTGATTTCATAAGGAGATATTACAATAGTGCAACACACTTATGATACACTACTTTTATTACAACAGTTTGCACTTCGGCAAGACTTCCCACACCTACTAGGCTTTAGAAAGCAGGGAAAAGATATATTACACATCTTACTTTTCAATCTCCTTATTCATCCTCCTCAGGATCCTCTTCCTCTTCAGGATCTTCCGTCTCTTCAGGCTCTTCCTCTACTATCTCTGGATCTTCTTCTTCCATAACATCTTCTTCATCTTCATTCTCTATATCCATTTGGTTTTCTTCTTCTTCATCCTGACCCATTACAAGACCAAGGTCATCCTGGACTGTCTGTCTTTGATATTCAGGATCCAACAAGTTATTCAACCTCACACATTCATCATCAGCTTCCTTCGCATATTCCTCCAAATCTTTCACATAATCCTCAAGTTCTTGGATACGATTATTTGCTGCATCTTCTCATGCCCAAGCATCATTTCTTTGGTGCTTCATATATTTCTGGGATCGCCTCCACTGAGTAATTTCGGCGGCTTCTTCAATCCTGTCGGCTTCAGCCCTCTCCAACTCGGACCTAAGCCTTGCTATTTTAGCTTGGGGATCTGGATGCGGATGGCTACTGCTTTCACCGATCTCATATCTGGGGGCTAACTGATGTCGAGGTACCCCCTTCGGTGCAGTGCTCTTACGAGGAGTTTGCCTGGTAATGGCCATCCTAAAGCAAGATAGGTCATAAAAGATAAGGATAGATAGAGAGAAGTCTAAAGGTTAGCATGAAAAAGTATTGATACTACTTAACCCAAACCACCTTAAAGGGAAAAGTAATTAAACAGATTAATTAAGCATGATGCATGAACGAACTTACGATCTAAACGTAAAAGAGTTGTAAAGCAATACTTACATATAAATAACTTTTATAACATAGGGCAATATAATATGCTATTCCACCACCACACTTTGTAAAATCAGAATAAGGGCCGATAGAAAGAATCATAGATAAGGAATAAGCAATTTGGACCCAAAATCATCAAGTTAAAATTATTTGACTCAAAACTTTTAAAGTTTTCACAAAAGAATACTACAACAACTCTTCTTAACAACGATTCGGCTCTGATACCAGCTGTAGCAGAACCTTCTAAATCATATGGCCCACACGCATGATTATTGTCTAAACAGACTCCTAATAACCATGACTGTGTTCCATACGACTTAAAAAGTCTGTCGGGTAAATCCCGAATCATCCATAATTCTCCGAGCAGGATCCATCGTTATAGAGAGACATTGCAGTATTACAACAGTTTGATGTAAATAATATACCACGGAGTAAAATAGCGAAAGACTTACAATAACATAAGTTTACAAACCTTTGAGTTTCAAATATTTACAACCATAAGTTTAGATTGTACAAACAATAATAGTAGTGGAGTAGCAGTAGATAACCTAATTATAATACCAAACGAAAAGCTCTCCCCAAGAGCTAAACACCTTACTCGTCGTCGCTTTCCTCGATGACTGTCATGCAGCAGGATGCGAAGTATTCCTGCCCATGAGGCTCACCTGCAACAAGGGTTCAACAAACCCTGAGTACAAAAGTACTCAACAAGACTGACCCGATGAAAAAGAGGGGTGGAGACTCAAGAAATGCAGGCTAGAGGGATAAGGTAAGGCTTGTAAGAGATAAGAAATTTTGTAGAAAGGCTTAACAGAAAGTAAAGTTTGCTTGGACTAGCTCCAATTATCAACCAACTTCATTATTAAACCTCAATCTTTGTTCAAGTTGTTACAACGATGATGAACACCGATCGAGTCTTCTTCTCCGAGAAGCAACGGCGATTTGAATCCATTTTCATACCCAGCTGGGAACTAGGTCACTGGAATACCAGAGACTTTAACTCTGATGCACCCCAGATGAACCGATATACCAGGATAACAACCGCAGCCATATATCACCACATGATACACGTGAGCTCTGCGGCCCAGTGTATCAAGATACGTGGGAACTTAAACCCCACAGTAAAACACACTATGACATATGTGGGATCTCTGACCCACTATAAGTCACTCCATGATATACACGGCTCCAACCATCCGTATATCACTTCATGCATGTGGATTTCTAAATTCTCGATATCACCAGTTCACCAACGGACGGGACCTAGGGCATCAACAGACGGAAACACTACAGAGGGACTCCATTCCCAGTGCAAGTTAGCCGTCCGGGCTCGATTTATTTCTATTATCAAGATTCCAACAAAGAAAACCAAACTCATCTTTTTCATTCTTTTACCTTTGAACATTTAACTAAATAAGCAGGGCTAAGCGTTACTACTTATCTTCCAAAGCAGGTAACAAGGAATAAGGAAATAAGATAGGTAATGCAATTGTTGGGTTTTTCACTCAACTCTCGATTCCTAAATCTGCTCTTCCTTCGGATCTGGGCGACAACGTTAACTCTCCATTAACGGAAGCTATTCGATAATTAATATGCTTTAACATGATGAAATAGTAAACATAATGCTCGATGGATGCATGATTAGATTAAGGGATCGAGTACAACTTTTCTTCACGATAAAGTTGCAAGCCAACAAAACTTCGCTTATAAAACTCATTAGGATTAACTACGCCATTTAAGAAATTAATTAAACATATAAAATAATATTGATTAAGCCCTAATGACATGATTAAGGTAAGCGCCAATAATTAATTAAAGTGCCAAAGGTCATTAGGGTTAATGACCCAAGGTCATCAATCAATCCCAAAGTCAAACAAATCCTATAATGATTAAACTCAAATAAAGGGACTAATTAATTATTTAAAAGCATTAATAAAGGCATAAAAACTAAATTTAACAAATTAAGCCCAAATTTTTATTTTAGAAAGCTCTTAGCCTAATTAGATGGCAAAACAAATTTCAGAATTAAAAGCCAATTATTTTATTTATTAAAAATCATTGAAGGTCCATTTTTCAATTAAAAAGGGCTAATTTTAACATATGCAAAAAGTACTCAAATTTGGCATTTCATATTTTTCCTAGGTATATGACATCATAAAGAACACTCACAAAAATTTTTAGAATTTTTGGAGCTATATATGAATTACTATGATTTTTCAAAGAAAATATTATTTAAATTATTTTCTGAAAATAGAAAAAGAAAATCGGCACAGTACTCCCGCGCTGACCGACGATCCGCCGGAGGTTGACCGGCGATTACTCGCTGTCGGTGAGGCCTCCGGCGACCGGACTTGGACCACTGGGCCCAGCTCGACACGGCAAGTCGATGGAGGTAGCTAACGGCGCGGCGGGGCGACGACGGCACCCACGCCGGCGGCCATGGCGGCGCGGAGAAGCTAGGGCGCGGCGGCGAAGCTCACCGGAGCTGTTTCCGGTGACAGCGACTACACGGACACACGCAGGGCACTCAGACGATTTCGTTTGGCAACAAAATGAAGCCAAACTGGAACCCCAACCCCGATGGCTACGCGTGCGGCGGCGCTGGCAACACTGCGCCGGCGGCGAGCTACGGTGGCCGGCGGTTATGACACGGGAATGATGAAATTGATAGCGCAAACAGCTGCAGGAGCTCACCCCAGTGCTGATGCGCACGTTAATGAGGGCCCGGAGTGCTTGAATCGAGCTGCGGTCGGCGGCGGTGATGGCGGCGACGGCGCTCCGATGGCAAGGTCGGCGTCACCGGCGTTCCTGTGGACCATCAAGCCGGCCAAGGTGCGCATAAGAGGTAGGATAGCATGGAGAACATGATTGGATGGTTAAAGAGAATATATTTTCAACCTCGACGACGGTCGACGGCGAAAACGCTCGCGGCGGCTCGGCGACCGGCCGTGGAGAAGACGACGGCGCGCAGGCAGCTCGGGCGAGGAGAGTAAGCACGAACTAGCTCAAATTGACCGTGAGGATATGGCAGAGCTATTCAAAAGAGCAATCGGGCAGTGGTGAAGCGTCGGCGGCGAATTCGAGCGGCGGAGCGAAGTCGTTGGCGACGGCGGCAGGAAGAAGAAAGAAGAGAAACGGCGGCGCCCGACCGGTATTTATAGGCCAACGGTGACGCACGGACGGGCGACACGACGACGGTGAAGTTTCAGGTGTCCAGGAGTGTGCTGGCGGCTGAGCAGGTGTGGCGGTGGACGGCGGGGCGCGTTGAGAAGCCGGCGATGGCGGCCGACGATAGGTTTCGGTACTGTTCGCAGAAATTACAGAAATGCCATTCGTTTCAAAATACAAATTACTCCAAAATTTATATAAGAACTTGAAAATCTCCGAAAATATCCTTTGTATAACTTTTGAAGAGCTACACTTTTCCTTTAACTGGCATCCTCAAATTCTGTTTGGATTTTAAAATTTTAATTCAGATTTGAAAAGGGAATAAAACCCTAGAAACAAACATTTGAAATTACTTTTGATTTTTCAAAAAACTTGAAAATCTTCAAAACTATGAAATGTTTAACTTTCCAAACCAAACCTTTTTCATATACAAAATTTTCCAAAATTTTGCATAATTTTTGAATTATGGTTTTAAAATCAAAAGGGGTCAAATATTAAAAAACTGTATTTTCAAATTCATTTGAAATTTCTTTTGGAAACTTGGTAAACTTTATATACCAACTTTGTAGCTCTTGTCAATATCTACAAACTATCTTTTTAGAGTATCTACAAATTCTTTATAGATTTCGAATTAGAGAAAAGGGGTAAAACTAGGTTTTGGAATAAAGGGTTTTTGAAATAGAATTCAAACTCGATTTGGTTTCTAACTTAATTGGTTGGTTATTAGTGCTTACAAACATCATCCAAGGACATTTTTAGGTCATTGACCCAATGACACCCTTGGTTGACCAAGTTGACTTTTGAAAAACCTTTTATAGCATTTCCAATTTGAATTTAAATTTGAATTGCCAGACTTAGAAATAAGCTTTGGAATCCAAATTCAATTTTAAATATGGAAATTATTTTTTTAGGTTGGACTTAGACTTATACACTATGCTTGACACTAGTGTAAACACGGTTTACACCTCAAGTACATAAAATATAAACTAAGCATTTGCGATGACATTCAAAAATAGGGTTTTTATTATTTCATGTGACAAAACATTCCAGAAACCCAATCAACCTATGAAATGTAAACTTGTTTTAGTTAATGCACATTAAGATTGACTTAAACATGAATGCTTTGCAGTGCATATGATGACATGGCATGTTTTAGTTAATATAACACCAGAGGTGTTACAGTCCATCGAGCCAAGCCCCATCTTGATCTTCACTTTCTAGTTACATAACTCCATGTCATGACCCATTTACAATGAGCTCCACTTGGCAAGGGCTACCTTATCTAAATTATCTACTTAGATCAAAGGTTAATCCTAGGTTTTATTAATTATCTAAAACCAAACTAGGGACTTTCACCTCTGTCTCTCTCTACTGGTGTGATCCACTCTCGATAGCTCTGTGGTGGTTTCCTTTGTCTCTGAGGACGATGTGCTATAGGAGAGACTAGAGCCTCTGATGCCCCACCTGAAACTGTATCCTCTAACTGACTATCAGCTACATCTGACTCATGATCTGCCTCATCTATGTCATCATGAACACCATCTGCAGATTCTAATAACAATGGCTGCTATTGCTGCTGACTATCAACTGTAGTAGACTTGGTCATGGAGTCTCCACCTTGAATGTTACTGCTGACTGTAAACTATAGTAGACTTAGTCACTGGAGTCTCCACCTCAAATGTTACCCTCTCTGCTACCTGCTCTACCTTTGAATCACCACCTGAAGTGGAAGCCTCTCCCAACTGATGACAAGCTGGAGTAACGATCGCCATCTCATCAAAGGTCACATCTCTACTGACGATCACCTTAGGGTCTTTTGTTCTTTACACCACAAACGATACCCATTAACTCCATCACCATAACCAAGAAAGATACATTTCAATGCTCGAGGTTCTAACTTGTTCTGGCAAATGTGAGCATACGTCGAACAACCAAATACCCTCAATGATCATAATGAGGTGGCTTGCCAGACCATACCTCCTCTGGTGTCTTGCAATCAATAGTTGTCGATGGTGAGTGATTAACCAAGTAGCATGTTGTGGTAACTATCTCTGCCCAAAGACTCTGTGGCAACCCTGCATGAGAGAGCATCAACGAATCCTCTCCAACAGTGTCCTATTCATATGTTCTGCTACTCCATTCTGTTGTGGAGTGCCAACTGTGGTGTAATGTCAAATTATGCTGGCGTCTCAGACAATATTTCTCAAACTCTCTCGAGCGGAACTCAGTGTCATTGTCTGATCTCAAATATTTGACCTTTCTTTCTGTTTGTGTTTCCACCATGGCCTTCCATTGACGAAAACGAGCAAATGTCTCATCTTTGGACTTTAAGATGTAGACCCAAACCTTCCTTCTAAAATCATCAATAAAGGTTAGAAAATATTTTCCACCACCAATAGATGTCACCGGTGCCTCACCCCACAAATCAGTGTGCACATAATCAAGAATGGCCTTTGTCGTGTGGACTGACCTACTGAACCTCAAACGAGTTTGCTTCCCAAACACACAATGCTCACAGAACTGCAAACTGCCTATCTTTTGACTGTCCAACAGATCACGCTGACTCAACTCTGCCATACCACGCTCTGACATGTGCCCCAATCTCATATGCCACAATTTAGTCAGAGTGTCATCATCAACTTGGGAACTAGAAGCCACTGAAGCTGACCCAATAAGCAAACTGCCCTGCAAGAAATACAAGTCATTTGTGTATGGAGTAGTAAGAGCCTTCATCACACACAAGGAACCCCTGAACACTTTGATCTGATAGCTATGAGTCACAAACTTGTAGCCCTTCCGATCAAGTGCATTGAACGAGATCAAATTCTTCTTTAGCCCAACCACATGACGAACATCTGTGAGTGTACAAATAATACCATCAAACAACCTGAATCTGATTGTGCCAATACCAACAACTTTGCACTTTGTGTCATTGCCCATAGAAACTGAGCCACCATTCAATGGCTCATAAGTGGCAAACACTCTCTGTGCGGACACATATGGTACAAACAAGCAGAATCAAGAATCCAACCAGTGCTAAAACTCATATCACAATCAACAGAAGCACCAGAAACACAATGCCCAACTGAAGAACAATCAGCACTAACAATAAGTAACTCACCGGACTCAATTGAATCACTATCTGAAACTGCAACATTAGCTGCTGAAGAATTTTCACCATTTTTGCCATCATCTTGCTTGTCCCTCTTTTTCTTCAACTTGGGACAATCCCACTTCATATGGCCATAATCCTTGCAATACCTGTACTAAATTTTGTTACATGAACGGGACTTTGAACGACCCTTAGATTTTCTCCTACCACCGCCAGAAATATCACCATCACCATGACCACACTCTCTTGACCTCCCATGGTTGACAACAAGACCCTCACTCTGACCACCCTCCATGCGAGACTTCCTGAGAAAATCCTTGGACAAAAGGATAGAAGTGATATCATCCATGAAGAATCTGATCTCTGATGCTATCATAAGAATCTAGGAGTGAACACAAGAACAATATTGCAATATGATCCGTATCCATAGACTTGGCAACATTTTGATAGTCAAGCACCGCTTTATTGAACTCCTCAATATATTGCTTGATAGGAGTGCCTTCTTGCATACGCATCCGAAACAAGCGCATCATGAGGTAGAAACGACTTGAGAGTGAATTGTCCAAATAGAAAGCTTCCAATTTCTTCCAGAGACCTATAGCAGTCTTCTCCTCATAAACTTGCCTCAACACATTATCATCAAGAGCCAAATGAAGTACTGCCAATGCTTTCTTATCAATATTTTTCATCTCATCTTTTGTTGTGCTAGTCAAATTTGGATCAATTACCTCTAAAGTAGTATCCAATTCTTTATCAACTAGGACAGATTGTATTTTCACTTGTCATAACCGAAAGTCACCACTACCATCAAACCTTTTCATTTCTAATGTAGTTTTTGACATGCTAAACAATTGACTAAATTGTGTCTTTGATAATTAACAGCTCTTGTACCACTTGTGACAACAGAGGGGCAGCAAAATAATCAAATTTAGTAAACTAATTTCTCACAAGCATATCATCAAACACCTTACGTGCACAAACTAAAACAGGCCCTAAAATTAAATCTGACCAACAGTAGGTTGTCTAAATATTCAACAATAATATACTTACATCAATCAGCTCACTAGAATAATAATCCCCATCATATTCAACTCAATATATCAAAGAACACATATTCATCGCGTGCCAGCATGCCCAGATAAGCAACCACTTCACATATGGAGCAATAGCAAGCAAGATGGTGACTTGATCAACACATATGGCAAAGAGAATATCAAATCAAGAGGAGACACTAAGATTTATTTGGAAACCCCTTGCGGGTAAAAATCACTATGAGATGTAGCAATACACGAGGTGGGAGCCAACAAATAAGGGGAGGCTCTAAATCCTCCACTAATCTCTCTCTTTTGGTGGTGGATTTGGTGGATTAAAGCCCTCTCTCTCAATCTCTAACCCTAGCTTTCTCTATTTCCTGGAAGAGGAAGAAGCAAATGAGCACCTCACATATAGAAGAGAGGGTGCTGCCCTTTGGGGTGGTTTTGGCTATTTTTTAAAGAGTGTTTGGACTTGAAAGAAATTAAAAAGAAGTCCATCAACTATAATTAGAGCTGCACTCATAGTTCTCTTTTAAAAAAATATATATTTCAGAAACTTTCTCTATTAAGTTGAACTTTGATGATGGTTCTCTTTCAGAAAAAAATATTTTCAACAACTTTCTCTATTAAGTTGAACTTTGAAGATTTATCTTTACAAGTTTATAGAAGCTTCCAAAGTAAAGTTTGTGCACAAAAGGACTCGTGATAATATTATAAGTTTGTGCATGAGTATCCGTCGACTCAATGCTTTAGAGGTGCTTAAAAGTTTGTGTACGTGTGTTTATAGAATTGAGTGTGTATTAGACATTTACGTTGTATCGTGTAATTTTTTTTTTCTTTTGCTAAACTGAGGTAGCATATACGAAAATTAAAAAACTGCCGGATGCTGTCAAGATTTGGTCCCGCCTGACGTCGCACGGTCTAGCAAGCATCGCGAATTCACGATGCGGTGAGGCGGTCATATTATCAGCCGCCGTGGCCCACGTTTATATATGGATGATGATGACGGCTCTCGTGTTGACCCTTCTCATGTGACTATGTGAGTATGTGACAAATGCACTTTGGCCTCTATGCTTTCGACGTTGCGACCCTGGCAGTGCCGGCTACCATCCTACCACGACCACGAGACTGATGTGACAAGCGCGCAGTGCAACGCGGCTCGGCCATGGCGGCCAAGACTTGCCAGCTGCTGCTGGTGCTAGTCATGATCGTTGGAATGGGCGCCGAGACCCGCGGCGCCCTGGAATTCGCCTACAACGGCTTCCAAGGCGCCGGCGGCCTGCACCTCGACGGCATGGCAACCGTCACGCCGGGCGGGCTGCTGCAGCTCACCAACGACACAAGCATGCCCAAGGGCCACGCCTTCCACCCGAAGCCCGTCGCGTTTCGACGGCCGGCGGCGAGCGCGATGTCGTCGTTCTCGACCACGTTCGTGTTCGCGGTCATCTCGGAGTTTCTGGACCTGAGCACGAGCGGGTTCGCGTTCCTGGTTGCGCCGTCCACGGACCTGTCGACGGCGATGGCGAACCAGTACCTGGGCATGTTCAATGGCACCGACAATGGCGACGCCCGGGACCGCGTCTTCGCCGTGGACCTCGACACCGTGCGCAACCCGGAGTTCGCGGACATCAACAACAACCACGTCGGCGTCGATGTCAACAGCCTCAACTCCTCCGCGTCCGCGCCGGCGGGGTACTACGACGCCGCCACGGGCGTGTTCCGCAACCTGAGCCTCATAAGCCGGTAGCAAATGCAGGTGTGGGTGGACTACGACGCCGTCACCACGGAGATCACACTGACCATGGCGCCGGCGCCGGCGCCCAGGCCCCAGAGGCCGCTCCTCTCCACGAAGGTCGACCTCTCGACGGTCATCACGGAAATGGCGTACGTCGGCTTCTTGTCGGCGTCCAGCATCGTGCTGGTCAAGCACTACGTGCTCGGCTGGAGCTTCGTGCTCGACGGCGCCGCCCCGGCTCTCGACTACGGCCAGCTACCAAAGCTGCCCCGCATCGGCCCCAAGCCCCGGTCCAAGGCGCTGACCATCGCACTGCCGATAGCCGCCACAGTATCAGTCCTCGCGGCGGTCGCCGTCGCGTTCTTGCTCCTCCGACGACGGCTCAGGTACGCCGAGCTACTTGAAGATTGGGAGGTGGAATTCGGGCCACACCGGTTCGCGTACAAGGACCTGTACGCGGCCACCGGCGGCTTCAAGGACAGCTGCCTGCTCGGCGCGGGAGGCTTCGGAAGGGTGTACAGGGGCGTGCTCCCGGGTTCCGGCGCCGAGGTTGCCGTGAAGAAGGTGTCTCACGGATCAAGGCAAGGGATGAAGGAGTTCGTCGCCGAGGTCGTCAGCATCGGCCGTCTCCAGCACCGCAACCTTGTGCGGTTGCTCGGCTACTGCCGGCGCAAAGGGGAGCTCCTGCTAGTCTACGATTACATGCCAAACGGGAGCCTCGACAAGCACATACACAGCCGCGCCGGCGAACCCGTCTTGGATTGGGCTCAGAGGCTTCACGTCATTAGAGGTGTCGCCGCCGGGCTCCTGTACATGTACGAGGACTGGAAGCAGGTGGTCATCCACCGGGACATCAAAGCCAGCAACGTGCTCATCGACGGCGAGATGAACGGGCGGCTGGGTGACTTCGGTCTTGCGAGGCTGTACGACCATGGATCCGACCCGCACACCACGCGCGTGGTCGGCACCATGGGGTACCTTGCCCCGGAGGTGGTGCGCACCGGCAAGGCGACGACTCTCTCCGACGTGTTCGCGTTTGGCGTCTTCCTCCTGGAGGTCGCGTGCGGCCGGAGACCCATCGAGGAGAACGGAGACACCAACGACGGCGACTGTTTCATGCTCGTGGAATGGGTTCGAGGACACTGGCGCAATGGATCCATCACCGGCGCCGTGGACGCCAGGCTCGGCTCGGTGTATGACGCGACGGAGGCGGACCTGGTGCTGCGCCTGGGGTTGGCGTGCCTGCACCCGTCGCCAGCGGCACGGCCGACCATGCGCCAGGTCGTGCAGTACCTCGACGGCAGCGCGCACTTGCCGGAGCTGCCAGCGATGTACACATCGTCGTTCCATGTGTTCGCTGGCATGGAGAGGCACCAGCCGTTCTTCGACTCGCGGTCAGTTCGGCAGTCCACGGCGGCGATGAGCGTTGCCACCATGTCTGACATCGGCCTTTCCTGCGGAAGATGATACGACTACAATTGGGAAGAGATGCGTTTCTCGCACACAATTTTTGCCATGTACAGTATCTGTTTTATTCAAAACAAAAGGAATTTTATCTAACTGAGTGGATCCGTGAACGTTGTCAGACATGGTGAAAAAACAATACAATGTTCAAATTTCAAAGACGGGTAATGGAATCACACTTCTTTAGCATCGTCCTGTACATGGGAGCTCCACGAGCGAGGACATGGCGCTCCCAGTCAGATACCACGCCGAATGGGTTATCTATCCGGTGGCCACCATCGCCGTCCGTGACAAGCTGACCCTTGCTGTAGGTGAGGAACTGCTCTTTCATCGCGAGCAGAACGGACTCCACGTCTGACTGCAGATAAACCTGCAACAGCAATCGCAGTATTCATACCCCTATCAGTTTCTCTTCACCAAGAATCAATGCATCGCTGTTCAGCTCAATTTTTTTGGGTCAATCCTAGAGTCATATTGCCATTACGAGCGCCTTAGATTCTACAGTGATGAACACAGAATACCTGTCCATTGGTATGAAGAAGGTCGACGACAGCTTCAACGAGCATTCGTCGCACCATTCTCCATCTATTTTGCTCTTTGTTGAAGTCAGGATTTGGGCACTGAAATGAGATAATCAGCAAACCAGATAAATGCACATATCATGGATAAGCTGGCAGAGCAATCCAACTGACAGCAGAAATAAATAGCACATAAAATGTTAAAGTGCTAGGGTGGTGTCTCCTGTGTACATTGGGTTAATTGGGAAAATGAAGTCACAGAGCCCATATTCCCATTAAGCACATAAACCAACTTCCCAGGTAAAATTCAAGTTTTAAGAGAATGGCGTTGTTTAATCCAATTTATATGGAGATCATCATACACATGTTCTGTAACTGGAACGTATGGACAATATGATGATTGGATTTTAAGCGACACCAACAATACAAGACTTTGCATGAGTTTGCCCTAGTTGTACATCGGGAGATAAAAGTTATTTCCCTCAAATAGCTGAATTGCTAGAGTCCATCACTTAACCATGTCTCTTTTTTCCCCTTTTTCTTCACTATGTGAATTCTTTGCACTCTCTTTAGTTTATTATAATACATAAATTAGTAGGGTCACAACCCTTCCTGTTTCCTAAGAAAAAAAGCAACAACCAAGGACTAAAGAAAACCTGTATTGTGACAAGGGTCAATCGTCCAGGATAACTCGAAACTATGGAACGGAATGTGGACGTTGCATTTGTTGACACAAAATATCTGTCAGAAAATAAACAACAGCATCATTGATGATGATATATAGACTGAAACATAAGATGTGAAACAAAGGAAAATGATAACATTAGTCTCAGCTTCATACGTTCATTGGATAGAACTTGAGCAGAAAAATAACTTCATTTACACAGTACGAGGACCATTAAAGCAAGTCCTGGAATATGGTTTTTGGAATGGTGTAAAACAATGCAACGCGTTGCCTCAGATAAATGTTAGCTGTAATAATATATATAATATATGATGGAGCTTTATTCCAAGCATATGGATTTTGTCCTTACAACAATGCTTAAACTTGTGTATTTTATTGATGATTTAATTTTCTAGAATGAGATTTCTGAACAAGGTCTTAAGTTTCATGACAAATTTTGTGGCATCTGCGCATTGCACAGAAAGATCCACTGGGTTATGCACAGTCAAAGAAAACAATCCTGATTTTTCTCCTGATTAGGATGTGATGCTTTCAGGAGAGAAATTTACATTCCTACATATGTACAGTCTCCCCTCAGAATGTGCCAAACTAATAAGCTACACTAGTAAGGAATGTTTCAATTCAAGGTGAACATATGAGGCTATTCTGGTACATTTTTCATCATTTCTTTTATTTTTGTATTAAAAAAACTGTTTTGGGAACTGAGATCACTAGCTTATAGAAAGAAAAGGCAAGCAAAATACAAACACAAGCAAGGCTTACAGGTTCCTTTTCTCATCTGCAGCCATACCTTGGAGGCACCTAATAACAAGCTACAGAAAAGGTGAGTTACTTAAAAGGATGAAGCCAAGAATGGGATTCCATAGATATTAAAAGGCAGTTAATACCTTTTCATTCATCTCAAACCCAAGGAAATTTGAACTTTCACAACTTTTAGCCATTTGAAAAAGAAACAAACCATTTCCTGCAATAAGAAAGAGCATTTGGATTAAAAAAGTGGAAAAAAAATAAAGCAGAGATAGCATATAATTAATGTTGGCGAGTTGGGGTTTGCACTCTGACCAAACTTACAAATACCAATTCTATCACAATACACAAGCTAGACTTTCTGGACATTAGCCATGGATTACCTAAGATCAAGATAATGAGTATAAATTTATGAAATCTATAATGGAAACAACATAGATGTGTGATCTGTAAATAGAGAACGAATACTAAACATGTCACTGCTTTCTTGGTGTTTGAGTGTGGGTGGGGGTGGGGGTGTATGTGTGGTCCTTTTCAGCTCAAATTCATTATTCCTTTTTGTGATGTTCAATGTTTCACTGATGTCAGTGAGCTAGTACATCATTACTAATAGAAAAAAGCTTGTACACCACAATTCCCCATGGAAATATGTACCACTCCCCTTCTTTTGAACTCCCTGTATTCCATTCCAAATGTAGGCCATTTTAGTTTTATCTATGTCAATCTTCTCTAACTCAACCGAGTTTATAGGAAAACATATTAACATCTACATCAGATAAATGCACTATCAATACATATTTCATGGTGCATTTAATGAACCAAATTTGATGTTGTAAATATTGGTGCATTTTCCTATAAACTTGGTTAAAGTTAGAAAAGTTTGACTCAGGACAAAACTGAAACGACCTACATTTTGGAATGGAGGAAATACAGATATATGAAGCAAATCCCAATTTTCAAAAACTTAAGGAGCCATACCACTTCCTATATCAACCACTAAGGGTAGTGTAGGTTCACAGAAGACAGTACTCCATGGAATCTGGTAGGGGTAACACTGCAAAGGTAAACTGATATGAAGAATCAAATATATCTATATAACTGAGACTAAAAGGGCACCACACCATCTACTGAAAATTATTGAAAATTAGAAGTTAAAAAATGTGATCACCAAAATTATTCAGGTACAGGTCCACGACTGTGATAAGACAAGAGGATGCCAGAGACCTCCGAATCGTTCTTTTTAATAAATGATTAGTGTTTCTGGCACTAAGATATGCAGGCATAGCACATAGGATCACTCAATGTTCAGGACTTTCAGGATGTATACACATCAGTATGCCAACAGAAGTCCTTGAGCAATCTTTAGAAATCTCTAAGCACAAGATTCGATTATCTAGTTTCTTAATTGGTCCACAATTAGATATTGGCCATCACTGATGCAATTTTGAAGGAATTTAATGCCATCAGAATTATGTCGAACTATAATTCTTTGTGCTATTTAGGATTATTTGTGTGCCATGATAAAGCATAGCCTGGAATTTCAAATTTAAGAGCTAGGGTAAAATGGTAGAGATGTCATATGTTAGAATATGCTCAACTTAATAAAATGTGTACATTGGATCTGCATTCAGCAATTTATAAGAGTAATATTATGCCACCAAAACATCCAATGTAAGGCCACATGAAGACAACATAATTGTATACACACAAAAATATGTGCTGGCCTGTTGAAAGCATAAATACATCAGTCTATATTTTCATCTTTTCTGAGCGAGACTACATTTTCATCTTCATTGTGTGTTTTTTCCAAAAATGCGCATGAGAGCTGAGCATTGTTGCATTAAGAATAAAGGGTCTATTATAGGCACACTTTCAGATTTACAGTTGCACCATGGACAAGAATAAAAATACAACCTGCTCCCTACGGCACCCTCAACCATAAGGATGGCGGCCATCAAAAGTAACACCCTTAGCTTCATGTTTTGAAGCGGGCTTCATATGTCAACATTGAATAAACACCATGGATGAACAGAACCAATATTTTGCAGATGAAAATTTACTATTATACAAGAAGCAGTAGTTATAACCTAATGGAATCATTGTTCTTATTGTACCATGACTTACTTTATCCAATGCTGCTATACCAGGCAATATCCTTCCTTTGAGGAATTCCCAAACAACAGTGGCATTTTGAAATTCTGAATATTGTGATGAGGAATCTGTTTTTCTTTTTATTGCCTTGCATGCTGCATTCCCCACTAAAATAACATCACATCCATCGGAGCTTGCCTTTTCCAGTATTTCACCCAACTGTGTTCCACCAACTGAAATGTTTTCCGTTAAATTGTAGTTTGTAGGACCAATCCATAGTATCTTCTGTATAAAAAATATAAAAATGTCATAAGTTGTCCAGGATGTAAAAAACATAGGAGAACTGCATCACTGCATGCCATTGCATGAAAGCAAAAAAATCCAATTGCATGCCAATTCCACAGCGCAGGTTCTCATAAAATGAAAGGAATAAAGGATAAATCCAATCAATGGCAGTTCACAGGCAAAAATTATCATATCAATCAAAATGAAGCCTTCAAGTTGATCTGGATGTAATTTTTATCTTTAATATTTCCCTTACACCACATGTTCATTACTAACAAAAATAATTTACATTTACACAAGAAGAAAAAAAGAATGAAATAATTAATGTTTTGAAGTAAAAACTAGTTAAGATGATTGCACAGATCACAGAAACTAACTGAAGCAATGCTTCCATAATACCATTTCTTACCTTGTATGATGGAATTATGGAAGACATTTTCTCCAATGTCGATGGTCCTATATCAGCTGGTGTCCAGCCTAAACAAAATAAGTGTGGAAAAATCACAAGTATTAGACACATGCAGATATATAAATTGCAAAATGAGGTCCCTTTAGCAACTGGTAGTTCCTTTTTTTCTTTGAGAAAGAAAGATATATAAAAAGAAAGAGAAAAAGGAAACCGAGTTAGGCTCAGTTCCTTGAAGTCAGAATTATAAACATATTGCTGCAAACTATCCAATTCATGCATGGTGTAATTTGCCAGCATGCAATAGAGCTCTATTTTTACTGGTATACTTTAACAGGTAATTTGCAAATGGTGAGAAATAGGTTTGCAAACAGGATGTCCTAAACTAAACAAAGGAAGCACATTTCAGAGAGTCACAAGAAAAGTTGCTAGTAATATTCACCAGCCAATTGTCCAGTAGAGTTGATTACTCCCAATGTTTCACTGTCGCCATTTTTCAAGCACCAGAGATCTGTTGGGTAATAAATAGGAATATTCCTATCCCTAGCAACTTGAATAATCTGTAGTGCTTCCTTAACTGCATTTCTTTCTATGAATTGAGAGGGCATTGTCATTCCAAGGCCGTTCATTATTTGAAATGATAATTTTCCAACAAAGAACAACCCATCACATAGAGAGGTTAACATCTGAAGAGCAGGTGCTTTTCTCAAGAAGTTACTGCCTCCAATCTGCAATAACCAGAAGAAGTCAGAAATAAGGAATCCTGGCAATAGGAAGTTATTACATGATTTTGGCTTTGAAAGGTACTTCGTAGTTACACATGGATCCTCTAGTTGCACATGCTTCATATGGAGCACAAGTTGCTAGGACGACTTTTTTTTAATTTCCATTAATCATCTATTATAATCAGTAATCACTCATTTTCAGGTAAACAAATCTCCACTTCTCCAGCATAACTGAAAGTGGCAGCACAGAATATTTAGCTATTATCCACCCATGAGCTTAAGATTAGAGAAGCATAAAATGTATTATACCATTTCATAGCATCGGTACTTCTCAGAGCATCAGGGAAATTCTGCTCTACAAGTACACAGCGGGGTTCGCACATTAGTAGTACTTTTTGTCTAACTCCAGAGACTTATGACATGCTAAGGATAAGAAAACTATTTTTTTTTGTTCTTAATAAGTTATTCATCTTTCCCTGGTGGTTCCAAAGCACAGAGGATATTTTAACATTTCATGGAGGAAGAGAACAGCCTGAATTAGCACACTTTACATACATATAGAATACTGGAAGTAAAGCTGCAACATATTTTGTTGAAAAACAATAGACAGCTGCTTTTTGATAGCTAAATCTTGAATAAAGCCTGTCAGCTACATGTATATCGGAGAAAAAATAGGCTAATGATTACAATGGCAATATATGGGCGCCTCGTGGTGTCCGTGATCTTTATCAATTTCATAAGTTCCTCCTCAAAATGGAAACCAGCAAGAGACGCATAGCAGAAGCACGTGATGCCAACAGTTGATGCAAGAATCTTATGAGACAGTGAGAAAGAATCATTGACAAATATCGTGGCACCTGAAGCTAGTTTCTGAGAAAAATCTTTGCAATTAGCAACTTCTCCTCTGAAGTTCACAAGGTTTTCAAACAAAATAATACTGTTCTGAGCCCGCTCTTCTTGCTTAAATGATGTTAACCCAGGCACACCATCTACTGCGATGACTTCTACTTGAAGAAGTGATGACAAGTACTCTGACAAAAATCAGAATTTATGATGTGTCAAAAGGAACAACAAGAATTTAAGGCACATTTTTTCAAGCTACAAACTAAAGAAGTAAAGATGCTGTTTTGATTTTGCAGCTTATTAGAAATTTGGTGAAGTTCTTTGTCTTATAAAAATGATGGACAATGGGTACAGCGACTAATTTATCACCATCAAGAATGGCAAAGGGCTTTAGTTGTATGTCTCAACATCTCATTTTTACAGATTGAATCATATTCCTTCTTTTGGTTAAGAGTAAAAGAAACCATGTAAAGCATAATCCAAAAGATGGGCGGGGCGGGGGGGTGTGGGGGTGGGGTGTTGCAGAAGATAGGTTGAGAAAATCATGCTACACAATAAATATTTGACTAACCTGCAAAACAACAGACTGATTCAATCACTCGATTATCAGACTGAAGAACTGTATCCCAACTGGTGGCTATGATCACTTTTGCTCTTGCTTTGCACAAGTATTTGATAGTTAGCAAAGCTCTTTCAAGTGAGGAACTGCATGGTCCCAGGTGCCCAGAGATAAGTGAAGAATCAAGACGCACCACAACTACCTCTCCAGAAAGTTTTTCAGTCGGAAAGTCCCTAAGAGATTGTACATGTAGATATGATGTTGACTGATCAAAACAAGAATATTTGTCCTTCTGAAATTATGTAAAAGCAAAATGTTAGCATTCCATGTCAGCAGGAATTGAGGCATAACATTGAAACAACCAGAAACCATAGAAAGGAAATCACTTTTTGAAAAGTATCGCGAGGATTTGTTAATAGACCTAGATCCCAAGTATTTATCACTAACCAGAAACCATAGAAAGAAAATCACTTCTTGAAAAGTATTGCATCTTTTCGTTAATATAGACCTAGAGCCCAAGTATTTATGACTTCTTACATGATAGAAAGTATCATCCTCCATCTCTTCCATGTTTGTTTCAGTGCACAATTTACTGATATGTTTTCCATGAAAATGAAAGAAAATGGCATGATCATGATGATAAGGATCAACATCTAGTTCATCAAAGATCTGCAGCTCATTATTCTTGCTAGTTCCAAAAAAAATCCTCAAATATGACTAAAAGCTAGTAATTCAAATATGTTGCATACACTTCTACGATCAATATTGTGCAATATTACCATAGGACTAAAAGCAGAACTCAAATATGGCTATAGCTAGTAATCATATTCTGTACTATTTAGTAAATAATTAAATTTCAATATCCAGTACACTCCAGGATACCTCTTTCTTATTATGAACTGAATTAGTAGAGAGCTGCAGCTGAGAGCACCATACTCTACATTTCAACCTGGATAGTCCATGACCCCCTATACAAGAACAAGTCAACAAAAATTGAACGGATGTTAGAATCTCAATGCATCAGCAGAAACAAAAATCATCAAAAAAAAAAAAACATCAGCTCACCCAAAAAGTAGCTATTATTCATGGCGACCCTGAATCCAGCAGGAAGGAGCCATGGCTCTAACCAAGGATACCTTGATAAGCTTAACTGAAAGCAACAAGCCTTCATATAGACTTTCTTCAGAAATGCCTGGTGATGCTAGCAAGCAGTGGTGGTTCCAGTATAGGAGAGGGGCGTATACGTGTACACTGATGATTTTGCAAAAAAAAAAAAAAAGGAAAAAGAACACGAAGTTAGCAAGCATAATACATTTGTGACATCATTGGGTCAGATCCGACACATGGTAGTTTATATTGGAGTTTGGGTGCACGGTTTCGCACAGCATGAAAAAGGGAAGAGAACTTGGGTGAGAATACCTGGTGCGAGTTGTCGCCGGCGAAGGGCCCAATGAAGACCTAGCGAAGGGATCCGTTGCTCGACCAGCGTCGCCGCAATTGAAGTGGGTGAGCGGAATCGATCGCGAGGCGCGCGTGACGAGCGGAAGCCAAGTGGGACGACCCGCCCCCGTCCGCTAGAACTGGAGGATAGGATGACGCCGACCGCCGACCATATCCCCGTGCTTGTCACTGTTCAGCCTACCGGTGAAAATCACGAAACCGGTGAAAATCGGTTGAAATTTCGGTCAGAAAATTTGAATGTTCATGAAGTTTTCGATAAAATTTGAAAAATTAGGACGAAATGGAATCGAAATTACCGATAGAAACGAAAATCAATGATTTTCGATAAAAACCAACTAAATTTCTGAACCCTCGTCTCGTCCAAACATCTTTAATTTTTTTCTCGAATACGCAAAAGATTTAAGTAGAGGATTGTTTACAATGTGTCGAAGCGTAAATTTTGAGAGGGTAAGATATACAATAACTGATGTCTCCCTACAAATGAGTCTAAACGGACTACTCGCGCAATAAACAACGGAGTTTACAAGCACCGCTTCGATCCATTGGTTGGAGTTTACAAGCATCGACTTCGATCCATTGGTTGGAGTTTACAAGCACCGACTTTGATCCATTGGTTGGAGTTTACAAGCACCGACTTCGATCCGTTGGTTGGCGGTTTGCTTGACGGTGGAGAGGAGCTTGGAGATGGACGTTTCTTCGTTCCTGAAGCATCGCGCATTCCTTTCTTTCCAAATTTCCTAGGCCACTAGGGTGAATAGGGAATCAGCTCCCTTCCTCTTGTCGCCGGTCCATCTGTGACGCCAGTGATCCCACCATTCCAGGATAGTTGTCGCGCGGAAGAGTGAGCTATCTGCTCCTAGGACCGCGAGGATTGTCCACCAAATCTGCCTTGAGAAGGAGCAAGAGGCAATGATGTGGTTGATGGTTTTCGGTTCTTGGTCGCATAGGTAGCAGTTATCCCTCGCGTCTAGCCCATGACAGTGCCTCCTGTCAGCCGTCCAGTGTCGACCCCGGATTGCCAGCCACATGAAGGACCTCACTCTCAGTGGCGCCCACATCTTCTAGATCCGTTTGCACCCCGGGATCGGGTGAGATGTCATCTGTAGATCTCGGTAGGCTGACCTGGATAACTATGCGCCATAAATTGTCCATCTCCAAACGACCTGGTTTTGGCATACCCATGTCTGCCCTTGAAGGCCCTTAGCGATTGTCGTGGATTGGATGTTTGTTGCTAATGAATCCCAATAGTGATGGTGCGATGTCGCTCACTGTCTGTCCCTGTATCCAACGTCCAGTCTAGAAGGCGGTTGATCGTCCATTCCCTAGTAT